>OY728142.1:1421070995-1422320995 GCA_963277665.1 Viscum album
ATACAATTTTTTAAATCCAATTTTACCTTTTGGTGAGTTTTTAGTAAATGATATGAAATGAATCTTTTGTCGTTTTTCGTACGAGGTAATTTTTGACTTTTTCGGCCAAAGTACGGGAAGAATTTATTTTTTAACTTATACGGAATGAATGTATTTTTTAGAAAATTATTTCCATGAAGATTTATTTAAATGTTTTCAAGTTTATTTTTATTCATATTCTTTTAGTTCAAAATTATATGACATGTTAAGAAAGGAAAATGTTTTTGAAGTAAAAAAGTATATTTTCCTCAAGAATGGAGTTCAAGTGTTTTATCAAAATTATTTTCCATATAAGATAATATAGGCTTCTATTTCAATCTCTATTTTAACATTTATTTTATTATGTTATGATGGAATTATTTCTATGATGTCCTTTTATCTTTTATGGATTATGTTATAATGACGTGTTGTTTAAGAATCCCATTTTTATTACATGGGTTATGCAATGATGTATGATTTTTGATATTGTGGAATACATAATAATGGTATAATTATGAGTTGGGATGGACCTATATCTACCTCCAATGCATTGGGTAATGATTTATATCTACTGAGATAGCCATGGCTGGAATAGCATGTTAAACCAGTTTAGTAAAACTGGACTGATATGAGGAGTGAACTCAGTTCAGAAAAGGACATTGCTCTCTAAGATAGTCTTGGAAATGAGTCTTGACTACTAAGAAATGATTTTCAATGATTATTTGTGTATTCCACAAAGCATCATGTTTTAAGTTATGATTATTGGTATTACAATTCACTTCTATGATTTATCCCATGTTATGATCTCTTTTGCAGGATAAGATTTTCAAAATATTATGTTCTTATAAATATGATATGTTTGATATTTCTTTTGATTACCCTTACTGAGAATTTTAGCTCACCCTTTTGTATGTTTTATTTTCCCCAGGTCAAGAAGAAGGATATTAAGTAAGATATGCCAAAAAGGGACTCTAGATATGATGAAATAAATAGGAGACATCGTAGATGATTTATGAACTAGTTGTTTATGTTTCCCAGTTTATAAAGACACTTTACCTATACTGTCCTTTCATGGATTTGTTATATGTTGTAATAATTATGCTTCAATTTTTATGTAATAACCATGTATGTAATGTATGGGTCGTTATATTTGGTATTAGAGAAAAGGTATAGTCATCCTTTGGAAACAAGGATGTGAAATCCTTAGTAAAAACCCTAAGGATAAGTCCAAGCATAGATCATGATCTTAGTGTATTAAAAATTGCCATGAAAAACCTATGATAAGACCTTAACTGTGTAATTTTATTCTTTATTATGTGTTTTTCCTATTATAATTATTGTTGCTCACACTATTCTTCTTTGTTTTAGTCAATGGATGGAACCCGAAGGAACCGTGTTAATGAGGAATGCAACGGGCAATGCAATGATTGTCCCCCTGAGAAACCAAACATTATGGGAGCTGGAATGAAAAATCTTGTAGCCATGCTCACACCACTTTCTCAAGCTATGAATCATGCAGGACTTCTAAACGAGAAAAGGAATGAGTAACATTCTGTTGAATCCTTCATGAGGTAGTGTCCACCTTCATTTAGCAGGTCTTCTAATCCATTAGTGGCTGAACAATGGATCAGTATCACTGAAAGGATAATTTCAGTTCCTCAATGTTCTGAACATGATAAATTCATCTTAACAGTATATCGTTTGGAAGTTTATGTTGATCAATGGTGGAATATTATTAAGAATATAAGGAAAAGGGATGAAATTGAGTCCATAGAATGGGACGAGTTCAGGAACTTATTTTTCAATATTTACATCCCTCTTATTCTTAGAAAAAATATGGAGAAAGAGCTTCTAGAATTGATGAAAAAGAATGATGAATCTGTTGGTACCTAAGAAAAAATTTTTACAAGACTTTCAAGGTACGCTTCTGGTATTATTATCCAACCTGAGAGTAAATAAATTCTTTAGAGGCTTAAAACGAAGTCTTCGATGGGCGTTGGCCATAAGGGACTTCAATAGCTATGAGGAAATGGTTCGATGTGCTCTCAAGGTTGAGAGAGAGATTTGAATAACCCACCAGTCTTATGGGTTTGATAAGAAGAGGAAAATCGAATTCAATGGAAACTCTAAAGAGCACACTGAAAAGAAGATGAGTTTTCCCTTATACTCAAAGTGTGGAAAGAAACATGGAGGGAGTTGTCTTAAATGGAGAATTAAATGATTCAAATGTGGAAAGGAAGGTTATCGGGCATTTGAATGATGCAATGATGGGACGAAGATGTCTAGTGATGCAAACAAAGAAACGGCTACACAGAGTGAACGTCCTACACTTCAATGTTACAAGTGAAAATAAATGGGGCATTATGCCGATCAATGACCTAATCCAAGGGTTGTTGATGATGATCGACGTCAACAAAATCTTATGTCTAAATAAAAATGTAAAGTCACATGCAATTTCTATCAGCGATGTGGATTATGATACCGAAGTGTTTAAAGGTACACTTACCATCCACATTAAAGTAGATAATGTTTTATTTTATTTTGGATCCACCCACTCTGTTATTTATAATGAATTTTCTAAGGGTATCAACGTATTACCTCAACAGTTAGATGTTGAGTTAGCTATGACAACCCCTAATGGAACAACAGTCACATCAAAAGTTTATAATTCTTCTCTGATTGAAGTTTGTGGGAAAGTGCTTCCTGAAAATCTTGTGATCCTTCCTATAGTGGAATTTGATGTGATTCTTGGAATGGATTTGCTTTCTCTATATGGATCTCATCTAAATTTTCAAAGAAGGGAAGTCACATTTCATATTCCAGATCAATCTATGATCATTTATCGATGCAAAGATGAACATAACCTTCCTGTGGAAATTTCATCCATATTATGTGTCTTGATTCCACTAAATGAAGGTTATTTATCTCAATTGGTTGGTGAGAAACTCACGATTAAGAATATTCCCATTGTACGAGAGTTTGATGATGTCTTTCCAGAGGAATTTCTAGGTATTCAACCAAATCGTGATGTTGAGTTTTCAATAGAACTCGTACTGGGTGCTTTGCCTATTTCAAAGACACCATATAAAATGGACCCAATTGAGTTGGAGGAATTGAAGAAGAAACTCCAAGATAATCCTGATAAGGGATTCTTATGCCCTAGTGCATCACCTTGGGGAGAACCTGTTCTGTTTGTTATGAAGAAATATTGAGCAATGAGACTCTGCATTGATTTCGAGAACATAACAATATCACTATCAAGAAAAAATATCCTCTCCCACGCATTGATCACTTATTTGACCAACTACGCGGAGGTCAATACTTTTCCAAGATTGATCTTCATTCAGGGTATCATCAATTAAGGGTCAAAAGGGAGGATATACCATAGACATCATTCCGTACAAGGTATGGACACTATGAATTTATAGTAATTCCATTTGGTCTGACTAATGACCTTTTTATCTTCATGGATCTGATGAATAGAGTCTTTAGAAACTATATTGATCAGTTTTTTGTAGTCTTTATAGACAATATTATTGTCTATTGAAAGAGTAAGGAATAACATGAAGATCACTTGAGAATTGTATTGAAAACCCTAAGAAAGGAGAAGATTTATGCCAAATTTACCAACTGTATATTTTGGCTTAAAAAAGATGCATTTTTGTGTCACATTATCTCAAAAGTGGGGATTTCTGTGGATCTAGCAAAAATAGAGGTTATCGAAAGATGGTCGAGACCAACAACAGTAACCGTGATCCGAAGTTTTCTTGGTTTGGAAGGATATTATAGACATTTTTGAATGATTTTTCACAATTATCTAATCCACTCACCACGTTGACTCGGAAAGGAGTTAAGTTCATGTGGACATAGGAATGTGAAGAGAATTTCATTGAGTTGAAAATAAGGTTATCCAGTGCACCTGTGCTCACACATCCTTGTAGTGGAGAAAGGTTTGTGATCTATAGTGATGCATCCAAGAAGGGATTGGGGTGTGTTCTCATGAAAAACGATATGGTGATAGCTTATGCCTCACAACAGTAGAAAATCCATGAGAAAAATTACCCAACTCATGATTTGGAGTTAGCTGCGGTAATCTTTGCATTAAATATTTTGAGGAATTATATTTATGGAAAAAGGTGTGACATTTATACTAATCATAACAGTTTAAAGTATATTTTCACACAAAATGAGATGAATATGCGCCAAAGAAGATGGTCAGAGCTGATTAAGGATTATGACTGCTCAATTCATTACCACCCTGGGAAAGAAAAAAAGGTGGCATATGCATTAAGTCGACAAGACCATGCTATCTTATCCATGATGAGGAAAACAAAAGATCCAATATTTATGGATTTTCATAGGATGGATCTGGGAATTTTAATGGAAGGGGAAAAATTGTATCTTTCTCAAATGAATGATCAACCATCTATTCATGTGATGATTAAAGAGGCACAAAAAGAAGATGTAGAGTTACAAAAGAAGGTGAGAAATGTTCCTGAATTGAACCATGATTGTGATGGGATAATAAAGTTCAGGAAACAGGTTTGTGTTCCTCCCATCCCTGAATTAAAGAAGGAGCTACTGGATGAGGCTCAGAGTTCTTCATTCTCTATTCATCCTGGAAGCACGAAGACGTATAGGGACCTGAAAGATTACTTCTGGTGGGATGGCATGAAAAGAGATGTTGTTGAATATGTTTCTCGATTCTTGGTTTGTCAGTAAGTTAAAGCTAAGAGACAGAATTCTAAGGGGATGTTACTACCATTACCCATACCTGAATGGAAATGGGAAAACATCACTATGGACATTGTCAATGGACTTCCTAAAACATTCTAAGGCAATAAATCTATATGAGTCTTAGTTGATCGTCATAAAAATTCTGCACACTTCATTGCTGTTAGAGAGGATATATCTCTAGATCAGCTTGCTAGGATATATGTGAAGGAAGTGGTAAGATTGCATGGAGTACCACTTTATATTATATCTGATCGGGATCCAAGGATTACCTCAAAGTTCTAGCGAAGTCTTCAGCATACTCTAGATACAGAGTTGAGTTTCAGTACTGCCTATCATCATCAGACAGACGGTCAGTCTGAGAGGACAATTCAAACTCTAGAAGATATGTTCAGAGCTTTTTCTATGGATTTAAAAGGTGGTTGGGATCAACACCTACATTTGGTGGAATTTTCTTATAATAATAGCCTTCAATCCAGTATTCAGACGGCTCCTTATGAAGCTCTCTATGGAACGAAATGCAGGACTCCAACTTGCTTGGATGAAGTTGGGGAAAGAAATCTATTAGGACCTGATCTTGTTGATGAGATGGAAGAAAAGATCTGATCTATTCAACAACACATAAGAGAATCTCAGAGTCAACAAATTTTTTTTACAGAAAACCGAAGAAAATACCTAGAGTTTGAAGTGGGTGATAAAGTGTTCTTACAAATATCTCCTTGAAAAGAGTAATGAGATTTGTAAAGAAGGGAAAGCTAAGCCCTAGGTATATCGGTACTTTCGAAATACTGGATCGTGTTGGGAAGGTAGATAACCGATTGGTGCTTCCACCGAATCTCTCTCAAGTTCACGATGTGTTCCATGTATCTCTCCTGAGAAAGTACATACCTGATCCTTCACATGTACTCAGCTCAGAAGTTGTACCAGTGGAGAAAGATCATTCTTATGAAGAAAAACCGATTGTGATTCTGGATCGTAGTGAAAATGTCCTATGGAACAAGACCACTCACTTAGTGAATGTTTTATGGAGGAACCACCAATTAGAAGAAGCTACATGGGAGCTTGAGGATATGATGAGGGAGAGCTATCCTCATCTGTTTGTTACAAAGTGACGAATTTTGAGGGAGAAATTCATTTCAAGGGGGGTAGAATGTGACACCTGAGTCTTTTATGAGAAATATTTTGATTTTATCTTATATAAATCATCACAGAGATCTTTCACTACACAAAACACTAGCTTGACTTTCTTTACACGTAATTGTGGCCTTCCTCGATAGCTTGCGTTGTACGCAATACCGAGTTTCACTAAACAACTATATGCTCTTAAAATATTATTAAAACTAACTGTTATGAATAGTAATAACCATTTTTGAAGTTTTTATATTTTTTTTTTCAAAATGGACTTCATTTTTGGATTCAGAATATCGAAATTAGCCTAAAGTGATATTTTTGTATTTCTCTGAAAACATCCAATTTTTGATGAATAATGAAAACCCTGGGTTACTATTTAAAAACCAAATTTTTATTTTAATAATTATTTATTTTATTTAAATTTATTTTAGGTAAAAATTGATACATAATACCTATATAAGTTCAATGCAATTCATTGGAGTCATTTTATAATAATTTTAGATATATAAAAATGTTATTGAACTTTTCATCGTCTTTTACACACCTCCTAGGATAATTTGGAAATCCACATAAAACATAATTTTACCGCTTTTGTGAATGGAATTTCACAAATTTGAGAGACACGGTTGATGTCAGTACGTAATATCTTGTTCAATGGGATGAAAATAAGTTTTTTTGAATAATAACGTTTTACTTTTTTAACCACGGTTAAAACTAAATAGGGTAATTAAGGGTAAAAATGATATTATTATTATCCTAACACATTTCCTAATTATATTGTATAAATTTAATTCGACCAAAAACAACCTTAGAAATAAAATATGACCATTTAGGCCCACAAGGATTATATTAGGACATTTATTATTAATTTATTTAAAGAAGGGTTAAAATTGTTAAAATCAAGGCTTAATAACGAAATGATTTTTAATATTGGGTTATACATAAGATAAATCAGAATATAAATAGTCATTAGAAATATAAAAATATTTCATACATAATGGTATTTTATTTGTAATTTTTTGAAATTAAATAATTTACTTTATTTATGACACAATGATGATACTGTAATTATCTTATTAATGAAATATTGACATAATTGATGTTATATATACCCAAATAAATGTAATTTGAGTTTTTTTATGAATTTAAATAATTTTCTATTTTAATATGACATGTTAGTATTGATTTAATTAACTTTTTTCGAACTAATCATTCTGTTTTGAGTTCCACAAATATCAATTAACAAATAGTTTTAAAATTGACTTAAAATAGTTCTTAAAACAAATATTATATTATTAATTGTTATTTTATTTCTAAAAACCTAAGGTTCGGTAAAATGGCATAGATAAAAATATATATAATAATAATAAACAACATGGGGTTCGTTTGGCTTGTTATAGTAATTTTATTAACCTTAGAGTGTATGAAAACAAAAATACCCGGTAAAAGTAAAATTATTTAACTTAAAGTTAAATCTAAATGATAAGGATAAAATAGAACCCTAAACTTGTCTAAATTCTATTAGATTAGAATATTTCGACCCATACCCACCTTAGCTTCGAAATAAATCAATTTGGAGCTATTAAAAACCGAATATGGCCTTATAATAAATTAATATTTTTAGTTTTTCCTACAGTGCCCCTCTCCTCCCTTATAAAAGGGAACCTCCTCCATCTCTTCCTCACACCACATTGAGCCTTAAATCTCAGCCAACCCCTGAAAAATTCTCTTCTCCACTTCCATAGAAACATCCTAGAGGTCCTGGTTTTCTTCAAAGACCAATTTTAGTTCCATAAAAGGAGGTCTCAAAGAGTTTCTTCAAAAAAGAGGTAATGTCTGTTACCGATTCTTTCAACGTTATTTCTTCTTCTACTTCTTCGTATTTAGTTGTTTCAATATGAAATAATAACAGAAGTATCACTAATATACTGATATGTTATTATAAGTTTGAAACAACCCTATTTCACCATTTTTCCATCCTACAGAAAACGAAATCACCGCGCGTGCGTACGTACGGAATACTGTCTCCACGTCGTGGTGTAATTTATTTTCCACCACCACCGTACTAGGATGGTTATAATGGTGCAAATAAATAACTATATATGATTATTGTAAAGTGTTATTGATTCTTATATAGTATACATACAGTCCAATACAATTCCACGATCATGGGAACGATATCATCCCTCGTGCGTGCGTACTAAATATCGTCTCCATGATGTGATGCGGCTCTTTCTACATGATCTTCATTGCATAATGATTATATAAATGAATTTAATGAATGAATATGATATACAGTACACAAATACCATTATGGAAATGAGGTATCTATAACCTAAAGAGAAGAATAAGAATTAATCGACAAAACACGTATAAGAACAAAAAGTAATAAACACCCAAATAACAAGTTACAATGAAATATTACTAATAAAAAGATAATAATATGACCATATATGATATCATAAAAATACTTATGATTCTGGAATAAGTCTATAACATTATTTAAATCATTATACATGAGGTTCGGACACTTACGAATAAATTTGTACCTATGGTAAGGGAAAATCTCACAATCTCAATTTTTATCCAAGATTGCTTATTCATTATAATTTACTGGGGAATATTTATCATCCACATCCAAGTGTCCTAAATATGTAATATTATTTATTTCCTCCTAACCTTTTTTAAGTCCAATTATACCCTTTGGTGAGTTTTTAGTAAAAGATATGAAAGGAATGTTTTTTCGTTTTTCGTACAAGTTACTTTTTGACTTTTCCAGCCAAAGTATAGGAATAATATTTTTTTTACTCATACGGCATGAATGGATTTTTTAGAACATTATTTCCATGAATATTCCTTTACATGTTTTCATGTTTATTTTTAATCTACTTATTTTAGTTCAAAATTATATGACATGTTAAGAAAGGAAAATGTTTTTGAAGTAAAAAAGATATTTCCTTCAAGAATGGAGTTCAAGTGTTTTATCCAAATTATTTTCCATCTAAGATAATATATGGTTCTGTTTATATCCCTATTTTTTCATAGATTTGATTATGTTATGATGGTATTATTTTTATGATTTCCTTTTATCTTTTATGGATTATTTTATGATGATTTGATGTTTAAGAATCCCATTTTTATTACATGGGTTATGCAATGATGTATGATTTTTGATTTTGTGGAACACATAAGAATTGTATCATTATGAGATGGGTGGGACCTATATCTCCCTCCAATGAATTGGGTAATGATTTATATCTCATGAGATAGACATTGAAGGAAGGGCAGGTTAAACCGGTTCAGTAAAACAGGACTGAAACGAGGAGTGAACTCGGTTCCGAAAAGGACTTTGTCCACTAAGATAGTCTTGGAAATTAATCTTGACTACTAAGAAATGATTTTCTATGATTATGTGTGAATGCAAAAAAGCTTATATATTTAATATATGATTATTGGGATTACATTTCACTTCAATGATTTATCCCATGTTATGATCTCTTTTGCAAGATAATATTTTCAAAATTCTATGTTCTTATAAATATGATATGTTTGATATTTCTTTTGTTTACCCTTACTGAGTATTTGATCTCACCCTTATTTATGTTTTCTTTTCCCCAGGTCAGGAAGAAGGATATTATGTAGGATATTCCAAAAATGGGCTCTTGATATGATGAAATAAATGGGAGACAACGTTGATTATTTATGAACCATGTGTTTATGTTTCCCAGTTTCTAAAGACACTATACCTATATGGTCCATTTATGGTTTTGTTATATGTTGTAATAATTATGCTTCAATTTTAAATTAATAACCATGTATGTAAAGTATAGGTTGTTATAATAGGATTTACACATAGTCTTCCATTAAGATACTATTATCTAACATTGTTTTAAATATATCACATGTAATACCTATCAACATACCCTCAGAAGAGAAACATAAGGAAATTTGAGATTATATACTCAGTAATGGTAAGAAAGGTAAATAGCTAAAAAAATGTCCGAATAAGGGCCTGATAATGTGTGAATAACTTATAAGTACCCTAAACTTCAGATCAAATTTCAAGAGATTGGGTTGTTGAATAATTAATAGTAATTCATAAAACCTGAGTCATAAAGAAACAAATGAACATGAGCCACAATATCATAACATTAATATAAGTCATGGAATTGTTTCATATATAAAACCATAGAAAATCCTTTCTATATAGGTCATGGGTCATTAAAAAACTAATCATAGTGGATTGAGATCACTCCCCAAAACCATTTTAGAATTCATGCTTCACTCACATGTCAATCATAGTGGAAAACTAAAATAATAAAGTAGTTTCACTTCATATTATAGTATTATTAATAACATGGGATATCAATATGTACCCAATTAATTAGAGGTTGGTATATATCCCACACATCATTGGATATAACATAACCACTTTACATGGTTATAAAATAACTACCATCCACTGTTTTAAGGTATCCATCATAAAAAAATGAAAATAATTCATATATATTCCATAAGATAATAAAAAAATCATCATATCAAAAAACATTAAAAAAAATGCATTTAATAATTATTTCATCATAAGATAAGATGAATAGTCATAATAATCATAATCATTCCATTATATAATCAATGAATGACCTGTCGAAATAGGAGAGGGTTTCAGGATCAACCTATCACGGTATAAACATTTTAATAGAAATATATTCCATAACTAACCTTTGAACATAAAAATAATCTTTAAAGTGAACGAATAATAATGGAATATTTTGATCATATCAATAGTAAAGCATAAGTAACAAAAAAGTGTTTCATCATAGATGGAAAATTATTTTTAAAGTCCTCTTGAAAAATTTCATAACGATAACTTATTTTTTTAAGAACAAAATATAATGATTTTTTAAAATGATTTATAAATCGTTTTATTTAAAAATAATCATTAAATTAAATATTTTAATGTTTTAAAATCATTTAAAAATTCTCATTAATAAATTATTCCTTCCCCAATGAAATACACTTTTTAAAACATAAAAAATTTTCAATATAATTTTAGTTGAAAATAAATTGAAATCATAAAAATGAATATTTTGGAATATAATTTTTATGGTGGTGGGAAAGTTTTTTGAATCTGTACACATTGGAATAAATATTCCATCAATATTTAGGGAAAATATAAGTGTGAATTATTATGAAAAATAATAATGATTCTATTCAAAATATTTTTTTAAATGTAAATCATTGGTAAAATTCCATTAATAAATTATTATATTAATTTTGAAAAAAAAGATAAATATATTTTAGAAAAAAATGGTTTCCTTATAAAGATGTTTTTTGACTAAAGGGGTAAATAAATAAAATTTTTCAAAATAAATGTTTTTCAGAACTCTTGTATATATACTTGCTGCAAATCATTTTTTTAATTTCATAAATCCGGTTTATGGGTGCTCGGAGCCCCATAACCAACGCAAAACAATGTCCAGAAAACATAAACAACAAATGAAGGGAAAAAGAGTTACATATCATAGTAACCATAGTCATCGCCTGATCCTATGCGGGATTCTTCTTCCCCAGCTGCTGATTCACACTATGGATGTCTCCAAAAGCTCGTACTTTGTACTCGATTCCTAAAATAATCAAGAACAAGAACATCCGGGGATGAATTCTTAACTCCTATGCCCTTCTTGACTACAAGAACACCTCCACTGTTCTGTTTAGAGGCAGACCTAGTCTTCATCGGCCGTAGGAGATAGGAATTATCCTTCCTTGGTCTCCTTCACAGCATTGTAGATAATGATTTTCTACCAGCAGATAGCTTATGAGTCCCACTTTGTATGATTTCACTGAATGATCTATTTCAAGGAGGACTCATGTTTTCCTTTCCTCCCCCAGACATCCCCCTTCCTTCCCTATCCTACCCCCTAAAAGGAGACCCGGTGCACTCCGAATTATGTCCTAGCCCGTGATCAGTAGAGATATCATCTTACAAGGGTGGCCTCTTGTCCTCCCGAGGTGGTACTTCCCCAAACATAGAGTCTGGATCAATCCCCTTAACCTCAGATATAAAACCTTCTAGGGCATTACCACCACTGAGGCCATCTGTCACATTATCAATTTGAACCAATGGACCAAAGCCATTCTATCTAGTTCCATATCCCAGCCTCTGGTCAGAACCTTCCAGCAAGAGGTGAGGCCTTACAACATTATTTGTGTCATCCACAAAACCGGATACAGGATCCTGCTCCATGCAAACAACCTGCATATCACCCAAGGCCTCTGCCTCACCATCATCTCCTGGAAAGACCTCCTCCTCCCGGCCCTCATGTAACATATCCTCGACAAGCCCATCAATCATATTAATAATGGATACAAAATGTCTGTCCAAAGAATCAAGACGTTTAGTAACCTTAGCATAGTCCCCGTTAGACACTTCCACAATGTTAGATCCTCAAACATCTCCAATCTGATCTGATTCCAATGCAACAATAGCCCCAAAATTATTCTCCTTCTCCCGAGAACTTCTAGTACCAGTAGACCCAGCTATTATTGCCTCATCAAAAGAAACCTTCTGAGATCCAGGTACAGAGGCCTCCCCAGCTGAAACAGCCAGCTGAGAGCCACTCCCTCCAACAGCCAGTCCTCCAAGAGTCTGAGCAGGACCCCCCATCACACACTTGTCATGCGCCTTGCTTCATGAATCTTCATCGGTGCTCATAATGGTATCCTTCCCACTACAATGATACATCCTTTTTTCGGAACGATGTCTGCCTTGATAGGACTCAACTGGGTGTCCCAAACGCTTGCAAGAACCACTGAAGTCAGTCCAGTTCTCATACACAACCCTCTACTTGCAACGATAATCCACTCCAACCTTGATGCATAGTAAATCAAAGTGGATGCGGGATGCATCCATTTCATCACACATTTGTGGGTTTACAGGATGGCAAACCACCTCTGTACTGCTATCAGAAAAATGGTATCTACCAACCATATTTCCCATCATTATAATGATCGATGGATTTTGAAACAGTAAGGGGAGTTTATGGACGTTTACACACACTGTTGTGGAAGGTGGATCTTGGTTCATATAGAGATCGAAGGACCAATGAAGGATCATGAAACTAGATCCATTGAAGTTTCATGGATCCCTTTCCCAAGCATGGAAAATATCTTCCCTCGATTCATACGTAATCAAAATTTTCTTGCTGTCTAGTAACCCCACCACCGCTCGTTCCTAAAGATCCAAAGCATCGAATAAAAATCGGTCAAAATTGTTGACTGGAGGCATTTTGGTCATGAACCGCAACACCAAAGTAAGATTCAGTAATGTCGAGGATTCTGTAAAATCATATAACATATTTGAGAGATTTGGCAGTCCATCGACTAAATCTGGCACTTTAGGGTTAATCGAAATTTTCAGAAATGAAGGAACTCCAGGTTGGAGAAAGGCCTGAAGGACCTCACCCTCCAATGAGATAATGATTCCCCCTCTCCCACTGAGGGGGGAGGGTTCGGCACAAGAGCCATCATCGTCACCGAAAAGTGAGGAGCATCCGAAGGTCGAGGGTTTTCTCTACGGGGATCTCTTCCCATTCAAAATAGATACTCTTGTATACATAAAGGGTGGAAAATTAAACGAAATATTTATTATTAAGAAATAAAAAATGAAAAAAATATGTTGTGAGTTTTTTTATACACTGATAATAGTATTTATTCATTAGAAACAAAATCATAATCAATCTCGATAAACGATGAGATTGTGCCCAAAAACACTTACCAAAATAATAAGAATAAATTATAATTCATGTGAAAGAATAAAATTAAATGAAATTTACAATATCATTAAAAGAATAATCATTATATAAATTGAAATATTTAATTTATATAATCTTCATAGAATAATATATTTTCATGAAAAATCATATACCTTTAAAAAAAGATAATGAAATTTGATACAAAAACCAAATAATGCCATGGTAACTTTTTTTACCATAACCTAAATGAAAATGATATCCCAAATTAGATTTTTAGAACCCCAAAATATTAAAGGATCATAAAATAATTTAATGTTCAGTATATACACCATATAATTGATTCATGTGGTGAACATGTCTTCTGTCTCTCAAAAAATAACGGTGAGAATAAAATTGATTACCATAAGTCCTATATTTATTCAAACATGTTAGAACCTGTTTAATAGTAAATATATTTTAATTAAAAAATTATTATATAAACATAAATATTTATAATACCATATATTATTTACGTATGACCTTGTATTACCCTTTTATTAATAATGTCATGTTAATGTATCCTTTATGACAATAAATGTATTGTTTATCTTGTACAGTTTGATTTTTTATTTTTCATGTTATTATTTTTATTATGGTTCCATCATAACTCTTTTTATTACCATGATATAAATTAATATATTTTTATATTGTTATTTATATAAATCTACACATACTAGAGAGAAAAGATTAAATGAATTGTTTGTGGATATATTAGGTCGTACGAGAACTTACACGTTGTTTCCATTTTCTCCCAGGATGAAATAAAATAAATTTAAAAATATATTAAACATATAGAATAATTTTTATGTAATATATATCTTATATACTCATTATTTTTATCCTAATTACCTTCCATTCACAGAGATAGTGAAAAATGAATCACTCCACATTGTGATTTGGTTGTCTTTCAAACACAGAAACGAAGCCATATTATCAACCATTTAATGGAAGGTAAAAATGGAAGATGTGAAATAATAAATCCAAATTAAATAACTTTTCATAAATAATATATATAATTAAAAAATACATCTGTATTTCCTGCCATGGTGATTAAAAATAAAAAACATTTCTTCATGTGGTAGTTGTTCACTGTACACACAAATGGTGATTTCATAACACATTTGATTGAATAAGAAATTAATTTAGGTTATGATAGTAAAATAATAATATTAAAATATATGTAATATATTTATTTTGTCATATCATCGTGTTTTAAATATATATTTATGGAGGTGGAGGTAGCAACAAAAAAACTTTTTGGGGATATTTACACATATTCATGAAACATTTTTTTAGTTACCATAAATTTTTTTATTAGATATGATTTATGAAAGAAATAAATAATATATAATGCATGTTTTAAAATTATGATTTGATTAGGATTTTTCATAGATGAAATAATTTTTTTTAAAAAGAGATGGAAGGGTGGCCTTTATTAAATAAGTTTATTGCACACTTCAAATTTTCAGAATCAAAATGGTTAATTTTTTTTTACATTCCAAAAGTCTCACAAATGGTCCATTTTTGAAATATACAGAAAAAATACATTTTAAACAACAATATTTTTATGCATAAACATTTATTTTGTCATATATATTGTCTGTAAAACACATCATATTTTTGTTCAAAATTTGGTTGAATATATAATATATATATTTCATTGAAATAATACACAAAAATTCAGTTAATTTATTGAGGAAAAATAACTTTGTTCTTATAAAAATATTTTATTAATATAATTATTTCATTTATTTTAAAATATATTTTATTTTCATTTATAATTAAATAGAAAAAAAATATTTAATTTTATGTGATTTTGCAGAAATTATATTTTCATAATTTTGGTTACCTTTTTCAGAACCATTATTCCATTGGATAGGTTATAAATATCATATAACATATTAATAATTTAATAGTGTGTAATTTTATTATAAACTCTTTTTTGTATGTAACAAAAGCTAAAATAATTGTTTCTGATAATGAAATAAGTTAAATATAATGCATTTATTTGAAAGAATATATATTTCAGAAAATCTCATAGTGTGACACATTGGATAATTTATCATAGAAAAAATTGTAAAAATGCATTTATCCCAATCCAAATGGTTCACAATAAGATTTATCCCATGCGAAAGTGTATATGAGGGATTATGATAAGATATCTATTGTGAATATCAGTGTGATAAGGGATAAGCATATGTGTAGTATAAATAGTGTTGTGTTACTAAATTAGGTATTTTTTATTTTTCTATTAATTAAATCCATGTCATGATATTATATGTCAATGAATGATCTATCACTGATATTCCAACTAGTATTTACCTAAAATGGTTTTACTGGGTATAAGGTTAAGTGTTACCCATAATATGGTAATGGTGAAAATCTACACTCATGTTCATGAATTTATGAGCTATATTAATTATGTAAATGAATTTATCTTTACTGTCTAATATGAATGAATTTTTATATTACGTAAATAGGTTGTGTAATATTAGAAATCCAAACATAAGAAATCCTGGATTAAAAAAGAAGTATTTAGACTGAACTGAATGATATTGTGATGGTTTTAAAGAACAACATATTTCTAGGATCATTTTTTATAATTACATGATGATATAAATATTTATCAATCATGTTAATCATTTTTTAATAATATATGAAGATAAAAGAAAATATTTTAATGAATTATTCAATAAAAACTGTATATTCTCCAAAAATGAAATTATATTTGTTATGAAATTGATTATGAAATCTTATGGTTATGATTAAAAACTAAAATATAGTTGATATTTGAAATACACCAAATAATAGAAAATTTATTTATCAAAAATTATGACCTGGGTGAGGACCACGGCCGAAAAAAACCAAAATTGTACATGTAAATAATTCTTGAGGAATATAATAGGTAAATTTCTCGAAGGAACATAAATAGGTTTTATTCGTAGAAAAGGGGGGAATCACTACTATAAAATGGACCTATACCCACAGTTTTAGAGAAAACCATGGATATAGTTCACACTATCCCCATGGTTTTGGGTAGACCATGTGTATAAGACTTTTTTATATCCTATACCCATGGTTTCCCCAAGTCGTTCGCATAGGCTACCCTATACCCATTGTTTTCTCCTAACCGTGGGTATAGGGTATCAAAAAATTAATATAATTACCGTTTTCCCCAAACCATGAGGATAGAGTGACCTCTACCTACAATTATTCCCAAAACTGTGGGTATAATCGTCGGATAAAAATACCCAAAACCATGAGGATAGGGTGACCTATACCTACGATTTTTCCTAAAACTGTGGGTATAATCGTCGGATGAAAATACCTATACCCATGGTTTTAACAAGCCATTGGTATGGGTTTCCCACATGTGTGTGGGAAATTTTGTTTTTCCGTGGGAACAAAAAAATTTGGCAGGAGTTCTATACTCAATATTTATTTCACTATACCCACCGGTTAAATAAATATATTTAATAAAATATATATATACATACATATATGAGGTGATGTGGTAGTGTTAAGGCCCCTCTTGAATGGAGAAGTGGTGGCGAGATTGAATCCCACGGGCCACGATTTTGTAAAATATGTTATACACATGGTTTCCAAACCATGGTTATAAAGATATGAATCGGTGGAAAATACTATACACATGGTTTTTCCAAACCCTGGGTATAGGTCACAGACCTATACCGATGCCACCAATGACCATGCTTCCCCAAACCATGGGTATAGCCTATTCCCACAGTTTTGGGGTTTATACCCACGGTATTGAACCATAGTTATAAGATCATTTTATAGTTGTGCATATAGTAACTAATTTAAATGGAACAATGATGGGTTTAATTAAAAATTTTATGGGAAATAAATTTCATATTGAAGAACATATAATAGTTAAACTTTTTAAATATACGGATCCTATAATGTATCCAATTTGATTTCCAGCCACATGGTTAAATGTGGAAAATAATCATTATAAAACTCAACAACAAGGAATATCATATACACTGACTACCATTGATAGTGGTAGTGACTATTATAGTACCATAATAAACTAATCCATATTTATTTATTTTTTATTGATTTTAGTTATATCCAATCTAGTGTATCTATAATGTTTTTAAAAGTTATCAAATCACCAACCCAATGATTTTGTATTAGTTAATATGAGTAAAATTATTGTTTTATTTTTTCCCAATTATATGTTTATTGAATATTATTCACTATGGTCTTATATTTCCTCAATTTTAAGAATTTTATTATATTATTGAAATTTCATGATTATCTCCACATAAAATTCATTATAATATACAATGTTTTGAAATAAAATTTAATATTTAGAATCAACCAATGCACATATATTATTGTTAGGATGACTATGAGAACTCTAAAATATTAATCTATAAAATTTTTTTCGATAACTATTAATAAAGAATGATTAACTAATACAATTTGAACAAAATATAATTTTAGGATATATAAATTGTAATAGAAAATGATATAACTCTTATGTCACCTAATAAAATAATTCAAAATATTTTATCATTCAAGTGTATCTCATAGATGTCCTCAGTTAGTTTCATTAGTACGTGACAATAATAATTTTAAATATAAATTCTTATAATGGTTGATAATTTAATGAAGAAAATGTCATGACCTTGTAAAATAGATGTTATGTTTGGTAACCTTAATTATAGACTACATTTAACATAAATGAACTAAAACACATTTGATAATCATTATTTATAAATACATACAAATAAATATGATGGTAAATCAATAAAATATATTATTTTAATAAAAAATAATTATTTTTAGTTAGTATTGAAAATGTAATTTTCAATAAAGTTTATTTTCATTATATTTGGTGAATTACATAAAAAATTATAATATTAATTTGAATTTTATAAAATAAATTTCATTTTTCAATTCAGAGTATAAAAATTACATATTATAAATTTTATGAGTTTTTCTAAAATGTTTGTTTTTTTATTGAAACGTATTAATTGATTCAAAAATTATATATAATTTAAATGATTTATTAATTTTCCAAGAAAATACTAAAATATTGAATTCCAAATTAATTAACATATTTTGTATTTCATCAATTATATTATGCGTTTTAATATATTCATTGATCATTTAGATCTTATTTCCATGACATTTATAAAAAATTATAGAATTCCATAATAAAAATTGTTTTCAGTATATTCTTCTAATTATGTTTTTTAGGGTAAAATTTTGATTTGGGTTTCCTTGAATGACTTGTAAATATATTTTGTAATAAAAAAAATTATAACCTTAACATTTATATCTGTGAAAAAAATATACATGAATATTTTACCTCCAAACACTAATTTTTAAACCTCTTTTTATATTTTATATGATAAAATCATAAAATGTAATTTTCAACTCAATAGAAATTTTATTTGATAAAATTATTTCTATATATGAATTGAAATCGTTCAAATTTGATAGATGGTTCAATATTGATTTTTTTCATTTAACTTATTTACCATGAATAAAAAAATTACTAAGGTAACAATGAGCTATGGTAAAATATAATAATGTAAAATAAAAATACCTAAAATAGTCTATCATTGTCTATAAAATGGGTGGATGAGGGGAATCTCAACCCAAACCCACTAAACCTACACATTTATATTTTTTATACATTTAAAATTTAATAGTGAAATTGTATTTCTGAAAAATATAATGGTTAATTTAAAACCCACTATTATCTATAAATATAAAATGGTAAAATATAAAATCTATAAATACTAACCAAAAATTTGAATTTAAAATTTTAACTATGACATGTTTATCCAAATATAGGCTTCTCCAATTTCCATAAGCTTATAAAATTTTAGAGCTACAAAAAAGAAAGAATTTGAAATGATAATTCATCATAAAAGATTATGTCCTTACCCAAATTAACAACTTATTAAAATTGTTTATTTCTTAATTTTTATTAAACTAAAAATATATAACCTTTTATCATAAAAATATTGGTATAAATATTATATTTAAAATTAAATGAATTAATTAAAACAATTATTCAATCTTTTCTATCATCTAAAAAATAACATTTATGATATGTATGTGAGGACTACATATGGCATGAAGTTATATTTATAGGTTTTCAAAACCACATCTCAAGGACAATATCAATGAATGATTTGGTGGTAAATATATTATATATTTCACATAAAACTTTCTGAAATTTTTATTTTTCATACTCCATTATTTTTTGTGTTAATTAATCAATATTTTTTTAATAGTGTTTATGATAGACCACCACCACCATGAAAAATGAATTACTTTCGTGATCACTACCTATATTATACACAGAGAATTATTGAGTAAGTATGAATACAAGATAAGTGTGTCTGTCTCAAATTCCACTATTTGGGAAATGTTTTTTTATGAACCAAATTCCATTAATTTGTTTTTTGTACTACCGATATGAGGTATTATATCCTGAACTACCTATTATTTTTCCTAGTAATTGATTCTCAATTTGATACTCTATATTTGACAAGGATTTTATTTAAATACAATTTATTTTGTAAGGGATTCATTGTTTCAAATATGAATACATAGAAATATGTTTATGTTATACATCATATTATCATTTCAATTCTTTAAATATTGTCCGATAATAATCTAATTATCATGATCCTCTTATTTTTCTTCATTTTGAGTGTTCTATATAACGTTCTACCTTTTATGAGGATTTGATTCAAAAGATAAACTGTCTTTATGGGATTTTCATGTCACAGAGAATTATCTTCGGTCCGATTCACTCACTTTTGACAATAATCATTAAAGAATAATTTTTTTTGATATACTTTATTATGATTAATTACAAACATTTTTAAGGGTAAAATGGTTTTCCCAAAAATAAAAATTCATTGGTGATTCAATAGATTTGTGAAAATTCATGTTTTATTACTAATAATTTTTTATTTTCAGGTATCATTCTTCAATATTTATCATTTTAATTAATTTTAAATTTCTACTATAACTATTAGAAATATAATTTTTTTTCTTTATTCATCATTATATTACCTTCTTTAAATAATCCTTTTAATATTTTCATTTATTTATAATGTATTTTTCAAATATTTCGATATGATATCCCCTTAAAGTATCTTATATTTTTCCCTTATATATAACATTTTAACACATTACCGATTTATATACAATATACCGTCAAATGAATTTTTATTAAATTAATACATTGTGATTTTTTATATTCATCTTCAAATAAATAGTTTTTATATTGTGATATGAAAATCATATCATATTAAAATAGTGCTAAGAAGAGATTTTTTTAGGAAAAATATATTTATTTATTTTCCACCATTTTTAATTTATTATTCTCTAATAGAGTAATGGTTCTCGTATCATTTAATATTGTCTCCACCTTATTACTATTTTGGGGTATTATTTTTTTGTATCATATTATCTTAGTTTTTATACCAATTTGAATTTTGAAAACCAATTTCTTCCCATGGGTTATTTTTTATAAGATTCATGAATTGATTTTATGAGTTACCATATGTATGGATCATTATTAGAATGGGTGATATATCTCCCTTAAATACATTAGTAATGTTAGTATTTGATGACAACATATGGGTACACAAAAATATTTATCCCAAGAAAAAATTAACACTAGAGGGTTCCTCTAAATTAAAATTTTAAATTAGTGGATTTAATAAAATTAAATATATATTAGAAGATTTCTACCAATAATACTTGTATGTGATTTTATTTAACCTAACACAAATGGTATAAGAGAGGATTTATATTGAAATAAATGAGTAAACAAATGTTTTCATTCTATTTTGAAGCGTATACTGGAGGATTATCAAAAGCCCAAAAGTTACATAAGTTAATATAAGAAAACAATAATTTAATTAATGTCAGGCTGGGAATCATTAGTATATGAATTAAAATATTAATTTTCTTCCATGGTTGAAATTTTACACAATTTTATTCTTATAATAATTAATATATTATTCCCTATTGGATTATGTTTATTAACAAATATTACCTAAATCTTTTTATTCATGTCTTATTATATTTTAAGACATCCTCCTTGAATTATTCTATTTTATCAATAATTTTATGTGTATGTTTTTATTATGTATCTATATTATTACCACGTAATCATTATAACATCACATATGATCATTGATTGTGATCACATACATTTCCAATTGTTGAGAATCTTATCTCATCCCTTCTGTATGTCTCCACACAAATGTTATGAACATTATTGTAACTTATTAATATTATATAAGGGGTATAATGTTATTTGATTAAACAGAAACAATTCCAATGTTATGTAAAATATATTTCCCATTTCAAAGGTTCTCAATTATATTAACCCTTCAAATCTTGAGATACTATGTTTATTTTATTAGTTTAAAAGTTTATAATAAGGATATGATGTGATATAATGATATGTTAAACATTGTCACCTTACGAAAATATAATATTTATATTGGAAATAACCATATGGTAAGAAAATAAAATACATAAAAATAATTATCATGATCAATAGATATATACTTCAAAAATGATGGTAAATATGAATATAAATTCAATATATATAAAAATTCAATAATACAATACTAATCCTTGAAATGAATCAGAAATTTTAAAATTGAATGATATGGGAGTGACTCTATTTATCTTGGAAACTCCTATGAATGAAATAAAAAATAAAAATTAAATTATTAGATATTTTTTAACAAGATATATTCATTTACATATCATGATAAAAATATAAATGAAAATCACATGTTATATTTAACAATATAGCCACTTGATTCATAAACACATACACGAAGAATATTCTATTTGATTCCTATAAGTTATATCATAAATTTTCCTTAATTAAACATTAAAATACTTGAAGTAAACCATCAAACTTACCTATAGTTCCTATAATTCACACAGGGAAATCTTTAGTAATTCATGTGTCCATAGTATCCATGATGCCCCAGAATGAATTCAATGTACCCATCTAACACCAACAATCCTATCATATTCCTAATAAATTGTAGCACAATACCCAAATAACATCAAAAATATATATGAAACTATTTTTATGGGTCATTATTTGGATTTTTATATTTACTAAATTCAGTTACACAAATATACCAAGGAAACAACTACATGTAACTTGAGGTTGGTGAAAAATCATTGTGTTAAGTAAAACTCAACTGATAAGGGATTTCACCCGTTATGAAAATTATATAAACATAAAATTTAAATCCATCAAAACAATAGAAATACCCATGTTTTTTACTAACATGAAGACCAATGATTCATTTTCACATAATATTTTTATACAATATAGTAAAACAATTGGGTTAATATATATTGAATAAAATGAAACATGAGTATTTGAAAAATGGTGTAGTTACTCTAATATGGTTAACAAAACATGTGAAAAAATAATATACTAAAGTATATATATATATATATATTTTAATGGGGAATGAACTAAGTGGTATAAAATGGAATTAATGGAATATATAGTTTTGGTTGAGATAAGTCAATAGAATCATGTTTTCATAAATATCATAGAAATTTACATGACTCTAAAAATATTACCAATTATATAAATTCCATAAGGTTAAAACTCATATATGTCCCAATACCAAATAACGAAGAACAATAAACCTCAAAAGGTTGATTATATAAAGCATAAAAATAAGAATTACCATTGACCTGTCCATTTTGTGTGGGATCATATTTATATTTATTGGGGAACCACTAATATGACCCTTCTCAATAGTGAGTAACTATGTTTATGCAAAAACACATAGAAAAATTTAAATTCATGTGTTATAAAATAATGTATTTTGAAGAGAATATAAATAACATTTAAATCTATGTAGATAATAATTTCCCTTACTTGTTAAAATCAATACCAGTTAACTCTTAAGTGGATCCAAGATTTAAATATATAGTTTGATCCTCGGCTTGGACTCATAGATGTGTAAGTTTGGGATGTAATGCCACCCATCTATGTAAAACCAATAAAAAATATAATCATGAAACACACTAATCTAGGAGAAAACTAATTATTATACAATATTAAGATTACCTAAGACACTATTTTATTAGGGAAACGTAGAAGGGGATTACTTTACTTGTTTCATGAGATGTTCCAACATCCTCCTCTATAATAGTAAAACATATGAAAAATATTTACATAATAAGAATATATACACTCAGAAAATATAAAACATTATTATTAACTTTTCATGTGGAATAAAACTCTAAATTAAACTCAACCATAAAAATATTCATGATTATCAGTTTGATAAGTAAATATGATTCTTTGTCCTATACTATATATCCCATCAACCTGGAATGTCTTCACATTTTATGTGTCAGGTACGATATATATAAACCCCTTTCTTTTCATTATCCAAAGGCATGGTGGTGTTTTGGTAGAGATTAGAGGTGTTATAGAAAATTGGGAAGAGCTATAAATATTGAGAGGTCTAATACACTATGATGTAGGGAGTAGTGGTAGTGTTCTTTTCCCTTATTTTCATAAATGATGGTAATAATGAGGTATTTGTGGTGAAGAGATGCACGAAATCTTGTGAAACTATCTGGTTGGTCATTTTATTTTTCATGGAAAATGGATGGTATCTTAATGAGAAACCATCACTATTAAAATTCATAAAGAAGGGAAGGGACTTATTTATTAAATTTTTTAGTATTACCTTTATAACATTGTGATATAAAGATCACCATGATATGGATCTATGAATTGTTACAAAAAAAACTAGGAACATGGTGCTACTCCATAGTGGTCGATCATGGTTGGAATTATAGGGGCTTGTATACATTGGGAACATTGTGTCCATGGGAATGGTAACTATCATGATGGGTTTTCAAGAAAACAAATACATGGGTAAATATTTATGTTTGATTTGTATCTCCTTTGATTAGGTGATACCATAACGTAACTGGTTATCTCCATACCATAATGTAAAAAATCATAGTTCCACTATATATAGAGGGACCAATATCCCTTATTTGGATTTCCATAATTATCCTTTATTCATTGGAAACACTAAATTTCCATGTATCACTTTGATCACCACTGTTATGGGTTTCATCCTCTTGTGTTGTGAAGTATGAGGTTCCCTTGATTCTAAGTACCTTATATAATCCTTTAAATATTTTTTTTGAATGATCATCATAGTAAACCACCTAATTTGGGAAGAGTTATTTTTTTGGATTGGAAATTGGATGATGTAGAAAAAAATTTGTTGTTTTGACAACAATAAGATTTTTTTCATTGGTTCTTCTATCATATGAATGGTTCACATTGAATCTCCAATCAAATAATGGTAATCTAATTATCTTTATCTATTATATATTCTTGTGGAACATTTATAACTATTTATTCTTTTGGGTTGATATTATTACTAGTCATAGTCTAATATGAAAATTTTCTAATTAGATATTTATCAAAATGATGAGTAATATTTTTGGTTTATTGTTATAATGATATTTTTTTATGATAATATCATGTTTCTATTATGAAAAATAATTGTGGTTGGGAACATTTTTTCTACTATGATAGTTTTATCAATGACAAATGTATTGAATTTCTTTATTGATATCACCATTAATTAAATAGGATAATAAATTATATTTGGTTTAAAAAAATCAAATGAAAATATAGAATTTTATGATAATATGAATTCTATAGATGTTTTAATGTAACAAAATACCTTGAACTAAAGTCATGGTAATTGTGGTATCTAGAATGTGAATCCATATTTCTATATTCTCAATGTATTTTGTTACATTATTATAGAGTAATTTTTAGTATTTTAATAGTCGTGGTGGTGAACTTTTATGATGTGTAATGTAGTGGATGTGAGGATATTTTTGTTTCATGACTTAGACCAAAAAACTCATCCATATAAGCTCTTACCTAGAGTGTGATAATAACCAAAGTGTTACTGACCCCCACGAGCTAGAGACTATCACCTAGGAAATATAAAATAACCTAAAGGATTGATTTTTAAAACTATAAAAATTGTACATGGAATACAAATGAGGAATATAAGAAAGAACATACATTCCCAAAACAAAATATCAATAATTATAGTAATTAATCAAAAAAATGGAATAAAAACCCCATATTAAATGTCCATAAACATTAAAAAAATTGTCCTAGAAAACTACCATAATATACTCCTTGTGATATGTGTTTAATTTCCCACAATATCACCACTAAAAACCCAAAACCATTTAACATAAACCAAAAATCTTCTCTATGGAACCTTGTCTATTATAACATCATATATAACAAGGCCTACACATAACCAAGTGTGTCTGCATGGTGTGAGATAATCCGACTTAGTAGGATCCCACGAAATGTTCCATAATATGTATCTATCTCATAATATGATAATTTTAATTAAAACACCTCATGATAAATAATTTAATTAGTTTTATAAATGTGTCGTAAAAATCATTTTTTTAGATCTAATGATTCCATATAACATAGTTTCAAATCAAATATAAAATATTCAGTTTATATTTATCAAAGAATGAGTCCTATTATATGACTTCCAAATCATTAATGTAAAAAATAGATAACAACCTAAAGATAACACGGTTTGTAATATCCAAGTATTTTATACCCTAATAAAAATGATGAATAGAGTGTGTAAAGACTATAAAGATAATATTTATTCACTCTAGGGACAAAAGAACACCTGAAAAATGAAAAACCTCTTATTTCAACACCATGTCCCAATATGAAAATTTTATACATTATTATAATAGAATAACACCCTAGAATGTGATCCCCCTAAAATAATATCAACATATCAGGACCAATATTATTCCATCCACATATGTAACCAAGGACCTCATGGGCTTCACATGCCTTATTATTTCAAAATAGATTATAAAATATCACAATAAAAATAGAAATATCAATTTTTATCCATATCTATTATTTGAAAAAAGTTTTCACAAATAACTTTATAATGCTTTGAAAACATCATTGTTTAACTAAAATAATAATAAAACCATCATTTACCAAAAACATGTATAATTATTCAGATATAGAAATTCAAAAATCATTCCAATTAATTTCATGAAAACCTTCTTGAAATTAATGAGAATAATTGATTCATATCTCTTTAGTTATAGATATAACAACCTACCTCGCACTTCGGTCATGTACCCACCGCAAAAGGATCTTCAAGAAACATAAGGGAATTATACTGATACTTAGTGGAGCACCTAAAATAAATTTTCATATCTTATAATTAGATATCAATAATAATAAATAAAATAACAAGATAGATAAACACATTCATAAAAAGTAACATAGTATACACCAAAACCAACAAAATATCAATCATCTATAGGATAAACGCATTATTGATCTATTAGAAACATAGTGGAAAACCTAAATCTACCAATAGAGATTATAAAGACAACATATATCCACTTCATATTCCAGGTAGGAAAAAAATTCATTAATATAATTGAATAATATTTTCAACTCACAAACAATATATCAAATAGTGATTGATAAACCCATAGGATTTGTTTGAAAGAACATGACTAAATCAAATCACATAGAGAATGAATATGGTTTATTGTAAAATTTATAGTTAAAATTCTAATGAAGAGGGGTTCATGAAACATTAAATATAATAGGGAAGACATAGTTTACTACATGAATTTTGGATTCACATCTTGAACAATCGTAATGGCCGATACGCCAAAAACCAGTTCTAATTTACATAAAATTATATAAATAACCATTCACTCAATGAAAAAAATCTCACATATGAATTTTTTTTTCACATACATAATAAAAATTCTTGGCTACTGCCTAAAAACCCTTCTCATTATGAATATGAATTCACAATTGAAACTAGTTCACGTAGCCGATTTTTTGAAATTTACATAATTTCATTCCTTTTACACCCAAAAACCTCCTCATCCAATTTAAAGGTAAACAATAATATTTGAAAGTTCATATAATAAGGAGTAATCTAAAATTGAGGATTTCAAAATTTTCAACTCAATTGGACTTTCCATCCCCATAATTTCATTTGGAAGGATGATGTTCTGAAGATAGTTTAGGAATATACTCCCTCACTAATTAATCATGATTCCATGTATCATGGAAATATCATTTATGATACCATAAAATTTTTACAAATTGAAAAATATTCCCTCACATAACTTTTATCTATAATTAAATGACACCCACTCATTCAACAATAATATAATTTTTGGTCTAAATCTCAATTTTGACCAAAATTCAAACATGGATTGGATTTATATGGTAATTCTTAAGATAATAGGTTTCCAAGAAATAATTACTACCTATGAACCAGTATGGTAATGCCAGTAGTTATAAAAAATGACTAATATTATTAGTGAACATAACTGATCCAAAATGTCAAAGTTTATGTTCAATTTTATTCTATTATGAAGAATACGAAACCATGAAAATAATTTCAAAAAGATGAATACAACAATTTAAAACTCTAAAAGATTATGTAAAAAATATTTATATGACATCTATAATGTTTTACATATGACCATGTATCAATTTATATCCTAAATCTTCACTTATATCTATTGAATGAGACATAGGCCCATAAGATATGCCATATATGTCTCCGAACAATTAATAGGCGGCCCACATTAATTACCATACAAAGCCTTTGATCTATCCTCTATGATAATAACTAGTGACTATTTTTATAAGAACACTAAACCAGCTCTATAAGGATACCCATGATCCACTAAGATATAGTATAAAGTGAAAGAACTCATCTTCTCCCATTTACATGGCTCTTTGTGTTTTCCTTTTAACCTTAGTGGTCTTGTCTTGTTCAGATATAAAGACATTTTTTTTGGGAAAATCACATAATATATGGGGATTTATGTTTTTTAGTTGTAATGGAGTCTGGTTATAAATGGCCCAAGTTTTCTCAAATTTTTATTGTATTTTGATATTCCTTAAATGGGTTTTAGTGTTTTAAAAGGATAATAAGATGAGAATCCGTTTTTTTTTTGAAATATACACATCGTGCAACTTTATGACACATTATGTAATGGTTTTGAGTCACATGTTGGGAATTGTTGAAGGATAGGGACTGATTCACAACATGAAAAGTTTATACATCATGTTATTATATTACATGTCATGTATTATTAAATGGGAATAAATAATATTCCTGAGGTGATTTTTTTAGTGTATCCCCCTTTAAGTAATTACATTACATGTAGATATATTACACACAATTTAATTTCATGACCTTTGGTTTTGAAATATTTCTGGTAGCTTCTTTTTCAATTCACCTAAATGAATCATTTTCCATATGAACCTAGATATACATTCAAGGTGATTTTGGAGTGTTATCCTTTATTCCAGAAATCAAATTTATGCTATTGATTCATGGTTATAGGTTCTTGATTTATTTACCTATTCTCTCTTATCATTCATTGACCATTATGGTGTAATATCATGACCATGTATGTTGTTGTATTTGATCATGATCTATTTTCATCTATGATAATGATTATGATCATCATTACCATCCTCCAACTAGGTGTTTTCCATTGGAAACATTATTTGAACATTGGTTAATCGTAGGGGTCTAAACCTTAACCATATGGGTTGATATCTACAATGTATGTGAAATATTGATATTTCATCAATATATAATATTCCAAATAAATTGGAATAATGAATTTAAATATTCCTTGGATCCCCTTTTTATCTAATTGGTTGTTGACCTTGCTTTTGGGAGCTGTTTAGATGTGTGAACCGCTGAATATAAAGGATTATTTAATGGATTAAACATTTTTTAACAAGATATGGTTTTTCGGTGTTTGATTGATATAGATTATCCTCTTCTTATAATTCTTATTAAGATTAGTATCATGTTATATGTTATTAAAAATTTATATATGAAATGTTTAGCCAAATGATTATAACAAATTTTGTTAATTAACCATTTTTCTATATAATGTTATTTTTTGATATCTTTTTCATCATTAATTGTGGTGTGATTTAAATGTTTTAATGCATATATATGGAGTTTTACCAATGATACATTCCTAAAATCATATATATAGGGCTATGTACAACGACAAAATCATAATTGGTTATATAGTGGGTTATGCCTAGTGAAATATACCGAAATGATTATCTTATTGGATATGCCTAGTGAAACATGCCAAAATGCTTATATACTGGTCTTTTCCAAGTTGACATTCCAAAATTATAATATAGCTGGCTAGCTGTGGTGACACATGATGAAATTATTATATATTGGGCTTGGCCTTGATTCAATTCCAAATTTATTATATGGCTGGGTTGACAAAGATTAGTGTGGTCTAAACCATGGTTATAAGGTTATTGTCTTCATGGTTTTATGACATGTTCATATACATTATTTCATGATGTCAAGGTAGGTTATTTTGAAACATTTTTATATATTTATCGTTGGTATGATTACAAGATCAAACGCATTCTGATAGGGTGCTGATGAAGGTTAATGTGGTATTAATTTAATTATTTTTTTAATTAATATTCTTGTTTGATGAATTATTTTATAAACCTATTTTGTGATTTTTTTTATGGTTTGAAATATGTGTATCGGTCATCTAGGTAATATACACACTATATTCCATCCACTATTTGGTTCTAAAATAGATTTTACAAATTCGGGTTTGGAATAGGGAAACATGACCTTGATGTTGACAGTTTTCTTGATGGATGGGATGGAGTTTTGATATGGAAAAACATGGATTTCTAGACCTGGAAATGTTTATTATTTAATTGAGTATTCTACTATTTTATTTTTTATTACTTTAAGAATTATTAAATTCCATCGCATCAATGCATTATTTCTTTATTATTTATTATATGATATGTTGTCTACAATTATTATTATTCTGTTTAGTTGTATTGTTTCTATTATTTTTACGCTCAGAAATTAATATTTACTTACTGTTATTGGATTATACCTTTGTGTTGTAAATATATAATTTGGGAGTATTTTCTCCCAACTTTACCCATCATTCACCCTCAATATGTAGCCTATGTCATATAGGGATGCATGCATGTTGTCTCATAACCACCCTCTTTCTGGAAATGTGGGAGAGTACCAGATCCTGGGATATTACAAATCTGTTTCAAAGTTATGGGTTCTTTTCCTATTTCAATAATATTTGGGAAAGGTAGAATTGATCCATGGTTGTTTCTATACATGGCATTGAGGATATTTGTGGGAGGAGAAAACCTATGTACATGGAAAATATGAGTTCCAAGGGGATGATTACTGTATATACTATCTTCTTCTTAAAACTGATGTTACTTTACACATAGAGATTCATGAATTTTGTGAAGTTATGGTTGTATGATGTTATAGGTTACATATATTTATACTAGTTTCATGGTATAGAACGATATTAATAAGCATGAATCATAATAGACATAAAAGGATATATTTTTAGATGCATTTTTCTTGAGAGGTACATATTTATTTTCTTGTTATATATACATTACTATTAAATTTTGATATAATAAAAAAGTTATTACCTGAAAAAAAACAAATTAACAAGTATTACATGTTATAACACATCTAATACATGTTTAGAGAGGCCAATAGTCATTGGTTCACTGTTTTTGTCACCTGTATATGTTGACCATGTTGTTATTGGAAATTTTATATGGAGTGTGTTTTTTTGTAGAAAAAATAAATCATTGAAGTCTATGAGTTGAGGGTTAGTATAGTTCTAGTATGTATGTTCCTAATTGTTCTGAATTGAAGCTTCTTGTAGTTCTTGTGGATAAAGTGGATGATTATCTTCGTGACAGATTTCTAAGGGTTATAAGATTCACGTAGAAAAAGACAGTTCTCATTTTTCATTAGATGTATGAAATGAGGATGTTGATTTAGAAATAACATCTAAATATCATAACTAGTGAGGGAGGACCCAAGAAATAGATATATTGGATCGATTCAGTCCATACAATCTTCAATAATATTGAGACACCCACATATTAAATGGTGAATCATTATTTGTATATACTATGTCGATTATCCAAGAATTGGTGGGACATTATGCAACATGAATGTAAGTAGTAGTTATCCTGTAAAAAAATTTAGATGATGTTCCTAATCCATTTCTATACAGAGACATTGAGGGATGAAAAGACCCATGATTTCAAACACCTATCAAATGTGGTCATGTCCTTGATGAACTACATTTAACATGTAATTGACATGCATCACATTGTGAAATCATTGTTAGATGATGCGATCTGTTGGGAGATATGTTTTCATGATAATTCATTTTATGAGACTAGAACAGATGTGAAAAATTCCCCACTGAGTATTTTTTCAGACATGATGACTCTAACAATCATCTCAGAAGGAAATATGATCCCGAAGAAGTAAGTAGGATATTTTAGTAGGTAAAGTTATGAACTCTTCTTCTAATGTAAATAAAAATCCCTATGATAGTTTTCATTTAGATAGAAACGTTTAATGCAGTCATGGAAGTGGACATCCAAATTTAGACCTGTTTTTTTTAGTTCTATCATTATGGAAATTTGGGCCACAAATTTTTAGTGGTTATAACCCACTTTAGAGTGTCTTACATGTGGTAAATTAGTCCAACTAGTGAGGTATTAAGGGTTATAAAATTTTAGAATATCGGAAGGGTAATATAAAATGTACTCCAGTCTAGGAATGATTCACCTACACCTCAGCTGATTGGTAGGTGGAGTTTGATGAGATGTTCTAGTCGAGGTAGTGAATGTGGCACCCTAGTGATTGAACGAAAGTTCCAAGAAGAGATTACAGTTAATAGTATTTATGATGTATTCTAGGTAATATGGGACGGAGAGAAACATGTTATGTATAGTACACTAGATATTGTGGATGTAGGACCATCAACTGTTAGAGGTACGATTCATGTATCATAATTCCATTATATTTATTGGTCTGATATAGGGGCATTACATTGTTTTTTATCTACTCAATTTTTAAATAATTTTCAATTGGATATGGAAATATTGGATGGTGTTATAACTATCAACACACAATTTTGAGAACGGTAATAAAATATATATCATTGTATATCATGTTCTCTTGAGAATTCCAGTTACTATTCCTTTTGGGAATCAATCAGGCTGGAAATTACATGATTCAATTTTGTTCAAGGTTTTGGATTGGTAAGTTATATAATAGATTCATATAAAATATTACTATAATATTGTATCCTTTATTTCTCTAAAAGTAGGAATCTATTCCCACTAGGGTGAGTGGGATTTTAATGCTTTTCATATTGGACATATTTGGTTCTAATTGGATTTTCTCATCACAAAGATATCTAAAAATTCTATAGATGATTGTGTAATGTAGAGGGATTGAATTACTCTAGTGGTAGAAAATTTTAGCATATATATCCAGATGTGATCATTGGATTACTATTTAGGAGAATGATTGATTTTATGATTGAGTTGGTTTTGGGGGCATAAAAAATTTCATTATTACATTATATAATGGAACATTAATTAATTTGGGAGTTGAATGTCTTATTGGATGATTCATTAGCTAATAATTACATATTTCCCAGTACATCTACTTGGTGGTTCTCCAGTTCTCTTCATTATTATGGCTAATTGGTCATTGTTCTTTCGTGTAGATTTTCATTTATTGAACCAGAAGATCTTCAGGAACTGGTAACCACATTTGTGCATCTATGATCCATTTGTTCCTATGAGAGGATATATGATATTCACCATTTTTTATTTGAGATTGGGATAACATCAGTTTATGGTGATACCATCATATATTACATCGCCAAATTGTAGGAGAAGGTATGTATTATATAATTTCATAGGAATGTAGTTTGGTTTGACCATCACATTAAAAATATTTTTGGATAGGATGAATTAAATCTTCCATCATTTTTTGGATTAGTTTTTAGTTGTTTTTGTCAGATAAATCTATTTTAAAAATTGTCATCACGTGATCAATCCAAATATATTTACATGATCTTGAATACATTTAGAGAGAATTGCCTTTGTGCCAAGCTAAACAAGTGTAGTTTCTGGATTAATTATTTTTACTTCTTTGGAAAACTAATATAAGAGGAAGGGGTGTGGGAGGCCCAAATAAAATTTTTTCCATGGTATATTGCGAAAAAGAATATATTTACTTCTAAATTCATAACATTTTTTTAGAAATATATTAGTAGTACATTATCCTGAACTTTTTCTCTTTGGTTGTACTAATGACTTCACTAACCATGAATGGGGTAATTTTTTTTGGTCAGATACTTATAAAATTTATTTTCACTATGTAAAATATATGATGAACTAATTATTTATCATCACATTGCATATAAATGTTAATGAATATACAATTTACTATGACACATCTAATGTTTTAATCAAATTAGTTTTGTTTCCGGATAACCGAGTTATTGATTATGGATTAAAAAATATGAGACCTCATGAGAGGAATTACCCTAATTAGTATTTGGAGTTACTGATAGTGGATCATTCCCTGTTTTAATAGATGTTATATCTCATGTGTGAGAGATTTGTTGTATATATGGACCACAAGTTCCACAGTTAAGTATGTTCTCAATAACACATAATCCTTTGGTTTAGGATGTTGGTCGAGAATATTTAGTCTTTCGATTTTGAGTTGGCTTATACAGTATGGATGATAAACTACATTTTTGATGAATTGAATAAAAGCTGGAGGAAAAGGCGGAACACGATTCTTGCAACAAGTGGTGGGTTATGGACTTCATAGCGAACATCTATCCATATGATCTAGAATTTTTCAAGTGAATATCTATAACATATACATCTTTTATACACATGAATTTGGACTATATTCAGATCTAATGGTTATCTATAGTATAAAGCATAGTTATAAGTTGAATTGTACATGGTGGGGATATAACATTGTGATAGTAACTTCTAATTGGAATTTTTTTTCGTTCCTAGGGCTGAGTATGGGGTTATATGAGCATTATTTATGCGATTGTGAAAGAGTTTCATTCACCTATATGGGTGGCACAACTGGGATTGAAATTGTTTTATCATGATCTATATAGATGGTGATGGTGGATAGGAATGAATATGTAGGTTGTAGGATTTGTGGAAAGAAATTTTACTTTTCAATAGGTGAAACACAAGCATCATAGAAAATCAAGGTTTTTTTGTATTGTCTCATTCCTAAGTACAAATGGAAGGATTTCAAAATGGTATTCTTGACAATATATTGATTAAACCCCATAAGAATGATTTTTATCGGTGATTATGGTTAAACACAAAAAAAGTTTCCCACATCATTTCTATATGGAAGACCATCATAGTTGATGATATGGGAAGTATTTATGTGTGTTAGGTAGTTCAAATAAACTATGTTCTAATTAGTATCATTTCCAATAGGGATACATTTTTTATATTTTGATTCAAGAATTGTATTTATAAGGGTCTAAGATCATAGGTTCATTTGAGTATGTCTTATAACAAAATAGACTATTGGTTAATTTTACTAGGCTAATCGAGTGTTTTATGATATGTTTTGAGCCTATTTTATTAGTTGGAGTTGTTTATGAGAGAATAAATTTCCACTTGTGTAGTCTTTTCATAATAGAATATTCGTGGAATACAATAAGATAACACATTATTAGGATTTCTATGGATGTAATTTTCATTCCACACTTTGTTGTATGATGGATAATGAGTATGTTCTTGTTGGGCCTAGTATCAATAGGATATTATCTAATACAATTAAGTTGTTCTCTAAGCATTTGGTTATTTTATATAGTATAAAAAGTCTTACACTGACCATCAAAGATGATCTCTGGAGTACTAGGATGGTTGTTGTGTTTTTCTTCTGTTGTCACCAAGTTTGGTGAAACATCATATTAGGAAACATGTGAAACTAGCTCCCATGTTTTCCAAAATGATTGATATATTGGTTAGGGTCAGTTTAGTTCCATACTATTTGTCCTTCTATTATGATACAAATTCATGCATTAATTTATACACCTATCACAAATTCATAGATAAGATCCACACCCTTCTCACATGATAGGTGTAGTAGATGTTGATCTTGGTGTTGATGTTTCATTTGGTGAAAATTTAATATGAATTATGGACCATATTGAAAATTATCTATAAGGTAGGTGATTTCCATCATTTGTGTGTCGTGGAAACATTGGAGTGTTTAAGAGGAGACCATGGAGAGGGAGTCTGGCATGTGAGATCAGAGTCCACACTTGTTTTTTGAGACCACAGAATGAATCTTGCATCATCTTTGGAATGATCTGTTATATGGTGGGGATGTTATAAGATTATATCTTTTTCAAACTATTATCCTCATTGAAATTTCCATTTTATCCTTAGTGGAAGTGTCTTGTTCAGAAAATGAGATTCCATGTTTTGGAAAATGACCTAATGTTTTGGGATATATGTTTTTTTTAATTAATGGAGAATATTTATAATTTTTTGACGAGTTTCTATGGGTTCATGGTATGTTAGGATTCCTTGAATGGGTAATATAGTTTTATAAAAAAATACCGATTGAGAAACTTACTATAAAATATTAAAACATCATTAAACTGTAATACATGCCGTGTAATTATTACCTCACACATGTCATCAAAAGTAGCATGTTGTGAACTATTTGACAACATGAATAGAGTAAATTTCATTTAATATTTAGTTATTATAAATAATAATCTGACGTAATGAGTATTTTTGAATATCACATAAAATTAATTACACGACGTGTAACGATATTACAAATTGGGTAATTCCTTGATCCATATTTTTAAAATATTCCATGTAGCTTATTTTTTCATTCACCAATAATTGGTTTTCCTCATCTCAACCTTGGGTGACCATCAATGAGATTTTGGAGTGCGTCCCTCTATTTATTTTATATCATTTTTTAAATTTATTCCCAGTTAAGTGGCCTTGATTTTGTTATCTCTTCTAAGTCACAATTCTCCTACCATTTTTTGTGTAATATCTCGACCATGTGGATTGTTGTCTTTGGTCATGAATAGATTTGATCTTAGAACCTTTTTCAATCATCAACAGCGTATTCTGAGTGGTTTTTTATTATTTAAATAATTTTTTGATCATCTGTTAAAAGTTTGGGGGACCATACCTTAACCCTATTGGTTGATAACTGTCATGTATGTGAAATATTCAAATTCTTTCAAAATAGCATCTACCAAATAAATGTATATAATGAATTGAATTATTCTTTCGATTCCTTTTGGATAAAATTGGTTATTAACATGGATTTTGGGTACCATTTGGGTGATTATGACATTGAATATAAAGGTATTTTTAATTGATTAAAGTGTGATCTGGATGACATGGATTTCATGTATTTTTTTGATAAATAATGGAAGGAATCACTCTGAGAATGCCTGGTCTGTCCTAGGGTCTGAAATAGGGGAGATCAGTGGAGTAAAATAAAATCCAACGAATAATGTTGTTTAAAACTGGTAGTCTCAATATATTAACAACATTAAAACCTTTAACAATATGAATTTATTGATTTTTAAGATATGATGAAAAACACATTTTATTGTGTATAAATATCTTCAATTGATATTTTCAAAATGTGAACCAGTTTCAAATTTTGTAACCATTTCATGATCTGACCTAGTTTATGGAAATATCTTATCAATATGTTCGCATAGAGTAAACCATTCATAATTGGAATGTTTCTTATAAATAGATCAAATATATGATTATTTTGAAATTATAATACACCTCTAAATATTTTCAAATCCATATAGGAAGCTCATATGCTCTTTGAAACATTTACCTAGACTCCATTAATTTAATGAAACATACATCCCAAAAATATTGGTCATTTTCTATGAAAAAACCTCAACATCACCAAATTAAAGGCTCAAACATTACTATTTAAAAATAGAAAGTAAACCCATAAAAATAAAGTTATTCAAAAATCAATAAGGATATTCATGGAATTTATTGTACGTTACAACTTCCACACTATAAAAAATCACATTCTCATGTTACCCTAAGAGTCATTGTAGAGTACATATGAAAAATTAGGTCCATTTTTATCACATATCAAAACAACTATCCCATGCCTCATCTTGAACATTCCCATGTTTCCCCTATATTCATATTAAATGTATATTAATTTCCTGGAGATACTTCTCAGTATAATACATTATTCATATATGATGATTCTCAAAGGACACATCTAACACACAATAACTTCCACTAGTGTATATCACATAGGAATGGTTAGGATGATATCTCCAAATATGTGATACATGAAATAATCCATTAGTGGAATAGTATTACAATGTAATGTCTAAAATATATGGCCCTAGACAAACCCTCCACACTATCTCAAATGGTGAGGAAAACTAGACTATAGCTTTCCCTACTTCTTGATTTCGTGATTCCCCATCCGAGGTGAAACCTGGATGAAAACATTATAACCATACTCACAATCCATAGTTTGTATCGTCTAGTAAGAGTGGGATTTATACCTGTTAATTTTGGTCAAAAACTACTCTTTAATCAATTATACATGATCACAAATACCTTTCATGAGACTAGGTTTAATAAGTACTATGTAACCTACCTCTAACAAGAAAATATGCAATCAAAAAAACGTTCTATAGAAATCCATGAATGGTAACACTTGGATCAATTCCATGAAAATGTAATTAGAGGAGAACTACATGAGTAAAAAATGAATACCCAATGATCCACTAAAATAAAAATCACTACATCATTACGTATCATATATAATCTAAATAATCCATTTATATTGGCCATAACTATATGGATGATAGGTAATATTCAGGATTAATTACATAACATTAGCATGATCACAAGGGATCAAATCATGAAAAACTAATCATTTTAGTAGCCTTGGAAGTACTTGATACATTTATAAGTTTTACATTAAATTATAATATGAAACAAAAAACAACAACATTTCCTCTATTGAACACAGTAATATCCCTTAGACTATCCCTATAGGTCAGTCATAATATACTTCTTCGCATCATGGGAAAAATATAACATAGGATGAGGTGAGATTAGATGCCCATTAAGGATAAAAATATAGCAAAAACAGTAATAAATAAGCCTAAATATTTAAGTCATTGTTTAAGACTAAATCATAATCCTTTTAAAACTAAACTTCCACGTAATATGAAAATGATAAATCAAATAATTCCATTTAGTTATTCACATGGTTATTATACTAGTTTAATAATCACATGTAATATCAATAACCAATTTCATAATGACGGAATGGTTAATTCCAGACATCGTAACCACATATTCAAGGACTCATTCCAAGACTACAAATAAAATTTTTAAATTCATTGTTCCATGACACTAGTTTGTCTCATGAGACCTACCAATCCATTGAGAAGCAATAGAGGGATCCACCCGTCACTTACTAAGTCCAATGAATTCAGTATACGAAATGGTATAAACATAACATAAGCATTCATATTAAAACTTTCTTAATTAATGTCAATACATTATCCATAAACCAAGATTGATATAAAAATAAAACATCCATACTCAAACATATAAAAAAATATACAATACAATATGGAAGATTTATATCATAATAAATCAACTTCAAACAAGTTTCAAATCCATCAAAGGATGTTGACATAGATAAATTGAATACTATTTGAATTAAATAACTCTTTCTATTTTGAACAATTTTAATGCCACATAATTATAAAATAATTCATATATTTGGTAAATATTATTATAATATTTTAAGGGTATATTTGAATATGTTATAACAACAAAAAATAGTTTCACCTGCCATATAAGTTAAAAAACATTCTTACCTTAATTTGTGGAAACGGTCAGAAAGCACCTTGTTTGGGGAATGACGAAAAGGTTCTTTTCAAAAAAAAATTATATTATGTAAACCAAGGGTATACATGACTTTAATCCATATTCTAGTAAATAGTAAAAATGTTTTCAAATAAATTATTAAGAAACATTCATGTGGATTAAAAAGATTTCCTAGTAGATACTCACGTATAAACAACCTCAGATAATGAAGATATTGTAGAATTAACCCTTACCATGTAATTTTCCTTAGTATATTTTATGTAAAACTCCTGAATAATAGTTAAAACATTTTTATTAAATTATACAACATCTATATACATAAATATTATAACATATATTATCCTCTAATATTTCATTGTTAAGAATATTCTAGTAGTATCGTCGTTTTGGGTGATAACTAATTTGTTTTTCTTTTATATGATTTGTTACGTAATACTTGTTTTTTTATGGCTAGAATTTATTTAATTAATACCCAGAATGATATTATGTTCTAAAAAAATATTTTAAATCCTAAAATAGAATTTATTCTAGAATGATTATGATGGGGAATGATTCTCATCATGTTCGTGGAGACGGAAATCTGTACGTACGCCCGAGGGACAATATCATTATATTGATGGTGAAATGGAATGTAATTGGATGTTATATCAAATATAAAAAATCATTAACATGTTATATTTATTATTTACAATTGTTATACTCATTATTATAACGATCCAAATAATGAAGTGTTTTAATAACAAACTACACCACTACGTAGAGACGATAAGTTGTTCGTACGCACGAATGGTTAGTATTCCATTTATAGGATGGATAGAATGACGAATATGGTTGTGAAATATTTATGATAACATCAGAGTATTAATAAGACATTGTATTTGTTATTTTGGTTTATAAAAAACTAATAAAATGGATTGGGAAAAGAAATTAACTTGAAAGATGGTGGTGAAATAATTACCTCTTCTATGGGTGTTTCTTTTTGAGTTGTCAAAAGGGATATTTATATTAGATTAGTGATAAAATCAAGGAATATATGTAGAATTTAGGGTAGTTGGTATGATATTTCAGCATGATTTTATTGAGAATAATGGATTTGGAGGTGTGATTTTGAGAGAAGGGTAAGTACCCTTTTATAAGAGAGGTGAGGATCACTTTAGGAAAAGCTTGAAATATTATTTTATCATAAAATTATATTCGGTTTATAATGGCCCCAAAATGATTTATTTATATTATAATGTCGGTATGGGCCTAAAACATCACACCCAATAGGTTTTAGAAAGGTTTAGGTCAATATATTAACCTTATCCTTTAGATTTCATAGTTAGTTAATAGTTTAACTTTTACCATGTATTCTTGTGTTATTATAATAAATGCTTAACAACACTATAGTAAAAAGTTAAGAGAACCCCAAGGGGTTAATATTTAATATTTATAACATTATCTATTTCTTATTGAATAACCATATATTTTTATGAATATAATATTAATTAATAATATATTGTAACACCCCAAGCTTCTACGGTACGCTTTTCTTTGAATAATGCGATAGCGTGTGTTGTACGCAACATCGAGTTCTAACAACCAATCAAACTGGCCGTTATAAATAGTAATACCTACATTTTGAAATTATATATATATATTATATTTCAAAATGGACTTAATTTTTGGATTCGGAATATCTAATTTAGCCTAAGATGAAATTTTGGTACTTTTCGGATAACTTTAATATTTTGATTAATAGTGAAAATTACTAAATTTTAATTAAAAACAACTTTTTTAATCAAAATAATTAATAGTGATAAATTATGAATTTGAGTGGTTTTAAAGTATATTTAGAATATATTTTTACCAATTAATATAATTTTGGTCATTGGACATAATTTTACAATTAAACCGAACATAAACAAGTGTCAATCTTTTGATAGTTATTATCTCTTAAAAACACGCATTTTGTTTTAACAGTTGGAATTAATTTTAAATTATTTTCTGCCACTTATGTGTTTTGAATTTAGAAAAATGGATTCCATATTAGGAATCAGGATTTTCAAATTGTGTAAATAGGTAACTTTTATTTTTAGACATTTTGAATAATTACTGTGGTAAATATTTTATTTACCATGGTTAAGGGTAAATCTGGTAAATAAGGGTTAAAAAATAATATTATAATAATACTAAATTACCCTAAAACGTGTCCTAGACTTATTGGTTGATACATGTTCGACCATAGGCATCTTGGGGACGATTTAGGGACCCCATGGTGCCACTTGTAGGTGATAGGGACACTTTATTTTAATTAAGTTAAAATGAATACAAAAATAACACAAGCATATATCTTTTAGAAAAACAATTATTATATAGGGTTATATATGTTGGATTTTTGATTATAAATATTCATTAGAAAGATAAAACGATTTATTACATAATGATAGTTTATTAATAATTTTTAGACATTAAATAATTTAATTTATTTATGACACAATGATGATGCAGTAATTACTAAAATAGTGAAAAATTAAATTAATTGATATTATAAATACCCAAATAAATATAATATGAAACTTTTAATGAATTAAACTAATTTTCTAGGATAATATGATATATTAGGATTTATTTAATTTACTTTTTTCTAAGTTATAAATCTGTTATGAGTTTCAAAAAAATCAACTATTGAATAGTGTCAAAATTGACATAAAAGAGTTCTTAAAACAAATATTATATTATTAATTGATATTAAATTCCTAAAAGTCTAATGTTCGGACAAGAGGCTTATATAATGATATTTTCATCATTAATGGACCACTTGGGGGGTCTCTTAGATGTATATAGTAAGTTTATTAACCATATTATATAAAAATACAATGAGACGTTGTAAAAGTGAAACTAATTAACATAGAGTTAATACTTAAAGATAAGGTTAATATAAGTACCCAAACCTGTCTAAATTCTATTGGTTTAGTTGTTTTTGATCCATCCCCACCTTAAACTTTGAATAGTCAACTTTGGAGCCATTTGAAACCGAATATGAATTTATTATAAACTAATATCTCTAGATTTTCCAAAGGTTCCCCTCACCCATCTTATAAAAGGACACTCCTCCTTCTCATTTCTTCACACCTTCAAAGCCTTTTGGTTCGGCCAAACTCTTCCAAATACTCTCACAACTTCTCTCACTACAACCTATAAGCCTTATGTTGATCAGAAAGCCATCCTAGGCAGCCCTTTTGATCAAATCAAAAGGAAGAACCCGAAGAAGAGGTAATGATTTCACCACCCTTTTCCAAGTTCATTTCTTGTTCCACTTCTTCTTCCTTTGTTGTTACCATTATAAAATAATAACTCCAGTATTATATATATACTGTGATGTTATTATAAATATGGTACAACCATATTCAGTATTCTATCCACCCTTTGAATAACATTTCACCATACGTGTGTACGTACGGCTTACCGTCTCCACGTCGTGGTGTAATTGTTATTCAATATATTATTATTTGGATGGGTATAATAATGATATGTAACTCATGAAAATAATAAATATAACATGTTAATGAATCTTTATATTTGATATACCATCCATTTATATATTATTTTAATATCAAAATAATGATATTGTCGCTCGTGCGTACGTACGGACTACCATCTCCACGAACGCGATGAGATTCATTCTCCATCGTATCCATTCAAGTATAATTATCATTTGATGATTTAAAAAATGATGTTTAAGTACTTGATATCATTCTTGGATATGAATAATATACAACCTATCCTTTACAAACATGTCTTACGTAACAAAACATATAAAAGAAAACAAGTAAGTTAACACCCGAAACAATGATAATACTAAGATATTATTACCAAATCAATATTAAAAGATCATATAAGATATCATATTAATGTATATAATTATTGTATAATTTAATAACAATTATTTCCCCATTATACAGGAGGTTAACCTACCCCAACCAAGGAAAAGTACAAGGTAAGGGTTATTTCACAATCTCTTCATTATCTGAGGTTGTTTATACGTAATAATCTACTGGGATCTCGTTATCATCCACATCCATGTTTCTTCAAAATGTATTTCAAAATTTTTTTACAAGAATATGGGTTAATGTCATTTATACCCTTGTTTTACTTTTTATAAGAGGAATCTTTCTATCGTTTTCAAAACAAGGTCATTTTAACCTTTTCGACAGAATTAAGGTAAGAATGTTTTTTTAACTTATACGGTGGGTGCGGTTATTTTCCGCCGTTATAAAATATTCAAAGATTTCCTTATAAGATTATAAGAATGTTTTCAAGAAAATGTTTTATTTTATATGGCTCTTAAATGATTTCAAAAATAGAAAGATATATTTCTCCAAAAAGTGTTTTGATTTCATCTATGTCAACATCCTTTGATGGATTTTACGCTTATTTGAAGTTGATTTATTATGATACAAACCATATATATCGTATTGAAGGTTTTGTGATATGTTTGACTATGGATGTGCTATTTTTATACAATTCATAGTTTATGGAGAAATTATTGGCATTTCGTATGCTATTTTTAATACGAATGTTTATGTTATGTTTAAACCTTTTCATATGGGAATGCATTGGACTTAATATGTGACGGGTGGAGCCCGCTATAGCTCCTCGATGCATTGGTAGGTCTCATGAGACAATCTAGTGTCTTGGCACAAGGCCTTGGAAAACTCTTATTTGTAGTCTTGGCACGAGGCCTTGGCTATGTGGTTATGATAGTCTGGAATTATGCATTCCAACATTATGAAAGTGGTTATTGATATTGCATGTGATTATTCAATTAGTAGAGTATCCATGTGAACAAGTAAATGGAATTATTTCATTTTACTTTTTCCATACTATGTTGAAGTTCAAGTTTAAAAGGCTTTTGTTTTAGTTATACATAGCCTTAAATGTTTATTCTTATTTATGAAAGTTTCTGGTATATTGTTATCCTTACTGGGAATTTGAGCTCACCCATTTTCTATGTTTTATTTTTCCCAGGAAGTGAAGAAGTAAATTATGAATGACTTGCAGGGATATTATGTGGGGATATGAGTGTGGTTTATGGAGACAATATGTTTTTGTAGTAGTTTTTTTCATTTTATGATGTAATGTAAGACTTATGAATATATCTAGTGTTTCCAAGGCTACTAAACCAATCGGTCTATCGAGATTTGATCTTTCTTGTGATCATGCCAATGTTATGTAATAATGCACTGACTCTGGGTAACTAGGGTCGTGGCGTTACAGTTGGTATCAGAGGAAGTTTAGTACAAACCTTGGAAGCTAGATTTAGATAAACTCTGATTAGAGCACGTAGACCTAAGATGAACTTTGAGGATTAGTATAGAAGAACTTCCTAGAATTTTGGTATTGTAGAGATTTTGTGAGTTTTCCGAGAAATACATCCCTGTCTGAATACGAGCAGGTAGAGGCGGCTCTGGCACAGATGTACCTAGGGGTAAAACCCAAAAACACCGCTTTGAGCTAGACTCGAACGGGAACTGGTGCACGACAATGGGCCTTGCTGCACTCTTGGTTACGACATTCTCGGGGGATATGCTTAGGATAACTCTCATTTTCTTTACAAATCATTATGAAGGGTTTATGAGTATATAATTTCTCAATGAAATCATTTTTATGATTATGAATTATATCCATAAATAGTTAAATTTATGTTAAGTGTTTTATAAGTATGAGATTATGTATTTTGATTCATAAAATGATCTAGTTTATGCCATTGTTTAGAAATGGCGCCTAGTGGAAGAAATGGAAACCGTATCAATGCACGCACTCCATGTAGGGATTTCCCTCCTGCTCAAGATAATTATAGTGGAGATGGTGATGCAACTGGTGCCGATCAGCTAATCACCATACTAGGACAACTCACTCAGGTTATGAATAATAACCTTATCCCTATGGAGCACCTTGATCCACAGCGTGGAGGATCAATGTTAGATCGATTCATGAGGCAACAACCACCAACGTTCAATGGGAGTACAAATCCCTTAGTAGCTGAGCAATGGATAAATTCCCTAGAAAAAATATTTCAGGCTTTGGGGAGCAGTGAAAGGGAAAAAGTTATCATGGCAGTTTACCGCCTCACTGGAGATGCTGATCAATGGTGGTCATTGATTCAAAACATGAAGGAAGATGATGAAGTATCAAATATGGAATGGAGGGAGTTCAAAGATCTGTTTTTAGAAAAATACATTCCTCGCGACCATCGAGCAGATATGGAAAGGCAATTTCTGAGTCTGAGACAAAAGGAGGATGAGAATGTCACAATGTATGAGGATAACTTTACAAGGTTAGAGAGGTATGATGGAGATTATATTCGCAACCCAAGAAGTAAGATTGATCGTTTCATTGATGGGTTAAAACCATTTCTCCGTCGAGCATTAGTCTCACAATCCTTTTCATCGTATGAAGACATTGTCTCGTGTGCTATCAAGACCGAAAAGGAATTCTCTAAGTCTTATGACTTTAAATAAAAGCAAGAGAAGAAGAGACCTGCTGATCAATCTGGGAATGGAAATAAGGGGAAGAAGGGAAAGGTTGAATATCCATCTTGTGGTAAATGTTGGAAGAAACATCCTGGTACTTGCTTGAAGGGAATTGGAGTCTGTTACAAGTGTGGTGAAAAAGGCCACCAAGCTCGTGATTGCAAGGGGAAGAAGGAAGCTACCAATGTTTAGTGCTACAATTGCAGGGAGATGGGGCATTATGAAAATTCATGTCCTATGCGTCAGGAGAACTTACCTCAAAAAAAGGCCAAGGGATCAAGGCCAGGCTAATGCTATCACTACTGCTGAGGTAGAAGCTCCGAAAGACATAGTGGTAGGTAATTTAATGGTTTCCTCAAGTTTAGAAAATGCATTATTTGATTCTGGATCATCGCATTGTTTCATATCTTCCCAGTTTTCTAAGAAAGTTAGATATTTCCAATTTGATTTAATATGGGAGTTGTCAGTTAAAACTCTTAAGGGAAGTATCATTTCAAAAACGTTTTGTGAATCAGTCCCCATTAGAGCACATAAATGTTCGTTATCTGCTGATCTCATCGTCATACCTATGATTGAGTTTGATATAATCCTCGGTATGGATTGGATTTCAGACTATGATGCGAAGATTTATTGTAAGAATAAAGAGTTTACGATTCATGAGGATAATGATAAGGAACGCCTTATCTTTAGAGTAGAATCATCACCACCTAATTCTTATTTAGATCCACCCTCAGTAGCTCAACTTAATTCAATTATTGGGGAGGAAGAGAATGAAATAACTGTCGGTGAGGAAAGGAATGTTCAAATAGAGGATGTACCTGTTGTGAAAGAATTTGTAGATGTATTTCCGGAAGATTTACCTGGACATCCTCCAGAACAAGAAGTTGAGTTTTCCATTGATTTGATTCCTGGATCAAGGCCTATATCAAAGACCCCTTATAGAATGGCCACTTTAGAATTAGTTGAACTAAAGAAACAACTAGAGGAATTGAGTAATAAGGGATTTATTCTCCCTAGTGTTTCTCCATGGGGAGCCCCTATTCTTTTTGTTAAAAAGAAAGATGGATCTATGAGGTTATGTATCGACTACAGGGAGATCAATTCTATAACGATAAAGAACAAGTATCCCCTACCTCGTATTGATGACTTATTTGACCAACTACATGGAGATCAATACCTTTCAAAGATTCACCTTCGATCTGGATACCATCAGTTGTGTGTGAAGAAGGAATACATTCCGAAGACAGCATTTCGAACGAGGTACGGGCATTATGAGTTTACCATAATGCCGTTTGGATTGACTAATGCACCCTACGTATTCATTGATCTGATTAATAGAGTTTTCAAGGAGTATCTCGATGAATTTGTGGTGGTATTTATTGATGATATCTTGGTATACTCCAAAACCTACGAAGATCATGAAAATCACTTGCGCATTATCTTGAAGACTCTGAGGAGGCATGAATTATATGGGATGTTTAGCAAGTGTAAATTCTGGCTTCAGGAGATTTCTTTTCTTGGCCATATTGTCTCTAAAGATGGAATCTCTGTTGATCCTTCTAAGACCAAGGCAATCCAAGAATGGCCAGCACCTACGAGTATAACTGAGGTATGTAATTTTATTGGTTTGGCAGGTTATTATCGATGTTTCGTCCAGAATTTTGCCCGATTGGCTAACCCATTAACGAATCTCACACGTAAAGGGGTTAAATTTGTTTGGACAAAAGAGTGTGAAGAATGTTTTGAATAACTGAAGAGAAGATTAGTCAATGCTCCTATATTGACTCTACCATCGGGGAATGATGGGTTTGTTATTTATAGTGATGCATCAAAGAAAGGACTTGGTTGTGTCCTTATGCGGAATGATAGAGTTATTGCCTATTCATCACGACAGTTGAAAATTCATGAACAAAAATATCCTACTCATGATCTCGAGTTAGCAGCTATGATCATTGCTTTGAAGATATGGAGGCACTACCTCTATGGTGAAAAATGTGAGATTTATACCGATCACAAGAGTTTGAAGTATATTTTCTCACAAAAAGAACTCAACATGAGGCAAAGGAGATGGCTTAAATTACTCAAGGATTATGATTGCACGATACACTACCACCCGGGGAAAGCAAAAAAGGTGGCAGATGATCTGAGTAGAAAAGACCATGGACTTTTGAACAATATGAGAATTTAAAGGGATCCAATTTTCATGGATCTAGTGAAGATGGACATGGGAATAACCAGGGAAGGTGAAACAACAATACTTTTTTAAATGGTTGCCAAACCATCTTTACTAGAAAGGATTAAGAGTTCTCAGACCGATGATGAAGAATTTCAAAAGAAGATTAAAGATGTGAATGATGGGAGATTGAGAGAATTTGTGTATGAAGATGGAATTTTGAAATTTGGGAAGAGACTTTGTGTTCCTGATATACCTGATCTAAAAAGAGAATTGCTGGATGATGCTCATAGTTCCAATTTCTCTATACACCATGGGAGCACTAAAATGTATAGAGATTTGAAGGAACATTTTTGGTGGGACAACATGAAGAGGGAGATTTCTGATTTTGTGTCAAGATGTATGGTTTGTCAACAAGTGAAAGCTGGAAGGCAACAGCCTGGAGGAGTCATGAAACCTCTTCCCATACCGGAGTGGAAATGGGACAATATTACGATGGACTTTGTCATGGGGCTACCAAAGACTCCTAGAAGTAATGATTCAATATGGGTTATTGTTGATCATCTTACCAAGTCAGCACATTTTCTTGCTATAAGAGAAGATCTACCCCTGGAACGTCTAGCAAGACTATATATTAATGAAGTTGTGAGACTTCATGGAGTACCCCTATCGATTGTTTCTGATCGTGATCCCCATTTTACTTCAAGATTTTGGGAAAGTCTTCAGAAATCCCTGGATACTGAACTTCATTTGAGCACTGCTTACCACCCTTAGACAGACGGACAATCCGAACGGACTATTCAGACCTTAGAAGACATGTTGAGATCTTTCTCACTTGATTTTCAAGGTATGTGGGATCAATATTTACAACTGCTAGAATTTTCCTATAACAATAGCTTCCATTCGAGTATTCAGATGGAACCATATGAAGCGTTATATGGAAAGATATGTCGTACAGCAACCTGTTGGGATGACGTTGGTGAAAGAAAACTTGTAGGCCCAGAACTGGTGGAGGAAACGGTGGAAAAGGTGAAGGTAATCCAAAATCACATCAAAGCAGCTCAAAGTAGGCAGAAGAGCTATGCCGATAATCGAAGGAAGGATTTGGAATTTCAAGTCGGTGATCATGTTTTCCTGAAGGTATCTCCATGGAAGGGAGTCATACGTTTTGTGAAGAAAGGTAAATTGAGTCCCAGGTACATCGGACCCTTCGAAATTCTAGAACGAAATCGGGGTTGTAGCTTACCGATTGGCAATCCCGCCAAGTCTCTCCAAAGTTCACGATGTGTTCCACGTATCTCTATTGAGGAAATACATGCCTGACCCAATGAATGTACTCACCTATGATGAATTAGAACTGGAACCCAATCTGTGTTATTGTGAAGAGCCTGTCAAGATTCTTGATACGAGAGAACAAGTGCTGAGAAACCGGACGACGCGTCTGGTAAAAGTTTTGTGGAGAAACCATAAGATGGAAGAGGCAACGTGGGAACCCGAGGAACTTATGATGAAGAACCACCCGAGTCTTTTCATGCGGTAGTATTCTAGAAATTTCGAGGACGAAATTATTTGGAGGGGAGAATGTAACACCCCAAGCTTCTACGGTACGCTTCTCTTTGAATAATGCGATAGCGTGTGTTGTACGCAACACCGAGTTCTAACAACCAATCAAACTAGCCGTTATGAATAGTAATACCTACTTTTTGAAATTATATATATATCATATATTTCAAAATGGACTTAATTTTTGGATTCGGAATATCTAATTTAGCCTAAGATTAAATTTTGGTACTTTTCGGATTAATTTAATATTTTGATGAATAGTGAAAATTACTAAATTTTAATTAAAAACAACTTTTTTAATAAAAATAATTAATAGTGATAAATTATGAATTGGAGTGGTTTTAAAGTATATTTAGATTATATTTTTACCATTTAATATAATTTTGGTCATTGGACATAATTTTACAATTAAACCGAACATAAACAAGTGTCCATCTTTTGATAGTTAATATCTCTTAAAAACACGCTTTTTGTTTTAACAGTGGGAATTAATTTTAAATTAATTTATGCCACTTCTATGTTTTGAATTTATAAAAATGGATTCCATATTCGGAATCAGGATGTTCAAATTGTGTAAATAGGTAAATTTTATTTTTAGACATTTTGAATAATTACTGTGGTAAATATTTTATTTACCATGGTTAAAGGTAAATCTGGTAAATAAGGGTTAAAAATAATATTATAATAATATTAAATTACCCTAAAACGTGTCATAGACTTATTGGTTGATACATGTTCGACAATAGGCATCTTTGGGTCGATTTTGGGACCCCATGGTGCCACTTGTAGGTGATAGGGACACTTTATTTTAATTAAGTTAAAATGAATACAAAAATGACACAAGCATATATCTTTTAGAAAAACAATTATTACATAGGGTTATATATGTTGGATTTTAGATTATAAATATTAATTAGAAATATAAAACGATTTACTACATAATTATATTTTATTTATAATTTTTAGACTTTAAATAATTTATTTTATTTATGACACAATGATGATGCAGTAATTATTAAAATAGTGAAAAATTAAATTAATTGATATTATAAATACCCAAATAAATATAATATGAAACTTTTAATGAATTAAACTAATTTTCTAGGATAATATGATATATTAGGATTTATTTAATTTACTTTGTTCGAAGTAATCAATCTGTTTTTTAGTTTCAAAAAAATCAACTATTGAATAGTGTCAAAATTGACATAAAAGAGTTCTTAAAACAAATATTATATTATTAATTGATATTAAATTCCTAAAAATCTAATGTTCGGCCAAGAGACTTATATCATGATAGTTTCATCATGAATGGACCACTTGGGGGTCTCTTGGATGTATATAGTATGTTTATTAACCATATTATAAAAAATACAAAGAGACATTGTAAAAGTGAAACTAATTAACTTAGAGTTAATACTTAAAGATAAATTTAATATAAGTACCCAAACCTGTCTAATATCTATTGGTTGAGTTGTTTTCGACCCATCCCCACCTAAACCTTTGAATAGTCAACTTTGGAGCCATTGTAAACCGAATATGAATTTATTATAAACTAATATCTCTATCTTTTCCAAAGGTGCCCCTCACCCCTCTTATAAAAGGGCACTCCTCCTTCTCATTTCTTCACACCTTCAAAGCCTTTTGGTTTGGCCAAAATCTGCCCAAATACTCTCCCAACATCCCTCACTACAACCTAGAGGCATTATATTGATCTGAAATCCAACCTAAGATACCCTTTTGATCAAATCAAAAGGATGAACCCGAAGAAGAGGTAATGATTTCACCACCCTTTTCCAAGTTCATTTCTTCTTCCACTTCTTCTTCCTTTGTTGTCAACATTCTAAAATAATAACTCCAGTATCATATATATACTGTGATGTTATTATAAAAATTGTACAACCATATTCAGTATTCTATCCATACTTTGAATAACATGTCACCATACGTGTGTACGTACGGCTTACCGTCTCCACGTCGTGGTGTAATTGTTATTCAATATATTATTATATGGATGGGTATAATAATGATATGAAACTCATGTAAATAATAAATATAACTTGTTAATGATTCTTTATATTTGATATACCATCCATTTATATATTATTTTAATATCAAAAGAATGATATTGTCGCTCGTGCGTACGTACGGACTACCGTCTCCACGAACGCGATGAGATTAATTCTCCATCGTATCCATTCAAGTATAATTATCATTTGATGATTTATAAAATGATGTTTAAGGACTTGATATCATTCTTGATATGAATAATATACAACCTATCCTTTTCAAACATGTCTTACGTAACAAAACATATAAAAGAAAACAAGTAAGTTAACACCTGAAAAAATGATAATACTAAGATATTATTACCAAATCAATATTAAAATATCATATATGATATCATATTAATGTATATGATTCTTGTATAATTTAATAACAATTATTTCACCATTATACAGTATTTTAACCTACCCCAACCAAGGGAAAGTACAAGGTAAGGTTTATTTCACAATCTCTTCATTATCTGAGGTTGTTTATACGTAATAATCTATTGGGATCTCGTTATCATCCACATCCATGTTTCTTCAAAATGTATTTCAAAACATTTTTACAAGAATATGGGTTAAAGTCATTTATACCCTTGTTTTACTTTTTATAAGAGGAATCTTTCTGTCGTTTTCAAAACAAGGTCCTTTTTAACCTTTTCGACAGAATTAAGGTAAGAATGTTTTTTTTAACTTATACGGCGGGTGCGGTTATTTTCCGCTGTTGTAAAATATTCAAAGCTTTCCTTACAAGATTATAAGAATATTTTCAAGAAAATGTTTTATTTTATATGTCTCTTAAATGATTTCAAAAATAGAAAGAGATATTTCTCCAAAAAGTGTTTTGATTTCATCTATGTCAACATCCTTTGATGGATTTTACGCTTATTTGAAGTTGATTTATTATGATACAAAACTTCTATATTGTATTGAAGGTTTTGTGATATTTTTGACCGTGGATGTGCTATTTTTATAACATTCATTGTTTATGGAGATATTATTGACATTTCGTATGCTATTTTTAATACGAATGTTTATGTTATGTTTAAACCTTTTCATATGGGAATGCATTGGACTTAATATGTGACAGGTGGAGCCCGCTATAGCTCCTCGATTCATTGGTAGGTCTCATGAGACAAACTAGTGTCTTGGCACAAGGCCTTGGCAAAATCTTATTTGTAGTCTTGGCATGAGGCCTTGGCTATGTGGTTATGATAGTCTGGCATTATGCATTCCAACATTATGAAAGTGGTTATTGATATTGCATGTGATTATTAGATTAGTAGAGTATCCATGTGAACAAGTAAATGGCATTATTTCATTTTACTTTTTCCATACTATGTTTATGTTCAAGTTTAAAAGGCTTTTGTTTTAGTTATACATAGCCTTAAATGTTTATTCTTATTTATGAATGTTTCCGGTATATTGTTATCCTTACTGGGAATTTGAACTCACCCCTTTTCTATGTTTTATTTTTCCCAGGAAGTGAAGAAGTAAATTATGAATGACCTGCAGGGATATTATGTGGGGATATGAGTGTGGTTTATGGAGACAATATGTTGTTGTAGTATTTTTTTTCATTTTATGATGTAATGTAAGACTTATGAATATATCTAGTGTTTCCAAGGCTACTAAACCAATCTGTCTTTCGAGATTTGATCTTTCTTGTGATCATGCCAATGTTATGTAATAATGCACTGACTCTGGGTAACGAGGGTCGGGGCGTTACATATATTATTTTTTAAAAGACTCAATTATGCCAATTTTGATAATATTTAGCAATTTACTTTTTTTTGAAATCAATAAAAACATTATGAAATTGAATAAAATATATTTAATCAACCCTAACATGTCATATTAACATAAAAAATTATTTTAATTCATAATAATTCTAAATTTACGTTTATTTGAATATTTATAATATCAATTATATTAATATTTCTTTAATAATGTAATTACTACATTATCTTTGTGTCATAAATAAGCTAAATTATATAAGGTCTAAAAATTATAAAAAAATAAACCTATTTTGGAAATATTTTTATCTTTCTAAATAATATTTATAGTAGAATTTATCTTATGTTTAACCATATAATAAAAATATGTTAGTTATTATAAACAGAATTTAACTATTTTGACTCTTCATTAAATAATATAATAATAAATGTCCTAATCAAATCCAAGTAGACCAAAATGATCATAATTTATTCCTAAGGTTATTTTTGGTTTAAATAAACTTATCCAATAGAATTTGGACATGTGTAAGGGTAATTATAGTATCAATTTTACCTTTAATTACCCTATTTACTTTAAGTCATGGTAAATAAAAGTCAAAAGTTACTATTCAAAAAAAATATATATTATTCTTATTGAACCACATTTTACATACTGATGTCAACCGCGTCTCTTAATTTCTTTAAATTCAACTCACAAAAGCATTAAAAATATGTTTTATGAAAAATTGCAGATTTTCATTGAAGGTGGGTAAAGACGGTAAAAAGTTAAATAAAATTATATATATATATACCTATTATAAAATGATTCCAATAAATTAATTTGAACATATATTTCCATAATTTATCAATTTTGACATAAATTAGATTAAAATAAAATAACTAATCATTTAAATTAAAAAGACAATTTTAAATAAAAATGCAGTGTTATGCACTATTCAACAAAAATTAAATGTTTTCAGAAAAATACAAAAAATTCACTCTAATCTATTTTTGATATTAAAAATCCAAAATGAAGACCTTTTTAAAAAATAAAATTTAAAAAATTTCAAAAAGTGGGAATTACTATTCATAAATGATTGTTTGATTGGTCGGGGTGTGTTAAAACCCCTAGTGGCGTACAACGCAAGCTACTGCATTATTAAACAGGTAACCTACCATGGAAGTTTAGGGTGTTACATCATCCCCTCCATCAAATAATTTCTTCCTCGAATTTTATAGAATATTACAGCATAAAATGATTCGGGGGGTCCTTTATCATACATTCATCAGGTTCCCATATTGCCTCTTCCATCTTATGATTTCTCTATTGAACATTTACTAGATTAGTTGTCTGGTTTCTCAACTCTTATTCCCTTATATCATAAATATTGACATGAAATTCACAATATGATAGATCGTCTTCCAATTCTATTTCTCTATATATGAGTACATGCATTGGGTCATACATGTAATTTCACAATAGTGATATGTGGAACACATCATGAACTTTGGAGATACTTGGAGGCATTTCCAAATGATAAACTACAACTCTAATTCTTTAGAGTATTTCGGAAGGTTCGAGGTACCTTGGACTCAATTTAACCTTCATACGGAAACATATAACACCATTCCATGGAGATACCTTCAAGAAAACATGATCACCTACTTAAAATTCCACATCCTTCCTTGGATTATTGGCATATCTCTTTGGCATACATTGAGATGCTTTGATGTTGGTTTGGAAAATAATCACATTTTCCATTTTTTCTTTAACATGATCTGGGCCTATGAGTATTCATTCTCCAAAATCATCCAAACAAGTTGGTGTGCGACATCTCTTCCCATATAATTCATCATATGGTACCATTTATATACATGAATGTAAGTTATTGTTATAGAAAAATTTTACAAGAGATAAATACTGATCCCACATACCTTTAATGTCAAGTGATAAAGGTAACAACATGTATTCTAACATTGGAATAATCCGCTCAAATTGTCTATTAGTTTGAGTGTGGTAGGCAATGCTTAAATGATGTTCAATATCAAGGTATTTCTAAAGAATCTTCCAAAATCTTGATGTAAAATGGGGATCACGATCAGAATCAATCGACATGGGAACACCATAAAGACTTACAACATTATTAATATATTATCATGTCCGATGTTCAAGAGGTAAATCTTCTCTTATATAATGAAAATGCGATGACATGGTAAGATGATAAAAAATGACACATATTGTGTCATTCCTTTTAGGATTATTTGGAATCCCCATGGAAGAGTCCATCACAATATCATCTCATTTTAACATAGTTATGGGAAGAGGTTGCATGGCCCCTCTAGGATGTTTCTACCAGCATCCACTTGTTGAAAAACCATACATCTTGACACATAATTAGCTATATCTCTCTTCATTTTGTCCCACTAAAAATGTTCCTTCAAATCCCTATACATCTTAGTGCTACCAGGGTGTATAGAGAAAATGGGTCTATGAGAAATCCAACAGTTACCTTTTTAGATCAGCTATATTGGGAACACAACACCTCTTCCCATTTTTCAAAAATCCATATTCATATACGAAGTAACTCAATCTCGAATCATTTACAGTAATGATCTTCTTTTGAAACAATTCTTCATTAGTTATGCAACTCTTTATCCTCTCTAGTAAAGATCATTTGGTAACCACATGAAAAGGTATTGATGATTCACCTTCCATGATTATGCGCATATCCATATTTACTACATCCATGAACATAGGATCACTTTCAACTGTCATCTAGTTCAAAACTCCATGATCCTTTTTTCTCGAAACATCTTCTACCTTATTTCCCATCCATGGGTGGTAGTGTATAGTTCATTCATAATCATTGAGTAGTTCAAGACGTCATCTTTTCATGATGTAATGTTCTTTCTTTGAGAAAATATACTTCAAACTCTTGTGATAAGTATAAATCTAACATTTTTCACCATAGTGATAGTGTCATCATATTATCAAATCAAATATTAATACTGAAAACTCAAGATCATCAGTAGGATAGTTGGGATCATGAATTTTCATCTGTTGTGATGCATATGAAATTACTCTATCATTACGCATAAAGAAACAACCAATTCCTTTCAGTTATGCAGCACTATAAATTACAAACCAATCATTCCCTAATGGTATATTCAGTACAAGATCATTGACAACTATTCTCTTCAGTTCTTCAAATAATTCTTCACACTCTTTTTTCCAAAAGAAATTATCCCATTTACGTGTGATCTTGGTTAATGGGTTAGCCAATTAGGAAAAATTATGGATGATGCACTGATAATAACCTATTGATCCAATAAAACTACATAAATCAATTACACTTATCAGTGATGGCCATTACTAGATCGCCTTTGTCATTGAAGGATCAACAAAGATTCCATCAATAGAGAATATATGACTGAGAAAAGAAATCACCTAAGGTTATAATTCACACTTGCTAAACAGCCCATATATTTCATTTCTTCTAAGGATTTTTAGAATAGTGAGGAAGTGATTTTCATGGTCTTAGTAGTTTTTTCAGTAAACCAAGATATAATAAATAAATACCACTACAAATTCATCATGATATTCCTTGAAAACTCTATTCATTTAATCAATTAAATTAAAGGTGCATTAGTCTGTCCAAAAGGATTTATGGTAAACTCATATTTCCAGTACCTGGTTCGAAATTTAATTTCCATAATGTCTTACTTCTTCACACACAACTGATGATATCCAGTTCGAATGTAAATATTTGAAATATATTGGTCTCTATGAATTTGATCGGATATATCATCAATGCGGGGTAGGGGATACTTGGTCATTATTGTTATAGCATTTATATCCTATTAGTAAATGCACTACTTCATAGATTCATCTTTTTTCTTAACAATTAGAATATAGGATCTCCAAGGAGAAAAACTTGTGTGAATAAATCCATTAGTACTAAATTCTTCCATTTTTTTAGTTCCACAAATTCCTGATTTTCTATTCAATATTGGGTCTTCGATATGGGCCTTGAACTAGGAATTAAATAAATAGAAATCTCAATTTATCATTCTGGAGGATGTCCAGATAAATCCTTGAAACACATCCACATATTCTTTCACAATATATATTTCATCTATTTGAACATTAGTTTCCTCACCCATAGTTACTTCCATCTCTTCCCCCCCAATAATTCAATTTAGTACATCTATTGTGATGGATCTATATATAAATTAAGTGGTGAAATTTCTAATTTTATGATAAGTTATTCTTTATCATCATCGAAAATTATAACCTCCTTCTTTTTATAATAAATTATCATATCATGGCCTAAAAGCCAATACAAACCCAAAATTATATACAAATCAATCATGTGTTTGAAAATGAGATCAGCATATAACGAACATTTATATGCCCTAATGGGGAATAATTTACAAAACCTTGTTGCAATGATACTTCCCTAAAGAGTTTTGACTGATAACTCCCTTGTTAAATAAAATTGGAAATATCTAATTTTCATAGAAAATAGGAATATATGAAACAATGAAATGATCCAGAATTATATAAAGCATTTTCTAAACTTGAAAAAGTCATTAAATTACCTACCTCCACATATTTTGGAGCTTCAAACTTAGCATTAGTGGTCACATAAGCTCAACCTTCATCCATTGTCCTTTTCTGAGGTTACTTTCCTTTTCACTTAGGAAATTTATTTTCATAATGCCTCATTTCTTCACAACTGTAGAATTCAACATTGACAACCTATTTCTTTCCCTTGCAATCACAAGCTTGGTGGCCTTTTTTACAAAACATGTTATAGACTTTCATTCCCATCAGTAGAGTAGCTGGGTGTTTCTTCCAACATTTACTGAAGGATGTATATTCAACATTTCTCTTATTTCCATTATTTCCATTTCCTGAGTGTTTATCATATCTCTTATTCTCATTCATTACATTAAAGTCATAAGACATTGAGAATTCATTTTCTTTCTTGATAGCACATGAGAAAATAGCTATGTACGATGATAAGTATGATAAATAATATGCTCAACAAATAAAAGGTTTTAAACCATCAACGATTCAATCAATATTACTCATTGGGTTCCGTATATAATCTGCTGCATGCCTTTCTAATGTTGTAAATTTAGACTCATACTTTGGAATAATATCATCACATTTTTTCCTCAGGGAAAAACATTTCCTTCCATATCTGCTTGATTGTCATGAGGATAGTATTTTTCTATGAAAATATTTGTAAACTCCCTATAATCTATATTTGTAACATCTTCATCTTCCGTTAGGTTTTTCATTAATGACCATCATTGATCTGCATCTCCCATGAGGTAATAAACAACAATGATATGTTTTTCCCTTCCACTACTCTCCAAAGAATGAAAACAAATTTCAGTGAAGCTTATCCATTACTTAGCTACAAATGGATTTATAGTCTAATGGAATTATTTTGGTGGTTGCCTCCTGAAAAAGTCTAACATTTATCCTTTGTGTTTTGGATTAGGGTGCTCTATACGGGTAAGGTTATTATTCATAACCTGAGTGACATGTCCTAGTATGGTGATAAGCTAATTAGCACCCGTTGGATTAGTAGCTACACTATAATTATCTTGAGTAGGAGGAAAATCCTTAAAAATATTATGTATGTTGATATGGTTTCCATTCCTTCCACTAAGTTCCATTTCTAAACAATTCAATTCAGTAGATTAGTTTATGAATCACAATACATAATTCCAAACATAGAAAATACATATCATAAATTGAACAGTTTATACATATAATCCATAATCATTAAAAATATTTTCCATGAGGTATATACTAATAAATACTTTATAATGTTTTGTAAATAAAATGTTAATTATCCTTAGCATATCCCCCAAGAGTGTCGTAACAAAGATTGCAATAATTCCCATTATCGTGTACCAGGATACCCCATGTCATGCCCGAACTTCCCTGTAAGAGTTTTCACTCCTAGGTACATTGGTACGAGAGCCGTCTCTACCTACTCATATCCATATAGGGATGTATTTCTTGGAAAACTCACAAAATATATACATTACAAAAAATATAGTATGTTATTCTATGCTAATCCTCAAAGTCTATCTTGGGGTAATGTTCTCTAATATGGGTATCTCTAAATCTAGTTTCTAAGGTTTGTAATAACTCTCCTCTGATACCCACAATAACACACCAAAAAAAGTTACCATGAGTTAGTGCATTATTACATACCAATGGCATGATCACAATGGATTCAATCCTGAAAGACTGATCAGTTTAGTATCCTTGGATGTACTAGATACATTTATATGTTTTACATTACATTATAAAATGAAAAAAACAACAACATTTTTCCATTGGCCACATTCATATCCCTTATAATGTCTCTTTAGCTCAGTCATAATATAATTCGTCACATCCTAGAAAAAATAATACATAGAATAGGGTGAGCTTAGATGCACAGTATGGATAACAATATAGAAAAAACATTCATAAATAAGCATAAAAATTTATGGAAATGCATAAGACTGAAACACAAGACTTTTAAACATAAAAATCATCATAATATGGAAATAATAAAACAAATAGAGTTGTTTACTTATTCACATGGATATTCTACAATTTGAATAGTCACATGTAATGTCAATATCCATTTCAAAATGATTTAATGCATAATGTTGAACATTGTAACCACATATTCGAGGCCTTGTACCAAGAGTACATATAAGATTTTGTCAAGGCCATGTTCCAATACACTAGATTGTCTCATGAGACCTATCATTTCCTCGATGAGCTATAACGGGATCCACCCTTCACTTAATATGTCCAATGAATTTCTCATATGGAAAGTATTAAACATAACATCATCATTCATATTAAAAATATCATATGAAATATCAATACTTTATCCATAAACCATGAATGGTATAAAAATTACACATCCATACTCTAAAAATTCAAAAAATCTTTTATTCAATATGGAATATTTGTATAATAATAAATCAACTTCAAATAAGTTTAATATCTATCAAAGATATCGACATAGATGAAATGAAAACTATTTGAAAGAAATACCTCTTTCTATTTTGAAACAATTTAAATGTCACGTAATTATATAAGAAATCAATTATTTTGGTAATATTATTATAATATTGTAATGGATTCTTCAAAGATATTATAATGGAAGAAAATAGTTTCACCCGTTCTATATGTTAAAAAAACATTCTTACCGTAATTTGTCAAAATGGTTATAAATAAACTTATTTGGAAACCGACGTAAATGTCCTTTAATTTTTTTATATAAAAAGTCAACCAAGGGTATAAATGTATTAACCCATAGTATAGTAAATATTAATTTTTTTATAAAATACATTTTTAAAAAATATGGATATGGATGATAAAGAGTCCCTAGTAGATATTAAAGAATAAACTACCTTGGATAATGAAGCGGTTGTTGAATTAACCCTTACCAAGTACATTTCCTTAGTCGATGGTATGTTAACCTCCTGTATAATAGTATAATGAATTTTTATTAAATTATAAAAGAATATTATATATAAATATGATATCTTATATGTTAATTACTATTTCTTGACTCATCATAGACTCATTTATACCACTACCAAATAGATAATCAATAGAAAAACCCGCTTATCTTCTTTGATAAAATATTATAACTTCCCCTAATCAGGAAGCCTCTCGTGTGGATGACGAAAGTCAGTTACCAAACCCCATTTGTTACTTCCCATACTCCAGAGGCTTCAAAAAAATAGGGGATGTTTGGAGGAAATAATGGGTACTCTAAACTCCATTTTAATGTGTTTTAATATATCAAAAATTTAGAAGTATGAGAGTAACCGACCAAGAGGATATAATAAAACATACTGGGTAAAACAAAAAATGAAGGAAACAAAACAAAACAATAATAATAATAGAATAATGTAATTCCATGACCAAATGGGACTAAATTTTTTGTTAAAATTCTTATATACAAATGTCCATTATAACAAAGCTAATCTCAATAGTCCACATAAACAAACAAAATTTGAGTTCCATCTCCTAACACCAACCCATATATTATGTAAACATATACAAAAATGACCATTTCCTTTGTCCAAACCCACATGTATTTTAACTACTCAAGTACCAAATGATGGACTGAGTATGATATGAGTAAAATTATATTGTTCGACACCACTATATCTAAAATACCAATCAAATAATAAATACATATAATAAATTAATAAATATGAATATTAATTAACCAATTAATAAATTACAAATATCAATCTTCATCAAGAAAATATCAGAATATCTATGTGTGTGTATAATTACCAAGACATTCAAAACAAAAAAATTTATAGAATAATCAAATAACCATGGAAAACCCACTATATAATAATTTCAGCACAATCGTGCAACATACTATAAACAGTTATGCATAACTAGAACAATACCTCATTATAATAATTTCAATATTACAATAAAAAGACGAATATTAAAAAATTCATCATGAAACAATGTGAATCATTCTATATATGAATTACAGTATAACCAGGATAATCCCTTTGCATATGTATTATAGTATAATTGGGTTAATCCCTCTTTATAAACATTACAGCAGTATCGAGCCAAGGACCCTATATAATAATTCCAGAATAACTCAAAACATATGTCATGATGATATGAATAACAAAACATAACATATTAAGATACCATGGTCAATTAATCCAATTATAATTTGACTTTCATATTCCCTTTTATTCAGAAAATTATATCTCATTATTTTATCTTGATATCATACTATCCCATCTCATAAAAACAAAAAACAGTTATTTCAAAAAGAAATTAATCTATTTCCAAATTTGAATATATCATATGAAATAACATATTGTTCCTTTTAATTTCAATACATGATTTAAAACAATATCTAGTTCATTATCATACAATGATAGGCCCAACATATGAGTTGATGTGAGCCAGGTCACAAAACTATTGGATACATATGGATGTACGGAGTATTCCAAAAATGTTATTACCAAAACCTAGTATTAATTTATTCATCATGAATCATTAGACTGTGCAATAATTTAATATTGTGAAAACTAAAACAAGTTAATATTGTCTATTGGGATTCATATGAGACCACATAATTTTATTAGGTGGTCAAGTAAATATTCTCAATAGATGGATCTAATAAAGAATGTAGGGGAATGAAATAATATTGAAAACATTTATCACACCATAATCATGATTAAAATAGGATCTCATTATGGTCATGATATCATACAACTATGACTGATAAAACTGGAAGAAAAGGTGAAACCAAAGAGAGTAAACTCGTTGGAGAATAATTTCTAGAAAAATATTTCTAGAAGGGGAAAAATGGATAATATATTTTCCATAGTCACCATAGTGTATAAGAGATCATGATAAAAAGTGGATGAAAATAAAATCAAATGAACTCCATGGTTTGAAAGAGATGGTCCCATGATATTAACAACATGACCCCTTACATGAAATGCATATCTAAATATACAAGAAATACTAAAAATCATGACCCTTTGTGATAAAACATCCCTAATCAGCCTTTTGATAGTGTAAAATATTTTCACAATGTTTTATCATCCCACAATATGAACAAGTTCATGACATCTGCCAATAAACAAATTCTTTTTGTGTTATCCATTTGAGACGTTAATGTTTCCCACAGACATATCAAATACCAGATTTTGAAAAAAATCCAGAACCACCACTGAATATTTAAAAAACCATAGAGAGCCATCATATTCCCTTTGACACAATTTCTCATATATTATTAATTTTAAAAAACATATATCCTCATGAAATGGGTCATTTTAAAATAAAAATTTCACCACACTTAATGAAATGGTTTGAAATTCAATGGTTTATGAATAAATGAAAACACAACTAAAAGAGGATCAAAAAAAATTCTAGAGGGTTATACCAAGAACTATAGGGTATTTTATGTATGAGATCTAGTGTTTCATGATCATGTGGATCCTACATTGATGGTTATTATAAATGAGATTGATTGTGTCGAAAGTGTCTTGGAGTTTAGTTATTTTTTCTGTCCTGGAGTAAGTAGTAGAGCCCTATATTTTTATTTAAATTTCATTTATATACAATTTAATGTATGGTTGACCCAATGGGAGAACACATTTTAGTTTATGTCATGAATTTTTATATTTTATAGAATTTGTTTTATTAATGTTTCATGAATCAATTTTAGTTTATTATATTCTTCTACGAACAATTTATTTACTACATCGAATGATATCTAGTTATTTTTATTTTTATTTTCTCTGATTTGTTTTTTTCTCTATACAGATACACCTTTTTTCCTCACCATTATTCGTAAATCTCTTCCATATGAAGAAACATATTTTAGGCCTTGTGGTGAACTAGGTCAGAAACTTAGGTTTGTTGCATCTAGTTCAGGACTTTACAAACTCAACCTCATCAAAGTGATAGACCATCTAATATATCCTGATGATGACATGATAAATACGTAGATTAAGAACAAGGAATAACATAAAAATATATCCATCAGGTATATAGAGTGTGAAAAATGGAAAATGAAGCCCAAATTATTTCCACTTTCCAATGGGTGTTTCTTAGTCATTAATAATGGGCAGAAGATTTGTTGGATTTCATAGAAAATTTATAAAATGGGATGAAATAAAATATATTTAGGAAACAATATTAACTAGATCATTTCCTATAAAATAAAAAATATAAATGTTACCTCTCACTATTGTTTTATTTACATTATATTTGGCTAGAACGCATTCCATTTAATCGTGGTTCTTCACTCTCGAGATCTATGGATAAACCCCTTTTAACATTAAATGATTCAACAATATAACAGTGGTTATTATAGCTTATGATCCCTATCAATAATGATGAATAGGAATTTTTTGTAATAATATAATTAGATAACCTCCAAAACCACAATAACTACATTTATTTGATGGTTTGGGGAGTGATCTAGAAATTTTTCAACCCTTATACAATCATAGTAATCAATGTGATGGTGTTAGATATTGGTGTTGAAGTGGAAATTATCTTCTAATGAGAACATCCTCCACCACTATTGGGACTATTATTCTAATTCCAATTCTTTTTATTCTCTCTATAGTAATTTCTACAAGATGGAAGAGAACATCCATTCCAACCCAAATTTCCTTCCATATCAATTTCTTCCAAATACAACTATCAACCATATAAATACATTTGTTGAGTATCAGAATATATACATATGATATAATGTTACATGTAATCCCATTAATATATTTATATCAACGTTAATTTGATTGTTCATCAATACTTCTAGTGAAAAACAAACCAAATCGTGAATTTCTTGGTGTACCCTACCACTAAATGAGTACTCTATTGTAGATATAGTACCTCTATAGACATTTACTCTATTAATGATTTTAGGAAAAAATTATAAAAGAAGATGATCCTGAATCCATTACATTATATAATTATTTGTTGATTCCACAAAATCATAAAATCTCATAACATTTTTGAAAAGTCCCCACTGATAGAATCCCAAATTTGGTAGTTACTTTTTAAAATTAGTAATAAAAATGAGATATCACAACCCAAAGGAATGAATTGTTAGAAGAATTTTTAAATCAAATATAACCATTATTACCATATTATCATGGATTGATAATAATATATTCTATGAAAAACGATAGAAAACATTATATCTTTCACAATATGTTGACATATATCATTTGGAATGTCAAAACAATAAGGGTGATCTCATATGGATCATTTTTATTTTTACAATGGATGCTATGAAGAGTAAATAAAAACTAATGAATAGAAAAATTTATATAACTAAAAACACATTACCTTTAATCATTAAAATGAGAATGAATAATAAATTATCAAAAAAAAATTAATAACAAAATAATGACTTCTAAATAATAAATATTCTTGAAACATTACAATGGATAATAAATATTCAAATAATCAAATGGACACCGGTAAATAAATTTATAATGATGTAATTACTATTTTATGAAATCTAAAATAAACCATCAAGGCCTCATTGAATTATATTTTAAAATATAGGTTTCTTTAAACGAAAAACATGTTTATGAAATTTGGAAAAATAGATTCTATAATGAGACCTAAATTTGAATCATAAGGACTTATAAATATAGGTCATCTTTTCCCATAATATTTCTTATTAATTCATCATTTTGATAAACAATACATTATAGATAACATGAATTATTAAAAAGAAAGTTCATATATGAAAAATAACCATATAAAATATAAAAACATTCCACAGTGAAAATAATTATATACCATCAATAAAAATAACAAATATGGATCATTAAACATATCAAAATATATAGTAAATGTGTTTTTTACATTAATTAATTTGAATACCATAAAATTACTATTACATAATTTGTTTACAAAAATACATTTTCACTCGAATGTTTTCTTCTAATAAAAATTTCATAATATTATGAAAAACCTTCTCATGTAAAAAATCATCCAAAATTTTATATAAATATTTAATGAATTGATTTTTCATTGTGATGGGAAAATTCGTTCTTTTTGTGAAGATTAAAAAAATTAGCCATTTAAATTTTTCAATAAGACATCAAAAGGTAAATTTTTTTTGAAAATAAAAGAAGTTTATTTTTATTCCACATTATAAAATGTTTATCAAGTCTAAACTTTTATTTAATAATTAAATATAAAATATTAAAATAATTCTTAATTTTTTCTTAAAATAAATAAATTAATGAAAAATACACCTAGTTGAGTAGAAAAATAAAATTTAATTTCCTTTAAAATATTAATTTAAATAATTAGTACATAAACAAATTAAAATGAATGGAAACATAAATTTTTTTTAAAAAAAAATGGGGATAATTTTTTTATTAAGATATAATTGTCAAATAATTTTCCAGCAGATTCATAATCATAAATAATGCTGGATGATAATGTCTCTATAAAATTAATCCTTATCACTTTGGTAAAATTTGAATCATTACACCCAAGAAAATAATAACATAAAATGATTATTTAAATACAAAAAATATAATTGGAATCATGTTGTATAGTATAAATTGTGAATTATATTATCCAAATCAATGATGATGATGGTGAATATAATATATGTCTCATTGAAAAATTATATGATGGGAAACCATTAATTCAAGTATGAATTTCTCATATTTGTTTGGACCTAATATATAATGAATTTTGACTTATTATAAATATATTCCAATAACATACACATATTTATAAAATTATTTATGATTTACCGATAACATTAAATCACCGATTAATTAACTATAATCTATAAAAATGACTATTTTAGTTCATATTAGCATCATTTTTCATGTTTGTTTTGGTTTTGTAGTATTGGTCCTTGAAAAGTTGTTACACTTCCATATTATCAAAAAGTATAACAATTATTTTAATATCATATATACATATAAATTAAATACATTTTTAAAATGATTGATAAAAGTTATATATTGAAAAAATAATGTTACCATTCTTGTAGATAGTATCTCATACAATGTTGTGAACGTTATTTAAAAATTATGATAGATGGAATTAGTTATAGGTAAAAATAATACAAAAATATAGAAAAATTATTAATAATATATATAAATATCCAATATAACTTTACTGTTTAAATTTATCCTTATTTCCATCTACATAAAGATGAAAAAAATGCATCACATCACATCGTAGAGGTGGTATTCCACATATAGCCATGATTGAGATAGTCATTTTATAATGGATTTAAATGAAAGAAAGAAGGATATTACATTATAATTTCATGATAATAATTATATCATAAATATAATATATATTCATTAGATCGATATTTATAACCATAGTTGTAAATTTTTAATAAATGAAGAAGTACACCTCTATGTGGAGAGGGAAAGTCGTACTAATGCATGGGAAATGTTTCCTCTGTTCATACGATAGAAAAGATATAGAAAATATTTCCCATGTTAATTAAAAAATATAACTCTATTCAGTTATATAGTTTTTTAGGGTTAAAAATTTTAATGCAATCCATAGAGGATAAAAATTTGAAAGAATCTGTAATGAGGATTACATCTACATCGAAAAAATCTATTAGATTTCATCTTAATGACCCTTATAATGGTATTTTAATAGGAACATAGATACTAATTTATGGATATGTAATTTTATAATTAAAATATATAGGATTATATATATATATATATATATATATATATTTCAAATGTGTCTTAATAATTGATAGAGTGGGGTGTCCTTTTTTAATGGAGGGAAAGGACTCACTTGGAATTTCAAAAAATATTAAAATATATTAAGTCATACCTCATGCCAAATGATGAAAAATAGAAAAATATAAAATGGAAATGTGTTTATGGGCACTATATAATTATATGTGTAAATTTAAAAATTTTATTTTAATATTTTTTGTATTAACATTTTGTTTAACCCAATGGTTAAAAAATTTTAATCCTAACTGCGGCAATGATTTCTTCCATCATGAAGAGTTATAATATTTCTTATAAATTTAATAATGTCTTATAAATTACCATGAAATATCATTTTAGATCATTTATCATATTAAATTTCCATGTTAAATATTATTAAGATTTTTATATATTTAATAAAAATATTATTAAAATAAGATTCTATTAATATCATTTTCTTATCTACTCAAAAAAATGACCATGAAAACAAAATGAAAATAATGAAATATGATTATATACTATTAACAATTCTATAAAATGATATAATTATATAAAAATTATTTTAATATAATAAATCAATCAATTTTGATTAAATTTAATAGATTTAAAAACAATTATTTTATCTACTATTATTTTAATTAACACATTATCGACATTGTCTACGGATTTAAGATAAATATACAATTAATAAAAATTTCTAAATAAATATAAATTATAAAAATATATATATAAATTTATAATTATCATTTATAGCTAAACATATACTCTTTTAATAATTAAGTCAAAAAAGAAATATTAAATTAATGAGAGTGACATTTGGTATTTATTTTTCCATTAATAAATATAAATGAATTTAACAAAAAAATTAGCATGTGTCCATATATTGTATATATGAATAGAAATGGTCCCATTTAACCCATATTTAGGATAAAGTATTTTTTTGGTTCACTTTGAGAACTTATCTCCGGGGTTTTACCCTATTTTACCAATATTAACATTATTGAGGCCGCAAATATGTACCATAGATACAATTTCTAATAACCAAAAATAAAAGGTAACTATTAACAAATTTTTCCCTCTTTATTCTAAATAGGGTATTCATTTATCATGATTCAATGTATTTATGTTAATGGAATACATTTTAATTTTAATTCATAAAATTCAATGAAAACAGCTTTTAGACATATTTTTTTTAAACATGTGAATTAAATCATATCAAAATAAAGTTCATTTATAATTAAAAATTAATTAATTAGATTATTATAAATATAGTGGGTCTAATTTAACATTAATATAATATATAAAATATTATGGAACTTTTAATGTACATGTATTAATGATACTATCCGAAAAATTCATATTCTCACTTTCCCTTAAAAAATATATCATTTCAAAAAAATATCAATAATTAAATGTTATTTTATTTTTATATATTCATTTAGTTTTTACTTATTTACAAAAATATATTATAAAATTTTCAAAAATTAATTATATTATTAACTTCAATAAATAAATAGAATTCAATTTATAAGAAAACACATTTTGAAGAATAAAATGCCTTTATATGCTATCAAACATTGTCTTCTTTTAAAATATTCAGTTGTCGCATACACCCATTAATAAAATGTTACTTTAAAATGAAAAATTGTACAAGATTATAAGTGTTTTTAAATTTTAAAACACCTTTATTGAAAACTCATATTTTAAAAAGGGTTATTAAATATTCCTCCTAAAAGAGGGAATAGGAAATACTAATGTCTATTAGAATAACACATAATATGAATTTCAAGTTATTGAAGATTCATGGGAGATAAAAATAGAGACATAGATAAAAAAATAAATTTTTAAATAATTATATAATTTTATATAGATGAGTGATCATAATAAAGAAAATGATTATGATAGAGTTAATGACCACAAAACCATGATTTCATGTTGTTTGAAAAATTACATTTATTAATAAAATTTTATCTTATTAGGACATGATTTTTTGTATCATTTTCCAGGAGTTGAATAATTAGTTTACCATCAATAAAAAGAACATATGGAAATATAGTTACCTAAAAAGTATAATATAATTATTTATTTAGTATCCCCCATAATCTAATCTATTTTGAAAAGGATATGTATTGAACATATATTTTTCATGCTGGAATCACTATAATAAACATCTAATGAATCATATATTCCAAAAAAGTATAACAATATATTTTATCCAATGTTAAATATTAACCAAAGTTTATATGGTAATAATAATTTAAAATAATAACCAAAATTTATAAAACATCATATGAATATATAATAAATTATACATCAACATTTCTATAATAAAATCAAAATTTCATTTTATATGTTTTCAAAATAACTAATCCTACATGCTTATTAAATTAATAACTTCAACATTAATTAATTTATTAAGTCTAATAGTGTTCTTATATCATTCGACATTCATCCTAGAAAAATTTACAAAAATTATTTTAAAATAATTTTTCTTGTTAATCCATTTTTACACCTAAACAGTTTAATTAATTGATCCTAAAGATCCATGTCCAAAAAATATTCAATAATCGCCAAGATAAATCACTATATAATTTTATAAATAGTGAGCTTCACAGTTATAAAATGAATCAAATTTATATTTTAAATGAATGTAAATATGTTATCATAAATATAATTTTCCATAAATATATCATCATTTCAATTAATATATCATTGAAAATAAATATTTTTAATATAACACTATAAAATATAATATAATAGCAATAATAAAAAATCATATAGTAACAAAAAGAGTATTTCTCAATAATCCCAATAAAAATGGGAATCACCTCAAAATCCAATCACTTAAAACCTCAAAGGGTTATCTATTCCATTAATGTTATATGAAACCCTTAATCATATAAAATCATGATGTCATCACATGCTCTTATGTTAACCTTATATGAAACCATATATTATTCAAAAAACTAACAGAGTACTTATTAATTAAATAAACAAGTAGTATATTTCAAAAAATCCAATAAATTCTCAAACATCATCAAAGATGCAATCAATCAAAATATTACAAAACAATTAATCAATTTCATGGTCCCAATATTATAATATTTATTTCATCAAGGTCAATTATCTCATTATCCAGACTAATCATTATAACATTAAAACAAAATGAATTATATTTTCTGTCGATGAGTTTCAATATATGTTTTAAAATCATAAAGTAAAATATACTATATAATAACAATTAGATATTTTTTGATTCTTATATATAGAATATCATTTATATGAATCTTATATAATAGAATTTTCAAATATAAATTTAAAAACACATTAACATTTATAGCTCAATGATTTCCATATCACATATTCATCCTTCGCATAGGATTAGAGATTTTGAATCTAAAATCATCTTGGATAATTATTTTAATTCACACATATAAGATATATTGAAATAAATGGTACATTGTAATGGACATCACATACCTCCATAAATAAATTCAGATTTCCTTTACAATTTATTTTTTTACCATTCTTTCTACTATGAAATTATTTTCCCATTAATTGAACACATTTTTTTGTGTCACCTTCAAGCTTCAATGATTAAGGAAATTGTTATTTTATATCTCCATGGTCTCCCCACCTCAAGAATCAATAATACATTCTCATTATCTTAATGGGTTAGTTTGATAGTTGGTTAACCTATTTGATGTTAATCATATATCAGGAAAATTGAATTGGAATAATCACATCATATTTCACACTAGTCATAATATAATTTGTTTGTTTATAAACTCCACATTTCTCATAACATTCTTTGTTAATTTGATTAATCATACTTCCATCAATCGAATAAAGGGAAACAATAGTATGAGACAATGTAATCATAGTTTGAAGCTACATAATCAATAAAATCATTTATATCATGTCTAAATAAAGGAACCATATATTTAATTTAAGAATATTTAATTTTAAACTATGTAATTAATAGTCATACTATTTTCAAATACTTCATATTTGTCCATTACAAGAATACAAATTGACCGAAACATATCCTTGAGGTGTTTAAAATAATATGTGAAGTAAGGTAACACTAACAATACACCATATAGATGGTGGAGACATATTCAACCAACTATTTTAATAGTTATTACCCCTAGATGCATCTACTCCAAAACCACATCCAATTATAGTATTAAAACTAGGATGTATTTCTGGGAAAACCACATAATCTATACCTTAAAAAACATTATAACGTAATAATATGTTTATACATATACTCAAATTCAATAATATAGTTAAGTTTACTAATCATTGTTTTACTAAATTTAGTTCTCTTGGTTTTTACTAAACTCCATATGATACCACTATAAACACCCACATCCTAGAATACCTTACAAATTGGTTGCATTATTACATTGGTACCCTATAGAGGAGATCGTATCCAATTAGAATGAACAATTATTTAGTCTTGGAGAAATATATTCATATATGATTACTATATTATATAGTAAATATAAATACAAAATTGATGAAACATTTTTCAATCCTTGATATATTTCACAATATAATTCTAATAATACTTAGAAAATTAACCCAAATGAGTGTGAGATCAAATTCAAATAAACTATTATATATAATGGATGTTATCATGATTAAATAAGGAATAAAAAATATGAAGACATATGTAATTGAAAACATATTATATTTATTCAATAACATAGGAATAATTAATAATTTGAATATAATTAATGATGATAACATAATATAATATAAACAATCACATGGTCTTGAAGTTTATTCAAGGATATCATAAATATTAATATAATTACATATATCTTAATAAAAAAAAATTTAGTTATATAATGCATTATTTCATACATCTTAAACATAAAATTGAGGCCGCAAGACCATAATAGATAATTGATGCGTATGTATACACCAGAAAAATATTAAATAATTTTGGAATAATAATTTTTCTAATGAATCTTACTGAGGCATCGATGGGATATATACAATCAAGCCCCACCCATCACATAATATGTCCACATAATTTAACATATGAATAAAACATACAACATAATCAATATTCCTTATTAAAAATTATTCTTTATGATGAACATTCATTTGAAATTTTGATAAATTATTGATTATGATAAATATAAATATCATAAAATTATCAATGAAAAAATTCATGAGTAATCTACCCTTTTGATTAAATACATTGTCCATAAAACGAAAAGTAGATAACTCATAAGAATCGTTAAAATAATTATAATATGTGTCAAATGCCTCTAATAAATCAATATACAGTATTAAATTCATTCCATTCAACATGTTAAGATATATATATACATTGAAGAAAACGATTCCTGATCAGGTAGAAAAGTTATGTCAGTTTTCAATAAAAAATATTCCCATATCTTGTGTACGTAATGATAAGATACTGAAAGGATTTCATTTAATTTAATGAGATAATATGTGGAGAATAAAATATATTCTATTTAAGAAGAAATTATATAATAATTTATCAACATCAAACTTGTCACGAGGTGTGAACTTTTTTTTACTAGTGCTTTGTACTAGCTGACCAGGGTATTCTCACATATAGAGCTTCACAATAATGTACACACTATTTTAAAATTACCTCAAAATTTTATTAATTTATTAATTTTTTATTTTATGAATACCCTAACATTGATTTTTAAAAAAGAAAATATAAAAAATTAATAAAAGTATAATAATAATGTTATACAAGAAAATTAAATTTGATAAGAAATAAGATTTTCATAAGGGTTGGTTTATGGGTTTCATCATTATGATTATTTAATTTTAGAAATTTCAGATTGATAATAATTTTTATTGAAATATCAAACATAAATTAATATTCTCAAATTTATTATTTTTTAAACCTTAAATTCATAGGGAAACTGGATTCCACCTCCTCATATAATATATATTGTTGAAACACCTCAATTGATGGTGTGAAATCTTCCATGACCCAACACCATTTTATTTCATTTCATCCATTGAATATTCCAACTCTATCATATGAAGAGATTGTGATTAATTTAATAGAGGAAAAGAATTTGATTTTTTGAATTAATGTGAACTGGAATTACATGTAATGGGGAACAATCTCCCAACCAATTCATGTCATCCACATTCACTTCCAAAAAAATCACAAGGTATTTAACAATAGAATTCAATAAACACCCACATTTCGCCCTGGGCCAATCTATGGGTAATCCCCTCATTGTTGAGGGTAATAGTTCATTGTGGATGTAGCCGAATATTATGGAAGAAAATTAAATGAAATAAATATAAGAATGATTTTGAGGGGGAGAATAATGGGTAGAATAAAAATTTAATAACAAAATAGTGGAGGAAGAGAATAAACATTGAAAGACAAAGTATAAGAATAATAATATAAACCATGGATGAAAAAAAAATTATAAAAAATATACATTAATTAAAATAACTAAAAATTGGTGAAACATGGCATAAAACTCAATTATAATTAAAATAGAATAATAAAATAAAATTTATAAGTTTCTATACTCATTGATATCCAAACCAACATCCTCATTTTTTTATGAAAGAATCCATATCTATATAGTGGTTAACTATTTTATATTCCACGTATAAAATATTCCCATATCTTTTGGTTCTTCATTTTCCCCAGTCCACAATTGAATATTTTTATATTATCCTTGGATATTGGTTATTATATGTTTTCATCAAATAGTGGAGATTAAAACCATAACATGAAATCTTTTTCATGGATAAATTCTCATGTAGAAATAGAGTTGTGATTGGTAGGTGCGGTACATGTTCATCGACCTTCATATTGGTTGGGGGAGATCTTATGTCATGAATGTAATAAGAACTCATTGAAAGGGGCCAGAGTGGTAATTTGAAGTCTCTATGTTGGTTCATCAGTGTCCCTGGCTTTGTAAATTGATCATCAGCTCAAGACTGAGTTACTATGACGTCTTACATGGAATCTCTAATGAGTATAACTTGTGACAATTTGCTTCAAGTGGCAGAGAGCATTGGATAATTGGAATGAGGTGTGAACTGACATGTAAAGTTGAGTTTTGGCAATAAGTTGAGCCTTTTTTTAACATGGAACAGTTCCCAGGTGATGTGAGTCCCACATCAGATATTATATTGGATATAATCACCTTAATAAATTATTTTTTGTTGAAAATGGACCAATTCTCCAAGGGGGAGTTGGGTGAGCACCATAACCACATTATTCACCCACATATATAGACATGTGTCTCTGTGGATTTTCCAACATGGGAGTACGCCCAAACTATGAAATCTCGTTGCCTCCTACAAAACATACACATGAACCTTCACGTTGTGAAATTCCTCTAAGTGGTCCATATGATTGGACAACCCTTGCATGTTTGGGATAGATATAGTGTGTCTTATATGTTAATGCAGAGCCTTAGGATGGGCCTTTTTTACAATCAACTTATTTATAAAAAATTAATAATATGACTCTTTGAAAAAATATTCAACAAAACATATAATTACAAAACCAATATTTAAATTCAGTAATTATTTTTTATTTTACAATCAATTCATTATAAATTTAAATTTAAATACATCGTAATATGAAATAAAATTTATTAAATGTCATAATAATTTTACTAAATAATTATATAAAAATTTATGATCATCGAATATCCCCACACCAAAACTGTGACATGTCTCATGCATGAAATGTCAACACTAAATTGAATAGTGGAATTAATGTCACCAATAATGAAAATTTAAATTAATAAGAAGAAAAAATTATCAATTTTTAACTGAATATTTCATGTTCAATATATAATATATATTCAATTTTATATTTTTCAATTAAATAATCAATATATTTATTATACTTTCTAGTTATTGAAATTAGTGTAACCTCTCCTTTCATTCATTAATGTTCCTCATTTTAATATTATTAAACATTACATGTCAAGATCTATCATAATTTTAATGTTTTTATTTGACCACTCATTATAAAACATCAATTGATGTTATGATCAAATTATTAGTAAATTATCCTAAACTGTAGGATTGTAAATGAACAAATTTCTCAACCATCTAAATAAAATCTGGACATAAAATTCAGAGGAGAACACAATAAAAGTTAAAATAACTCTTAGGATCAAATATTTTAAGAATTTATCTGAAATATGAATCCAAAATTGGAGTCTTATATTTTACAAAATAAATAATTATATTAAAATTAAATGCATAAGGAAAATATCCCATCCAAAATGTAAGCACACTCATACTACGTTGAATGTAAAGTTTGCGATTAATACAAATTCATAAAGAATGATGTAAACCTCATTTAATTATCCATAAATATATATTTATTTATTTATTTATTTAATGAAATTTTTTAAAATTGTTTTACCTTTTAAAAATTCATTTTTGTAATAATACTCAGATTAACCATATAACCACATAAGAAGAAATCATTGGCCTAGTAATGGTAATTTTTTATTCTTCCAAGTAATAACCAATTATATTTTTTCGTCATTTTTTTTCTTTAATAAGAGGAAATAGTTACGTATAAATGTTAAAATAGAAACCATTTTAAATTAATAATTTACCACACCATACTGTTTTAATTACAATGTAGTATATCACTTTAGTCATGATATCCATCGCCCCCATAGTTAAACATTTAAATAGCATGTAAAATAATAATTTCATTGTAGGAATATATTTCTTTTGAAATGTGGGTCATCCATATAATGTAAATTATTGAATCTCTGGTATAAATAATGATTAATGTATAATGGGGCCTCAAAGATAAGGTCATATCAAAAAAATTACTCAATCATTTTAAATATTTTTTTTAACAGTTATTACCTTTAAAATGATTGAATTTAATTTATAATTGTTTTCATGTCAGAAGACAAATCTAAAAATATGATTAAGAAAATATGAAATATTTTATATATATATTCCTTCTGCAATAGAACATATGATATTAGTTAATCACACATGGAAGGAATAAAAATAAAAAAAAATTACACATATTAAAATAATGAATAGTTTGAAAATTGGTTGGGAAATTTCATTTAGATTAATCGGCCAATTCCTGTAAATCATGGTATTTCATTTCGAAATCAATGCTCCAAACTCATCGTTTAATTTTACACCATTCCATTTCAAACAAAATAATTTGAATCATAAAAAATGGAATCCCATGGTTTCTAATACATTCATATCTCCTATATAAGTCATGTTAATAGTGAATTCAATTATTGTATTTATATTTCATGATTAGAATTTTCTATGAAATATTATTCTTCAAAAAGATATTTGAGAAAAAATATATAGAGTTTATATATAATTAATGTATGAATGAACTCACTATTATCATGTATGTTAATTCATCTCATAGTATTAGTAGTTTACGTCTTCCTTTTTCCATCATGGTCCTATAATATTAAAACACTCAAATTAGAATTCAATAAACTTACCAATTAATAGATAAAAGGTAATGTATTAGAGATTCATGATAAACTAATTCGTAATGATGAAATTTAATTTCCATGAAAATAATTTAAGGGATATGTCTTCATTTAATCCCCACGTGGGACTTGTATTTTTTACATCATATATAAGGGATGTACATGATGTTATCAATAGTCAATTGTTTTGTGAATTTTCTATGATTTGATCCACTACAAATTTTAATTTCCAGATTCAATAAATTTTCTATTAGTGAAGAATAATCAATGTACAGATTAAAAAAATTCAACCCTTTTGAAATTAGTTTTATCTTTACTTGAGAGGGAAGGATGAAATATATGTCAAAATTCTTAATGGTTTCCAAATATAAAAATACCTTATTTATTTTTTTGTTCTTGTTCAATGTGGGGTGGATGAATTTATTTTTCAATTGAGAGTTTTGAATGTTATTAAAATTTTAATGAATTAAAAATAGATTAACTATAAAAAATTAAAATTTCAATATGATAATCCTTTATCTTGGATTCCTCTTGTATGTTATCATGGAAATTCTCATAGAAATCCTCCATTGAATATTAAATGAAATTAAAGAGTTCCATGTGTTTATTAATGGGTGTATGTTCATATTCATCATAATCCTCTAAAAATCAAGGATTATATGACTATGAAAACTCAAAATAGTGGTAATTAATACAACATTCATATTGAATAAAATAAAATTATATAGAGTTTAATATTTCATCAATTAACATTCAGGATTCATCATGAATCTATTTATTAGTTATATATTTTTATAAATGGTGGATTCTAGTGGATTAAGGTAGATACTCATGCTCCAACTTCTGTTATTAATATTACACCAAATAGGTGGTTTCCTCTGCTTAAAACTCTTGAGAAAAATATACTTTCTCCCTTTGTTACATTATAGGTGGGGATATCACTTTTCATATGATTATATTCCCTTTCACACCAAAATTTATCATGATCTTATTGATATATCATGTTCACAATAGCACAGGGGTCCTCATCATCACACTCTAGTGATTCATCCAATGCTTGGATTAGGATCCTAAAATGGTGGGGATTTTGATACCCCTAATGTGTGGCCTCATTTTCTTGATTTCATTTAAAAACCCATGAAAGGATAAGGGTTCATCCACTAGTATAGGTTTAGGTTGTTTAATGTAATAATTAGATATTTTTTCTATTTGGATACACTGAAACATTATACTTAGTTAAATACATTGAATTTTTTCATTTAAATAATTATTGACATGTTATTGTTCAGTTTTCAGAAATGTAGAGTGATATTTCTATGAATCCCAATATAGTATGTATTTATATATCAAAAATTATTAAGAAATTTTATTACGTAAAAAATTAATGACAGAATATATGCAAATTTGAAAAGAAATATCATAAAAGACATATTGGATCTCTAGAAACAATACGTGTATGGATAGAACACCAACAACATAGTGTGGAAAGATAATCATTATATTTTCATAGATTAAAATAATGGCTGACCTGCCACTTCTAAATTAAGGATGTAAGTAATTGTGTACTCACTATTTTATAATTACGAGAAATTTTTCTATTTGTGTTTTTATTATTACATTATGATTATGAATTTTAGTTTTTTTAATAACTAAATCAATTATAGAAAATCAATCAATACTAATATTAAAATGAAATATAATCAGTATGGGAAAACCCTATTATTGTGACAGGGTATTTGCGACGAGCTTTATTCCCATCGAAAAAACTCCGATGAAAAGCATATTTGCGATGGGAATATATTTCCGTAGCAAATGGTCAGTTATTTGCAACGGTAATACAGGACCTGTCATAATAGATATGGCGCAGTTAGCTCGCCAAAACCCGGGAAGCCTATTTGCGACGGTCGCCTTCTACCCGTCGCAAATACCCAGAGGGGGTAAATACTATTTGTGTTGGGTAATTGTCCCATCGTAAAAAAATATTCAGATGCTGTTATTTGCGACAAGTCATGTCGCCAATACTACTGGTAGTGAATAGGACATTGCGATGGGAATATCTGCCCGTCGCTAATGGTATGTCGGCAGGAAGCTATTTCCGATGGGCCCGTCACAATAACCATTTTTACCGCCGCCCGTAATGAATACTGGTGAAGGTATTTGCGACGGGGCCCTTCGCCAATACCGGCAGCGGTAAATTGGAATTTGCGAGGAGGATATCCGACCGTATCTAATAGTATGTCGACACGCAGCTATTTGCGACGGGCCCGTCGCAAAAACCCTTTTAACTACCGCCCGTAATTAATGTGGGTGAGTATTTGCGATGGGATCCCGTCGTAAATAATACTATCGCAAATAATCTGACCTATATATACCCCCACCTGTTTTTTTCCAAATCATTCAGATATCTCCTCCTCTCTCTATTAAACTTTAAGTTCTAAGTAGAAAATTTCTGTTATTTTAATTTTTTCTTACGAGAAGAGGAGAGAAGGAGTTAGGAGGAGAAAATTGATTCAATATATCGAAGGTATTTATATTTTTTTTATTTTTTAAATTATTTTTAATTGTTAAATTATTTTTTATTTTTATTTTATTTTTAATTATTAATTTTAAATTTTTTTAATAGAATGTTTTGTAGATATATAGTATAATTATATTATGTGGTTGTACAAAATAATTCTTGTATGGATACGAACAAGTAGTGGCGGCACTAGTACATATGTACCTAGGAGTGAAAACTATGACACGGTTTTTCGAGATTGACTCGGGGTAACCTGGTACACAACAATGGGCCTTGCTCCTCTCTTGGTTCGACACTCCTAGAGGATGTTTTGGTAATTATGAGAAATAAATATATTTAATTATAAATAATTAGAAATAGTTATATTTAATTAGAAATAATTATATAATTATCAAATAATTAATAAATAATTAGATTTAATTATTTTTAATTAAAATAATTATCAAATAATTAGGAAATAATTAGATTTAAATGATTATAAATAATTAAAATAATTAAAATAAATAGGAAAAAATTAAAAAAAATTAGAAAAAAATTAAAAATAATTAGGAAACAATTAAAAATAATTAGGAAAAATTAAAAATAATTAAGAAACAATTAAAAATAATTAAGAAACAATTACAAATAATTAGGAAAAATTTAATAATAAAATAATTAGGAATAAATTAAAAATTAAATTATTAAGAAACAATTAAAAATAAAATAATTAAGAAACAATTAAAAATAAAATAATTAGGAAACAATTAAAAATAAAATAATTTGGAAGCAATTAAAAAAATAATTAGGAAGAAATTAAAAATAAAATAATTAAAAAACAATTAAAAATAAAATAATTAGGAAACAATTAAAAATAAAATAATTAGGAAACAATTAAAAATAATATAATTAAGAAATAATTAAAAATATACTACTTAGTAAAAAATTAAAAATAAAATAATTAGAAAATAATTAAAAATAATATAATTAGGAAACAATTAAAAACAATTAGGAAAAAAATTAAAAATAATTAGAAACAATTAAAAACAATTAAGAAACAATTAAAAAAATTAGGAAAATTATTAATCTTGATTGAATGCTCATATACCTCAGTTTTCTTTTTATTTCTCTATTGAGGCTTGAAGTGAAACTTCTGCCTCCACATGTAATATTTTATTTTACTGTCAAAATAATCAACCACCTCGCCAGCATAGAGGGGAAGAGGTTTATAATTTTGACAGTAAAAGAAAATATTACACGTGGGGGCAATAGTTTCCTGTCATCTTCAACACACAAATGAAGAAAATTGAGGTAGATAAGCAGTCAATCACGTTTGTTTTTTTATTCAATGATTTATTAACCGCCTGACCTATATGCATATTTTACAATTACTAATTAGTAACATGATTAGTAATATAATTATTAACATAAATAGTAACATAATATAAAATATTATATTAATCTAATATTAATACTTAAATAAGACTAATAATATAGATATTTTATTATTATATGTTTAATATTTATAAAAAAATATTAATATTAATAAAATTATAAAAAAATTTATAAAATATTACAATTATCAATATTTTCAACAAGTTTTGCTCTATTCTTAACATGTTCAAATCCTAAAGGGTTGCCAATTTTCAAGTCATGCCAAATAAAAAGTTTGTGTCAACCGTGTCCAATGTGAACCCTATAATTGTTATTTCTTGGTAGATCACCTCACATGTAGCGTTGCAATAGGACAACCCACGTCATTCCTTTCTCATCTATAAGAATCATATCAGATGAATTTTTACATAGACCATTATTCCTTGAAAAATTAAGGGAAAGATACTAAATTTCTCTTAAATTGTCAAGGAAGAATGATCTTTCTAAAGGGTCATGCAAAATGATTCTTAAAGACGAGAACAACATTAGTTGTGTCACTCTATTTCAACACTACTTGTGAGGTGATCAACCATGTAAGGACAATTATAGAGTTTACATTGGACATGGCTGACGTAAACTTTTTATTGCGCATGACCTGAGAATTGACGACCCTTTAATATTTGAACATGTTATGAATAGAGAAAAATCTATTGGAAATATTGAGATTTGTAATAATTAGTAATAATTAGTAATAATTAATCAAAAATCAAATAAATTCAAGTATATGGTAATAAATCAGCAAAATTTCCACCGGATTGGCGGCTACCTTTTGTTCAATGTGTCATATAATTGCTACTTTCTCCCACTGAAATAATTTTGAAAAATGTGCTCTCATGTATGTCAGAGCAAGTTTTTCATACTAATTTCAGTCGGGATAAATTTAAAAAGTGATGAGTCGTAGGACAAAAGGGGCTCTTTTCCCTGACGACTAATCTCCTTGAAAAAAGATGAGTCATCAGGAACATGAGCTGTCGCCAATCGACTGGAAACAAATAAGAATAATTAGTAATATAATCTCCACAATGATGATTAAAAAATTTTATTTCATTATTCTAGAATATTTCATTTTTCCAAGTATTTCTATGTATTGCTAAATTAATAATAATTAGTGGGGATGATTACAAACTAACTGTGTTGCCTATAATTATTGGTAATTACTAAGAAATAACTGTAATTATGTATCTTCTCTTTTTAGGATATTGTTTTTCTTATATAAAATTATTTAACATCAGTAATGGTTTTAAATTTTGTAGAAACATATATATGAATATGGAACAAGGAAATCGACATCAATCATTATTAGATGATCGCGCTTGGATAAGTCAGAGCATAAATACAAACGGTTCTAGTTTAAATCCTGTATATGTTGATGGTGTTGAATCTTTCTTATCATTTGCATCATCAAGATCGGAATTTGTATCAGAAGGGAAAATTAAGTGTCATTGAAAAAAATGTGCTCTGAGAATGTTTGAGAAATTTGACATCGTTTGGAAACATCTCTTCATTATGGTTTTCAATCAGATTATATATTTTGGTATCAACATGGTGAATGATGTTCCAGAGAAGATAGTAATAATTTGATTTCAGATTAATCACTGTTTAGGAATTTAGTACATGATGTTTTAGGGTCATCTGTTCTACAAACTGAAATCGAGGATGATGTTGAATTACCTCCCGAGTTGGAACCATCTGAATTTGCTGTGTTGTTTAGGTCTACTGAGGACACATTATATCCTAGTTGCAAGATAATAAAATTAGAAAAAGTTGGATAATTTATGGCTATTAAATCAGATAATGGAATGTCAAATAACCATTTTGATCAGATATTTTCTTTCGTTAAAGCACTGTTACCTGAAGGAAATGTGTTTCCTACTAATTATTATTAGAGCAAGAGACTGGTTCATAATTTGTCCTTAGTTATCAGATGATCCATGCATGTTCAAACGATTGCATCTTATATTCTTGTGAAAATGAGTTGTTGGATTGTTGTCCAACATGTGGATAAGCGAGTCACAAGGAATCTCAATAAGGGATGTCACGATTGATTCCTATAAAAGAGTTGAGATATTTACCACTTACACCCAAGTTGCAGTGTTTATTTGTGTCTCAGAACACATCGACAATTATGTTATGGCACAAAACCAATATTTCAAAAGGTAAAATATTGATTCATCTATCTGATGGTGATTCATGGAAACATTTTGATCAAGTTCATCCGTCTATTGCTTTAGAATCTCAGAATACGCTATTGGGTCTTTCTACAGACGGTTTTTGTCCATTTGAATCATTTGGTAGTCAGTATTCATGTTGTACTGTCTTTATAACTCCGTACAATTTACCTCCAAGGAATTTGATGAAAGTGCCTTATATCGTTTTGAAATTATTAAGCCCAGGACATCTGAAAGAGAATATTGATGTTTATTTGAAACCATTTATTGATGAGTTAAATTTATTGTGGAGTCATGGTGTTGGTACATATGATGCTGCTGCGAAAAAGAATATTATAATGAAAGCTGCTTTGTTGTGGACAATTAGTTACTTACCGGCATATGGCATGTTATCCGTCTGGAGTACACATGGTCCAAAATCATGTCCTTATTGTATGGGTGACAACAAAGCATTTATGCTTTGAATGGAAAAAAACCTTTCTATTTTCACTATCATCGCAGATTTCTTCCAATCGATCATCCTTTTCCGAGGAATAAATCTCAATTCAGAAAAGGCAGAATTGAAAGAGATGAACCTCCAAAAATGATCCCAGGTACAGAGTTTCAATCAGTTGTATTTTCATTACCTTCCATCACATTTGGACTGATAATAAACCAACAGAAAATTCATGGCTTTTGGAAAGAACACAACTGGACAGAACAAATAATTTTTTGGAATCTCCCATATTGGTCTGATTTTTTGGTCAGAAAAATGTATATATCATGCATATTGAGAAGAACTGTTTTGATAATTTATTTCATATAGTTCTGGATACACCGTGTAAAACCAAATATAATTTAAAGGGACTATTAGATCTTGCCCAAATTTGCAGACGACAAGAACATGAATTGTTTGAAAATTTCAGATCGCATAGATTAATGAAGCCAAAATCAGCTTATCCACTGACCAAAGAGATTCACTTATTATTTTGTCAGTGGATTTCAGATTTGAGAATTCCATATGGCTATGCTTCCATCATGGGGAGATGTGTCAAAAATGGACATATTACCGGATTAAAAATTCATTACTATCATGTTATAATAAAAGACTTATGCCTATTGGATTAAGAGGTTTTTTGAATTATAAGATTTGGGATTTGATAACAGATATATCATATTTTTTCCAATACATGTGTGTGACGACAAAATGACTTTTACTATTCACAAAATGAATCCTTATATCAGAATTCCATGTTCAATCACATAACTGTGGATGATATAGATGATGGTTGGAGCGAGCTCTATGAATCCCATTTGGTAAATGAAAATGGATCAAGGATCCACAACGATGATCCATCGATCATTCTTCATCAACAACTGATCCCAAGAGAGGTAGGATGATTGGTTTTTTGGTTTAATTCATTTTCCTTGATTCATATGAAGAATATGGACTAATCCAAAATATTATTAACTCATGGATAGATCTTATTTTAGGGGTGGCATTGTTTTGTGGTTTTATCGAGATTGATATAATATGTTCTCTAACCCAAATCCATCGATCCATATCGTTGTGTAAGAACACTTTCAAACATTGATTAAACCTTCATACATGTGCTTTACTCCCTAGATTCTTCTCAATTTTCATAATTAGTACATGATCATCCTGGATCGTTTTATTAGGATGGTTCCGCACTCAAGTGGACCCCTTGGATTTTAGGTGAATCAATAACTGAGGATGTATCGGTGTAGATCTCGACCCAAGGAGATTGTATATGAAACTGTTTAATTATTTGCATGCCCCAGAGGAGGATAGGTTGTCCATGAATGGAAACACTGGGATGGTGGTGGTGATGATCGAAGGGGTCAGTGCAAAGAGTCGGCACACACTAGTGGTGGAGGAGCCATATGTGGTGGGTGTGATGATGTCAAGACCCAACATTGGTGGTGGGACATGACGACAAAACAAGGATTATATCAGTGGACGAGGCATCAGAGGATATAGCAGTGGCAGTGGAAAATGTGAAGTGGGATGGGCCTGTAGGCCAGGATGGGACAACAAGGTGGGATCAGTTGGCGGGCCAGCCTTGGGTCAAATCTGGGGAAATTGGGACAAAGCCAGATGGCAGTAAACTGCAATGATCAATTGATAAGGTCGACCATGGAGTGTGGTCGACTGTCTACCTTGAGGGGTGACTGACAGTGTGGAAGAGTAGTTAGTGGACTGACCAGGATGGTCAATATAGGGGTATAAAAGTCTATATGGTAAGTTGAATGTCTGTGGTGGTCAACCACGACAGTATGTAGACATTTTATAGTGGTAGCTCTGGAGTCCCCCAATAGGTTTCGATCAATGTTTTTAAAATTCTCATTACTTCTAAATAGACCATCCAATCATCAATTTTTATGTGTTATTAAGACCCTAACATCAAGATGATATTTTGAGACAAATGGTCTGTATTTCAATTTAGACTACTATAGGTTGAGAGAGTTCCTTTTTTCCATTCCTAAACAGTTCAATTCTCCATTACATCATCATCACATAATGGTAATACCTTAAAGAGTAAGTTTCTTAGATAGAGTTATAGTATCCCACCCCAGGTCTGGAGTACATTCCTCTATCACCCCTAGTGAAGTTTGAGGAATCAGTGTGACCTTCGTGAGAAAGGCTTTGACCCTCCATCTTGTGGGATAATATAAATGGTTTTGTGAAATCCTATTAATTTTATGCCATGTGTAGTGGGTTGATCTATTTTTGGTTCATAGATTCCCCCAAGTGGTTTGTGTCATGATCTTTTATCTATGTTACATAGTATTCCATGACCATCATTTTTTTTGGGTGGGGTCAAAATGAGCTAGACCTTTTTGTTGAATGTCTTTGATCATAACATGGCTCTAGGAGTGAGTTCCCCCATAATGATAATTCATCAATTTTAATCCAATGGCTAACAAGTTTTTTATAGCCTCCTGATGGCTTGGTGTACTAATTGAGTATATCATTAAATTCTCGTCATATTTTATATAAACACATATCATTTTAGTGATATCTATGCTTTTTTATTCTGCTTTGTGGTTTTGGGGTGTCCCACCGAGTATTGTTATACTCACCCCTGCATGATCTTTTCCTCCACTTGTAGTTTGTTGTGAAGTCAATTGAGATTTTCATTAATTCTTTGGTGGACCAAGACAAGATAACTTCCAGTGACACTGAATAGACCTAGGTGTATTCATATATTTTTAGATAGAATTTTTAGTAGACTTTTCCTATAGGTTGGACACATGTCACAAACTCATTATCATGGGCTTGTATTTGGATGTGTTTACCCTCTAGTACATTCATTGTTTTAACCTGTTGTTGGATCCTAGATGTATGAAAACATTATTTCACCTGTTTTAATTTCAGAATTTCTATGGAAATGGGATGTGTGCATGTGTATAGGTACATAGGATGATGACTCCCATTTTTCAGGTATTAATACTCGATGCTAGTCACCAACTTCTATCCTGTGGGAGGTGGTCATGGGGTGTTCACCCCATGTTCCCTTATGTACAGGGTTGTAAAAGAGTTGTATCAGAGGAAGGTCAGTTATACATTTTGACTAGGAGTCTGTGATGTTTGTTTGGGGAAATAGTGTGTAACACCCCAACCCCAGTTACCCAGAGTCGGTGCATTATTACATAACATTGGAATGATCACAAGGAAATCAAGTTTCAAAAGACCGATCAGTTTAGTATTATTGGAAAAAAGATTAATTCATAAGTTATACTTTACAACATAAAAGAAATACAACTCGGATTTATTCCATTGGAAACATCCAAGCTTCCTAAAATATGCTTTCTGGTCACTCATAACTAATTTCTTCATATCCTAGGAAAGTGAAACATAAGAAATGGGTGAGATCAAATGCATAGTATGGGTATGAAATACAACAAAAGGTAACATAAATATTAAGCATAGTCAATAATTGATACCACATGCCTTTACAAATAATAAACATGAATACTTTTATGGTAGGACTATGAGGTGAGTAAATAATGCCATAATAAAACATTATCATTGTTATTCTACTAGTCGAATGACCACATGAACCATCAAAATTATTTTCATAATGAGTAAATGTATAATGCCGGACATTCGGAAACATTTTGTCAAGGCCTCAGCCAAGACGTCTAAAAATGATTAAAGCCTCGGCCAAAACCATAAATCAAATTGGGAAAGGGCCCCGGCCAATTCCACGTCTAGTTTCCTCATGAGACCTACCGATGCATCGAGGAGCTATAGTGGGCTCCATCAGTCACTTACCAAGTCCAATACATTCCTCATATAAAAAGGTTTAAACATATCATTATCATTCGTATTAAAACTAGTATACGAAATGTCAATACTTTAACCATAAATCATGAATGGTATAAAAATAGCGAACCCACATTAAAATATATCACCAAACCATCAATACAATATGGAAGTTTCATATCATAATAAATCAACTGCAAATAAACATTAAATCCATCAAAATATGTTGTTATAGATGAAATCAAAACCCTTTTTAAGGAAATATATCATACTATTTTGAAATCATTTAAGAGTCACATAATTATAAAATAAAACATTTACTTGGAAAATATTCTTAAAAGCTCGTATGTGAAGCTTCAACGAGTTAATAAGGTCGAAAATAGCCGCACTCGTTGTATAAGTTAAAAAATACATTCTTATCGTAATTTTGTTGAAAAGCATAAAAATGACCCTGTTTGGAAAAAGAATGAAAGATTCCTTTATAAACATCTTATAAATAGTCAACAAGGGTATAAAGGACTTTAACCCTTAGTCCATAAAATAGTAATAATGGTTTTAAGGACATTTTTATGAAACATGGATGTGGATGATAAAGAAGCCCATGTAGATAATTACTTATAAATAATCTCGGATAATGAAGAGATTGTGAAATAAACCCTTACCTTGTAATTTTTCCTGGTCCATGGTAGTTTAACCACATGTATAAAAGATAAATAATTGTTATTAAATTTTACATGAATCATATACGTAAATATGATATCATATATGATCCTTTAATATTGCTTTGCTAATGATATTTTAGTATTATTGTCGTTTCGAGTGTTCAATGACTCGTTTTCATTTATATGTTTTGTTACATAATTAATTTTTGTTATTCATTTGTTGAATCTAATTAATATCCATAATGATATAAAGTCCTTAGACATTATTTTTAATCATAAAATAAAATTATTCTTTAATTGATATGAGGGGGAACAAACCTCATCACATTCGTGTAGACGGTAGTCCGTATGTACGTATGAACGCTACATCCACTTCCTTTTTCATTTTAAAAGGAATCAAAACCAAATGATAAATAAGTATATTATTATTAAAGTATAATATAATATCTTATAATTTTTACTTATTTTCATTAAAAACATCCTTTATATGTTATATGTATTGTATGAGCGAGTCATATCACTTTGAGGTGGCGGTAGTCCGCACTTACTCAAATGAAATTATCCTACATATATACAGCATAGAACAGATAATGTTATGATATAAAATGGAATTGAAGATGATTTTATATAAAATATATATTGTTAATATCATATTTAACTATAGTTTCATCGTAATATCCACCATGAGATGTGGTAGAAGAAAATTGAACAATCATCGTTTCAGGAGGCGTTTGGTTTCCATCCACAGAAACATTATGTTCTTAACCCATTAGATGGAGATGTGAGTAAGTGGAGTGAGAATACTTCTAATAAAAATATCCTAGTATATTTAGTATATTTTTGTTGTTACAAAAGAAAATAATATGAAGATTTTAGGTGTTGAAGAAGTAAAATAAAATAAAAGATGCTAAGAGAAATCGTTACATTCAATTTGGGTAACTCCTTTTGGATTGAACCAAAAAGTTTATTGAAGTGCCTTCTTAATCAGGTAAGGAATCTAGGAGGAGGATAGTGATTTTGGGAGCTTAATTGGGCAGATTTTGGACGATCCAAAATTCATGAAATTTGTGAGGAATTTTATAGAAGTGGTGTCCTTTTATAAGTGGGAGGAGGGGCTCTTTATGAATGATTGAAAATATTATTTCATTATTTAATGATATTCGGTTTATAAAGGTACAAAGCACATTAAATTTGAAGATAAGATGACTCATGATCGAAGTGAAATCATCCAATAATAATTGGATAGGTTTTGGGTATTATTTTTGTCATTATAATCTTATTTATTTAAATCATTTATTAATGAGGTAAACACTACACCATTATTGTGTCCTAAATAATTTAGTTTATTAGATGTCTAAAAATTATAAAAAAATGATGTAGGAAATCTTTTTATCTATATAATTAATACTTATAGTGGAAAATATAACATATATATTCCTTTGTAAAAATTGTTTTGCTAAAATATATATGCTTATGTCATTTTTGAATTTACTTTAACTTAATTAATATAAAGTGTCATTATCACTTACAAGTGGCTCCATGGGGTCCAAAAAGAAACCCAACTATGCCAATGGTCGTAAATTTATCATCCAATAGGGTTGAGACACGTTTTAGGGTAATTTAGTATAAATATAATATTATTTTTTACCTTTATATACCGTATTTACCCTGTAACCATGGTAAATAAAATATTAACCAAAATAATTATTCAAAATGTCTATAAATAAAATTTATCTATTTAAAAAGTTTGTACCTCATGATTCTAAATATGGAATCCATTTTTCTAAATTAAAAACCCTGAAGTGGCAGAAATTAATTTAAAATTATTTCTCGCTGTCAAAACAACATGCGTGTTTTTATGAAATAATAACTATCAAAAGATTGACAATTGTTTATGTCTGCTTTAAATGTGAAATTATGTATAATGATCCAAATTATATTTAATGATAAAAATTTATTCTAAATATACATTAAAACAACTCAAATTCATAATTTATCACTATAAATTATTTCGAATAAAAAAGTTTTTGTAATTAAAATTTATTAATTTTCACTATTCATCAAAATATGAAAGTTTTCAGAAAAATAAAAAAATTTCACTCTAGGCTAGTTCTGATATTCTGAATCCAAAAATAAAGTCCATTTTTAAATATTAAATTTATAAAATTTCTAAAAGTGGGTATTACTATTCATAATGGGTAGTTTAATTGGTTGTGGTGTGTTAGAACACAGAGTTGCGTACAACACACACTATTCTATTACTCAAAGAGAAGTGTACCATGGATGCTTGGGGTGTAACATTATCTCCTCCAAATAATTCCGTCCTCTAAATTTTTCTAGAATACTACCACATGAAATGACTTGGGTGGTTCTTCATCATAAGTTCCTCGGTATCCCATGTTGCTTCTTCCATTTTATGGTTTCTCCATAGAACATTTACCAGAAAAGTCGTCTGGTTTCTCAACATTTGTTCTCTCATATCAAGAATCATGACAGGCTCTCCGCAATAAGACAGATCGAGATCCAGTTCTTATTTCTTCATAGGTGAGTACATGCATTGGGTAAGGCATGTATTTTCTCAACAGTGATACATGGAAGACATCGTGAACTTTGGAGAGATTTGGAGGTATTTCCAAACGAAAAGCTACATTACCAATTCATTCTAAAATTTTGAATGGTTTTATGTACATGGGGCTCAATTTACCTTTCTAAAAAAAACGTATAACTCCATTCCATGGAGATACCTTCATGAAAACATGATATCTTTCCTAAAATTCCAAATCCTTACTTCATTTATCAGCATAGCTCTTCTGCCTACTTTGAGATTATTTGATGTGGTTTTGGATTATCTTCACCTTTTCCATCATTTCCTCCACATGTTTTGCGCCTACATGTTTTCTTTCACCAACATAATACCAACAGGATGGTGTGCGATATGTCTTTCCATATAACGCTTCATACGGTTCCATCTGAATACTTGAATGGAAACTATTAATATAGGTAAAATCTACAAGAGGAAAATATTGATCCCACATACTCTGAAAGTCAAGTGAGCAAGATCTCAACATTTCTTCTAAGGTTTGAATAGTCTGTTCTGATTGTCCATCTATTTGAGGGTGGTAGGCAGTTCTCAAATGAAGTTCAGTATCCAAGGCTTTCTAAAGACTCTTCCAGAATCTTGAAGTAAAACGGGGTTGACGATCAGAAACAATCAATATAGGTACTCTATGAAGTCTGACTACTTCATTAATATATAGTCATGCTAGACATTCATGTGGTAGATCTTCTATTATAGTAACAAAATATGCTGACTTGGTAAGACGATCAATAATGACCCATATTGCATCATTTCTTCTAGGTGTCTTTTGTAGTCCCATGGAAAAGTCCATCGTAATATTATCCCATATCACACAGGTATGGGAAGAGTTTTCATGACTCCTCCAGGCTATTAAATTCCAGAATTAACTTGTTTTCACACTATAAATATTGACACAAAACAAGTAATCTCCCTCTTCATTTTGTCCCACCAAAAATGTTCCTTCAAATATATATACATTTTGTTGCTCCCAAGCTATATAGGGAAATTTGAACTATGAGCATCATCTAACAACTCTCTTTTTAGATCAGATATATTGGGAACACAAAGTCTCTTCCCAAATTTATAAATTCCCTCATCATACACAAATTCACTCAATCTCCCATCATTCAAAACTTTAATGTTTTTTTGAAACTCTTCATCACCGGTCTGAAAAATCTTTATCCTTACTAGTAAAGATGGTTTGGAAACCATTTGAAAAATCATTGATGTCTCACCTTCCATCGTTATTCCCATATCAATCTTTACAAGATCTATATATATAGGATCCTTTTTAACAATTATCTTGTTCAAAAATCCATGATTATTTCTACTCAAAGCATCAGCCACCTTATTTGCCTTCCCACAGTGGTAGTGTATCGTGCAATCATAATCCTTGAGTAGTTAAAGCCATATCCTTTGCCTGATGTTGAGTTCTTTATGTGAAAAAATATATTTCAATCTCTTCTGATAAGTATAAATATCACATTTTTCACCATAGAGATAATTTCTCTATATCTTCAATGAAAAGATTATAGCAGCTAAATCAATATCATGATTAGTATAGTTTTCATCATGATTTATGAGTTGTTGTGATGCAGAGGCAATAACCCTATCATTCTGCATAAAGAAACAACCTAGTCCTTTCTTCGATGCATAACAATAAATAACAAACCCGTCATTTCCTAATAGTATAGTCAATATAGGTGCATTATCTAATCTTCTCTTTAGTTAATCAAAAAAGTATTCACACTATTTTGTCCAAATCAATTTAAACCCTTTCCGTGTGAGCTTCGTTAATGTGTTAAGAAATCAGGAAAAGTTCTGGATGAAATGCTGATAATAACATGCCAAACCAATAAAACTGCATACCTCGATTATACTCATCGGTGCTGGCCATTCTTGGATTTCCTTGGCCTTAGAAGGATCAATGGAAATTCCATCATTGGAGAAAAAATGTCCTAGGAAAGAGGTATCCAATAGCCGGAATTCACACTTGCTAAACTTCCCATATAATTCATGTCTTCAAAGAGTCTTCAGGATAATGCGAAAGTGATTTTTCTGATCTGTGTAGATTTTCTATTATACCAATATATCATCAATAAATACCACAAAAAATTCATCGATATATTCCATGAGAACTATATTCAATATATTCATGAATACAGAGGGTGCAATAGTCAATCCAAATGGCATTACTGTAAACTCGTAATGCCCATACCTGGTTTGAAATGCTGTCTTTAGAATGTCTTCCTTCTTCACACAAAACTGATGGCATCCAGATCGAAGTCCAATCATTTACAAGTTTTGAGCTCCATGCATTTGGACAAATAAATCATCAATATGAGATAGGGGATACTTGTTCTTTATTGTTATAGCATTGATTTCCCTGTAGCCGATACATAACCTCATAGATCCATATTTCTTCTTAACAAAAAGGATGGGGAACCCCATGGAGAAACACTAGGGTGAATAAACCCCTTATTACTTATTTCCTTTAGTTGTTTCTTTAGTTCAACTAATTCCCCAGTGGCCATTCTATAAGGGGTATTCGATATAACACTTGAACTAGGAATTAAATAAATGGAAAACACAATTTCTCGTTCTAGGGGATGTCCTGTAAATCATCCAGAAACACATCTACATATTCTCTCATTATGGGTACATCTCTTATTTAATCATTCCTTTCCGAACCACAATTACTTCATTCTACTCCTCCCCGATAATTTAATTTAGTTGAGCTACTAGGGGGTGATCTAGATAAGAATCAGGTGGTGAAGATTATGCTCAAAAGATAAGGTGTTCTTTATCATCATCATCCATATTCGTAACCTCCTCCTTCTTACAATAAATTTTTGCATCATGGTATGAAAGGAAATCTATATCGAGGATTATATCAAATTCAGTCATGGGAATGATGATGAGATCAACAGATAAAGAACATTAATATTACCCAATGGGAACAAATCCACAGAACCATGTAGTAATGATAATTCCCTTTAGAGTTTTAATTGAAAACTCCCTTGTTACATCAAATATGAAATATCTATTTTTTTAGAAAACTGGGAAAATATAAAACAATGTGATAATCCAGAATCAAAAAATAAATTTTCCAAACTTGAGGAAACCAATAAATTACCTGCCACCAAATCATTTGGAGCTTCTTCCTTAGCAGTAGTGATAACATAAGCTTGTCCTTGATCCCTTTTCCTTTTCTGAGGTAAGTTTCCCTGACGCTTAGGTCATCCATTTGTATAATGTCCCATCTCCCTGAAATTGTAGCATTGAACATCAGTATCTTCATTATTCCCATTACAATTACCATCTAGATGGACTTTTTGTCCACATTTGTAGCGTACTCCTTTCATTTTAGACAGGCACCATGGTGCTTCCTTCCACAATTATCAGAGGGAGGAAATTAAATTCATCCATTCTTCCATGTTTCTTTATTTCCATTCCCATAGTGTTTATAATATCTCCTCTTCTCTTACATTGATTTAAAGTCAGAATATTTAGATAATTCCTTTTCTGTCTTGATAGAACATGAGACAATATCTTTGTATGACGAGAAGGATTGTATGACTAATGCTCGACGGAGAAATTGTTTTAACTCATCAATGAAATTATCAATCATACTTTCTGGTTTATGTATATAATCTTTTTCATTCTTTTCTAACATTGTAATGTTACCCTCATACTTTTCAACATTCTCATCCCCCTTTTGCCTCAGACATAGAAATTGCCTTTCCATATCTTCTTTATGGTCTCTAGGAATGTATTTTTCTATGAAAATCTCATTGAAATTCCACTATTCCATATTTTATACTTCATCATCTTCCTTTGTGTTTTGAATCAATGATCAGCATTGATCAGCATCTCCAGTGAGGCAGTAAACTACCATGATAAATTTTTCTATTTCCCTACTCCCCAATGCATGGAAACTTTTCTCTAATGAATTTATCCATTTATCAGCCACTAATGGATTTTTAATCCCATTGAATGTTTGTGGTTTTTGTCTCATGAAGAGATCTAACATTGATCCTCCACAAAATGGATCTGGGTTCTCCATAGGGGTTTGGTTATTATTCATAACTTGAGTGAGTTTTCCCAGTATTGTGATTATCTGATCAACACCAGTTTAATCAGTAGCTCCACTATAATTATCTTGAGTACGAGGGAAATACATACATGGATTGCGTGCAATGATACAGTTTCCATTCCTTCCACTAGGCACCATTTCTAAACAATGGCATAAAATATATTTGTCTATGAATCAAAATATTTAATTCAAAACTTCTAAACACATAACATAAATTGAACAGTTTATGGATATAATCCATAATCATAAATATTTTTTCTTTGAAGAAATATATAATAATAAACCCTTCATAATGGTTTTTAATGAAAATAAGAATTATCCTAAGAATACACCCCGAGAGTGTCATAACCAAGAGTGAAACAAGACCCTTTGTCGTCCACCAGTTCACGTTCGAGTCTTGATCAAAGCGGTGTTTTCATGTTTGACACCTAGGTACATCTGTGCCAGAGCCTCCTCTAACTGCTCGTATCCAGACAGGGATGTATTTCTTGGAAAACTCTCAAATTCTCTACAACACCAAAATTCTCGGATGTTCTTCTATACTAATCCTCAAAGTCTATATTAGGGCTATGTTCTCCAATCAGAGCTTATCTAATTCTAGTTTTCAAGGTTTGTACTAAACCCCCCTCTAATACAAACTGTAACGAATCGACCCTAATTACCCAGAGTCGCTTCATTATTACATAACAATTTCATGATCACAAGTAAATAATGTCTCGAAAGACCGATCAGTTTAGTATTATTGGAAGCAAGATTCATTCATAAGTTCAACATTACAACATGAAAAGAAATACAACATGAATTTATTCAATTGGAAACATCCATGCCTACTCAATTATTCATGCAAGTCACTCATAAATAACTTCTTCATATCCTGGGAAAATGAAGCATAACAAATGGGTGAGCTCAAATGATCAGTAAGGTTAATAAATACAGCGAAAGATAACATAAATATTTAGCATGGTGAATAATTGAAACCACATGCATTTAACAATAATAAACATGAATAATTTTATGGTAGGAGTATGAGATGAGTAAATAATTCCATAATTAAAGTATAATAATTTGTATTCTTCTAGTCGAATGACCACATGAACCATAAATTTTATTTTCCTAATGAGGAAATGTATAATGCCGGACATTCTGAATCATTTTGTCAAGGCATCAGCCAAGATGTCTAAAAATGATTAAGGCCTTAGCCAAAACCATAAATCATATTGGGAAAGTGCCTCAGCCAATTCCATTTATAGTTGTCTCATGAGTCCTACCGATGCATCGAGGATCTATAGTGGGCTCCACCCGTCACTTACTATGTCCAATACATTCCTCATATGAAAATGTTTAAACTGATTATAAACATTTGTATTAAAACTAGCATACGAAATGTCAATAAATTAACCATAAATCATGGATGGTATAAAAATAGCACATCCACAGTCAAACATATCACAAAACCTTCATTACAATATTTAAGTTTTGTATCATAATAAATAAACTCCAAATAAACATAGAATCCACCAAATGATGTTGACATAAATGAAATCATAACACTTTTTAGAGAAATATCTCTTTCTATTTTGAAATCATTTAAGAGTCACAAAATTATAAAATAATACATTTACATTGAAAATATTTTTATATGATTATAAGGGAATCTTCGATTAGTTTATAACGGTAACAAATAGCCACACCCGCCTTATTTGTTAAAAAAAGACATTCTTACCATAATTTTGTCGAAAAGGTTAAAAAAGTCCTTGTTTGGAAAATGACTGAAAGATTCATTTATAAACATCTTATAAATAGTGAACAAGGGAATAAATTAATTTAACCCATATTCTATAAAATAGTAAGAATTTTTTGAAATACATTTTTATGAAACATGGATGTGGATGATAAATAGGTCCTAGTAGATAATTGCGTATAAACAAACTCAGATAATGAAGAGATTGTGAAATAAACCCATACCTTGTACTTTTCCTTGGTAGAGGGTAGACTAATATATTTTATAATAGTTAAATAATTGTTATTAAATTATACATTAATCATATACATAAATATGATATCATATACGATATTTTAATATTTCATTGTTAATAATAATTTAGTATTATCGTCATTTTGTGTGTTCACTTACTAATTTTCTTTTATATGTTTTGTTACATATGTTTTGTTTGTAATTCATAGGTTTTATATTTCTCATATACATAATTATATCAAGTAATTAAACAATATTTTTAATCATCAAATAAAATTATACTTGAATGGATACTATGGGGAATGAATCTCATCGCGTTCGTGGAGACGGTAGTCCGTACGTATGTACGACCGCTACTTCCATTTCGTTTTTCATTTTAAAAGGAATCAAAACCAAATAATACATTTGTATATTATTAATAAATTATAATATAATATCTAATATATTTTAATTAACCTCATTAACACTATCCTTTATACGTTACATGTATGTAATAAACGAGTCATATCAATTTGAGGGGGCAGAAGTCCACACTTCCTCAAATGAAATTATCGTATATATATACAACATGAAACAAATAATGGCATGATATAAAATGGAATTAAATAAGATTATATATAAAATAAATATCATGAATATTGTATTTAATTATAGTTCTATCATAATGGCCACCATGAGAGGTGGTAGGAGATAATTGAACAATCATCGTTTCATGAGGCGTTTGGTTGCCATCCACAGAAACATTATGTTCATTACCCATTAGATAGATATGTGTGTAAGTGTAGTAAGAATATTTCTCATAAAAATATACTATAATATTTATTATAATGGTGTTGTTACAAAATAAAACAATAATAAGAGTTTAGCGGTGGGAGAAGTAAAATAAAAGAAAAGAAGCTAAGAGAAATCGTTACATTTAATTTGGGTAACTCCCTTTGGATTGAACCAAAAAGGACTATTGAGTGCCTTATTCCTATAGTAATTCTTCTAGGAGGAGGTGAGGGATGTAGGGAGATTAATTAGATAGTGTTTGTACTAACCAAAAGGCTTGAGAGGCGTGAGGAATTAGATAGAAGTGGTGTCCTTTTATATGTGGGAGGAGGGGCTCTTTATGAAAGATTGAAAATATTATTTTATTATATAATGATATAAGGTTTATAAACATCAAAAAATCATTAATGATTCAGTTAATATGCCTCATGATATAAATGAAATCATCCAATAAAAATTAGACTGGTTTTGGGTATTAATTTAGTCTTTATAATCGTATTTATTTAAATCATTTATTAATGAGGTAAACACTACATCATTATTGTGTCCTAAATAATTTAGTTTATTAGATGTCTAAAAATTATAAAAAAAATACCATGATATAAGAAATATTTTTATAATTATAATTAAAATTTATATTCGAAAAGATAACATATTTATGTTTATGTAAAAATTGTTTTATAAAAGATGTATGCTTATGTCATTTTTGTATTTACATTAACTTAATTAATATAAAGTGTCATTATCACTTACAAGTGGCTCCATGGGGTCCCAAAATAGACCCAAAGATTTCCATGGTCGTACATGTATCAAAAAATAGGGTTAGGACGTGTTTTAGGATAATTTAGTATTATTATAATATTATTTTTTAACTTTATTTACCGGATTTACCCTTTAACGGTGGTAAATAGAATATTTACCGAAGTAATTATTCAAAATGTCTAAAAATAAAAGTTACCTATTTACACAATTTGGACCTCCTGATTCTATATATGGAGTCCATTTTTCTAAATTCAAAACAAATAAGTGGCAAAAATTAATTTAAAATTAATTTCCGCTGTCAAAACAAAAATGTGTTTTTATGAAATAATAACTATCAAAAGATTAACACTTTCTTATGTCCAGTTTAAATGTGAAAGTATGTCGAATGACCAAAATTGTATTAAATGTTAAAAATATATTCTTAATATACTTTAAAACCACTGAAATTTTTAATTTATCACTATTAATTATTCTTATTAAAAAAATATGTTTTAAATTAAAATTTAGTAATTTTCACTATTTATCAAAATATGCTAGTTTTCAGAAAAATACCAAAATTTTACCATAGCTTAATTTCTATATTACCAATCCATATATGAAGTCTATTTTGAAGGATAAAATTTATAAAATTTCAAAAAGTGGGTATTACTATTCATAACTGCTAGTTTGATTGGTTGTGGTGTGTGTTAGAACTCAAAGTTGCGTACAACACAAGCTGTTTTATTATTCAAAGAGAAGAGTTCCATATAATCTTGGGGTGTTACATATTGTAAAGTGTGTCATGTTTGGATTTTAGGCTAGGGACTCTAGTGTTGGTGCAGGTGTCGCCATATCCATACACCATGATTCTGATTACACATTTTTTGACTCGTTACATGGAAACACTAGTTTTAGATAAAAAATGGCACAGAGAACATATATTAATGGTTATGTGTTTCATGTCATTCTCGAGTCAGCACCCCAGATATACTCTATTGACCATGGTACATCATGCCTTATTTCTGGACACCATCACATAGACAGCCAATAATGATTCAACTTTGTGATCTCGAGGTTGATCTTCCATGTGACGAGGTATCAGTATAGGGGAACGTATAAGACATACAACCTCCTGGTGGTTTACTAGATATACCACCACTTTTCGAGAAAGATATTTTAAAAACACTACCATCTAAGGAGAAACACGTGATGAGTGTCTGGCATGATTTTTAGATTCATCCCCATCCTTGGATTTGAGGTGATCCCGACACCAATATGTCTAGGGAATGGATGGAGATGGCCACCCATGTTTTCTACCTTTTAAGGATTCATGCCATCCAGATTGATGTACTTATTATTACTATTCTTCCAGCTCTTCAGGTTGATGGTGGAGCTTTGTGACTCAGTCATTCAATGAGCTATCTCCCCCATATATAGAAATTTATCATATCTTCAGTGAGTAGTTCTATCCAACCACATTGTGATCCATACGTATTCAAGAGATTATTCATCTACAACATGGTAGTATGACCGTGGTGGAGTTTTCATCAAAGTTTACTAATATTTTGAGAGACTCCTTGCACCTGGTGTGGGACCATTTCTTCGGGGTACAGACCTTTGACCATGGATTATTCTAGGGAATCATGGCATCAGTGGTATCCCTTATCATTTCTACCTATGAGGGGGTATATGAGTGAGCCTAGTAGTGGATGGTTTTCTAGCAGAGCAAACACCTATGTTGGGAACTGCTATTTGGGTCCTTATAGATGAGTCCTATACTATAGTTAGTCCACAAAAATGATAGGGATCTAATACTTTCATGTTCTTTATGAGGTGATCCATGGACTTGGGTATAGCGGTGTAGGGCTCCAGGGTGGCTTTAATAATCCAAGGGACATATGGTGTTACATCGGTGGCCATTGATGAAATTTGGGATGGGATTGCACAACCCATTTCATAGATCATCGGGAGATGGTAAAGGTACCATTGATTAAGAGACCATGTTAGGAGAAGGGTGACAGACAAGGTAGAGGGGAAAGCAGTGCAGCAGGAGGTGGTCAGATGTTTGACCATTTACCACCACAATACTGTTTTAGTTTATGCAAGGCACATGGAACTTGTGTCCATGGACACACCTAGTTGCAAAAGATGGAAGATTATGACCTCAGGATCCCGAGATGATAACAGTTATGATCTATGTCTTTTACACCTTAGTTATAGTTTTGATATACACAGGTTATTGTTATTCCATTGTTGCCACAAATGTTGTTCGAGACATGATGATTCTGGTTGAACCATTATCTAACCCTTTACATTTGGAGACTACTACTAGAGATTACTCGATAATCACACACTAGTGCTAATAGTGTGAACTGAATATTTGATGTTTGATCTTTTGTTGTGTACTATTGGTAGAGATGTTGAGGTCATACAATGTAATTATAGGTAAGTATTGGTTATCAATAGTTTATGGTAAAATTAAATGGTTTCTGTGAATATTATGGTCTTTCCACAGTGATAACATTAGGTTTTCCTAATTTTTTAAAAGGAAAGGCATGTAGTGTATAACGGACTCACACATAGGATGGTGAATCCAATTAGTCATTAGCTGGAAAGTCTCACCCTCAGTGTAGTGGATGACATAATTCATCAATTTCTTGCATTGGTGGAAGAGAATGAGGATGTCTTTCCAGAATATTTTCCAAATTTACCCCTACACATGGATATTGACATATGTATTGACATGAAACCCATTATTTCACTAATATATACACTTACATATCTGATGGATCCCAAAAATTTTCATGATATGAGGATACAATTGGAGGACATGTAGAGAAAGAGCTTCATGAGACCTAGTCTTTCTCCATGGGCAGCCCCAGTTTTTTCAACAATAAGATAGATGGTATCATGAGGATATGTGTGTTTTATTAGCACAAAAACCAAGTCTCTATAAAGAAAAATTATCCAATACCTAGGATCGATGAAATATTTGATCAGATGAAAATTGTGTGATGGTATTCAATCATAGAGATCATATCAGCCTATCACCAGCTATGAGTGTGAGATGAAGATATCTAGAAGATGGACATTAGATGTGGTTACTGTCACTATGAGTACATGAAGATGAGGTTTCTCATTAAAAACCCCTTATAATTGTTCATGAAAATCATGAACTAGATCATCCATCCATACATAGATCGGTTCATGGTTATCTTCATCAATGACATCCAAGTGTATTTGGCTCCCAATGAGCAGCATACGAGACACTTGAAAATGTTCATCGACACACTCTGAGAGCACTAGAATTACAATAATATCTATATGTGTATATTATGAATTTGAGCTTTCTATTTTTTGGGAAACAATATCTATGATTCTAGAGTTATAGTGGATCCATCGAAGGTTAAGACAGTTCTTTTTTTGGAGCCACCCAAGAGTGTTACAGAGGTTCGAGGTTTCCTTGGATAGGAAGGCTTCTTTCGAAGTTTTTTAACAACATTATCTAGAGTGGATCCAACATTGAATGCATTTCCATGAAAGGGGAATCCTATCCTATGGATAAAAATGTTCTATTAGTGATTTCAGGAGATGATGTATAAGTCGACAAGCGCTCTCATCCCAAGGATACTAGAGGAATGTTATGAGTACATTGTGTAATGTGGTGCATCAAGTGTAGAGCTTGGTAGTGTCAGGATTCTGAGTTATCTGGTTATTTCATATATTTCACACAAGATGATACCACATTAGTATAATTGAATGACTAATGATTATATATTAGCAGTGGTAGTCTTAACCATTATGATGTGGCTACACAACCTACTCGGTGAGCATTTTATCACATACTCTGATCACAGGACTCTCATGTTCATATTATAGGATAATGATATATACTTGAGATATAGTTGATGGATAGAGTTCCTCCAAGATTATAACTTTGAGATTTCAAATACGGGGAATGTAGTGGTAGATAATCGTAGTATGAGATCCAGTTCATATTTGATGAATGAAGAATCAGTGTAGTTAGCCTCTATGAAGATATCATTTATGGATGGGGATAGATAATATTACCTATAGTAAATGGTTTTTAACCTTACATGTTTACAATGATTTAGTTATACATATCATTGGGATACCTACTGCGAGGACCTATATTCTTAGATGTCCACATGGCATGCTCCTGGTTTATTTTTGAAAGGTGGAGAGGATTTCATTATTTTCAAAGAACAGAAATCAATACTAGTGGTGTTGCATGATTAAGTTATGGTAGACATTCATACAACCCCATTGGGGCTACATGTAGGTGTGGAAATATATTCCATGGACTCCAAGGTTAGTTTTGGTGGCTAAGGATGAATAGGGGAGTTAGAATGCTTGTTTATTTATTCCATACTTTACAACATGTGAAGGTTGAGAACAAGGTTACAATGTCTTAGTTTGACCCATTGAGGTTCTAGAATATCAGTGGGATATTATATCAATCGAAATTGTTATATGATTACAATTTACATCTATCAGACACAATTCCATCTATGTGATTATTGATAGACTCATCAAGTCCGACCAATTCCTAGGTATATAAGAGAAGAGTTTATTAAGGATCACTTGAAACGTCTATATGAAGAAGATATTTCGACTCCATGGGGGTCCATCAAAAATAGTGTCAGATCATGAAGATCTCATTACATCACAATTGTGGATGGGATTACATGAGGCCTTTGGGAAATAATTATTCTTGAGCACTTCATTTCACTCATAGACAGATAGCCATTCTGATCAGACAATTTTGGTTCAAGAGGAAATGCTATCTAATTTCATGTTAGACTTTTGAGATCACCTACCACAGGTAGACATTACATATAATAATATCTACCACTCCACCATTGGTATGGAATAATTAAATATGTTGTACGAGAGACCTTGTATATTACCACATTACTGGAATGACCCTTGATATTCAGTACTCATGGCCCCATAGTAGGTATGAGATACTACAGAGAAGGAATACATAATCCAAGAGATGATAAGAACTACACATATCCTTCATATGACTTATTCAGAAAGGCGGCATAGGCCTTTAGAGTTCAACAATGGAGACCTAGAGTTTCTTTAGGATTTAGCTCGATGGGAATTATAGAGATTTCATCTAGAGTGTCAAGCTATCTCTAAGATTCATTTTGACTTACTAGGTACTACGCAGAATTTTTTAGGTTGAATAATATGTCTCTCTACCACCATAGTTAGATTAGGTATATGATTTTTTCCAACTGTCGCAGTAGAGGAGGTGTGTAACATCTCGTCAAAAGTTTATCATGTATTCCCTTAGAATGCATATTTGATTTCCCCAACATTTAGATTGGGAGGAGACCTAGAAAGGTAAAGTCATAATTTTTTTCATTCACTACTAAATGTTCATTTCAATAGGATACAGAGAAGTTAATGTCCGTGTAATGGTTGTTGGGTGTATGTCATGAATGTCGAGTTCATGTTGTTAAAGGATACACATGATTACCATAAGGTACACAAAATAAGTTATTTAAATGTTAGTTTTTTATCCATGGAGATTGTTTTTTTTGGAATATGTGGATCATGGGTGCTACAAGTCATGTAACATGGTTGAATACCATGTTCTATCCCACATGAAATTTTTAGAAACATCATTGGGTTGTTTTTTCTCAGTTACTCCATCAGTTCTTCATGGATCTCGACCTAAGGTAGTTCCATGTTTTTTTGACAGACTAAACCCCTTCTAGGTCAATCTGTTAAACACTAAATCACCATTATAGTTGTGTTGTGTCACATTGGATGAGTAAAAATCCATTTACTTCATTTAATATGATCATGGAATAACCATTGTGTGAAAAATTTTGTTGCATTCATGTAAGGATGGTCATTCATCATAGTTTCTTCTGAGATATGTTGTGTGATCTCGTCCTGAAGGCCATTTATTCCATTGGTTATAGTGCAGTTGGAATTTGTAGTTGAGGTATGTAGGTTTCCTCTCTTCCATCGATCATTATCTTATAAATTGAATTTTTCTTCATGTGTATTTGATTCTACGGCCTTCATTGAAATTGTTGGCTTTCGTTGATTTTGTATTACATTGTGGGAGTGTGCGACTCATGTCCTGAGGTAGGAGGTTCTATCTCTAGCCTACGATGATGAACCTGGATATTTTCTTTATAAAATGTTTTGTATATTGAAATTTTCATGATTTTTGTGTGTGTGTTGAAAAGGGTTTTTAATGAAAAATTGGTTTTCACAGGTTATTAACAAATGTAATGAAAAGGGGATATTTTAGAATCATTGAAATTGTTTTGATATGGTTTCCAAATGTTTTTCAAAGAATTGAATCAAATTGTGAAAACAACACATGGGTTACCTTGGGTACATATGTGGAAGGTTTAGCAATAGGACATCGTCCATTTTTTGTGATTATCATGGTGTTTTATCTTCGAGATTTCCTATTTTTTCTATTACTATTTATATATAAGTCTTGTATTTAAATTATGGGGGGGTTATTCATGGGGGGATCCTATAATTATAAAGAATGTTATCCTAGGGATTGAATTTGTGCACATGAATGATTGTGGTACAATTAGTATGCGACTTGGAACTATAATATTATATTTTGTTTTAATACCTATGATTATATTTTGTATTTCTTGTCTTACTGAGTTAGCCTTAATATGCATGTTTATGCTATGAAAAAATGATATGGAAATATGGGATTTGAAATTGATATAACAGATTCTTTTTTAGAGCTCTGAAAAACGAAAATGTTTACCATGTTTTCAATTGATTTTTATTACTAATTATCATACCCTATTTAAATTTAAAATGAACAAACATGGATTTTAATATAAACACTAGTTAGGGAACATTTGGGAGGGATCCAAATGAGCCTGTTATATAACACCTCATGGGCCTCTTTGGTGGTGCACAGACCATTGTTTGTCTTTTCGTATAGGGAAAGGGATGATGTTATAGTGAGGCAACAAGGTTTATGCCTGCTAGTTGGGTAGTTGGTGGTGCGATGGTGGGATTTAATCCCTACCATCATTTGGAGTGAATAATTTTTTTAGTCATTTTCAATTGGGCTTCACAAAGTGTTTTAAGCTACTTTTAGAGTTTTCTATTTCAAGTATTTTCATATAGTTATTAAATATATATCTAGTTTTCCATATAGTGTTTACTCTATTTATATATATATTCCATGTGGTTGTTCTGTTTGCGTGAAATCATTCCATATATTGTGTTGTTCAATGTCAAGACTCTCATCACCTGCCCATGGGGACGAGAATGGCCTTCGAGAATGTGAAAGATAGTGTTGAGTGCCGGGATTGAGGGTAACTCAGTTTAGTTTATTATAATATTGTATTAGAGGGGATTTTTCCTCATATTTCAACCCTTGGGACCTCTTTTGGACTAGAGATAATATTTTCTGGACTTTATAGGTATGTTGTGACATGTTCTTAGCCATCTCTTGTCATAAAGATACCCACATTTCCATGGTATGTGGTGATGTGTGCCTCTAGTATTAGTATTTGTTTTATAAATCATTGTTTTTACTAATAGGTATTCTATTTTGAGCTGATATTATTTATATTTGTTGCTTTTTATTACATTTCGGTGTACGAAAATATGCCTTAGAGATGTCTACCACGAGTTTCTCATGAAGTTACAACATATAGTCCTTAAGGTAACCAACCTATAGATAAGAATCTCGTCAAGAATATCATATGGCGAGTCTATGATATCGATCAAGATGAAACATCAGTTATGAATGTTGTTTTTGAGGTTCAACCAGGAAAATGTGGAGAGAGAGAGAGAGATCACATGAATTATTTGTGAGAAGACACCGTAATTTAAAGGAAGTACAGAATGTTAAGTAACGAAGGACTGGATGGATAGGATCTATTAAATCATTGAGTTTTTGGAGACACCTGGTAACACCTGGGTAAAGTGAATTACATTATGTCTCTAGGGGACCAGCAACCGATGGTTTGATTCTACAGTCCATGAAGATAGGCATATAGACTTAGATTGGAAGGATTTCAAAACCCTATTCTTTTAACAGTTTTTTGTACAGTCATTGATGCCGGAAATATATCTGGAGTTCATTTCTATATAATTAAAATATTTTTTGGCATAGGAATACACCATTGTTTATGTTGAGTTTGTTTGTTTTTCCTCAAATGCAGTGAGGAATGACCTGTTGAATGTTCAGAAGTACCTGCATGGTTTGCGACCAGATATCAGATTGAAGGTTTTTATGTTGAATATTTCTACATATGTGTATATGTTATGTAGATATATGACTGAATAAATTAATATTTTTGGAAATGATGTATTTTACATCTCTTCTCATCCATCAGGTGGTGACTGTAGTGGCACACATTGGTTAGACATGGGAAAGATCATCATAGGAGTGGCATAGGTCGGTCTCACCAACGAGCCTCTTATGCACCATCTGTTACAATAGGTAATGTTCCTTGGAATTTATATTAGTGTTACAATGGATGAAACACTAGAAATATTTTTCCTATGCCCCTAAAGATGTTAAATAGTTGTGAATGTGTTATTCACATTCAATGCCTCTATCAGGATATGACTACACTGTGATAGGTTCAGGGTTTATCAGCTATTGAAGCTACTATGGTGCAGTCAAAATACTAAAATACTATAGGGATCTAGCCATAAGACTCATGAGTGAAGAATTTTCATATAGTAGATGTGTGTCCCACAAGATATGAAGCATTTTCAAAAATATTGAGAGGTACTATCCTTATTGAATCATCAATATATATTTATTTATATAAAAATGGTGTTTCCCCATGATTTATATTTGAACATTTTTTTAATTTTCTTAAACATCCAAATAAAATTAGGTTCATTAAAATAGATTAAGAAAAATCACTTTTTGTGAGGACAGAGTAGGGGTTTAGCTTCCATCCTTATTCATTAAAGATAGTTGATACGAATTTCGTCTGGGATTTTCTTATTTTTTATCTTGTTATGTTTGACATCATCATAACTATAGATTTAATGGTTTTTGATTGAGGATATGTTTATTTTTAAAATCGACATGCTTTATTCCATTCTCCTCATGGGATCTCTCGAGTGTTTAAGGGGGAGTGGAACCCTAGTTCTCATTTTGTAGGACCTTCCCACCTAGAGGTCATGAGTTTTTTGGTTTTTGTATCATTTGAGACTGATGCCGTTTCTTTTGTTGATGATCTGCGTATTGTTGTTTGATACTTTTTGGTCATATTCTTAGATGGTTTCTCTTGTATTCCCAAAAAATAGAGGTAGAATGTTTGACTGATCTGGTGCCATGTACACAATAGAAATTGATTCTTTCATATCTTTTGGCACCATTGAAGATGAAAGATCTCATGATTTAGTTGGAGGAACTACCATAAAAATGTTTTATTCAACCAATAATTTTACCTTGGGAATCCCCTAAGATCATTTACAAGAAATTGATGGTATACTTGGTTATTGGGTGGACTATCAGATGTTGAATCAGGTAACCGTTAATAACAAATATACATTTCCTTGGGTGGATGAACAATTTGATCATTGAAAGGGGAGAATTGGTTTTTAATGATAAATACTTAGTGGGGTTATCATTAGCTGATAGTTCATGAGTTTGATATTCTTATGATAGGCTTCAGAACTAGGTATCAAAAATTTGAATAACTTTTGATTCCATTTGTTCTAACAAATGGTCTTTCTGTTTTTATGGCTTTGATGAATTGGATATTCCATCAATATCATAACATTTTTTATAGTATCCATGTATGATATTCAGATTTATTCAAAATCAGAGTGTTAGAAAAGCAATATATGATATTGGTTATAGATATTTTTATAATTAATTATTTTTATATAAATATTTTGAACTGTAGTTTCTGTATTCATGAAGTGAAATTCTTTGGGAACAAAATTTATGATCATGGAATATCAGTTGATATAATGAATTTACTTTTTTTCATAGAAGGAATAAAAATAATGTATTTGATGAACAAATAATCATTGGTCTTTACAGGTACTACGGATGGTATTTAAATGACTTCCCTATGCTAGAATCACCTTTGACTATTCATAACAAGAAATTTGTGAAATTTACCTACTATGTTAATTGTTATAATTGTATTGATTAACTAAAAATTCCTATGACATCAGCTCTTATTCTTGCCTAACCTAAGCCCGATAAGGGATATGTGGTGTTTTTTAGTGCTTCTGGTGTAGGTTTTGGATGTGTTCTTATGCAGGATGACCATGTGGTAGCTTATTTTTCCATTCAGCTTCATCCAAATGAGAATAATTAGACCACTCCTGACTTTTTTTCTTGCTGAAGTAATGCATGCACTCAGATATTGGAAGAACCATCTCATTAGGGAGAACATCACGATATTTTATGATCATAAGAGTATGCGTTATATATTTTATCAGAAATTACTTAAATCAAATATAGGTACGATGGGTATGATACCACCAGATATTTGACTTTGATATCACATACACAATAGAAAAGGGAAATGTTGTTGAAGATTCTCTTATTAAGAAAGTACGAACACATGCTATTTTGGAATCAAAGGAAGAGTGGTACTTCATTATCCTTTTCAAATAGTTGCAGTTAGATGATTATGAGGATGTTTTGGGAATGGTTTTGACTAGTGTTCTACTATCATCATCTCTCATAGAGCCTATTATGCAGAGTCATTAAAAGGAAGATGCGTTTTAGAATTATTAGGAACACCTTTATCTTGGGTGACCATTTCGGGTTTGCCTCTATCTTTAGAAAGTATGCTTAAAATTCAGAAAAATATTTTTGTCATAGAATATATAAAGAGTTACGTCTAGTTTTTATTCATTGATATTCATTATCCCTATATATAGGACCTAAGAAGATGTATTATGATGTAAACTGGAGAATCAAGTTGCAGGGTTTGGAGCATTACATCGCTAAGTTTGTGTATCGCTATTACACCTACCAACTGATAATTAAGGAGTACTTGAAACCTTCTGGGTTTCATCGGCCACTTATGGTGTTGGTATGTAAATGGGATGTGGTATAAAATATTATTTTTTGGATTACAAGATGAAAGAATGCTATTTGGGTTGTTTTTTATTAGTTAATGATGTCTTCTATTTGCATTCCGATCAAGGATACCACTTTGGTTGATGATATGGGTAATTTGTATGTGCAAGAGATTTTGGGGTTACATGGGAGTCATTATTCCATATTATGGGATATATATCCTAGGTTTTATTAAATGATTCAATAAAATCTCCATGTGGTTATTGGAACCTAGGTGATATTGATCACAACATACCATCACATACAGATGGTCAAAATGAGCGAGTAATTAAGATATTAGAGGAAATGTTCTGAGCCTATGTCTTGGATTTTTGAAGATATTTGGAAAAACATATTTGTATGGTTGAGTCTGTTTACAATAAAAGTCATCATTTTCTAGTAATATTAGGGCCATTAGAGACATTTTATTGTTTCTAGTGTAGATATACACTTTGTAGGGATGAGGTGGGATAAGTATCTTTAGTTGGACCATATTTGGATAAAGATACGCCTGTGATGATTTAGGATATATATCGGTATCTTGTTACGTCCTAGAGTCAAAAGAAACAATATGAAGATCAATGGATTCTACCTTTGGAGTATTCTGTTGGAGACTGTATTTTCAAGAATGTTTCTCATCAATCGGGTCACCATCGACATGGAAAGTAGGGAACAATTGCTCAAGGATGTGTTGGACCATTTGAGGTCACTAAGAATCTTGGACTAGTTTCTTTTCAGTTATCATTATCTATATAGTTGATTGGTATTAATATAGTTTTCTATGTATCTCATCTTAAGAAATATCACACTAATCACACTAATATTCATAGAGGGGTTTAAATTTATTTAGAGACATATGTTTCTATTTTGGGGAAACTGGTTGAGATAATTGTCTCTCAAGTGAATTTCTTGTGTGGGAAGTCGATTCAGCTAGTCAAAGTTCTATGGAACAAGGATATTATTGTCATGGGAATTGTGAACAGTAATAATTGATTAAGGAGATCTTTCCCAATGACTTCATACGGATTATATCATCCACATGATATACCAGGGACTGAAATTCATTATGTTGTTGAGTTTGTATCAAACATTTACCATTTAGTTAGGTACACCCTTAAAACATCTTGTAGTTTTCCCTTCCATTGATATTGGGAGGATACCTATAAGGTTGAAGTCAAATATTTTTTTGACATTCACTAATAACCATTTGTTTCTACGGGCTTCAAGTAGTTACATGCCGTCTAAATATGTTACACACCATGTAATGGCTACTAGATGTAATCCATGGAACCATAATTCACAATGTGAATGTTTAAATATTTTTATAGTGCCATACATGACATCAATTGATAAAATGTTTGTTTTTTATACAATGTGATGGTTTATCAATTATATGATGATCGTGTTGGATAAAAATCTTGTAACATGGTTACATGTACTGTAACAGCCCACATAAAGTTTTTAATAACATTGAATGACTATTTTGTTTCAGTTCCTTCATTGGTTCATTGTGGATGTCAAACTAATGTAGTTGTCACGACCCGTCCTCGGGGCTCGTATCAGGACTACCCCAATCCCACCTTCCATAGGCCATGGGATAGGGACTAGCACCAAAGGATTAATCCGGAACAAAGGGAAGGAATTGCATTTTATCCTGTAACAGACACACAGTCTGAACACAAAAAGAAGAGGGAGCAAATAAAAATAAAAACTATGTAAAATTGAATATAAGAGAAAGTGTTGAAAGGAAAGGGGATATAAATACAATCCCCACAGTAATGTACAACTACTGTAAAGTAAACAACAACTAATGAGTCGTCCTCCAGAAATATCACCTGAAGGGTGGGTACAGATGGCCTCCTCAGCACCTCAGGTCCATCCGTCCGCTCTGTGTATGTTACACCATGTTCTCTACCTCTGAGTTTCATCCAGCTCCACAAGTCTCTACCACGATCAGTGCTGCATGTCGTCTGCAACCAACACAACGAAGTGCAGGCATATCCCATGTAGGGGTGAGTATAAAGATACTCAGTAGGGAACCCAAGACCCCCGAAGGTCTCCCAGAATCCATGAAGGATAAACCAAAGAAGAAATATACAATCACGATGTATTAACCACCCATGATTAGGTATATTCACATACATATACCTATGTTATCAATCTCAGTTCGGCTCTAACTCTTGACCAGAAGCACAACCCAGTCCACACAGGAAGTAATGTCAATCACATAAATGATAATGATTGTAAGTCAAAACTCAGCTCACACAGGTAATCATATTTCTTATAGTGATAGAGATGATGAAATTTAGTCACTGATTCATCTAAGCAGTCAGACCCACACATGATATTAGACCATCTAAGCTATCGGATCCGTGGAGGATCCCAGTACAGTAATCGTCGATGCCGAACCCACGTAGGATCCTAGGATAGTAGTCATCGCTACCGAACCCAAGAAGGATAGCGGTATAATAGTCATCGTTGCCGAACCCACAGAGGGTTCCAGTATAGTATTCGTCGCTGAAGATCCCATATAGGATCCCATTACAGTAGTCATCGCTGTCGAACCCAAGGAGGATCACAGTACAATAGTCGTCAAAGTCACAGCCAGCTCTAGATTTCCCGAACACAACATGCTCAAATCCGAGAGGGTCCACTCCTCAAGCAAAGGGGTCAATACATCAACTATCACAAAATCCCGAGAGGATGTATCCCAAAGTTCTGTCTCATCAAAAAGAACTCAACGTGATAGATGGTGCGTCAATCAGACACCGGGTCTGAGAGTTTTGGGTTTTTCCGTTCCTGGGGCCTGGTTGGAATTATGCTCGTTCGAAGCCCGAACATTTCCCAATGTTGTCCAAAACTCATTTAGAGTATTGAAAAAGGACTGAATCGTCACGAGGATCTCAGTGCTACTGACGGGGTGTCAAATGGACACGTGGTCTCGAAGATATTCGCGTTCAAGCCAAATGGGCTTGGTCCGTCATGCCCAGTGGGATGGCGGGTTGGCCTGACCCGGTTTGGCAGGTCTAACCCGGATGGGGGTCGAGCCAGCCTTGTGGATAGCGTCCCACCTAGGGACCGACCCGGTTAGGGGGTCGGCCCGACCCGGTGGGGTGCAGACACACACAGACCCGTCCCGCAGTTGCGGGCCCGTTCGGCTCACTTAGCAGAGCCGAGTGACGCCGACCCTCCTTGCTTCCCGACCGACCGAAGCTGGATGGTTTTTTCCGAATTGACCGGCCCACGGTTGTGGGCCCCAGTTCATCCACATGCGGCACCTTCAGGTCATGCGGTTTCCTTCGGCACGGCCGGAAGGAGGCCGGCCGGTTTACTCGCCGAAGAGACCCGCCCAGCGCGGGTCGCAGTCTTCTCTATAGCACGATGCCAAGTGGCCCAACAGTCTCCTTCCCGGCCGGCCATACCCGGACAGTTCGTCCAGAAAACGGCCCGTGGATACATGCCGCACCTCCTCTGCGTAGCACCTGCGGGTGATGCGGTTCGCCATCCCGGCCCGCAGTAGCCGACCAGTTCTTCAGCCCGAGCGGGCCATGGTTGTGGGCCACGGTTTTCCTCTACATGGTCGGTGCGTAGCTACCGCTGCCTCATGGAAGTGGACTCTTTCCTCTGGCGCGGTGTAACGACACCACACCCTTCTGGCTCCGCCTACGTCATCAATATAGATAAGGTTCAACGGAGGGATGTCGGGCCGTGTTTGATCAGCCCGCGCACTCCGCGTATTGTGATAACAATTGGCCAAATAACAAACCATAACATTATACAAGTACAAGGGTATAATTTTATTCAATTAAAATTATACAAAACTGCCTACCTCGATTCAAGAACGTTGTTTTCTTGTAGGTGTCGCGGAAATAGAATTCGAATACGATGTCGTATGTTGCGCCCGTCACACGCCGCCGATTCCGGGCTCAAGCATTCTTTCTCATTTTTAGTCATAATGGAAATCATTCTTCATAAAAGATGTTCTTTGTTGAAGATTTACTTCATCCTTTGTTGGAGATTTTCTTCGTGGAAAGAACTCTTTCCTTATAATCCTCCCAAAGTCCCCCAACAAAATATTTCCAAGGAAAATATAATATAAAGGCTCCCCAACAATAATATTACCTTGCATTCAAAAAAATTCAAATGAATTGTTGACACCACAAATTAATTAAAGAAGACTTTAATTAATTGTTTTGGCCCAATTAAAGGGAGGTAGGTGGAGAGGCTCCACCGTTTTGTGGAAGTTCAAATGTTAAAAAAGGGGGTTCATGGGTGTTAAAGGGGGAGTTGAAGGGTTAGGTGCTCGTGTGGGCCCCACCACACATTATTCTCTAATGGGAGGTTATGTGGGGTGTGGGACCGAACTCCAAGTTCTTTAAAAGAAATTACAACCACATAAAAATAAAATTGTGTAACACAACAATTTTATTTTATTCATTATAAATCTTCAAATTATAACTTCTACTCTCGACCAAACACAACTACGGTAAAGGTATCCATAAGTGAATATTGGTGATGCGAGTTCATCAGTGTCCTCGAATTTCAATTCCTAGAACTGGTTCGAAGTTTAGAAAAACCCGCATGTACATTTACAGAACGTACCCAAACAAAAAACCAAAAATTGATTCCGGTCACACCGGGCATCGGAATCAGGCACCGTCAGAAACTGCGGACTCATAAAAATATAAATAAATAAAGAAAAAATATTCCTTGAAATTTCAGGGTCTTCATATTACCCCCACCTCATGGATTTACGTCCTATTAATGCTACAACACAGACAATGAAAAACAAAACAGGGTACTGAACACGCATCTGAGCCTCCTGCTCCCATGTGCTCTCCTGGAGGTCCCCATGCAGCCAACGAATGCGTAGCAGAAGAATAGACCATCCACTTAGGACCCTCTCCTATCAATCCTCGATATCTACTGGGTCCTCGGCGAATGTTTCCCCAACATCGATGTCAATCTCCCCGTGTTCGATGATGTGAGATGGGTCATGCACGTATCATCTCAGCTAAGATACGTGGAAGACGTCATGCACCCAGTGCAACTGAGGTGGAAGGGCCAGGCGGTAAGCCACCTCACCTACTCTGTTGAGGACCTGGAATGGCCAGATAAAATGCGAAGATAACAAGCCACCTCTGCCAAATCTCCATAGACCTCGTCGAGGAGAGACCCATAGATATATGTGGTCGCCATCCTCAAACTCTAGTGGACTCAGTCTCCTATCAGCATAGGACTTCAATCTGCTTTGTGCAGTCTTCATCTGCTCCTGGATGATTTGCACCTTCTCCGTCGTAGCCTTCACCATCTCTAGTCCTACAAGTGCTGACTCCCCTTGGTTAGTCCAGCACAGAGGTGATCTACAAGTTCAGTTGTACAATGACTTGTAAGGGGCTATCCTGATTTTGGAGATGTAACTGTTTTTGTAAGCAAAATCCACCAAGGTAATGTGATCCTCCCAGCTACGACCAAAGTCGAGGACACATGCACAGTGCTTGTCCTCAGGAGTCTGAATTGTCCTTTCGGTCTGACCATATGGTTGAGGGTGGAAGGCGGTGCTCAAGCGAAGTGGCATCCCAAAAGAATCCTGTAACCACTTCCATAGCCAGGAAGTGAAACGAGCATCTTGATCGGAGATGATAGTCGATGGAACACCATGAAGATGTATGATCTCTTGAATGTAGAGGCATTCCATGCTCTTTTTTGAGCCCGACTCTCTGATCGGAAGGAAGTGTGCCGACATGGTGAGTAGGTCTACGATCACCTAGATAGTGTCATGTCCTCTGGATGTACGTGGAAGACCCATCACGAAATACATGGATATCACATCCCACATCCACTCGGGGACCTATAAGGGATGTACCAAGCTAGCTGGTACCTGGTTCTCCGCCTTCACCAGCTAACATATGAGGCACCATGATACAAATTCTGCTACTGCCTTCTTCATACCCATCCACGAATGATTTCATCTCAGGTCCTGATACATCTTCGCCACTCTATGATGTACCTCTAGAGGGGAAGTGTGGAACTCCCTCAAAACCTCCTCCTGTAGTGAAATTGATACCATGGTACGTCCTTTGACGAAGATGATGTGCTCCCCACCATCAGAAAACACATTAGGTGGCTTCCCTATGGATATCTGTGCACGTTGCTTCTCACAATAAACATCATGTCGTTGTGCCTCCCTGACTCATTGATGTAGTGGAGGAGTGACTATGAGAGACTAAAGAAAGGCTGATCCATCTTTATCCACAATGGATATCTGCAACGCGTCTAGTTACTTTGTCGCATTTCATAGTAGCTGAATTCCAGATCATATGATGAGAGCATCTGCTACAACATTCCCCTACTAGGAGAATAGACTATCTCATAGTCATAGTCCCGGAGGAACTCGAGACATCATCATTGTCTCATGTTCAGGTCCTTCTGCGAGAAGATGTACCTCAGACTCTAGTGGTCAGAGTATACTGTCAAACGCTCGCCCATCAGATATTGCCACCACATCTTCATGGTGAAGACCACTACTGGTAACTCCAGTTCACGGGTAGCTTAGTTATTCTCGTGCTATCTCAACTGCCATGAACCATACACGATCACTGCTCTCTCCAACATCAGGACACACCCGAGTCCGGTCCCTGATGCGTCACATTAAACTATGTACCCAACGCTATTCTCTGATAGTCTTAATATGGGAGTACTAGTCAACCTATGCCTCAGGTCCTGTTAGCTTTGCTGGCATCTCTCTGACTATACGAAGGGTTTCCCCTTTTTTGTCAAATCTGATAGTGTTGTTGAAACTCTGGAGTCGTCTGGCACAAGGGTAAGTCTGGAAGACTCCTGAGTGATCAACTGCACCAAATTATGCATGATTCCATCCTGTGATACCTGGGTTTTCCTTTTCAATGACCAAAGAAAACACCATCAAAACATTTTAGATAATGTACAAACATTTTTCCTAACACAGTCAATATGAGTGTGAACTATGGATGTCATGTCCAAACCCAAACTAACATCATAAGGCCTCGACGCAACCATCAAGAGGTTCCAAAGGAAACCCTCACCTATAGGGTCAGATCCCACCATCGGAGTAAGTGTGATTATCGAGACTCCTCCCAAAGTTGTCTACTTATGTAAGGGTAAAGTCAACAGCTTAACCGGAAATTCTAGGTCTTGGACAGGATTCGTGGAAGGAATGAATTATTGGTACCTATGTCTATTGATACGATAGCTAGTAGTAAACCCAAACCATACCTCAAATCATTCTTAGAGAAATTGGGTCACACTCCTTGAACACATTCAGCGACACTCTTCCCCTTACATTTAGTTCCATTATCCTAGAGGGGACTTCAATGGCGGGTGGTTGTAACATGTCAAAATGTTCAGCACTTCATGCTACTCTCCTAGATGTGATTCCACGTCTGATGCGCTATAGATTCATCGATCCATAACACTTCCTCTTCCGGAAAAATCTCACATTCCCAAGTCTCTTAGACTGATGCTTGTTTAATGCTTTCCAAATGTTAACATTCACTAGTTGTATCCGCTCTGCCAATGAAAATTCAACCACAAAGGTACCCTCTAGATCACTAACATATATAGGAATGCATAGAGGAAGAAGTGTTGGCTCAGATATCCTTAATAACACCTCGCTCAGAGGTTCGATCTCTAAATCACTGATAAAATCATATACATCGAGTACTGGGAAAGTTCGGTATGCCTCGATGAATACACACCTACTGACACCTCATCCTGTCGATGCTATATAAGCTCAAGAAAACTCTCTGCCACCTCCTCAAGCCAGTCCTTAGCCGACTGTGGGTTGGGCTCACCTCAGAACATGTGTGATATCTGGTGCTGAAACACATGTAAGGCACTAAGACTATATGTGTCCTCTTCCGGTACCACCAGCAGTGTCTTCTGACATATAGGTAGGGATATAGTTGGCACACTCCCTGAAGGCACCATCTCGGAAAATGGTCCATGTACCAAAATGTCATCATTATGTGGACCATCCTGATCATCACTCACTGAAAAAGTTTAATAGCTATGATCAACATATTCTCTACTAGTGTCTCAATTTGGCGGAAATCTCTAGTAATTGCCTCCATCTGGTCCTCTACTACCTGTGAATTTGTCTCTCCTCAAAACCTCGGAGGCCTCTACCGCTGGAACTCGTGAAACACGCTCAGTCCGCAAGAACCGTCTGGTAGTATGGCTAGTGGAATCTTTTTCCCAATGGGGGGAGGTGCTGCTAGTACACCACCCGAAGGTTCCAACATAGTAAGAGGGCCCTGCACCGGATCCTCATCGCTCAACAGGTCGTCATCGTGTACTCACTCAGGATCCCTAGTTGGCTGTCTTCGCATTGGCATCCTGATATGGAACAGGTGTGCCATAGTAAAAAGGTATACATGTTGAGCTGAATCAAAGTAATCACGAAGAAAACTTTTCCAAAGGAAAAACACATGAAATCAGTGTTTTCGTGCATGGAGTCAGAAATCAGAGGTCAGGGTCCTGGTGTATACATAGGTCGGCCGCATCACCAACATTGGACTACATGGACTGAAAATCCTACTCAATACTCATAACACTATTTATTCATAGAAAATAAATATTAGAGTCCTACATTCGGTGGTAGAACCGACTCCTCTGATACCAATTTGTCACGGCCCCTCCACGGGGCCAATGTCATGACTACCTGAAGCTCGCCTTCAATAGGCTAGTGGCTGGAGACTAGCACAAAAGGCGTAATCCCGAAAAAAGTGAAGGCATTGACTATTAACCTATAACACACACACACACAGTCTGAACACATGTAGTAGATAAAACAACTGGAAATAAACAATAAGTAAAACTAAATAAAATAGAAATTGCGGAACGGAAAGGGGCCAGAAATAAAATTCCAACAGTAAAGTACAATTGTAGTAAAGTAAACAACAACTACTGAGTCATCATACGAAAATTACACCTGAAGGGTGGGTACATATGGCCTCCTCATCACCTCAGGTCCATCCGTCCGCTCCGTGTACATCTCACCAAGTGGTCTACCTCTAGGTAACATCCAGCTCCACAAGTCTCTACTTCGACCAGTGCTGCATGTCGTCTGCAACCAACACAACAAAGGATAAATCAAAGAAAAAATATATTGTCACTATGTATTAACCAACCCTACTTAGGTATATTCCCATACATATAACTAAGTTATCAATCTCAGTTCATGTCCAACTCACGAGACCAAACACAACCCAATCAACACAGGAAGTAAAGTCAATCACATAGATGATAATGATTGTACGTCAAGAATCAACCCAAGTTAGTATAAATATATTGTATAGAGATAAATATGATCATATGTATTCATTGATTCATCTAAAATATTAGAGCCACACATGATACTAGATTTGCTAAGCTGTCAGAACAACGGAGGATCCTAGTACAATAGTCGTCGATGCCGAACCCACGGAGGATACCAGTACAGTAGTCATCGCTGTCGAACCGAAGGAGGATCCTAGTACAGTTGTCATCCCTGTCGAACCCATGGAGGATCCCAGTATAGTAGTGTTCACTGTCTAACCCACAAAGGATCCCAGTATAGTAGTCATCACTGCTGGACCCACGGAGGATCTCGGTATAGCAGTCGTCGCAGTCGTAGCCAGCTTTAGGGCTCTCTCACACATCACACTCGATTCTGGGAAGGTCCTATCCTCATGAAAAGGGTTCAATACATAAACTATCACTAAGTCTATATTTGATGTATCCTGAAGTTCCGTCTCATCAAAGTGAACCCAACACGACAGACGGTGCATCAATCGGACTCCCGGTCTAAGAGTTATTGGTTTTTCCGTTCTAGGGGCCCGGTTGGAATTACGCTCGTTCCAAACCTAGAAATTCTCCAGAGTTCTCCAATACTCAAATAGAGGATCACAAAAGGACCACATCGTCGTGAGGATCCCAGTGCTGCAAATGGCACATCAATCAGACGCGTGGTCTAGAAGATATTCGCGTTTAAGTGAAACTGGCATGGTCCGTCAAGCCCAGTGGGCTGGCTGGTCGGCCTGAACCGGTTTGGTGGGTCAAACCTGGCCGGGGGTCGGCCCATCCCAGTGGAGCGTGGCTCACCTAGAGACCTGGCCCGGTGGGTCTGACCCGGTGAGGGGGTCGGCCCGACCCTGTGTGGCGCGGTCCACATGCGGACACGGCCCGCGGTTGCAGCCCGGTTTGTCTCGCCTAGTGATATCGAGCGGTGCCGCCCCTCCTTGCTTCCCAACCGAACAAAGATGGCTGGTTATTTCTGACATGATCTACCAGCGGTTGCGGGCCACAGTTCCTCCGCACGCGACCCCTGCAGGTGCCTCGGTTTCCTTCATCCCGGCCGGAAGGCAGCCAACCGGTCGACTAGCCGAAGCGGCCCGCACAGTGAGGGTCGTGGTCTACTTCGCAGCACGACACCAAGTGACATTGTGGTCTCCTTCCCAGCCAGTCGTAGCCATCTGGTTCATCCATAAAGAGGCCCAAGAATTCATTCCACACCTCTACCGTGTGACACCTATTGGTGTCGTGGTTCACCAGCCCGACCAGTAGTAGACGGCTGGTTCTTCAGAAGGAGCGGCCCGCGGTTTCAGGCCGAGGTTTTCCTCTTCGCGTCCGGTGTGCAAATTCCACTGCCCCATGGACTTGGAATCTTTCCTCTTCCATGGTTTGATAGCACCGCGCACTTCCAGCTCCACCTCCATCATCAACATAGACAAGGTTCAAAGGAGGGACGTCGTGTCGTGTTCATTTTGACCGCACCCTCTGCGTAAGGCGATAACAAATGGCCAAATAGAAAACCTTAACATACAAAACGTATGTGGGTATAATTTTATAAAATTAAAATTATACAAAACTCACTAACTAGATTCTAGAACGTTTTACTCTTGTCAATTTCTTGGAAAGAGAATTCGAATACGATGTCGTATGTTGTGCCCGTCACACGCCGCCGATTCCGGGATCGAGAGTTCTTCCTCGTTCTTTGTCAGAAAGGACATCATTCTTCGTCGAAGATGTTCTTTGTCCTTTGTTGGAGATGTTCTTCATGGAATAGAATCATTCCTTGTAATCCTCCGAAATTCCCCCAACAAAATATTTTCCAAGGAAAATATAATAAAAAGGCTCCCAACATTAATATTACCGTGCATTCAAAACAATTCATATTAATTGGTGATACCAAAAATTAAATAATGATTACTTTAATTAATTGTGTTGGAACAATTAATGTGATGTAGGTGGAGCTGCTCCACCATTATGAGGTAGTTCAAAAGTAAAAAAAAAGGGGTTCATGGTAGGTAAAGTGGGAGTTGAGGGGTTAGGTGCCCGTGTGAGCCCCACCAAACATTATACTCTCATGGGATGTTATGTGGGGTGTGGTCCCCACCTTTAACTTCCATTTGGAGGAAATAAACACCACTTAAAAAAATTGTGTAACACAAGAATGTTATTTAATTCATTATAAATCCGCAAATTATAACTTCTACTCTCGACCAAATGCAACTGCGATAATGGTATCCTTAAGAGAATACTGGCGCTGCGAGTTCATCATTGTCCTCAGTTTTCATTTTTGAGCACCGCTACGAAATATAGAGAAACCTTCATGTACATTTTATGAACGTACCAGAACAAAACTTCAGAATTTGATTCAAGGCACACAGGGCCTCAGAAGCAATCACCATTAGAAACTACGGGCTCGTAAAATTCCAATGAATTTATGAAAAAAAATTCCATGAAATTTATAGGTCTTTACAATAGTTCCCTGATATTTTTGAGAGACTCGCCTACTTCATGATAGACCTGTTCAATACAAGATCTCTATTATTGTTTCATTGTGTCTCTCCAATGGTGTAAAATTTCATTCCTCTATTTCCTTTGATCATTGTATCATTTTTGGATGTTTTCATTAGAAAAATTGGTCAAATGTTTGTGATTATTCTTAGATTCTCCCCAGATCATTTGTGTCATCTAATTCCAGAGGCCTTGTCTTCCATTGATCATAGTGCTGTGGGAGTTCATATTTGCGTTATGTAGGTTTCCTCTATTCATTCAACACCTTTTCTTCTAAATTGAATCAATCTTGATGTTGATTTTATTTTAGGGCCTTCATTGACGTTTTTCCTTTTTTTTCTTTGGTTTCTATTAGGGTGTGTTTGACCTGAGTGTTGAGGTTGGTGCTTCTATCTCTAGCCAAATTTGATGATCCTAATCATCATTTTTATAATCAATTTTTTATATTGAAATAGGCATGATTGTTTTGTATGTGTTGAAAATTTGTTTTAATGAAAAATGGGTTTTTACCTAGTTATTGAAAAATGAAATGGAAAAAGTGTATTTTTAAATCATTGAAATGGTTTTGATATGGTTTTGATATGGTTTTCCCTGAATTGAAATAAATTTTGAAAAACAGGAAACACGTTACATTGGATACATAGGTATAAGGTTTAGATTGAGGCCATCATACATTTTATTTTGATTAATATGGAGGTTTGTTTCAGGGATTTCCTCTATTTCCTAGGCTTGGTGTTCTATGAGACTAATAGTAATATTTTTTGGGGTTTTACCCATGGGTTATTATGCTGCTTACTAGCCCCGTTTTTCATGGATCAGAATTTATGAACATTATTAATTATGGCATGATTAGTCTTTGTCTTGGAACTGTAGTATTAATTGTTTTTGAGATACATATGCTTCATTTTTTTTATTTCATGGATTTTAGATTATTCTTTGTAATCCAAGTTTATCCTTGTGGAAAATTAAAGTAAAATTGTTCTTTGAAATTTATATTCCATCATTTATTTTAGTTATGTTAATAAAGAAAATGTGTACCATGTTTTATATAGAATATATTTTGTTGCAACTCATGATATGTTTTTATTAAAAATGATAATACAAGGATTTTTATTTTGACACTAGTTATAGAACAACACGTGGGATCCTACCAAGCCTCTTAGATCACAGCATGGGATCCTCATCAGTGGCGCATAGACCATTCTTTTTCTTACAGTGTATAGAATGAAGATGAATCATTGTGAGGTATCGAGGTTCATGTCATTAGTTGGGTAGCTGGTGGTGAAATGGTTGGTGTCCATCCTATAATCATTTGAAATAGATATTTGGTTTCGATTTCTTTTTTAGATGGAATTGTCTTGGAATAGAGAGCTACATTTTTATTTGTCTATTTATTCTTCTTTCTTATAATTATGGAATATATATTTTATTCATCATTCTATATTTCATTTTTATTTGTAAATATATATATATATATTCCTTGTGTTTATTATGTTGGGAGATATCATTCCCTATATTGGTTTGTTCGATTCTCGGGTGCTTTTCACCTTCCCATGGGGATCAGGAACTCCCATTTGGTATTTGATGGATCAGGCTAGCTGCCAGGTTTTAGGGTAACCCGGTTCAGTTCACAACAAGGTAACTGCATTTCCCCTCACACACCATCGATTGGGGTGAGATGAACATCTGGGATTGAACGAATTTTAGTGAGTACTCAATGAAGACCATGGATTGGTATAAGATGATCCTTTATGGGATATTGAATCATTTAGTGTTTCATTGGTGGTGGAACTGTAAACTCTAGGGGGAAACATGAGAGTAGGAGGCTCAGATTCATGCTCAATACCCTCATATGTTTGAGTATCCCTTGTTTTGGATTTTGGGGAAGTAAACTACAAATGTGGGGAAAATGAAACCCCTAATATTTTCAATTATTTTTTTATAATATTATATTGAATTATATTGATACAATGCCATGAAAGGGCGTGTGATTCTGTGGCCCAATGCTCCTGGAAAAAATGTTTTGAAAATATTAAAATATTTAATAGTTCGTGTGCGGGGTATTACTAAAAAAGTGGAAAAAATATTAAACATGTTCTAAGATCAGAAATATGAGTTCATAGTTTAGTTTAGTTTAGTGGGTTTTACCTAGGAACGATCTTACATTCATTGGTGGGGGTTATCAATTAATGTGTTAATGTGGGAATTTTAAATGATTAAAATATTTTTGAAGATATTATTTTATTTTTGGACGTAGTTCCTTTTTCTATTCCTTAAATAAATCCTTATGTCAGAATTATATGGTTAGCCGAAAAAACCTAGAACATCTAGCGGATTGATGGATATAGCTCTGGGAATCCATTCTGTGGAATTAAAATATATCAATTATTAATGATGAAATCGTATAGGTCATTCATTGTTAGAGAGTGATCTAAATCCATTTAATATGTTTTGTTATTTGATTTAATTCCATGTTATTGATTCCTACAAATAACACATACTAATCAATGAACTGATTAGCACGTAGACCTATCGTATTTCTGAGAGGGGATTATTTTTTGGGTTTATCAGTATTGATTTTATTTTCTATCTTACCCAAATTCACTGATGTAGATCGACAGACAATAACGCCTGTCTAACACTGATTAATCATTAGTTATTGGGATTCCATCCCTCTGTTATTCTTGTTCATTACAATGTGACCCCATGGTTCTGGTATCAGTGTTTCAAGGGGGTTCTATACTAGGATGGATTCTAGGATTCCAAGATGATCGATAACTAAGGCCTGATCTCTATAGATCGAGACCAAAGGCGGTGTAATCTGCAACAATTTAATTTTTTTCTGCATTGAAGGAGGTATCGTGGTATGTAAAAGCGAGAAATAGTACGGAAACAGAGACCGGTGGAGGAGGTGGTTCATAGATGCGGTGCACAGGGAGGGTGGAAGTAGATGCACAATTGGTGGGTGTGGCTATATGGGAAGACAGGGTGGAAGTAGTGGGAAGTTTTGGTTTCATGGGTACAACGGTGGCGGACGTAGCAGCAGAAGTGGAAATCGCAGACACAGAATGGTTGTAGTGGACCTGGAGTAGTCTAGGCCATCGGTCCAGGTTTGGTTGGGTAGGATCCAAGGAAACCAAGGTAGAGAAAAGTTGTGGTCGAACCAAATGATAGACTATAGTGGTCAACCTTACAGTGTGGTCGAATGTGTGGGGAGCCAAATCGTGAGGCGGACCAACTAATGTATTGATCTTGATTCTCAGTCCACAGCTGGGCTATCAACGATAAAGGTGGAATGAAAACTATGGTAGACCAAAAAGGATGGTGGACCAACCCCTAGAAGTAGGTCCATAGGCCCCTGACAATTTTTTAAAATATTTATTCAAAATATCATAACATCAAAATGAAAGGGTCCAATTGATGATTCATCTACATCATTGAGCCACTACTATTGAGAAGGTTTTTTTTATAAGAATGGTGGGGTTTTAATTTAAACAAGTAATAGTTTACTCATTCCCTTGGTCTTTTCCCAATGTGTTCAACGTGTAATTACAAGCACATCACTAGAAAATAATTATCTCTAGAGGCTGAGTCTCATAAAGAGTTGTTGTATCCCACCATGAGACTTGACTGAGATCCTCTATCACCCATTGTGATATTTTTGTAATTTTTTAAACTCCATGAGTAGGGAGTTCATACTATATCAATGAGATTCATTTGTCATGATTTTGGAATACTTGGTAAACGATTACCTACATAGCAGGCTTATATTGATTAGGTATATGGCATCCCCCCAGTGGTTCTAGGCATGATTCAATATATATATATATCAAAGACTTACATGACCAATGTGTTCTACTTGGGTGGGGCCCAAACAAAATATAGACCTATTATTCAAGAGTCACTAATGATAACATCATTGGATATGTGATTTCTCCTTGAAAGAGAGTTATTCGAGTAGAATCTTGTGGATGGAATGTTTATAATGAATGCCTGATGGCTTGGTGTATCATTTGACTATATATGGATGTTCATGTTATATATGTTTTTTAGAAATATATCTATGTACATCTAACTATACATTTCTTTTTTGATTTTTTTTGTGGTTTTGAAGTGTCCAACATAATATTGTTATACCCACCCATGCAGGTTCATTGACCACACATGTCATGTCTTGTATAGACAATCCGCCTTTTGATGGATTCCACGGTAGACTAGGATCATACGATGCTTAGTGAGACCGAACATACTGAGGTGTATTCCTATATCATCAAATATAAATCCTTGTACCTTTTTATTATATTTTTGACTCATTTCACATACACTTTTCGGTGGGATTTTGTTTTTCCCATTTTACATTCTCATTATATTAATGTTGTACTCTATCATGTGATCATATATTATATGCATAAATTATTTATGTTGTTTTACATTAAATAATTTTGTGGCTAGGGGATGTCTATATGTTTATGCGTATATAGGATAATGCCTCATAGTTTTGGGATATCTATACTTTGTTCTAGTAACCCCCCTGAAATATTGTAAATAGGGTTGGGGTAGTTAAAACACAACACCCTATGGTATGGGTCATGAAATGACTCTCCTTAATAATTTTTTCTATAATGAACATATCATAAAAAACAAATAAATCAAGGGATCAATTCTGATACTAAAATATTCACACACATATATGAAACAATTCCTAAAAGAATGGGCCTTTGAGGGACTTTACCTAATCAATACACCACTGTAGGATCCACCCCATAATTCACTTTCACCTTCACCTAGTGCTATCCATCCTAGTGGGATGCTTCGTCGAGTGACCCTCTATATCACTATATATGATTCATTTATCCTATTAGTGAAGCATTATCCCTGGGGTTGAATTTTTTATTCCATCAAAAATATCAAATATTCTAATTAAGGGTCTTAAAAAATATTTTTAACTAAATAAATCATTAAAAACTATCAATTCTATTCATTATTTAAAAAATGATGATTCAATATAAACCAGGAAATAAATATGAATTTTCTATAAAATTCATTTAAATAATTAAATTTTTTTAATGTTTTCCTGAAAATATATTTTCATTATTCCCGTAGAAGATACTTATACATAAACAGTACTAAATAATGATGAGATTTTTAAATAAACCCCTACTTGTTTGGTAGCATTTTATATTGTCCCCAATAATAATAATAAATAGAAATTAATATTTAAATACAATGAATATAAATTTAATTATGATATAACAAATCACTATGGCAGTATATGCATCACATGAAAGAAGCTAGTTGTGAATATTATATATGTCTAATGAAAAAAAAGTGGGACAATAAACCCATACCACATGTATGATGTACTTTTTATGTGTTAAAAATCATATATTAAATAAATAAATATATATATTATAATTAAAAATATTATAATATATAACATATCATATATTATTTATTTTAACATTTTATTACAATTTCGTTAACAATTATTTATTAAATATGTGTTATGGGTGATAACTAATTCGGTTTTCATGTATTTTTATTCGGTTGTTTTGTTCACTATACATGGATCATAGTTCCATAATTAACAAACTGTTAAAAATAATTTATTAATTTTGTTTCATAATTCTAAAAATAATCAAAATCATCCTTAAAAGGTAGAAATAGAAAAATTAATCACATCGTTCATAGAGATGTGGGGTCGTACATACACATGAAGACTATTTTATATTTATGACGGGTGGAATTGGAGAAATTTAAATAGAAGTTAAATATTTTTTATCATATCATATATAATCATTAACTATATATTTAACAACATCCATGTATATAATAAATAAATAATATTATAGATCACTTCATTGAATTTTTAGTCCACTCGTACCCATGAGCGATGTTATCATTTTCCAATTTATTTGAATCCAATAGGGTAGTAATGATATATAGTTATATAAGAAAAATTATTCAAAAAATATAATATATTTTTACTAAATCATTATTTATAACAATCACATTAATGAGGGAATAAATGAAAAATTACACTGCTATGTGGGGACAGAATGCTATATGTACTAACGGGTGAAGGTATAAATTTTCATTGCATTGAAAAGAGTTGTAAATTGGATTTAAAATATTCATAATAACATATAATTAAATTTATGAAAAAATAATTATTATTTTTGTATAGTTAAAAAATATTTAACTGAATTCAATGAAATTTCCTTTTGAATGTATTGGTATAGGTGATTTCATTATCATTAGTAGATTTCATTTAGAATCATTCCTAGGGACCCCTATAATAGTCTCTTAACAATATTATAATCTCTAATATGTGGCTAGGTAATTTTAAAATATAATGGTATTTTAATTTTTTAATATATATGGATCAAAAAAATTTGATAATTGAGAGGATGGGGTGACCTTTCATAAGGATGGGAAATGACACAATTGGAATCTCTTAAAATATAAAAATTTTATTAAGTCATTATCAATAAAAAATCATCCAATGAGAAATATATTCAAATAAAATTATGTTATTGTGTAAATATCAATATAAAATAAAAAATATATAATTTTATATGTCATTCTAAATCACATATTTTGGTGAAACCCCTTGTTGACCCTATTTTAATCCAAACCATGATAACAAATTTTTCAAAATTTATGTGTTATAAAAGTACATATAATGTTTCATTTTGCTCAAAAATAAATATAGCATGTAATTTTTTGTCTACATATCAATCTAATGTTCTTTTTTTAATATTTTAACAATTTATTTGTAATTTAATAACATATTTTTATTCAAAACATACTATTATTATCATTTTAAGAACTATTCAGATAAATTTACTCAAAAACCCATTTTTTAGTAGTGAAATTAAAATATGAAAATTTGAAACCCCTATAATATGTTATTTTAAACTATAAAATTATTCTAACATAATAATTATACATATTTTTATTAATTTGAATATTTTAAATATAATTTAATTTATATTACTATTAATAAATTAATTAGTACTCTATCGATGTTGTATAAGACTTTATGTTCTTATTTTGACACTAAAAATAAAAATTAAATTATAATGATAAAATAAATTAATTTTTACTTAAAATTAAAATATATAACAAAACTTATCCTCTTTTCACCCTGATTAAAAATAGATATATTTATTATCAGACAGTGAAGTATTTGATTTATTATTTCATAAATTAATATAATAGACATATTCGATGTAAAATTGGACCACGTTGACATATATTAGATAAATTTATGTACAGAGATGATATAAAACCATATTTGTTTATAAAAACATGTTTTGGTTGATTTTAGGACATTTTACCATCTATTTAACTGTACTTTACACATTTTATCATTACTATAGTGATAAATGTTTTACCACGGTTACTATTAATAACCACTACAAATAAAAGCATCATACTTATAATATGTGAACCTATATATTCCCAATATGGTATCATATTAACACTATTCAATCTATATAGGTTGATGAAATCAGTTATAATATAAATTCATAATATGCAATAATATAGATTTTTAAAAAATGTATTTTCAATCATAAAAATTAACCTACATAAAAAAGAAGAATATTATTTTTTAAAATATAATTAATTATAAATTTATAAAACAAGTAGTTCATTTTGAAATTAGAATAAAAAATCATAAATATAATGTTAAATTTTAATTACATTATGTAACGATTGTATTTAAAAAATATGTGTGTTACACTATTCCCTAAAAATAAATAATTTTTTGAAAATTAAAAAATTATCCCAATGTTTATTTAAAATTTATTAACAAAACAATTAATTTTATTTTATTAAAAAAGGTTTATAAAAGTATAAAAATTAATTATACTTTTGGATCACAAAATGAAATAAAATAAACATTTTTGAAAATGTATTATGAGAGTGGAAAATTATTTTAAAATTTTAGTTATTCTCTCAAAATAATTATTCAATAAATTATAAATAACCAAAGTATATATATATATATATCATATTTATTTTAATCTCCTTGAAACACTATAAGTATAAACCTATGATATAATTTTTTTATTTAAATAAAACTATTTCACGGTTCATTTATTCATGTTTTATACACAATCGACCATAGTGTTATTTTAAAATTTGATGCTCTTAATCTTTTTCATGGACCATTTAGAAGAATATTTTTTAAATGTCACCATTATAGTTTCATTTTTCCAAATGAAATAAAAAAAATAATTATCTCTTCTAGTCTTTTCACTTACCCCTGGGTTATCAATATTCTCAACAGATGGGGGAATGTGTCATAGTAACTCATTTTATTTATTTGTGTCTCTTATAAATCTTAGTTAAACCAAAGAAATGGATATGAAATGGTGTCACATTCTAATAACTGTAATGATAATCTTGTATGATATCCCCTAAGAGATTATTTCTTGTAGAGGATTCACTTGATGACAATTTTATACTACACCCTCTCCATTATATAGTGACTTGAGCTTTCCATACATCGATAATACATATTTTTGGATAAATAATAATTACATTTAAAAAACACACACGATAGGATTATAACATTATAATTAATTTAGAATAATATTCATATAAAACATGTTCAAAGAATATAGACATCATCTTCCACTTATTTCATCCTAATAATTACCCATTTGGATATATTATGCTTATTACTATTCATCATATACTAGGGAATGAAAAGATAGGAAAAGGGTGATATCAGATACTCAGTATGGGAAAAAACTGAGGTATCAATAATTAAATGAGAATAAGTGAATATAAATTGTATATTATACACTTCATGCAAAAATCGTGGATCATGGAATAAAACATTTCATTTCATTAGAGATTATTTATAAAATAACATGAGCCATGGGAGAATAAAATTGAAATATGACATGGAACTATGGAATACCCATAGGAACAAAAAATAATTTCCTTAATAGTATAAGATCATTTTTAATGCTATCATTATGTAATCAATTCACATAACAACTCATCATTGTAGTCATGTTTCACTCCCAATAATACCATGGAGTACAATATCCATTACTGAACAACATTCACTTCCAATTATAGTCCTCTTTTTCCAATAAGATATCAATCATTGCCCTATTAATTGGAATAAAATGTTTTTCAAACCCATGAAATAATTAAAATAATACATATTTATTACATAGTTTCTAAAATAATTTATCATATCAAAACCCAAAAAAAATTACTTTCAAAAAAATTTCATCAAAAAATATCTCATCAAAGATAAACGTTATTCATAAAAATAATGTCATCATAAACCTAAACCATCCAGGGGTAGAATAAAAATGTTATCATGTGATTATATCCCTATAAAAGAATAAATAACTTCAAATAATGTCATCTAAAATGGAATATTATATTTAAATTTCACTTTGAATAAATAATGAAGAAAATAACATTTCAATTTGGGAAGAATTTTTTTTAATTGAACTATAATTATAATGGAAAGAAATTTCATTGAAAATAAAATTGTCAACATGTAAATAAAGGATTAAATAATGTATTTATCCGGATTTTGGGATAGTTTTCTCATTAATTTTATTTTTAATAAACATTTCATTAGTATTTTTTTTGTAAAATTCATAAGGAACGTTATTTAAAAAGAGTCGAAATTATTCCATTGAAGCTAATTTTTAAAAACTCCAACATGTGTTAAATTTATATTAAAAAATTTCTGAGAATATTAAGTAGTTTTTTTGAAAAAAGTTACCATAAATGGACATGTAATAAACATATTCCTTTGGGGAGACATAATCATTAACAATCCTGAATAATGATCATACTATGAAAAAAATCCTTACCTTAAGTCTCTTCATTCTCAAATTGTGTTCAATCATGATATATAATAAGTATAAAAATGTTTTAAATTTATTCCACAAGAATATTTCTATTATACAATATTTTATTTATTTATAACATCTAATAACTTATTTATTAATAATAATTTGTTAAAATAACTCTTTTAAGTGACAATTGATTCATTTTTCAAGCACATTTTGGTTTAGTAGACTTCGTCTATATACAATGATTAGGGTCCCATAATTTACAAATTTTTAATCATGTTATAAAATTAATATATATTAACTATATAGATATTTATAATCATTAATGAAATTTGAGATAGAAAACTGAATTACACCATTCATGGAGATGGTTGGCCGTGTGTACCCATGAATGTTGTTTAAATTTTTTGAATTTTGGAATAAAAAATTAGGAAACAGTAATTCACCATGTCAAAAATATTATCATATAAAACACATTAGATATATTCATTAAATTCAACCTTATTATCATCCAAGTAAATTATAAATTATAAATTACTGACATCACTTCATGGATATGGTAGACCATATTTACACAAGAGAAAAGATATCATTTCCTTAGAGATTGGATGATTAGAAGGTAGAAATTATATTATAATTATAAAATTATAATTATGTCATAAATATCACATAAAAACCTTAAAACCATCATAATTCCCATCCATAAAATATGATGATGGGAAATTAATAGTATCTCTCTATGGAGAAGGTAATTCAAAAGTACACATTAAATACATTTTCACTTATTATTTGATGGGAAAGCTGGGGGATTATCGTGTTTTCATGATAATAAAAAAAATTCATAATATTTATGATAATGATGTTTTTATTTTATGATAAATATAAAATATTTAGAGGATGTATGGAATAATTTATCTATTCCAATGATTCCTTCTTCCCCGAGAAGACTCCATTATATCTCCCCTAAAAGGGTTCTATGGATGATATTTTTGGAAGGCCAGAACCTCTAGAATGTTTCAAAGGAATTTCAAGATGATTATTTCATAGATTTTGGTGGATCTATAATTCTAAATGTGATGTAATAAAGTGTGTGGGTGTTTCTTTTTATATTTTCGATGAGGGGAACATTTGAAATTTATTTGGAAAAATATATAATAACAGTATTTTAGATCCAAATAATTCATAATGCCATATAAATACACAAAAGTTGAATTTTTAGACCATATCATATCCATATTATGATTTTTATTTTTATTACCATTTAAAAAATAAATTAAATATTTATTTCGTAAATTATAAATATTTTAATTTTTTATATTAATCATTACATTTAAATTAAATAACACAAAGAAATTAATCAAATTTAATAAATCTATTTAACTATATATTAAAAATTCCGTGGATATGAATGTAATTCGTGGAACAACATTAATATCTCAAATTAGTTTAGTTAAAAGATTTTTAATATCATTTTTATGTTCTTTCTTTTAATTGATTAATAATAGATTCACAGGTATGTACGTATTAAAGGTAATTTTTAAATTCCGTAAAATTATTAATAAATTGCCACCATGAAGAAAATATCATTAGGATGATATTTAAACCTAAGAGAGAAACATTTTGTCACCATGGTTACTATTCATCTACATTTTTCCATTAATTAACATAATTTAGAACATTAAGTCATAACGACATAATTCAAGGCATCAAATAAGAATTAGGATGAAAAATTATGCCCCTTTCATCTGTTTTTGACCTCTATTAAACCGATTTATGATTTACTAATATAACAAATTTCTCCATGGTTAATATTCATATTTAGAAAATTTAAAAGAGGAATAAATAAAAAATGTGTTCCTTCAGATTCTAAATATTTAATTCATTTTATGTAGTTCTATATCCAAATACTATATAAATTGATATCAATTTAAATTCATAAAATGTTAAAAAAAATTTGGGAAATAAATTTAAAATCATAAAACATAATTTATTATTATCCATTGATTAAAAAAAATTTGATCATAGAATTAATTTTATCAAGTAAATAATATATTAATTTTTTTAAAATTTTTTACCAATTAGGATTAATTAAATATAATCATTTAATATTCATTTTATGCATATAAAAACATTTCCAACTAAAAAATTTCATTTATTTTGAAATAATTTTTTGTTATTAAAACTGATAATTTTATAACTAATGATTTTAATTTATAAATTTATTTACCATATATTTAACATAATTTAGTCATTACTATTCATAAATTGCTATATAATAACTAGGATAAAATGAAAACATTAAATTTTAATAATATTATGGGGTTTGATAAAACAATATGTTGCGTGAAACATGAGATATTGATGAAATATTCTTGAGGAGAAATATTTCTTTGAAAATTTCACGGTGTTAAATTCTACCCCCCATAAAATGAATTTTATCCTCAAAATTCATAACACGGACCAAAATGATGAGGACACACATACAACATGAAATGCTCATGATCCCACATAACTTTTTCAAATTGGTTATTTATCCATAAAACATTAACCTGGAAAGTGTTCTTGGATTATAGAACTTTATATCTATGATATAGAATCTCTACTTGTTGGTATTTATATGAATGGTATTTATCCAATTTTAGAACTAATTATATTGTTCATGTTAGGGTTTTTGTATGTACTTACTGATGGGAGACATATGTAACACACTAAAAATATGTGAAAAATTTGGTGGATGCTCTAATCGAAAGGTGACCATCTTGATAAAACCACAAATATAAAAGTAAAAATATTCCTATCTCTAAGCTTTAGGTTATTAAAAAATATCATCACACTATTACAGGGAGATATTCATAGAAAAATAACATCACCCACTTCAATATCTATATATTCTTGATGATTTTTTGCATAACTTGTTGGTCGACTATGATCATCATTTATGTGACTTCTTCTTGATCTAAACATCTATTACACATCCTCAACTAGATCAGGTTCTAATATCATTCTTCCTCAATATTCCAGAATGTTTGAGTTTTATATTGTTTACAATATAGGGATTCATAAGGATAAATATGAATTCTAGAGTGATAGTAATTATTATAAGAAAATTTTACGACAGGAAGCGGTTGATAACAACCATTTTTTAAATAAAAAGATCAATCACTAAAAATTTAATAAAATGTTTTAATATTACTCTTAGATTGACCATCTATATGAGGAGAATAATATGTTCTAAAACATGAATGTATATTAATAACATAATGAATAATTCACTAGAACATTGAGGTAAATGGCAAATCTGGATCAGATATAATGGAATGTGGTAAATTGTCCAATGTTACCACATCATTAATATATATAATTCTATTTTGATCAAGTGATAAATCATCTCTTGTAGAAATTAATTTTTTAAAATTTTTAAGGATATCATTTATAACTCATATAGAATTATATCCTCTAGAAGTTTTACGATGTGTGATGAAAATTTTCAGGGTAATTTTCTCCATATCCTTTCAAGAATGGTTAATGGTTGTAACAACCCCTTAGACATAATAATCACTAAAATTATTTCTTAAAAAATTATGATCTAATAAAAATAGTCATCAATAACTCTCTTCCCACCATCCCATAAGAAACACTCTTTCAAAAATTTATAAAATAATCTACAACCCGGATGAATACATAATGATGAAATATGATCCACATCAAATACCTCATCATTTAACTCTTAAATGGAAAAGACACATATCTGGTTCAAGAACATTATTGTTCCAAAAAAAATTAAAGTTGAGATCTAGTACATTTCTCACCATCTTGTTTGGGTATACATTTTCATTATGGAAAACTTTAATGATCAGTTATATAGATGGTTAATCATTTATTTGAGACATATAAGATTTCATCCCTTAAATTATTTGTTCTACTTACATCCACTTTAAATCAATAATTATTCTATCATTTTTATCCTTATTATATATAATATAGCATGATCCTATTAATGTAAGGAATCAAAGAAAAGGTTCTCTTTCTCTGGGTGATAATGTATTGAGTATTCATAATCCTTAATCTCCTCCAAAAAGTTCTTATGGAACATCTTGATTTATTTTTAGTGAAAATATTCTGTAATTTTTTACTCATTATATATGTTACTCATTTTGAAATATATTAAATTTATATATATAAATTTTATAAAATATTTACAGTATATAACTCTTAATCATTATATGTATAATTTTTATCATGATCCTTAAATTAGTGTGAGGAATAAGCCTTATACATGTCCTATTTTATTAAAACTCATCCTAGTACCAAAATTAATTAATCAATAGATATCAAAAACCATTCTCCTCTGTAGAGTAGTGTGAGAATAATTCCACTAATAACATCTGTCCAAATCATTGATATTCTATTCACATTTATATGTACATATAAACATGAATTCTTTTTTGAGCCCACAATGTTTGTGAATTATACAATATGGAGAAATATTTCCTAAAATATTAATAATATTAATATCATTCAAGAAAAATAAGTATTTTAGAAACTATGGAGGGCTTTTTACATTTTTTAATAAATTCTATCATTGAGGGATCTATAGAAATATCCTCCTAGAGATTATATGAAAGAAAATTTAATCACTTTGATGATAAAATTTTGACCTGATAAATATTTCATAAATATTCCCCTTTTTTAAAGTATTTAGAACAATCCTCAAGTTATCTGCAAAATCATACAATCCCTTCCAATAGAAAATATTATCATATATAAAGACTATAAAAAACTAATCAAGATTCTATCTAATGACTGCATTAATAATTTCCATGAAAATAGTTGGGGCATTAGTATGACCAAAAGGAATCACTTGAAATTTATCGTGTCCATAAAATGTACGCAATGCTATCTAGGATTTTAACAATATATTATCTATCAATTAATGATATCCATAATGAGGATCAATTGTCAAAAATTATTGATCTCTTCATCGTTTATCTTATAAGTTAACAATATGGGGGGATTATTTTTTATTATCATTTTTATGTGTTGATAATAAATGGACGGATTCAATGCCCCATAAATCTTATTAAAAAATATAATATCATCCCCCAAACATAGAAAATTAGGGAACCTAAATACCATATAAATATTCTTTTGAGATTCAAAATCAATTCCTATAACTCATTTGGTTCTATTATATAATAATTCATTGATATAGGCATAACACTAGGTATGAGTTTTATTGAAAAATCATGTTCAAAAATTGGGGGAAGAACTAGATCACAATTGATACAGACATTAAAAATCCATAATATAGTTGCTTACTTATTTTTGTGTTCCTCCCCAACCATATAAAATAGATAGACCAAATTTAATGTAATTAGTACCCATAATATGGAACCAGTTTTCATTGGAAACTCATATCCATCCTTGAATTGATAAATTAATATTTGTAAATTTTAATAATTAATTATAACTTCTATTCAAATAAAATTAACATGGGATCAATATAATGAAATCCAATACATTTCATGAATCAAATATAATCGATCTAAAGTGAGATTCACATGATATAGTAGAAAAAAATTCCAAAAAACGTCATTTGAATCAGAACAATATACTTGAGATAAAACCATCCATCAATTATAAGATTTAATAGCTCACTTAACAAGTAATTATTGAGGTAATAAGTTTCTAAACCAACCGAATTTATTAGAAATAGTATAGTGGTTGGATATTAAATCAAATAATTCATTATTTATACAAGATTAAATGATAACTATACCTTTCACCATGTTATTATTGTAAATCACATTAGTAGACATGATCACATTAGATGTTACTTTTTCATTTTGATTAATAAGTTGTTGATATTGATCATAAAAAACAATCATATTCATTTATTATTTAATATAATACATAGTATCCTCATATTTTTATCATTAGAGCATGAGTGGTTCTTTATGTAGATATTTTTTCTATTTTCATCATTATTTACCATCTTTAATAACATATATATTCAATTGTTCAATGAAATTCCCTTCTACACAATGATACATTTATGATCCCCCTTTTGAAAATTTCCCCAATTTTTCCTTCCACATTAGAGAAAAAAATAAATATCTTGTTTTATTCCCCTTGGTATTTATAATTTTCTCTGAATTCAATTTTTATTCCATATCAAAAAATTTGATTTATGGGTAACATAAGTCTCCATCTCCACCTTGAGATCACAATGATCAAGATCTTATTTAGCAATATAGTCTCATATAACTAATTCTTATTAAAGAATATGTTTTATGCAATAAAATAATTAATCAATTTTACTCTTAAGGCTGATAATTAAACTAGAGTAATACCCTTCAAGACATATAATATTTCCCAAAGTTGTACCCATGGATTTATTTTCCTTTTTCTTTAGATCATGAAAAAATTTCTCTAAACCTGTACAATTAAATAAGAGGGATGTAATTTCATAGGAATATCCCCACAACCTCATCATGTTCCATGGATTAAATTTCATTTTATTTCATACAATTTTTTATATGATTCCACGAATGATCTTGTTCACCTTACATATGATAAATAGATTTGAATTTATTTTTATGTCTCGATAATTGAAGAACATAAAATATGTTTTAAATGGTATCAACCCAGCACTCAGTAACTATCTGATTAAAAAACTCACAAATAGAAGTTGGATATTTCCACATGAATGATTAAATAGTAGGTTGTTATACCCTTTGGTAATTTGGAAACATTGTATGATTCAAATCCTATGATAGTTTCATGAGAAATGTAGTAAGATTATATATTCTAGCTCCAATTAAAATTGCTTTCTTAGGAGGTAAATTATTGCATTGTCCATCACATTCATTGTCTACATGATTCTTTTAGGATCTTCCCATTGAATAAAAACAAAAAAAAAGAATATCTTAAGATATAGAAAAAAAATATTTATTATTTTATCATAAGCATTAACTTGTCCAAAAAACAATTCTAATTATAGTTTTCAAATTATAAGTAAACCTATTCAGTGATACCAAATAGAGATACAAAATATTTTCATACAAATACAATATATATTTTTATATGAATGTATATTATATTGAGAAAAACATACATTTGATGATCATAAATTTGTAGTTCCTTCAGAAACATCCAAACTTAATCAAATTGTTTAAAAATATCAATATCATCATCAAATTTTTTTATAGGTCACACCATTTTGACATACCAAACTCAATTCCATTATTCATATCTTGGTGATATGAGTCAATGAAAAATATTGATCTCAGATGAAAAATATTGTCCAAATATTAATATGAAAATAATAACATGATAATAAATCTATAAAATTTGATAATTATACCCTTTATATCCAAAATACTAATCTTGGGTAACAGAGTAAAACCTAGTAGTTCACGACACATGATTCATAAAGTAACATGATCCATGAGAGAATAATATTTTCATAAGACAATGATTTTTTTCTTACTAATAAGAATATAAAATCATTTCCTTCATAATTAAGGATCATTTCCAAGGATATAATAGAAAGATGGGTTCACATCCAAAACCATCTTATTAGTCAATGATAACTCCTAAGACTACCATGGAGGACAATGACCCATCTTTAACATGGTGCACTACCCATTATATTCATCTTTATTTAATGAGATATCAGTAAATACAAAATGCATTGAAAGTAGAAATATGTCAAACCCATCACATTCTAAATAGAATTCATATCTTCACCACAAGATCAAAAATCATTCATCATATCATTACCCATAAAAAATAAATAGGATTCATAAAAAAATCATCATAAAAAAATTCATGGAAAATAAATAATATTCAATTAAATACTTCCATCATAAACATAAAAAATATATGGATAAAATACATATTATATACTTATATCATAAACCATGTAAATATTAATTAGAATAAAATAATGTTATCTTAAATGTAATAGGATTTTAAAATATCCTTTGGAATAATTCCTGATGAAAATTTAAAATTCCATTTTGAAATCATTTTTTTAAATGTATTGAAATTATATAAGGAAAAATTTTCATTGAAAAATTCCTTATAAACATAAATTAAATTATTTAAATTAATATTTCATCATGAAATTATGAATAAAAACACATCTCATATATGTTAGAAATTCATTGCATCCAATTTTTTTGTGGAAAAATACCAAAGAAAGTTGTTTAAAAAATGTCCAAAATATTCCATTCAAACAATTTTGTAAAAAGACAAACAATAGTAAAAAGGAATATAATTGCATTTAAGAGAATATTAAGGAGCTTTGTGAAAAAATATATATAAAATAATGTCATGAAATATATATATTCCACAATAGAATCTTTTGATTAAAAAATCTTGAATAATGATGTCATTTTGAAATAAACCTTTTCCTCATGTTTCTCATCTCCTCATTAAAATTCAAACATATCATTTAATAAATTTTAAATTATTATTAATTTATTCAATAAAAATATATAAATCATTCCATGTTTTATTTATTCAAAATATATTATAACCATTTAATCAATTATGTATTATTAAAATCAATGTTTTGAGTGATATTTTCATTATTTTGAAAGAATGTTTTTCTTCAATAGTATCGAAACTTAAACATTGATTGTGGTCCTATAATTTATATAATGTTAAAACCATTATAAAAATTATATATATATTTATTATTTATATACATATATATATTATCATTCATAAAATTTATGATAGAGAATTGAAATACAATATTCATGGAGAGAGACAGTCATCCATACGCATGCACGCTACATCAGTTTTTCAACTTCTGGAAGATCCTAAAGGAATATAATAATTCACATTTAAATAGATATTATTATATCATATATATCATACTTATTTATCAAATTTATCCTTATTAACATCAATATTAATTATAAATGGATAACGAATCACATTACATCGTGGAGATGGTAGTCTATACGTACAAATGAGTGACGTTATCATCTCTTAAAAGATTAGATTGTAAAATGTTATACATTATATTATCATTTCATAAGAATATTTTTTTAATAAATATATTATATAAACATTAAACCTATTATAATTACTATCCATAAAATATGGTGATGAAAAATATAATTTTATAGTAATGTGGAGATAGTAATCCATACATTCCCATGAGTGTTTCATTCACTTCCTATTTGATGGGAAAGATGGTTTATAAATTTTTTTAGTAATCATAATAAAATTTTATAAAATTTTTGATAAAGAAATTTTTATTTTTTGATAAATATTATAGATATATATTGAGTAATAATGGGTAGAAAATGACTGTGATTAGTTAGGGAGAATACCTCTTATTTCAAATTAATTCTGTAGATATCCTCAAGAGGACTCTATGGTTAGTAATTTGAGAAGACCATAAGCTATGTAATGTGAATATTAAATTATAGAAGATTTTTTGGAAGTATATGGTTGATCTAAAAGACTCAATGTGGTTTAATAAAGTGAAGCAGGTGGCGACAATTTATAATTGAGGTGTGGGGAACTCTTGGAACATCATTAAAAAAATATTACAATACTATGCTAGAGGCAATTTCATAAAAATGTCCTATAAATGCAACAAGGATGACATGGTCGACCATGTCTTATCCCCTTTATTCTAAATTTATAAATTTATTATTTTTATATAATATAATAACATATTAATTACATAAAATATCATTATTGTCATTTTTAATACTATTTATTACATAGAATTTAAAAACATCAAGACGAAAAGTTAAATTTCAACTAACTATTTCAAAATTTATTAATGGTTTCATGTTCTTATAGAGAAATTTTATTTCATGTAAAAAATCTCCAATTATGTTAATTTTAATATTATTAATATCATTTATTATATATTCTAAATTTTTAAACAATTATTTCATTTGCATTGTGTATGTATTTAAATTAACTACTTCATTCATAAAATTTAATAATATACTTCCATAATATATTTTAATTCATATGGGAAAAATAACTATTTTGATTCGTTCATGACTAATTATTTTTCCTTTTTAACACATGAATGATAATGAATTCAAATAGAGTGACATATTTTCACATCCATTGGTTTATTTAATATATGAAGTCATTTCAAGGAAAAGTGTCTATTAAAAAACTAAATTCCATAAAATGAGGTGTTAAGTGTCAAATTTTAATTATAAAATTATAATTAAGAGGAATAATGGTTTCCTTATAACATATTATTAACCTATATTATCATTATTTATCCTTTATTGAGGTTATAAATTTTAACATAGTAACTATTCATATTTACAAAAAAAAATATAAATGGGGCCAAAGTAAAAAATTTGGAAATCCTAATTCTAAAAAATTAAAAAAAATTATATAATTAATTATGGTCAAAAGGAATAAATTAATTTTAATGAAAGTCACAAAATTTTTAAAATACTTATTTTCATGAAAACCATATTTTTAATCTTAACAATGGATATATACTTTTTCTAGGAATATAAGTAAATTATATATATATAAATCAATTAAAAAGTACACAAATTTCCTTAATTTCATTCACTAATAGGGATACATTTCATATATTTATATCAAATTCATTATATTCATAAAACAATTGTTTCAGTAAAATGTCACTTATTTTTTAAAATAGTTTTTCTTTTCACAAATAATCAAAAGATAACTAATGAATTTATATTAATAATGTATAGACCATATATTTTCCTAAATTATTAATTACTATTCCTAAATTCCATTAAAATGTCTAGGAGAAATTAGACACATAATATTTTAATAATGTTACTTATTTTTTTGAAACATGACATTGCATGAAACACAAGATATCAAATAAATTTCATTATTTAAAAAGAAATATGTTATACATGTATCAGTTTGTTATAGATAAAGCCTCAGAATGAATCATAGAGGAATGATTCTTGATAAAAAATAGAAGGAACTAATTCAGATAAATAAATAACATTTGTTTGACCTCAATAAAACATGAGAAGTGTATAAAATTTATATATAATCCTAACAATAAATAAACACACCCAAATATCATATGATGTCTTATAGATCATTAGTGTAAGACATTGATATAAACTCAAAATATCTTACATTCCTTTTCTATAAAATCATATAACATTTCTATAAACATAAACTGATAGAGAATAACAGTTCTTAGATGCTAAATTTTCATTACTCGACCTAGAAAAAAATAATCTAGGCTATGAACAAGAAAAAAAAATACATTAAGTTTGTTTCTTATTTCTAAAGGCTAGTGAATATCTCCTCAGAAACTGAAAACATATTAGGGGAATGATTTTACCATCCAAGAACAACGTTCATAGTTTATAAAATAAACACATAACCATGAAAAATTATATAATTTTACTGATTCAACTAAAGATAAAGGAAAATAATATATTACAAGCCCCAATAAATACAAAAAAAATTAAAAACTCAAATACACTAAATTTATTCATGTGAAAAACTCAATGATTTTGGAAAAACAACCAAAACCTAGCTTACATGAAACCCACAATGTCACTATTTTGCATATCCCATTCCTAATGTTGAATAAAAGGTCTACACCCCCCATGGAGTATGTATGGTGTGGTCAGAACGTGGCCATATGTATCCTACATGGAAGTTTCATAAAAAATCCATATAAAATAAAAATAATATTATCAACTTAAATTAAATCATTGTATGCTACATTGTTTACAAATTTATATTTACATTATGGGAAAATATTTACCAAATCATTTTTCTAAAAGAAGTTAGATACCATAGTTTTAAATCATATATAAAATAATAACTTCATATTTATCAATATAGGAGTCATATTATATCCAATAAAAATAATGATAAGATAGAACAAAAGGGACCATCCCTTTGATTACTTAGATTGGGATAACTAGCTAAAACATACAATAATATAAATATTCGATAATGTACATTGATGTCCATAAATCATATGAATCTATGTTCTAGGGATGGCGGATGACCCTATAATTTGACGCCCCTATTTTTACAATATTGATTTCCTAGGTCCTATCAGTATATAATATAGGGAATGAGGAACACCACAAAAAATTGAATGTCGTACTGAATCAACATACATTAATTAATAATAAACAATTTCCCTTGGTGACCAATGATCAAATTTTCCACATATGCCTAATAATTTTATAATGGCTCATAAAATTTCACAAAAAAATTAAAAATAATACTTTTTTCAAAAACAATTATTTTAAATCCAATTTAATTAACCATTTAATAATTTTATGAAAAAAAACATTCCATTCACCACAAAATGGGGAAACCATTTTTATTAAAAACTATTTTGTTCCTGTATATTAAAAATTTCAACAATCATGACAATTATCATTTTGAAAAAATCATTTAGAATACCATATCATTAATGGTTTCCAAAAAAATTTGGAAACAGAAACAACTAACTATTTCATAGATAACAGGATAAAAAATTATGATATAGACAATAGAATGGAATGGAATTGTAGTTAAAAAAATGGAAGGCTCATAACATTGACACTCACATCATATAATACCATTTCTATAATCACAAAATCGAAGTAGAAGGCAAATTAACACATCCAATGAATATGACACCCTCAACACCACTACAAACAAATTGTTGCGAATATGGGAGGAAAATACCTAACCAATATTTAAAAAATAGATATGAAAAAAATAAAATAATCAGTTGACAAAATGAATAGATAATATAAAGAGACCCTCACATTACAAACATAGATATTAAATATTTTTTTATGGAATACGTAATAATTATACAAAAATACACCCAAATACCATCATTGGTATTTTGCATGTCGATACATGGAATCATAAACACTTGTAAAAAAATGAGCACCATATTCTCCCACATGGTTCTTTTTTAATATAACTTTTTAGACTTATTAAACATTGTACATGTCATCATAACCTCTGGGATAGGACGCATAAAATGTTTGAGCTGAAATTTTTAGTAAGGGTAACCAAGGGACTTATATAAGAATAAATATTAGCATAAGGGTATGGTAATGTGGTCTTGAAAATAAAATATCATACAATTCATATCAAAGGTCATATAATTGAAACACGGAATAATGCTTGGCAGTTCATAAGACATGAATGAAAATGATGTAAAGGACCAAAGACATAAAATAATAAATAGTATTAAGACATGGTATTGTGAAAACACATAATAATATACTTATTTTTATAGTATCCAAGGAATCAATTCCAAGACCATATTAGTGGACAAATTCCTTAACAAAACCTGGTAACCCTTGTTGCAACCCTATATTACTAAACTGAGTGAAATTTTTCCCACCCTGTATTACATATCTATGCAACCCTCATTTCATCCTTGTATTACAAAACCAAATAACACTCTTTTAATCCATTTATTATCTCATGATATATAAATCATTACCCAATTCCTTAGAGGGAGATATAGGTCCCACCCATCACATAATGAAATCATTTATACATATCCCACAATATCATAAATATAGATATCATTACCCATGAAATGAAATGGGTATCATGAACATGTAAACATATCATTACTTTTGAAATGATACTTGTATCATTATAATTTCATTGTAAACATAATTTGTGAAGAGAATAGTGTTTCAAAATCTTATAACTTGTGAATTTGAAACGGGTTTTGTAAGATATTACCCATGTAGGAGAAATGGGGTGTATAAAGATTGTGGTATTACTCAACACAATATCATAGAAAGGATATGATTCAAACCATTAGATCCTTTCCTAGAATGTAATTATCAACATCAATAGATTTATTACTATATGGAATATAATTTTGATATATACTCTAAAAACATTTCACGAGGAATCTATTGATTCATGTTTGAAAAATAATTTTTATTACATAAAAAATTTTGAAAAGCATTTTCTTAAAAAATTCCTCAAAACTTGTATAGAATACATGAATTCATTTTAAAAACCTTTTTTTTAAACATATAAAATACCCATCAAAATATTTTAAAACCGTTTCCATTGAAAACACTTGAAAAATTTCATTGAAATATTGAAAAGATTTTGAAACCCAATTCAACTAAAAAAAAATTAATAATTATAATTAAGTCATAAAAATTATTTTGAAATCATTTCTCTTGAAAGAAATTTGAAAACATATAAATAAGACATGAATTTTTTTGTAAAACAATATCATTGAAAAAATTTAAAAGAAGATTGAAAAAAAATTTGAAACCATTTTTCGATGATAAATAATTTTTAAAAATAAGTTCATAAATATTATTATTGGTTAAAATTGAAAAGGGAGATTTAATGAAATGATAGAATATTAATCCATACATTTTAAATGAGGTAAAAAAACATTCTTTTTTCACTGTAATATGGATAGAAAGGTTCCTTTTTCATAAAGTGAGAAAAATATTCCATTGAAGAGGTTGGTAAAATAAAAAAAATGGACAATTTTCTTTTAGATATTATAGGATAATTCTATAATAGTCTTCGAAACAAGTTCTAGAAACATGGATTTACGACTAAAGAGAGTGTAAAGTCAGGATTCGATAATAACACATTATTAACTATCATAAGTAACAAAGTGTAGGTAATGGGACTAATACATGACTATATCATGAAATAATAGAGAAGAATTAATCAGATGAATATTCATTATATTTGGATATTAAGCTTTCATCAAACAAATTATACATATAAACAATCTCGAAAAGAAATGATATTTCTTCAACAAAAACATATAACATGGAATCTTGGGATTATGATCTACATGGAAGGAATGTTAATTAAATGAAGAATATAATTTCATTAAATGTTTTAGAATCACAATATTGAATTTAAAATTTAATCATATGTTTCCTAAAAAAAGAGTTTAGGTGCATAACAAAACATAAGCCTTAATGAAGGAAAATTGAAACAAGATCTTTTTTACAAATTTGGTATATTTTTAAACATTGACCCCATTAAACAAAGATTATAAAATGGAAATTTGAGAACCCATAAATTTAATTAAGAAATAAATATAATACAATAAAGGTATGTACATAAACTGAACAAAATAAGAGAGTGGTGAACATTGTTTGAATACCACAAAAATTCAAGTGATTTGAAATCCCCTTACCTTGGGTATTGACTCTCTCTTTAGTCATACACGATTATTGTAAAATGAGTGTAAATTTATCATTTTTTTACAGAAACATAATCTTATACATAATACCATTTATTGTTGGATTATTACTGTATATTACCCTCTTGTTAATGATCCAATGTTTATTTTTTCACATTGGGTAACATTTTCTCATTATTTGGATCTAGTTTAATTTGTTATATCATTGGTCCTTATAAATATATCATTATTTTAGATTATAAATAATAATATAAAGATAAATTATATATAAATTATATTAATGTTATAATAATTTATATTATATAGAAGTGTGAAATGGAATAAACTGTTCATTGAGATGTTAACCTGTATATACGGATGGACATTTTTTCTGTTTTTAATTATCATATTGAAAGAACAATTTAAAATGATATATATATATATATATATATATTTATTATTATTAAATTAAAATTAATATATAATATATATCATTTAGTTTTGATAAATCTGTCTTAATACATCTCATATGGTTTGTGAACGAATCACATTGCATTGAGGGGAGGTAGTCCACATTTCCTCAAATGAGATTATCTTATTAACACCAAATGTATGTAAAAAATATGTGTTTCTTAAAAGGAATATATATAATGTTATAGAAATAATAAATATAATATATGACTTATATAAATATATTTTCCATCATAATATCTATGATGATTATTGGTAAAAGAAAAATGAATAATTATCCCTTCATGAGGGGGTAGTTTTCAGTACACATAAACAATATCTCCAACATAAATTAAATGGAGGTGTGTGTAAGTTTAGGTTATACCCATTGAAAAAAAATCCTCATATTATATTTAGGATATAGATTTTATCACACAGTAAATGAAAAAAAATATTTTAACAGTGTAGAAGTGAAATAAAGGAAATTAGATTGAAAGGAGACGATAATTTTAAATTGGGTACCTCATTTTGGTTTGTGCCAAAAGAATTACATGATTGGTTTTCTAGATACAGATATGGATAAAAGTATAAGGGATGATTTTTGGAATGCTACATGGGTAGATATTGTATGGACATAAATTTTTTGAGAGGTGTGAGGAAGGGGTAGAGTGCTTGGCATTTTATAGTGGTGGGAGAGTAGTACATTTGTAAATTATAAAAGGTATTAAATAATGGGTGGTCTACCATACCTAATTATCTTAAAAATGGAAAAATAATGGATTAAAAGAGAATTATGGTTGATAAGAACAACATCCCCCAAAAAATATATCCATTTTAATTAAATTGTTCCTTATCTTTTTTGTTTACCCAATTTTAACATTTTGGTTTTTATCAAAGAATCTAGTTATATATTCTAATTATTTTAACCATTTAAGTATAAACTAAAGTGAGATTTATTAAAAAAATATTGTTCTATTTAATTATTATCTTTATATCTACATTATAAAATTAAAAAACCATTTTTTTTAAATTAATTTTAAAAAATCACAGGTGATGTGCTAAAGAGTTTCTTTAAACTGGACTGCATTAACAACATATTTACACAATATGGGTCAATATATTAATAATAAAATTATAATTATTCAATTAATTTAACTTATTTAATATATATTATCCCATATAATCCAGTTGAAAGAATATAACATTTTGATCAGTTTTAAATCATTTTATAATATCCATTTATATTAGCATAACAAAATATCAATTTTGAAATAATTTATTTAATGTTAATTGTAAAAATACCCATATTATATTGGAATTAAAATATATTAGGTTTAAAGGATTAAAAAATTATATATAAATCTAAAAAATAAATAAATATAATAAATCAATCAATTAACATCAGTTTTAATATTTATAGTACCATTAATTTTACAAAATTAATTACTTTATAATCATTATATTGATTTTTCTTAAAACTTTTAAGTACCTAAACCATCTCTAAAAATTATTGATAATTTATTATGAAAACAATAACCCATATATATTTAAAAGCTATATATATAACAAAAAATATTATTTTTATGTATCTCAATGTTGTAGAAATTTTAATGATTAGGAATGTTCATTTTTTTCTTTTTTCTTAATTACGGTATTTATAGGGATCATCCATTAAATAGTATCCCAATAAGACATATATTTCAAACCGTGTGGTTACAATGTAATGTTTTTGAAACTAATTCATTTTTTAAAAGATTCCATGTCATTCAGGTCCTTAATCACAAGTTTATTCCCCTATTATGTTTAATTGTACCTTAATCACTATAATTAATTATAATCACAATAAGTAGTCATTTTAGTCAAAAAATTAAATTTATCTTAGTTAAAAAAAAATTAAAAATTAAATACTACAGTGAATTTTGTAACGACCCAAAATTTCATTAATGGAAAATCCCCCTTAATCTAGTTAAATGTTTCTTTATGAAAAATGTTTTTATATGATATCAACTTTTTTAGTTTTACTTTAAGATTTGTGACCGTTACTTTTATAGCCGTTGAACAGTGATCATCTAGGTAGTTTAAATATAAGGCTTTAACGAACCAATTTTCTTCTCAGACAAAGGAAGCGATGGCCTCATCCAGTAGAATTGCCCCTTACGAAGCCCATTTGTCGGAGCTCGGAAAGGAGGTTGCGTCATTGGGCTTTTCCCTTGACCAAGTCCAATCTGAGCTTCATCAAGTCAAGCTCGAACGTGATCGTCTACGGGAAAAATGGAAGTTGATAGAGATTACCACTCGAGCGATGTTATCCGAGCAACCCCAAGAGTCTGTCACCATCGCACACCTTACCCTTTGGTCTTATGCGGCTATTTTAAGGGGTTATGTAACAAATAAGTAGCACCATGTTCATGTAAATTATTTTTTATATAATAATGAATATAATTTCTAGTCATTTTTGATACATTGTAACTAGTTTTTTTAAAGTACAAACGCTGTTTTTAGTTATTATTTAATTAAGAATTATATTTTATTAAATTAAAGGATTTTTGAATTAAATAATATTTTAATAAAATATTATTATTAATATTAAATTAATTTTTATTAAATATAAATGATCTTATAATTTTATGAATGCAATTAAAATTTTTATTAAGGTTTGAAAGCCATTTCTGTCAAAACCTGTGAATTTTTTATAAATGTCGGTTTTTATTTTAAAAGTGAAAATTCACATATTTAGAAAATTATTTAGATAAAATAAATATTATTTTTGGAATCAAGACGTCGAAATTATCCAACGGTGAATTTTTCATAATTTTCTGAGACAGTCAAATTTTTGGGTAAAAATTAAATACCATTTAAATATATAATGTGTTTTATGACATCATAATGGCCCAATGGTGATGTAATAAAATACCATAATCCTTATGTTCGGCCAATATGTGTTTTATCATTAAAATAATGAGGTTTTGGGTTTGTTTGACTCACTTTTCAAAGCATTAATGGAGCCCTCAAGACTTATTCAACACTTTTCCTTTTTAAATTAATTTCCATGGGAGTGTGACTCACCTCCACATAAGCAACCCTAATTTTTTAATAATTTCGGACCTTGGCCTTGTAAAATATTGTTTTCCTCTTTCCTTTTCCAGAAACCATGGGCAAATACCATGGGATGGTTTGTGGTTTGGACTATTTTAATATAAGGGGTCCCAAACCTTAATAATAAAGAATTCTCTCACCTTTCCTATATAAACCCACCCAAGCTCCCACTTCCTCCTCACTCAAAGCCCTTGAAGTTTGTCCAAACTCTGCCCTTTTCTCTCTAGAATCCTCCCAAGGTTCCCCAATCTCCCAAGAAGCCTCTCACAAGCCTCTCTCTAGCCTTTGGAAGCACACTTCCAAGTAAGGGGTTTTCTTCCTTTCTCATTTTTTTGTCAATTTTATTTAAGTTGTATTTCCCTTTTTATTTCAATTATGAATGTTGGGGTATGGTTTCGCACCTCCCCCATACTGCCCTCATATTGTTTGAATGATGGGAGAACCCTTTCTCTCTCATTAAATGCCTCCCATGTACACCCGTTACTATGCCGAAATTCCGAAAGGAACTTCTCTCTCTTATTTTACATTCAAGCAATACTTTTGTATCATGAATATAAATTCAATTTCTATTGTTGGAACATGTATATATATGATCTCATTACTTTCCATTACATGTATATATGATGAGGAACCCATTTCTCTCTCATCAACCTTTTTTATGAATTCTTATGTCACGCCGTTACGCTGCCGAAATCACACCGATTTTCTAAGCTAATGTCTTTGTGTAGTGAATACCATGCCCATTTCTCCATCAAGGGTATTCACATTTATGCACATTTACACATTGATTATAAAGTTTCATGTATGAATTCCACATTCCTTTATCGTGGAAGAAATGATTATGTTTTATGAATCCATGTTTTATGATCCATGTGGCACACTTATGCATGAAATGAAATGTTTAAGAAGGGTGTGCCCTTTATAGCGCACCAATGCATTGGGTAAAGTATAGTATCATGATACGTCATGTGCAATGAGATTTGACTCATGCTAATTCAAGTGCAACAAGGGTTTACTCGTGCTTCAAGTTCAATGAGGGTTTACTCATGCTCCATGTGCAATGAGCCTTGGCTCATGCTAATTCAATGTTAAGTGTTGTTGCCACATTTCCATATTATGATTATCATGCTTTATCATTCCCTTATGTTCATGTCTCTCTTATGCTCTATTGATATTCCTATTTCCTAACATGTATTGTACTCCTCATGTTATTCAGTGTGTACTCCCTTACTGGGCTTTATAGATCACCCTTTTCTTATGCATGTCCTCATGTTATTCCATGCAATGCTAAGTACGAAGGAATGTAGTGGTCATGTAAAGGAAGTTTTCAATAAGGATGTTGTTTTTCAAGTTTAAAGTTTTTATGTAATGATCCTAAGCCCCAAAGACACTAAACCTCTCGATCTTCTTTGTTGTATCATGTGATGCTTTATGTAATAAAGCATGTTTATGTTGTAATAAAAAGCATGGTTGTCTTAGTTGGTATCAGAGGATAGGTTTAGTTATTTTTGGGATTAGGAAACCCTAGTAGAGCCTTAGATACAAGACTAAGCATAATAAAAACATCCCTAAGTTTTGGTAAATACTAAGTAAGTGGTTTATAAAAAAGACGCTATTGAAAGCTTCATGAGACAAAGGCCTCCTACTTTTAGTGGATCATCCGATCCCACGATTTCTGAACAATGGATCAACTCCATTGAAAAGATATTCTCCATCCTCCAATGCCTTGAAAAAGAGAAGGTTCTCCTGGCGGCTTATCGTATGGAGGGTGAAGCTGATCAATGGTGGACGTTGATCAAAAATATGAAGCCTGAGGAGGAGATCGAGGCTTTGGAATGGAAGGTATTCCGGAAGATGTTTTTCGATAAATATTTTCCACGCACCCTCCGTCTTAAGATGGAAAGGGACTTCCTTTCCCTCAAGAAGAAAGATGAGGAATCTGTGGGAGCGTACAAGGAAAACATCACAAGGCTTGCACGATACGCTTCCAGCTTTGTCGTTACCCCCGAATGCAAGGTTGACCGCTTCTTTGGTGGGCTGAAGCCTAGCTTGCGGAAAGCATTAGCGATCCGTGACTTCGACAGCTATGAGGAAATTGTCCGATGTGCCCTCAAGGTTGAAATGGAGATCGGAGAATCACAGGGGTATCATGGGGATAAGAAGCGAAAGGTGTACTTCAATGCTGGTGGTCCGATAGATAAATCCAACGGAGCTAAGAAATTCCAGCACCCCACTTGCCAAAAGTGTGGAAAGAAGCACCCTGGAAATTGCCTTAGGGGGACAAGAAAATGCTTTAAGTGTGGAAGAGAAGGGCACCTAGCTGTTAACTGTCAGCAAGAAGGACCCACGACTGCGACGGAGGGGAGGAACGCTCCGTTCGAACCTCAACGCGTTGTTCAATGCTTCAAATGCAAAGAACCGAGTCATTTTGCGAATCAGTGCCCTAATCCAAGGGTTATTAGAGGCAATCAACAACCTCCAAGACAGCAAGGAAGAGCTTTTTCCATCACTTCTGCCGAAGTGAACCCCGACAACAAAGTGGTGACAGGTACGCTAGTTATACATTCAAGAATAGCGAACGTACTTTTTGATTCAGGTTCTACGCATTCTTTTATATCTCAAAAGTTTAGTAGAACAATCCCGGCACCACCACAAATCATGGAAGTAAAGATGTCGGTGAGTACGACAAATGGGGAAATCATTGCATCCCATGAGTATAAGTCCTTCCATGTTTTAATCTGTGGATTGAATTTCCCAGTGAACCTCGTCATACTCCCTTTGGTGGAATTTGATGCAATTCTTGGCATGGATTGGCTTTCCTTATATAGAGACAACATAAATTGTCGGGGGAGGGAAATCACACTCCATATGGAGAATCGACCCCCGATTCATTACAAGTGTCAGGAGAAAGATGAATCTCCTTTAGCTCCATCATCTCAAGCATGGATATTACTTCCTTATGAGCACGCATATCTGGGTCAGATGATTGAGTCCAAGGAAGAAACCACCTTTGAAGAAATGCCTATTGTGAGGGAATTCGCTGAAGTATTTTCCGAGGAACTTCCTGGTCTTCCTCCAAGAAGAGATGTTGAGTTCTCAATTGAACTTATACCTGGGGCACTACCAATATCCAAGACTCCATATTGAATGGTTGTGGTTGAGCTTGAAGAACTGAAGAAACAACTACAGGAGAATCTGGATAAAGGGTTTATACGCCCAAGTGCTTCACCATGGGGTGCACCAGTCCTCTTCGTCAAGAAGAAGGATGGGTCAATGCGGCTTTGCATCGATTATCGTGAACATAACAAAATCACGATAAAGAACAAGTATCCTCTCCCAAGAATCGATGACTTGTTTGATCAGCTGCGTGGAGCACAATACTTCCCCAAGGTCGACTTGCGGTCGGGATATTATCAAGTAAGGGTGAAGAAGGAAGATATCCCCAAGACTGCTTTTCGTACAAGGTATGGGCACTATGAATTCATAGTAATGCCTTTTGGACTCACCAATGCTCCAGCAATATTCATGGACTTGATGAATAGATTCTTTAGAGATTACCTAGATAAATTTGTGGTAGTCTTTATAGATGATATTCTAATATACTCCAAAACCAAGGAGGACCATGAGGAGCATTTAAGAACTGTACTGGAGAATTTGCGCAAGGAGAAGCTCTATGCCAAGTACAGCAAGTGTGAGTTCTGGTTGAAGGAGGTCTCATTCTTGGGCCATATCATAACAAGCAATGGGATATCTTTGGACCCCTCCAAAACAGATGCAATTGAGGGATGGCCGAGGCCAACATCGGTAACTGATATCCATAGCTTTTTGGGGTTAGGTGGATATTATCGACGATTTGTGAGAAACTTCTCACGATTGTCCAACCCTCTTACCAAGCTAACTCGAAAGGGAGTAAAGTTTTCTTGGAGTGATGAATGCGAAGAAAGCTTCAAGGAGTTGAAAAGGAGTCTTATCACTGCACCTGTGCTCACTTTACCCACAAGTGGGGAGCTTTTTGTGGTATTCAGTGATGCTTCGAAGAAGGGCTTAGGATGTGTGCTGATGCAGAATGATAAAGTGATATCCTATGCCTCAAGGCAGTTGAAAATCGATGAGCGAAACTATCCAACGCATGATCTGGAGTTGGTGGCGGTGATATTTTCCTTGAAAATCTGGCGGCATTATCTCTATGGAGAGAAATGTGAGATATATACCGACCACAAGAGTCTTAAATATATATTCACACAGAAATAGCTTAATATGCGCCAGAGAAGATGGATAGAGATCATCAAAGATTATGACTGTTCAATACATTACCACCCTGGGAAGGCGAACAAGGTGGCGGATGCCCTAAGTAGAAAGGATCCAGCAATTCTATCAATGATGTGAATTGAGAAGGATCCAATCTTCTTAGACTTGATAAAGATGGACGTGAGAATCATAAAGAAGGGAACATCATCAATCCTTTCACAAATGATTGCTCAACCATCTCTTTTGGAAAGGTTAAAGGATGATCAAAAGGATGATGCAGGAATCCAATAAAAAGTGGAAGCTATCAAAAAGGGAAAATCCTTAGAGTTTAATGTTAATGAAGAAGGAATTGTGCGGTTTGGGAAAAGACTATGTTTTCCATCACGTTCTGAGCTGAAGAAGGAACTTTTGGATGATGCACATAGTTCAAATTTCTCTATTCACCCAGGGAGCACAAAGATGTATCGAGATCTCCGAGAAAACTTTTGGTGGGATAATATGAAGAAGGACATCGCTGAATATACATCAAAGTTCCTGGTGTGTTAGCAAGTGAAGGAAATAAGGAAGAAGTCTAAGGGGATGATGCAACCATTGCCCATACCAGAATGGAAATGGGAGAACATCACCATGGACTTCGTCACTGGACTTCCAAGGACATCCAAAAGCAACAATGCAATCTGGGTTATTGTGGATCGTCTTACAAAGACTGCACACTTCATTGCTATTCGAGAGGATTTCTCTTTGGATCAACTGGCACGGATATATATCAGGGAAGTGGTACGGTTTCATGGAGTACCACTATCTATTGTGTCGGACTGAGATCCAAGATTTACCTCTAAGTTTTGGAAGAGTCTTCAACATGCTCTGAATACTGAACTGAACTTCAGTACAGCCTATCATCCTCAAACTGATGGCCAATCCGAGCGGACTATCCAAACACTTGAGGATATGTTGAGATCTTGCTCAATGGACTTTAAAGGAGGACGGGATCAACATCTTCCTCTAGTTGAGTTCTCTTATAATAATAGTTTCCACTCGAGCATCCAAATGGCACCATATGAAGCCCTGTATGGGAAAAGGTGTAGAACACCGGCATGTTGGGGTGAGGTCGGTGAACGTAAGCTGCTTGGACCAGAAATGGTCGAAGAAATGGTGGAGAAGGTGAAAACCAGTCAGCAGCATATCAAGAAAGCCCAAAGTCGACAGAAGAGTTATGCAGATAATCGTCGACGAGACCTTGAGTTTAAAGTCGGAGACATGGTGTTTTTACGCATATCTCCATGGAAGAAGGTCATGAGGTTTGGAAAGAAAGGGAAGTTAAGTCCAAGGTACATCGGCCCCTTTGAGATTCTTGATCGTGTTGGGGTTGTGGCCTATCGACTAGCACTTCCACCTACTATGGCCAAGGTGCATGATGTCTTCCATGTATCCCTCTTAACGAAGTACATACCAGACCCTTCACATGTACTCTCTTCTGAGGTGGTACACTTAGAAGAAGATCTTTCTTATGAGGAGCAACCAGTAAAGATCTTGTATCGTAGAGAAAAAGTTCTACAAAATAAAACAATGCCCCTCGTCAAGGTGTTGTGGAGAAACCACAAGTTTGAAGAAGCAACTTGGGAGTCGGAGGATATGATGAAGCTAAGTTACCCACATTTGTTTTAGTGTGGAAAAAGGAAAATTTCGAGGGCGAAATTTCTTAAGGGGGGAATGTTGTAACGACCCAAAATTTCATTAATGGAAAATCCCTATTGATCCAGTTAAATGTTTCTTTATGAAAAATGTTTTTATAAGATATCAACTTTTTTAGTTTTACTTTAATATTTGTGACCGTTACTTTTATAGCCGTTGAACAGTGATCATTTGGGTAGTTTAAATATAAGGCTTTAACGAACCAATTTTCTACTCAGAAAAAGGAAGCGATAGCCTCATCCAGTAGAATTGCCCCTTACGAAGCCCATTTGTCGGAGCTCGGAAAGGAGGTGGCGTCTTTGGGCTTTTCCCTTGACCAAGCCCAAGTTGAGCTTCATCAAGTCAAGCTCGAACGTGATCGTCTACGGGAAAAATGGAAGTTGATAGAGATTACCACTCGAGCGATGTTATCCGAGCAACCCCCAGAGTCTGTCACCATCGCACACCTTACCCTTAGGTCTTATGCAGCTATTTTAAGGGGTTATGTAACAAATAAGTAGCACCATTTTCATGTACATTATTTTTTATATAATAATGAATATAATTTCTAGTCATTTTTGATACATTGTAACTAGTTTTTTTTAAAGTACAAACGCTGTTTTTAGTTATTATTTAATTAAGAATTATATTTTATTAAATTAAAGGATTTTTGAATTAAATAATATTTTAATAAAATATTATTATTAATATTAAATTAATTTTTATTAAATATAAATGATCTTATAATTTTATGAATGCAATTAAAATTTTTATTAAGGTTTGAAAGCCATTTCTGTCAAAACCCGTGAATTTTTTATAAATGTCGGTTTTTATTTTAAAAGTGAAAATTCACATATTTAGAAAATTATTTAGATAAAATAAATATTATTTTTGGAATCAGGACGTCGAAATTATCCAACGGTGAATTTTTCATAATTTTCTGAGACAGTAAAATTTTTGGGTAAAAATTAAATACCATTTAAATATATAATGTGTTTTATGACATCATAATGACCCAATGGTGATGTAATAAAATAACATAATCCTTATTTTCGGCCAATATGTGTTTTATCATTAAAATAATGAGGTTTTGGGTTTGTTTGACTCATTTTTCAAAGCATTAATGGAGCCCTCAAGACTTATTCAACACTTTTCCTTTTTAAATTAATTTCCATGGGAGTGTGACTCACCTCCACATAAGAAACCCAAATTTTTTAATAATTTCGGACCTTGGCCTTGTAAAATTTTGTTTTCATCTTTCCTTTTCCAGAAACCATGGGCAAATACCATGGGATGGTTTGTGGTTTGGACTATTTTAATATAAGGGGTCCCAAACCTAAATAATAAAGAATTCTCTCACCTTTCCTATATAAACCCACCCAAGCTCCCACTTCCTCCTCACTCAAAGCCCTTGAAGTTCGTCCAACCTCTGCCCTTTTTTCTCTAGAATCCTCCCAAGGTGCCCCAAGCTCCCAAGAAGCCTCTCACAAGCCTCTCTCTAGCCTTTGGAAGCACACATCCAAGTAAGGGGTTTTCTTCCTTTCTCATTTTTTTGTCAATTTTCTTTAAGTTGTATTTCCCTTTTTATTACAATTATGAATGTTGGGGTATGGTTTCGCACCTCCCCCATACTGCCCTCATATTGTTTGAATGATGGAAGAACCCTTTCTCTCTCATTAAATGCCTCCCATGTACACCCGTTACTATGCCGAAATTCCGAAAGGAACTTCTCTCTCTTATTTTACATTCAAGCAATACTTTTGTATCATGAATATAAATTCAATTTCTATTGTTGGAACATGTATATATATGATCTCCTTACTGTCCATTACATGTAAATATGATGAGGAACCCATTTCTCTCTCATCAACCTTTTTTATGAATTCTTATGTCACGCCGTTACGCTGCCGAAATCACACCGATTTTCTAAGCTAATGTCTTTGTGTAGTGAATACCATGCCCATTTCTCCATAAAGGGTATTAACCTTTATGAACATTTACACATTGATTATAAAGTTTCATGTATGAATTCCACATTCCTTTATCGTGGAAGAAATGATTATGTTTTATGAATCCATGTTTTATGATCCATGTGGCACACTTATGCATGAAATGAAATGTTTAAGAAGGGTGTGCCCTTTATAGCGCTCCAATGCATTGGGTAAAGTATAGTATCATGATACGTCATGTGCAATGAGATTTGACTCATGCTAATTCAAGTGCAACGAGGGTTTACTCGTGCTTCAAGTTCAATGAGGGTTTACTCATGCTCCATGTGCAATGAGCCTTGGCTCATGCTAATTCAACGTTAAGTGTTGTTGCCACATTTCCATATTATGATTATCATGCTTTATCATGCCCTTATGTTCATGTCTCTCTTATGCTCTATTGATATGCCTATTTCATAACATGTATTGTACTCCTCATGTTATTCATTGTGTACTCCCTTACTGGGCTTTATAGCTCACCCTTTTCTTATGCATGTCCTCAGGTTATTCCATGCAATGCTAAGTACGAAGGAATGTAGTGGTCATGTAAAGGAAGTTTTCAATAAGGATGTTGTTTTTCAAGTTTAAAGTTTTTATGTAATGATCCTAAGCCCCAAAGACACTAAACCTCTCGATCTTCTTTGTTGTATCAAGTGATGTTTTATGTAATAAAGCATGTTTATGTTGTAATAAAAAGCAGGGTTGTCTTAGTTGGTATCAGAGGATAGGTTTAGTTATTTTTGGGATTAGGAAACCCTAGTAGAGCCTTAGATACAAGACTAAGCATAATAAAAACATCCCTAAGTTTTGGTAAATACTAAGTAAGTGGTTTATCAAACAAATACATCCCTGTCTGGATACGAGCAGGTAGAGGCGGCTCTGGCACAGATGTATCCTAGGGGTAAAACCCGAAAACACCGCTTTGAGCTAGACTCGAACGGGAACTGGTGCACGAAAACGGGCCTTACTGCACTCTTGGTTACGACACTCCCGGGGGATATGTTTTGATAAATTAACAATCTTAGTATGAACCCTTATTAAGGGAAAAATGCCCATAAGAATATATGTTAGAACGAAGATCATGAAAATCCTGGATTGAATCCTATAGACTCATGAGTTAATGAGATTAAAGTTTATTTATAAGTCATCAACTTTTGTCTTTGGATTACCCTTTATGTGTTACCCTTAACTTTCATTTTATTCCAGCCAATGGCCGGTAATAGGAGAACTCGGGCTAACAACCGTTGTGAATATCAGTGTGATGATTGTACTTATGAGATGCCCAATCCAATGGGAGCGCAAATCGCGAACTTTGTCACGCTTCTCTCTCAGCTAACTCAAGTTTTGAATAGAAACACTGGTCAAGAGGAACGTCCAACCCCCCCTAAGAAAGAACAAGTCGCTATTGAAAGCTTCATGAGACAAAGGCCTCCTACTTTTAGTGGATCATCCGATCCCACGATTGCTGAACAATGGATCAACTCCATTGAAAAGATATTCTCCATCCTCCAATGCCTTGAAAAAGAGAAGGTTCTCCTAGCGGCTTATCGTATGGAGGGTGAAGATGATCAATGGTGGACGTTGTTCAAAAATACGAAGCCTGAGGAGGAGATCGAGGCTTTGGAATGGAAGGTATTCCGGAAGATGTCTTTCGATAAATATTTTCCACGCACCCTCCGTCTTAAGATGGAAAGGGACTTCCTTTCCCTCAAGAAGAAAGATGAGGAATCTGTGGGAGCGTACACGGAAAACTTCACAAGGCTTGCACGATACGCTTCCGGCTTTGTCGTTACCCCCGAATGCAAGGTTGACCGCTTCTTTGGTGGCCTGAAGCCTAGCTTGCGGAAAGCATTAGCGATCCGTGACTTCGACAGCTATGAGGAAATTGTCTGATGTGCCCTCAAGGTTGAAATGGAGATCGGAGAATCACATGGGTATCATGGGGACAAGAAGCGGAAGGTGTACTTCAATGTTGGTGGTCCGATAGATAAATCCAACGGCGCTAAGAAATTCCAGCACCCCGCTTGCCAAAAGTGTGGAAAGAAGCACCCTGGAAATTGCCTTAGGGGGACAAGAAAATGCTTTAAGTGTGGAAGAGAAGGGAACCTAGCTGTTAACTATCACCAAGAAGGACCCGCGACTGCGACGGAGGGGAGGAACGCTCCGTTCGAACCTCAACGCGTTGTTCAATGCTTCAAATGCAAAGAACCGAGTCATTTTGCGAATCAGTGCCCTAATCCAAGGGTTATTAGAGGCAATCAACAACCTCCAAGACAGCAAGGAAGAGCTTTTGCCATCACTTCTGCCGAAGTGAACCCCGACAACAAAGTGGTGACAGGTACGCTAGTTATACATTCATGAATAGCGAACGTACTTTTTGATTCAGGTTCTACGCATTCTTTTATATCTCAAAAGTTTAGTAGAACAATCCCGGCACCACCACAAATCATGGAAGTAAAGATGTCGGTGAGTACGACAAATGGGGAAATCATTGCATCCCATGAGTATAAGTCCTCCCCTCTTTTAATCTGTGGATTGAATTTCCCAGTGAACCTCGTCATACTCCCTTTGGTGGAATTTGATGCAATTCTTGGCATGGATTGGCTTTCCTTATATAGAGACAACATAAATTGTCGGGAGAGGGAAATCACACTCCATATGGAGAATCGACCCCCGATTCTTTACAAGTGTCAGGAGGAAGATGAATCTCCTTTAGCTCCATCATCTCAAGCATGGATATTACTGCCTTATGAGCACGCATATCTGGCTCAGATGATTGAGTCCAAGGAAGAAACCACCCTTGAAGAAATGCCTATTGTGAGGGAATTCGCTGAAGTATTTTCCGAGGAACTTCCTGGTCTACTCCAAGAAGAGATGTTGAGTTTGCAATTGAACTTATACCTGGGACGCTACCAATATCCAAGACTCCATATAGAATGGCTGTGGTTGAGCTTGAAGAACTGAAGAAACAACTACAGGAGAATCTGGATAAAGGGTTTATACGCCCAAGTGCTTCACCATGGGGTGCACCAGTCCTCTTCGTCAAGAAGAAGGATGGGTCAATGCGGCTTTGCATCGATTATCGTGAACTTAACAAAATCACGATAAAGAACAAGTATCCTCTCCCAAGAATCGATGAATTGTTTGATCAGCTGCGTGGAGCACAATACTTCCCCAAGGTCGACTTGCGGTCGGGATATTATCAATTAAGGGTGAAGAAGGAAGATATCCCCAAGACTGCTTTTCGTACAAGGTACGGGCACTATGAATTCATAGTAATGCCTTTTGGACTCACCAATGCTCCAGCAATATTCATGGACTTGATGAATAGATTCTTTACAGATTACCTAGATAAATTTGTGGTAGTCTTTATAGATGATATTCTAATATACTCCAAAACCAAGGAGGACCATGAGGAGCATTTAAGAACTGTACTGGAAAATTTGCGCAAGGAGAAGCTCTATGCCAAGTACAGCAAGTGTGAGTTCTGGTTGAAGGAGGTCTCATTCTTGGGCCATATCATCACAAGCAATGGGATATCTGTGGACCTATCCAAAACAGATGCAATTGAGGGATGGTCGAGGCCAACATCGGTAACTGATATCCGTAGCTTCTTGGGGTTAGGTGGATATTATCGACGATTTGTGAGAAACTTTTCATGATTGTCCAACCCTCTTACCAAGCTAACTCGAAAGGGAGTAAAGTTTTCTTGGAGTGATGAATGCGAAGAAAGCTTCAAGGAGTTGAAAAGGTGGCTTATCACTGCACCTGTGCTCACTTTACCCTCATGTGGGGAGCTTTTTGTGGTATTCAGTGATGCTTCGAAGAAGGGCTTAGGATGTGTGCTGATGCAGAATGATAAAGTGATATCCTATGCCTCAAGGCAGTTGAAAATCCATGAGCGAAACTATCCAACGCATGATCTGGAGTTGGCGGCGGTGATCTTTTCCTTGAAAATCTGGCGGCATTATCTCTATGGAGAGAAATGTGAGATATATACTGACCACAAGAGTCTTAAATATATATTCACACAGAAATACCTTAATATGCGCCAGAGAAGATGGATAGAGCTCATCAAGGATTATGACTGTTCAATACATTACCACCCTGAGAAGGTGAACAAGGTGGCGGATGCCCTAAGTAGAAAGGATCCAGCAATTCTATCAATGATGAGAATTGAGAAGGATCCAATCTTCTTAGACTTGATAAAGATGGACGTGAGAATCATAAAGAAGGGAACATCATCAATCCTTTCACAAATGATTTCTCAACCATCTCTTTTGGAAAGGTTAAAGGATGCTCAAAAGGATGATGCAGGAATCCAATAAAAAGTGGAAGCTATCAAAAAGGGAAAATCCTTAGAGTTTAATGTTAATGAAGAAGGAATTGTGCGGTTTGGGAAAAGACTATGTTTTCCATCACGTTCTGAGCTGAAGAAGGAACTTTTGGATGATGCACATAGTTCAAATTTCTCTATTCACCCAGGGAGCACAAAGATGTATCGAGATCTCCGAGAAAACTTTTGGTGGGATAATATGAAGAAGGACATCGATGAATATACATCAAAGTTCCTGGTGTGTCAGCAAGTGAAGGCAGAAAGGAAGAAGTCTAAGGGGATGATGCAACCATTGCCCATACCAGAATGGAAATGGGAGAACATCACCATGGACTTCGTCACTGGACTTCCAAGGACATCCAAAAGCAACAATGCAATCTGGGTTATTGTGGATCGTCTTACAAAGACTGCACACTTCATTGCTATTCGAGAGGATTTCTCTTTGGATCAACTGGCACGGATATATATCAGGGAAGTGGTATGGTTTCATGGAGTACCACTATCTATTGTGTCGGACTGAGATCCAAGATTTACCTCTATGTTTTGGAAGAGTCTTCAACATGCTCTGAATACTGAACTGAACTTCAGTACAACCTATCATCCTCAAACTGATGGCCAATCCGAGAAGACTATCCAAACACTTGAGGATATGTTGAGAGCTTGCTCAATGGACTTTAAAGGAGGATGGGATCAACATCTTCCTCTAGTTGAGTTCTCTTATAATAATAGTTTCCACTCGAGCATCCAAATGGCACCATATGAAGCCCTGTATGGGAAAAGGTGTAGAACACCGGCATGTTGGGGTGAGGTCGGTGAACGTAAGCTGCTTGGACCAGAAATGGTCGAAGAAATGGTGGAGAAGGTGAAAACCAGTCAGCAGCATATCAAGACAGCCCAAAGTTGACAGAAGAGTTATGCAGATAATCGTCGACGAGACCTTGAGTTTAAAGTCGGAGACATGGTGTTTTTACGCATATCTCCATGGAAGAAGGTCATGAGGTTTGGAAAGAAAGGGAAGTTAAGTCCAAGGTACATCGGCCCCTTCGAGATTCTTGATCGTGTTGGGGTTGTGGCCTATCGACTAGCACTTCCACCTACTATGGCCAAGGTGCATGATGTCTTCCATGTATCCCTCTTAAGGAACTACATACCAGACCCTTCACATGTACTCTCTTCTGAGGTGGTAAACTTAGAAGACGATCTTTATTATGAGGAGCAACCAGTAAAGATCTTGTATCGTAGAGAAAAAGTTCTAAAAAATAAGGCAATGCCCCTCGTCAAGGTGTTGTGGAGAAACCACAAGTTTGAAGAAGCAAATTGGGAGTCGGAGGATATGATGAAGCTATGTTACCCACATTTGTTTTAGTGTGGGAAAAGGAAAATTTCGAAGGCGAAATTTCTTAAGGGGGGAATGTTGTAACGACCCAAAATTTCATTAATGGAAAATCCCTATTGATCCAGTTAAATGTTTCTTTATGAAAAATGTTTTTATAAGATATCAACTTTTTTAGTTTAACTTTAATATTTGTGACCGTTACTTTTATAGCCGTTGAACAGTGATCATCTGGGTAGTTTAAATATAAGGATTTAACGAACCAATTTTCTACTCAGAAAAAGGAAGCGATAGCCTCATCCAGTAGATTTTCCCCTTACGAAGCGCATTTGTCGGAGCTCGGAAAGGAGGTGGAGTCTTTGGGCTTTTCCCTTGACCAAGCCCATGTTGAGCTTCATCAAGTCAAGCTCGAACGTGATCGTCTACGGGAAAAATGGAAGTTGATAGAGATTACCACTCGAGCGATGTTATCCGAGCAACCCCAAGAGTCTGTCACCATCACACATCTTACCCTTAGGTCTTATGCGGCTATTTTAAGGGGTTATGTAACAAATAAGTAGCACCATTTTCATGTACATTATTTTTTATATAATAATGAATATAATTTCTAGTCATTTTTGATACATTGTAACTAGTTTTTTTTAAAGTACAAACACTGTTTTTAGTTATTATTTAATTAAGAATTATATTTTATTAAATTAAAGTATTTTTGAATTAAATAATATTTTAATATAATATTATTATTAATATTAAATTAATTTTTATTAAATATAAATGATCTTATAATTTTATGAATGCAATTAAAATTTTTATTAAGGTTTGAAAGCCATTTCTGTCAAAACCCGTGAATTTTTTATAAATGTCGGTTTTTATTTTAAAAGTGAAAATTCACATATTTAGAAAATTATTTAGATAAAATAAATATTATTTTTGGAATCAGGACGTCGAAATTATCCAACGGTGAATTTTTCATAATTTTCTGAGACAGTAAAATTTTTGGGTAAAAATTAAATACCATTTAAATATATAATGTGTTTTATGACATCATAATGACCCAATGGTGATGTAATAAAATACCATAATCCTTATGTTCGGCCAATATGTGTTTTATCATTAAAATAATGAGGTTTTGGGTTTGTTTGACTCACTTTTCAAAGCATTAATGGAGCCCTCAAGACTTATTCAACACTTTTCCTTTTTAAATTAATTTCCATGGGAGTGTGACTCACCTCCACATAAGCAACCCTAATTTTTTAATAAGTTCGGACCTTGGCCTTGTAAAATATTGTTTTCATCTTTCCTTTTCCAGAAACCATGGGCAAATACCATGGGATGGTTTGTGGTTTGGACTATTTTAATATAAGGGGTCCCAAACCTAAATAATAAAGAATTCTCTCACATTTCCTATATAAACCCACCCAAGCTCCCACTTCCTCCTCACTCAAAGCCCATGAAGTTCGTCCAACCTCTGCCCTTTTCTCTCTAGAATCCTCCCAAGGTTCCCCAAGCTCCCAAGAAGCCTCTCACAAGCCTCTCTCTAGCCTTTGGAAGCACACATCCAAGTAAGGGGTTTTCTTCCTTTCTCATTTTTTTGTCAATTTTCTTTAAGTTGTATTTCCCTTTTTATTTCAATTATGAATGTTGGGGTATGGTTTCTCACCTCCCCCATACTGCCCTCTTATTGTTTGAATGATGGGAGAACCCTTTCTCTCTCATTAAATGCCTCCCATGTACACCCGTTACTATGCCGAAATTCCGAAAGGAACTTCTCTCTCTTCTTTTACATTCAAGCAATACTTTTGTATCATGAATCTAAATTCAATTTCTATTGTTGGGACATGTATATATATTATCTCCTTACTTTCCATTACATGTAAATATGATGAGGAACCCCTTTCTCTCTCATCAACCTTTTCTATGAATTCTTATGTCACGCCGTTACGCTGCCGAAATCACACCGATTTTCTAAGCCAATGTCTTTGTGTAGTGAATACCATGCCCATTTCTCCATCAAGGGTATTCACCTTTATTCACATTTACACATTGATTATAAATTTTCATGTATGAATTCCACATTCCTTTATCGTGGAAGAAATGATTATGTTTTATGAATCCATGTTTTATGATCCATGTGGCACACTTATGCATGAAATGAAATGTTTAAGAAGGGTGCACCCTTTATAGCGCTCCAATGCATTGGGTAAAGTATAGTATCATGATACGTCATGTGCAATGAGAGTTGACTCATGCTAATTCAAGTGAAACGAGGGTTTACTCGTGCTTCAAGTGCAATGAGGGTTTACTCATGCCCCATGTGCAATGAGCCTTGGCTCATGCTAATTCAATGTTAAGTGTTGTGGCCACATTTCCATATTATGATTATCATGCTTTATCATTCCCTTATGTTCATGTCTCTCTTATGCTCTATTGATATGCCTATTGCCTAACATGTATTGTACTCCTCATATTATTCATTGTGTACTCCCTTACTGGGCTTTATAGCTCACCCTTTTCTTATGCATGTCCTCAGGTTATCCCATGCAATGCTAAGTACGAAGGAATGTAGTGGTCATGTAAAGGAAGTTTTCAATAAGGATGTTGTTTTTCAAGTTTAAAGTTTTTATGTAATGATCCTAAGCCCCAAATACACTAAACCTCTCGATATTCTTTGTTGTATCAAGTGATGTTTTATGTAATAAAGAATGTTTATGTTGTAATAAAAAGCAGGGTTGTCATAAATTTCATATTTTAAAAATTCTAATCACAAAAGATTGAAAATTAAGAAAAATTATAATCCTATATATGGAGCGAAATAATGGTATTTTATAATAGAAAAATTTTCAATAATTTGTTTTTTTTGTTGATTTTCAATGTAAAATTTATTATAATTATTTAAATTGAATTAACAGATATAATATTCATCTAATTTGACTATAAATCATTTTTACAATATTATTTATAATTAATATTTAATTTAAAAATCCTTTTTTAACTAAAAAACATTATTTATTTATATTCATGATAAAAGAAGATTAATTGAAAAATACAAAAAATTAACCATAGGATAATTGCAACATTATGGAATCCAAAATTATTTTTATTTTATAAAATACAATTTTTAATTGTATCAAAAACTAATTTCATTATTGTAAGTAGTTCATTTCAGAAAAATATGTTTTAAACATAAAATGGATTTTAACAAAAATTATATCTTTTATTAGAAATATGTTTTATTTATATAAAACATTTATTAAAACGTGTTTGAAATGTTTTTATTACTATCCATATTACAACTTATAACCACTAGGTTATAATTATCTTATTTGAAAAATTCAAATAATAAAAAGAATAATTAAATATAAACTCAGTGTTGGTGTATCGTACAACAAGTCAGTGTTTTGTGTATTGTACGCAAGTCATTGTTGCGTGGAACGTACGTCATGTCAGTTCCATTGAAAATGATTCATTGAAATATATTTTTTAGGATATAAGAAAAAATGTAATTTTATTCAAAATATATAGGTCTATAGAAACATAGGATGTTACATTCTACCTCTTTAAAATGAATTTCCGCCATGAAATTAGTTTGGGTTATCAAAGGATTTGTAATTGAATGCTTAATTCATTGAAACAGAAATAAAAAAATGATACTAAAGCATCAATAAAAAAAGGAAAATTTTTAACCATAATTGTTACCCAATGTAACGTATATCATGGTTTCCACATAGAAGAACAAAAGTTTGTAGTGAATATAGGAAATTGAAGAAAAGTGTAAATATTTATATAGAGTTATTAAGGTCATCAATAAAAGACAAGTGCATGGTTAGAGAAAAATTGAGAACATTAATGTCATAAATATGTGATGATTTAAAACCCACTACATACAAAAAAATTAAGGTATTAAGTCGATTTTTTACCACTTTTAGAACGTTGAGTAATTCCTTATAAATTACATTGAAAAAAAACCATTTTTTGGTTTTTCTTTGAAAACATATAATAAAACCATTACCTCGTGGAATGAATGTCTAAAAATTAACATTGATAAATAAAGCAATAAAATACATTTAAATTGATCATAAGGTCCATAAAAAATAAAAATTATAACTATTATTCTATAAAAAAGATGCATTTATTTATAAAAATAAAAAAGTAACACTAATAGTTCATCATAAATATTTATTCATTAAAAATAAATTCACATTAACTAGGACATAGCATTGGACAATGGTCATTTTGAAACCCCTATTATCCTTTAAACATGTGTTCAAGACTTGAAACCTACCCTGACTTGATTGGTTTTCACCTACATACATGAAATCCTTTCATAAAAATGCAATAACATAATATATTAGATTGACATCCTTGAAATAATGTTAATCATTTATTAGTATTTTTACAATGGGTTTCAACACAATCTCAGTACACAATTACTTCCTTTGATGTTTAACATAAATATTACATGAACAATAAATCATATAACCCTGCTCAATGGTGAAAATTCAAAACATTTGAAACAGAGTCACAAATTTAGCTAAATATCGATTCCCCTGTATAACAGAATGTATCCCTTGGTTATCACATTCTAAACATGTGAATAACCTCATCATATATTATATTTAAACATGTTAATAACATGAATTATCATATATCTTTTTATAAAACATCCATGCCTCTCCATTCAATAATGTATTGGTTCTATTATTGAATCCAAAATTATGGTAAACTTCATTTGTGGTAGTAGATTCCACCTATAAACAAGTCCATACTTAGTTCCATGGTATTAAATATTTTCCAATTTACTTATTCTTACCCCACATACAATTATTCATAAAACATTATCTCATAATAATTAATATATTAAGGGTTATGTTCCCTTATTAAAAAACATCATGTCATTAAATCTGTTCACCAATCCATAGGGAACATTCAATATAAACTTGTAAATAATGATAAAAATTATAAGTATAATAATCCTTGTATATTTCATCATTCATTAAATTTTAATCTGAATACATAAATACATCAATTACTTCATATGTAATCCATTATCAATGATAACTCATACTACTATGAAATAACTCTTTACATTATCAATTCATCAACAGTATATTCATCCTATGAAATGTAACTATTACTCAGACCTCCTTGTCGATCCTCTCCAGAAAGTGTGATCATTACTTACCATTGAGAAAAAATCTTATTCATGTAAAGAGATTACATATAGGATGTTTAAATCATGACACCTTCAATAATCTATGACACAATGGGTTTATCCTACGTTATCCATAGCTAGCTTTTATAAAGATTCTTCATGATGGTTCATGATGATTTTTTGAATTCACAATGAATATCCCTAGGGAGTGTTATACCAGTTTTGTTGTTAGGCATGTTGTTTTGTACCAAATTACCACAAGTCAAGCCTGGAACATCTTGTGAAATTTATTACCCTTTGTACATCTCTCTCACAGTAACATCAACATGTAGTATCTAAATATGAAAGTATTATTTAGAACCCAATCACTATATCCTTTACCAAAATTATAAGATATATTCCTAAACATCAACTAATCATTAGACTGTTCCTTAAATACATATATTTACATGTCAATAGAAATAAGCATAGGGATCTCACTAGGGTTTTCTCATCCTAGTTTCCAAAGGTTTACTATATATTTTCAATGATACTAACTGAAGAAACCCTCTCAATAAAAACATATACATTACATAAATATTTTAGAATACATAAACAATATACAAAAATATTCCCAAAAATCATAGTTTTTATTGTGCCTTTGGATACATGGAAACATAAACACTGGTACATAATTGAGCTACATCACCTCCCACTATGTTCTTCCAGAAAAGAACCCATATTTAACATATCAAAAAATAGTAAATATTATCATAACCTGGATGAAAAGAAATATAAAATGGGTGTCCACAAATTCTTATTATTTTTAAACAAGGGAGACATGTACGCATAAATATGAGGATAAGGGTATGAAAAAGTGATCTAGAAAATAGACGACCATACAATGCATATCAATGATAATATACAAGAATAATGGCATAAACAGTGGAAGTTCATAAGACATGAATAAAAAGGAGATTGAGGAAATAAACCATTAAGGCATAACATAGGAGTATGACATGGAATTTTTGAAACACCTAATCTTAAAATAATATTTATATTAATGATGTAATCAATTCTAAGACCGTATTAGTGGAAAAAGTTCTTTACTAAACTGGGTAACCTGTATTCCAACCCTATATTACAGAACAGATGTACCCCCATTCCTCCCATGTATTACTAAACTGTTTAACCATCATTCTGGCCCTATATTACTGAATCATGTAACCCTCGCTTTATCCCAACATTATCTCATGACATACAAATCTTTACCTAATACAATGAAGCAAGATATAAGTCTGACCCACTGTATAATCAAATCATTCAAACATGTTCCACAATATCACAAATAAAAATATCATAACCAATGAAATGAAATGGGCATCATTAAAATGTAAACATATAATAACCTATACAAGGAGACATGGTTCATAATCATTTCATAATAAACATAACCGGTGGAGAAAAGATGTTTTCAAAATCATATAACTAGTGAAAGAGAAATGGCTTTCATAAAAATAATACCCATGAAGGATAAATGGGGTTCATAATGACCATATAATTAATCATAACTCATTAATAGAAAGGATATGAGTTGATCATTTAGATAATTTCCTTGAAATTCATGAGTAACATCAATATATGTCATATTAGATGGAAAATAATTTAGAAATATACTCTAAAAACATTTCTTGAGGAAAATATCCTTTTTTTAATTTTTTTAAATAAATAAAACTATTTAAAATAAGTATCGAACAAAAAAACTTGAATACTTATAAAGAATACATGAAATCATTTCAACAAACCATTTTCAATGAAAAAATTTAAAATAAGATTCGAGTCATTTAAAAAACTGTTTTCTTTAAAAAACATCTACACTTTTAAAAAATGATTGCAAAATTATTTGAAAACCATTTATTTGAAATTAAATTAAAAAATTATATGTAAATCATTAAAACAATTTGAAAAATAGGTTTATTTTTGAAATCTTATAATGAATAATGAATACATTTTGAAAATAATTTTTCATGAAAGCACTTTAAAAACATTTAAAAAAGTTATGAAACATTTTTAAAAACAATTTCATCCAAAAATTTAAAATATGTTTGGAAACCATTTTGGAAACAATTTTCCTAGAAAAATACTTTTTAAAAACATTTTATTTTATATTATCCTTTTTATCAAGGAAAATACAACTTCGAATAAATGATTAATTGTAAAGATTTACATATCGTATGAGGTCAAAATAATATTCCTTTTGTGCAGTAAAAATGATTGAAAAGTGACTTTTTCAAAAAGTGAAAAGAATATTACAATAACGATTTTGGGAAAAGTATAAAAGTATTATAATTCCATTTAAATATTATAGTTTAATGGAATAATATTCTTGTAAAAACATTTTATAAAACAATTATTTCTAACTGATGAGAGGGTAATGTCGGGATTTATTATAAACACTTCCGTAATAATCTTAAGATAATAGATTATAAAATGGTACCAAGACAATATTATGTATTTAAATAAAATATAATAATTAATTTCATGAATATTTTTGAGATATGGGTAATATTATTTCATCAATGAAAGCATAAAAATAAACTATATAGAAATAATATCATATTTATTCAATAAACACTTTTTACATGATATCGTGGGATCCTGGTACCCATTTATAAAATGGAAATTAAATTAAGTATTTATTATCATGGAAATAATGATATTAATGTAAAGGATTGAAAAATTTATGTATATTCACCTTGAAAAAAGTGTTTAGGTGTATAACAAAACATGAGTCTCAATGACGTCAAGTATAGACAGAACAATTTTACAAAATTGGGAACATTTAAAACAAGAACCCAAAGAAATAATGATCATGAAATGGGAATGTAAATACCCATTAATTTATGTACAATAAACCTAGAACATAATCTTGGATAGTACATACACCACAGAAATGAAAATAGTGGCGACCTTTGTTTGTTTCTTGCAGAAATTAAAAGTGAGATAAAATCCATTTACCCAATTCCTTGACTCTCACCGTACTTATACAATATTCGTGATCAATAAAAATATTTTACTACAAATATATTACAGAATAACATCCTTACATATAATTCCATATTTTTTTTATTATGACCTTATATTAAATTATATTTAATGATCCTATGTTATGTTTTCACTTTGGGTAATATTTATTTGTTTTTCGCATCTGTCTCAATTTGTTATATCATTGGCCCTTATACATATAAGATTATTGAATAATTAATATAGTGATATAAAATCAAAAAATAAAATGAAATGTATATAAATGTATGTTTATGAATATATATAAATATTATACATGAATTACTATATCATATATATCATGAAATCTTAGTAAACTAATCTATAATACATCTCATGTGGTCAGTAAAAAAATCACATCGCTCTGAGGGGGCGGTAGTCCACACTTCCTCAAATAAAATTATAATATTATCACCAAATAGATGGTAAAAAGATGTGGGTTAAAAATATAATATATAAGATTAAATGAATAATAAATATAATATATTACATATATAAATAAAGTGGCCATCATAATTTCCACCATGATTGGTAGTAAAGAATAAATGAACAAACATCATTTCATGAGGCAGTTGTACGTCATACACAAAAACAGTCCATTCAACATCCATTAGATGGAGTTATGTGTTATATTAGGTCAAACCCATTGAAAAAAAACATCCAAGTATATGTTTTATACTGGTTTTTTCAAAAATGTATGTAATGAAGAAATATGATGGGTGAATAAGAGAAATAAAGGAAAAGCGAATGAAAGGAGACATTACCTATAAATTGGTTAACTCCTTTTGGTTTGTTGAAAAAGATTCTCTTGAGAGGGTTTATGAAAAAATTTTAGATTAAATGTAGAAATTAGGATTTTTGGGAGGCTACATGGGAATATCTTGGATGAAAATAATTTTTTTAGAGGTGCGAGGAAGGGGTAGAGTGCCTAGTATTTTATAGTAGAGGGTGAGTTTCCCTTATGGAAATACCAAAAGGTATTCAATAATGGGTTATCTATCTTACCTAAAGTTACTATTTTTTTAATAATAATGGATTAGAGGATAATAATGTTCTAAAAAACCACATACACACAAAAATATGTGCATTTTAATTATTTGGTACCTTAACTTCTAAGATTCCCCAATTTTATCATTTTGGTTTGTATTAAAGCATTTAGTATTTTAATATAATTAATTTAATAATTATGTAATAATAAAAATGAGATTCATTAGAATATATGGATTCATTTAATCATTAAAAATATAACTAACTTATAATATTAAAGTACAATTTGTTTTTTAAAATAATTTTAATACAATCACATGTGGCATGCTACATTGCTCGTTGAACTCAGACCGTCGTAACAACGTATTTATATAATATGTTTCAATATGTTAAATACAAAAGCATAATTATTTAATTAATATTACATATTATATATATATTAACACTAAAATTTTTACTTGGTACAATATAGTGTTTTTATCAATTTTGAAATATTTTATAAGAATCATTTATATTTAAATAATAATAATGTCAATTTCGAAATTATTTATTTAATTCTTTTTTCGGAATATCAATAATAAATTAAAATTATAATATATTAGGTATAATGGTGTGTAACATCATATATTAGTAAAAATAAAAATAAAATAATTCAATCAATTAGCTTCACTTTTAATATTTATAATGTCATTTAAATTAGTTAATTATTAACTAAATCATCATTATATTGATGTTTCTTAATCATTTTTTGTTACTAAATAATCAATAAAAATTATTTTGAATATATTATGTTAACTATAACACAAATATATTTAAAATGGATATATATATATCCTAAAATAAAATGTTTTTTTATATATCGTAAAGTGTTATAAATGTTAATTGCAATGAAAGTTATTTTTTTGCCTTTTTTAAATACTTACTCTTTTTATAGAAATATTCCATTTAATAATATCATAATAAACAATATAATATTAAAAATTTAGGTAAATTTTTATATTTTGGTACCAAATGGATTTTGGAAAAAGATTCAAAGACATTTTGGTCTTTAATATTAATGTCTAGTCCCTTATTAAGTTTAATCTTACCTCAATCACCATAATTAATTTTAATCACATTAACTAATCATTTTAGTCAAAAATTTAAGTTGATATTATTAGAGAACGACTATAATACTAACAACATCGTTATATTTCATATTTTTATTATTTTAATCATTTAATTAGGACAACTCAAATTAATGTTAAGCCATTTGATGTGGCGAAAAAAACTGATTTTTATAGTAGAAAAATGATAAAAATGTTGTTATGTTTTTATATTCAATTTTAAAGTGGAATTTATTATAATTATTTAAATTGTATTTATATATGTAATATTCATATAATGTGACCTCGAGAAAATATTTATAATATCATTTATCATTAATAATTAATCATAAAAATGGATGTTTTTTACGGAAAAGAAGAATTTCTCACTATTCCTCAAAAAAATATATTTCCCAAAAAAATCCAAAAAATTCACTCTAGACTAATATCAAAATTTTGAAGACAAAAACTATGTTTAATTTTATCAAATTAAATTTATAAATGCGTATAATGTTAGTTCTATTATTAGAAGCCGTCCATTCAAAAAAAATTAACATAGAAAGTACTTTTAAAAATCATATATTTTTATTATCAATTTTTTTTATTTATATATTAAAATTCTAAAAAGTATTTGAGAATTAGTTCTTAAAGTCTATATTACTATGTTTATCCACTAGGTTATAATTATTTTATAAAAATTATTAATGAAAGAAATAGATATTATTTATAAACTAATTGTTGTGTGTATTGTATGCCAACTAACTCTTACATGCATCATACAACATGTCAGTGTTACATGGAACATAGGCTGATTCAGTTCAATTAGAAATTATCTTTGTCTTATTTCATTTTAAAATATAAATGAATATTTTAATTTATTTTAAAATAATACATCCATAAAAACATGGGGTGTTATAACATATATATACTACCCATTCTAAAATAAAAAGGATAATGGAAAGATAATTGATCAATTTTACCAAATAATTGGAAAACAGCCATACTTTTAATGATAAAACTATTAGAGACATATGAAGTTCATGGACTCATCGAAATTATATTTATGTATCCCTAGGGTTTAATGGAGACTGTGAATATTGAATGAGAATGGATTGGGGTTCTAAAAACACGTACTCATCTAGAACATGTTTGATTTATGACATTAATTATAGAAACATATCATGAAATATTGGTATGGATGGTTTGTCAAAAAACATATCATTTTGGATTAAGAATATATAAATACCCTTTTATCCTAGGAATAATATCTCACTCCATGAACAATTATTCACATCCTTTTTACAAATTCATAAATTTTACCTAAATCCTTTCATATTATGAATATCAATTCAGAATGTAAATCATTTTATGTATGATTTTTTCTATATTTTGAGTCAATTTTTTTCTTTGAAAACCATTAAATTATCTTATATCATTTAATCACAACCTTTTAGAATAATGAAAACCATATACATGGAATATAATATAATGTTGGCCGAGAAATTTTTTGGCATGGGTTGTGATGAGTGATATTTTACAGTAATTGATTTATGATTTTCATAATATGTGGATGTTTTAGTAATATGGTTAGGTTATATTTATGCCTTGAAATATGTTGTGATTTGGCATTGGTTGATTTGGGGTGCAAGAGATGTGGTGTGGACATGTTAGTATCCATGATAACGATGAGAAAATTTTAATATGATGAAACTAAATGATTTATTTATTTAATATTATCATGCTATGAAATTTATTTTCTTTAATTTGATTATTTTTATAAGGACCTATAAATTAGAATTACATATCTAGTGTTTTTGAAATAGATTTCACATTCTAGGATATTTTCATTTTAATGAATATTTGAATTGGAACAAACTCTTTCATAGTAAACCCATATAAATCAAGTGGAAACTTATAACCAATATAAATTTCTTCCGCAACATAATACTCTTTAAGATAAAACATTATTTATTTCATAAAAAATTCATTAATCTCAACCATTACATCACCATTCCCATACACATCCTGTGAATGTCGTATAGAAAAGTGGGATGAGAAAAAAAATAAATGTAAATGATATAAGATAAATTAATTCCATATTATGTTGAAAATATACAAACAAATGAAAATATTACCATTATCTTAATTTAAATTTGATTATATGTAGTAAAAAATTGTCACGTAAAAAACAGATACATTTTCCTTGTATAAAATCATTTAAACTACTAGCAAGTAATTAAATGCACTTATTTGACTAATAGAATCCTATAAATAAAACCCTTTTAAAAAATTATAATTGAAATAACCATATTGAATACTTTGGAAATTTCCATTATCCAATTTATTTGAGTTCAATATAGGTAAACTCATCATTTTTTATATTATGGTCTTACACAATTCTATCTGGGCCACCCAATGTTAATCTATAATAATCATACCTGACTCTATCTAAACCTCTCCATATGAGTTGTAATAAGATTACACTACACTATTTGGGCCACCCCATGTTTTATTCTCAATTATCATATAGTGAATAAACAAAATATGTTTTTTCAATATTTTTTTGTCATAAGTCATTTCAAAAATTCAATTTAATCTCAAAAAAATTCCTTTTGGATATCAAAATACCCATTCCTTATTTAATGAGTCTTTTAGAATAAAGACCCTACTCACCTCATAAAGAACACCATTTTCATTGAAGATAACCTTGTAAATTTATATAAGGCTCATAAATTAATGAAACATTGTGACGGATTAAAAAAATGTCTCACTAAGTACAAATGAAAAAAATTCATTTCACTTTTGTTAAAAGAAACCATAAAAAATCATTTTTCAAAATAAAGTCAATTTCAATGAGTTTTATTTGTCATATATGTAATTTATCATCCACAATAATAAAATAATGATAGTTATTTACATTCATGATATCCATTTTAGGGATTAATATTACATTTATATCGGTTATTCCACTATTATAACAATTCTGTATTTATTTATTTTTACATCAGATATTTTGACACTATTTGGTACATAAGTAAAAAATGACTTTTTTATGATGTCTATAGTAAATGTGGTTATTTTAACATAATCTCCATAATATTTATCAACAAATAATTATAATTTATATTATTAAATTATAATTTTAATTCGAAAAAATAAATATGGTTATGAAATATGAACCATGTTATAATCATAGAGATGTTGGTCGTACGTATGCATGAGCAACGTTTCAATTTTTATCGATCATTATCTAAAGAAGGTAAGAATTATTTTATCATCATGAAATTATAATAATATAATTAATATCATATTGTTATATAATAAATACTTATATTTATCATATATGTTATGTAGTGATGGTAAATGAATCACATCACTTTGTGGGGGTTGTAGTGCACATGTATGCCCGAACGATAATGTCATATTTCTATGAAATGAATTGTAAGAACATAAATGATATATTATACATATATAACGATAAATATTTTATTAATATAATATATATAAACATTAAAAACATCATTATAACTATTATTCATTGATGGGGATGGAAACAAAATTAGGGCAGTTTGTGAGGCAGTATTCCTTCATACACACGAACAATTAATTCTGGTCACATTTGACGAAATTGGAGATGGATATAGCTCATTTATATGAAATACTAACTTCTATTTATATTTATTGTATTTTATTTATTATTTACAGTCTTTTTATAATATTTCATGGATATAGATGAGGAAACAACACTAAAATGTGCAGTTGAAAACTATACCTCTTATTCTAACAATATTATCCCTGTAACACCTTTAATCCACCACCAGATGTGTTATGACTAATAAAATAAATCGAAAATTATATTAATGATTATAGAATTATATTTTATATGTTATTTTATAAATAAAGAACGTTATTTAGTGTAAATAATGGAGAAAAACGAGTTCCTTTTTATATGAGAGTAGAGGGGCAATCAAGAAACTTTTCAAAATATTAAATAAATATCATTTAATTTGAATCTAAAAATGGATCCAAAAATATGAAATTTGAATATAATATTATCATGTGTCTATATATTTCCATAAAATAAGAATTATTTATGTATTTACTTGATTTATAATACATCAATTTGGTTTTAAACCTTATTTGAACACTTTAATTCTTACCCTGATAACATTGATTTTTAATCTGTAACTGTCAATAATGTTATCAAAAAATTCAAAAAGAAACATATATGGACCATGGATGACTATAAAAACCACATAAAAATATATTTCCTTAATTTTATATTTTTATAAAATTTAAATCATTTATTGAAATATGATATAATTTAAAATAAAATTAATATTAATTTTGACATTGTTTATTACATTAATCAATATAGAAAGAAATAAGACAAATTATCTACTAAAAATTATTTCAATAAATTTTTATTATATTAATTTGAAATATAATATTTTGGGTCTACATAAATAATCTAAAATTATATTTATATTAATAAATTTAATGTCCTTGATTTGATTTTTCAATTAATAAAATAATTAATGCATTATTGTTGTCAGAGTCTTTATGATAATTATTTATTACCTAAAAATAAAAAAATACCATATTGAATATAATTGTTTTTTATTTAAATTTTATAATTATGTTCAAACATATATTCTACATCACTATTTACTAAAATATTTAATCTTATTAAATAAATTAGAGTTACAAGTTTTATTTTTCAGAAAATAAAATATTTCAAGGGGTTGAAAGGTATACCTGTGGCTCAAAGAGGAAAAATATGTTCCCAAAGGATTATTTGGGATAAAAAAAACTCATCCTATAAATTTTGGACATGTGTTATTGTAATTTTATAACACTTATAAAAATTATATTTACCAATAATTACGCTATTTTCCAATTTTTTGGAAAAAAATATTATAATGTCTTCTATTTATATTGTCAAAAAATAAAATTCAATTATTGACTAAATTTAAACACCATTATTAAAAATATGGATTCAATTTTTAATGTATAATTCACAAGTGGATGATTTTATTTAAATATTTTAATTGAAAAAAGGAATTAAAAAACTATTTGTCAAAAAATATATTTTTAAAACCTAAAATTATTTTATAATAATTTAAATTATAAAATCAATTTAAAAGGCCATAATTTTTCTATTGAAAAATAATATGAACATATTAAATTTAAAAATTATCAAAAAAAAAATTTAAATTTGAATATTTGGAAAAAATAAATTTCAAAAAATATATAAATTTTTCAGTATTCATTAAAAAACAAATCATTTGTAAAAATTCTAAAAATATCACCATATGAATTTTGTTTATAGAAATTTATAATATTATTTTAATTTGATATGATACAATTTCAATCGATTCCAGAATTAATATGTATTAGTTTTACTTAAAATGAAATAAAAATTATTTTTTTAGATAACGTATTTTTTTTGAAAAATTAAATGACTTTATAAAAAATTATATTGTAATTGTCTAAGAACATTCCAAAAAATTAAAATTAATTTTAAAATTTTTTTATTTTAAAAATATTTTATTCATATACACTACATCCAATTATACTTCAAATTTAAAATAGACACATTTATATAGTAATATTTAGTTTTTTATTTTTCTTTATGTAGAGGATCATATATGCAATGAAACAAAGAATTTCCTTTTAAAATATCAGGATGCTATATTCTCTCCCCCAACCTTTAAAATTTAATGCGCACTATTTAATACTCGGTCTTATTATCTATGTTTTTACCTTTTAAAATACCATTTTTGAAATATGACATAAGAAAAATAAATAAAACATACACATTAAAAGAAATAAAGAGATATAAAAAGGTCAAAGGAAATAAACATACTATGATTCCACATAGAAGAACATGGATATGGATGAGAAAAAAAACAATAGGTTTATAGTAGATAGTGATTTAATGCAAGGTCCTCTATATGTAGACCATCATAAAACCTTAAATCTGTGATGGTTTAAAAGGACATTAATTTATCGATAATAAATTAAATGGATAATTTTTTTTCAAGAACCTTTTGCTTAGAGTTGAGTAATTCTATTTAAATACATACGATAAATGTATGTATACATACTTAAATGAATATTATATTTTCATCCATTAATAAATTTAATCAAAAAATTCATCTCTTTATCCAAATGGTGATTATGATTTTTTTTCAATCATGGAGCACTAGAATCAACAATAACGAAAAATGAAATTTATGAAAGAATAAAAATATTCATCCTTTATTTTGGAATTAAAAAACCCAAAATGGATTGGATATGATTAGATAATTACTAAATTAATAAGCCTTAAAAAGTATAATTAATTATAATCCTTAAAATTCAATAGTAAATATGAATGTTCAACATAAATAATTTTAAAATATTATCATTAAAATTCCCAAAAAAAAATCTAGAAAAATATTGACAGCTAAAAATAAGTTTATCTCATATTCATCTAACATAAATTATTTCATTTATCCCCAAATAATATAAATTATTCTAGAACTATGATACTAAAAATAATATATATAAATCCTATAAATATTAAGATAAGATATCTATTTCCATTAACAAAATGAATCACCAAAAATACACAACAAACCTAAATTTTCTTCAAAAATATTATAAAATAATATATTATAATATTTAAATTAATCATATAGTGTTCCAAAAATATTTTTCATCTTTTTTAATAAGATTAATCACTTATTCGAAAAATCATTTTCCAATCCCATGGTTATCTATTTGATAATAAATATATTCATAAAATGAACATAAACATTATCCATCACATCTCTTAAAAAATTCATACTATCCAACACAACATTTTGTCCAATGATAGGTGATACACCATTTTTCTCTTTATTAAAGGGTTAAATTATCACGGTCTCAGCAGACATTAATGGTTGTCACATAATCTACAAGATGATATTTTTCATGAATTGTAATATTTTAATAAAATTTAAAAAAGTATCATAGAATCCTAAAAAATAACCTCAATATGATTTATCCCAATGTTTATATAACACCATACTTTTTGTATCCCACAATTTTAATAAACCATAATTATCTCAAAAATGAATTTCCTGAAATATACCATCAGTCACAATTAAATTGAATAAAATAAAGCCTCAAAAGGGTTTTAAAAAACATAACATATGATAAATTTGAAAACTATAAATTCATGATGAAATCCACAACTCTTATGAAGAAATTATAATCTCATAAGTTATCTTAATAATCCGTTGATATCATTTAAAAGGTACTAGGGATAAATATTATATATTCTACTATTATTGAACAATAATTCACATTTTATTATCTTTCTAGTTAAGTGTTTTATAAAATAAGGAAAAAATGCTACAATGTAAACTCATACATTAAATTTGGACAAATATACCCATTATCCATTTTCTTACACCATATAAAACTATTTAAAAAACATTATCTCTTTTCTAAAAACATTTCATGTCCCTCAACATGAATTTATCCTTTCCTATACACATCCTATGTAAAATATATTAAAATTTGATATGGTCGCATGAAGATGAGTACGATAGTAAGGGAATGAAAACTGTTAGACTAATGAAAACGTGGAAATGAAAATAATGGTAACATTTTTATTCATTTTTTCTATTGGAATATTTTATAAAACATTTTCAATTTAAGAAATACTTTTTTCAAAAATATCATCATTAAAACCCATATAAATAAATTAAAATCTCTTTGGGTGACATAGATAATTATATAGATAAACAACATTATAATACAAATTAATTATATTATATATATGGATGATGTCCAAAAATATTATTAAACAATAAACTAGAGAGATATCAAGTACCACCAACCACTTAATATATTGGGTTATTACATAAAAATATCTGGGCCACCCAATGGAAAACTATAATGGGATAACCTGATGTAATCTAATCCACCCTATGTGAAAATGTAACATACATAACCATTGTTATATGGGCCACCACATGTTTAATTCTAAACATTCATATACTAAACAAAAATTATTTATGATTCCAATTTTATGATAAAAAAAAAATTTAAAAACTATTTTAGACATATCTGAAAATAATTCTTTTATATGAAAGTTCCATATAATTTTTAAAAGACAACATTTAAATTAAAAACACTATAATCATCATAATGAAAAAATTTCATTGAAAATAACCACTAAAATTTATAAATAATAATAAAATAACTAAATAATACTGATGCAGTCTAGATCAAATTTTGAAATATATGTAAAAATTATTCTTTTTTAATTTTAAAAATAATGAAATAGTAAAATAATAATTTTCAAATGAAAGCCATATTCTAATAGTATGGATTTTCATGTATGTCCTTTATCTTCATGAATAAGAAAATTATATTAATTTTTTACTCTCTTTATAAAAATATTGAATATTAAAATTTCACATATACCACATATGAATATGTTGTATTAATTAAATAATTACATAATTTTATATTATTTCTTTTGTAGATATTCATAACTCAAGTCCAAAATTCCATTTGTATGATGTATATAGTCAATGTGGTCATTATTAAATAAACACCAGAATAATATTCAATAAAATACTATCTTTTATATTCCTAAAATATAATTTTACATTCATATATTAAATATGGTTATGATAAATGATCACTTTTATAATATTGCAAACGTAGGTTGTACGTACACATTAGTAACGTTTCCATTTTCCATTGATCATTATGAAATTAATTTAAGTTATATATTATATTTAAAAAAATATTATTATCAATAATATCATATTAATCATTAAAAAATAGTTATATATATCATCCGAGTTTTTTGGTGAATAAAAATAAATCACATCACTTAGTGGTAATGACAGTTTACAAGTTCTCATGAATGAAATTATAATATTTCCATGCATGGAACACTGATAGAATAAATTATATATTACAATTAAATAATGATAAATATGTAATTATTATCATATATAAAAAATAATTGAGTAATTATTACTAGTATATTGTGATTGTGATGGAAAACAATTTATATCGGTTCCCAAGGTGGTTGCCCAATGTACAAATGAATGAACAATTCTATTCCAATTTGATGCGAGTGGTGATGGATATAGTAATCCCTCTGAAATAATAAAATTGAAGTATATGGAATATTTTGGATTTATTATTTTATCTGGGTTTAAGTAGAGTTGAAGGATATGAATGACGAAACAAAACTAAAATTTTTAGTTGAAAGCTATAAATCTTCTTCATACAATCTCCTTTGATTATCACATATAGACCACTCAAAATGAGAGGGGAGGGGAACTCTTGGAATATAGAAACATATTAATATTGTATAAATTTATTTCTATTTAAAAATTAATCCAAATATATAATTTTAGAAAAATATATATAATTTTTCTTAAATCCATTAACCAAATAAAAATCAAATAGGTTATGACTATACCATTACACTTATTATTTCACTTTAACCCTTAATTAACCCCATTAACTCTCATCATGGAATCATGGATTTTTAACCATTGAGGGTAAATATAGTAAATATAAAATTTCAAAATAACCATGAAATAATAAATTGAGAAATTTTAAAACACATTCAAATAATATTATTTAATATAAATTTTTATTTATTTTATAACATTTTATAAAATATTTTTTAAAAAAAAATATAATTAATATCAATGTTGACACAATACATTACATTGAATTTTAAATGACTAAATATAACATGATATCATTGATAAATATCATTAAATACATCCAAAATATATCAAGTATATAAATTATTTTTATGATAATAATTATCTCAAATTATATTTATTTTAATGTTTTTAAAATCATTTATTTGATTTTTACATTACTAAAATAATTATTCTGTCATCATTGTGATAGAATTTATGGTATATTTTTATTAAATAAAAATTAAAAATAAATTATCATTATGAATATAAATATTTTATATTTCAAAGTAATTTTTATGGTCAAAAATTAATTTTAGATGAACAAATATTAAAAATTTAATACTTGTTAAAATCATTATTATGAAAAGTTTGGCTATTCTAAAATTAAAATACTTTAAGGGGAATAATATTATCTATTTGGCTGATGGAGGTAATAAAATTTGATCATAGATTTTTTTGGTAAATAATTACTCATCCCACAATATAAATACAAGTTTTAGCAACATTATATAATCCTTATCATAATTATTTTTTACACTAAATTACATGATTTACCATTAACCCTAGTAATTAAAATTACTAAGTTTAATATTCATATTTTCAACAAATAAAATTAAAATATTTACAATGTATAGAACAACAGATTGAAAATAGGGAATAAATTTATGAAAACATATAACATATAAGTTTTAGAGATTAATTTCAAATAAAATAGGAAAAATTAAATGGATATATAATTTAAAAAAATCCCTTTTTAATCAAAAATTTTTTGTATAGTAAATTCAATCATATGATCAATTTAAAAACCCATAATTGGATAAATTTTAAGAAAAATGAACTAATGAAATTCAAAACCAATCCAAATATAAAATTTCCCTTCTAAAAACATAAAAAATAAATTTTCAATAAAATTCGTTATTTTTTGTAATTCATTGAAAAATAAAAAATTTCATTAAATTAACAAAATTTCACAATAATAAAATTTTTATTTATGATTTTAAAAATTACATTCATTTTATCAGATGTATTTTCTGAATGATCCAGAGTTGAATTATATAAATTTTAAATTAAATTCAATAAAAACCATTATTGAAAAAAAAGTATTTTCTTCAAATAATATAATAGATTTAATAATTTTTTTGTGGTAATTTTATAAGAACATACTGATATAGTCCTGTTATATGAGTCCAATATAATTATTTAAAGTTGCATATATCCATATTCATTACCTCTAATTTATCATTTTTGTTAATATAGTAACATTAAAATATTAATATTTAGTTTTTCCTTCACTACTAGAATTTTGAGTATCTACACCCCCGCACACGGGCGACCGCCATTGGCGGTTGCTATTAAGACCAATATCGACCTTCAATGGCGGTTGCTAATCCCGTCTAAAAAACGCGGGATTTTTCCCGCCCTGTCATTCCCCACTTCCATTCCTGCCGCAGCAATTTCAGGCCACCTCGCCGCCGCAGGCCGCCACAGTCGGTCACCCCATCCAATACCATTGTCGGCCCCCTCTTCCCCCTTACCCATCGTAGGTGACCCCCATCATCAACCACATCAACTGACCACCGTCCACATGCTCCATCAACATACCTCACATACCTCCGTCCGCCGTAGATCCGCCATGACCGGCAGGTGAAGCTTCACCAACCCTCATCGCCACGGCCATGTCCACTGGTTCCATACAGTGCAAAAAAATGATGTATTTTGATAGAGGCTTTAGCGACCTCCATTGGCGGTCGCTATTGCTCTTTACCGACGAAGCAACAGTGACCGCCAAAAGCGGTCGCTAGGCGGTCTCAATAGGCCTGGCAGTCGCTAATGGCCATTAGTGAAGTAGTGCTTTATGAGATATGTTTCATATATTTTATGCATTATAACATAGTGTTTACATTCAAAATATCTGGTTGTTTCAAAATTAATCCCATGATAAACTATTGGGTTGTATTATTTTGAATTTTAAGGGGTAATAAACTAGAGATATTGTAAACTTAATAATTTAGAAAATATTGGGACATATAATTAGAGTGTTGATTTTGATTTTTTTAGTGTGCATTGTGTGTTGTGATGTATCATTGGTATCAATAGATATTAGGTGAGGTTATGAGGCATTTTAGGGACGATGAGAGACATGTTATTACTAATTTATAACCCATGGTCTGGATGTTGTGTGTTGCCTATTTAAAATGTATTTGATGTTATTTCATTATACTCCCCACCCAAGTTGGATAAATTCACGAAGGAACAAATGTTTTCTATTATAGGTGTTTTACTATGTTTCAAAGATGGTGATGAATTAGATGAACATATATCCTATCTTCACCATTATTCCTTCTACATTATTGGTGAATATTGAATTGTGTTGGTTATCGATGAGTAGTGATGTGTTGGTGTAGGAGACATACTAGTGATGATCAGAATAAGATACTAGATGGTTTTAAGCACAATAAGAATAGGGAATGATGTTTATGTCCATCCCATTTTTTATTCCATACATTCTTTGTTCATTAAGAGGCGGTGATGGGATTTTTTTTATTAATGATAGAATGATATGTTGGGCCCATTGATACGCTATATTTGGTAGGGATTCATCCTATCCCATATTAGCGATGGTTGGATATGTGATGTTGGGACATCGAATGGATAACAATATATGATGTTTGAATTTGGTTAATAAGAAAGTAAAATTAGTGGTTAATTGTTTTTATGGGAATGTATTTATTTCAGCAATGATATATTGTTACACATTGAAGAGTTATTTAGTTGGAGTTTTATGGTGGGGTAGTAAATAGATAGTTTTAAAGTCTATATTTTATTTGGTTCTACTTTTCATTTGATAGTGAATTAGTATGCTCCATTATCTTTTTCACAAATGAAATTTATAATGACCTTATAGGGGTAAAAGATGTTCTCACTATATGTACATATAAATTAATTGTCAAGATTTCATTAGGACATTAGTGAAAGATATGGGAACTACTAGCTTGAATGTTGAAGTTATTGTTAATTTGTAATAATTAGATTATCATTTGGTACATCACATAGAGAGTTTTATTATATTCATTGACATTGTTCATGAATTATGATATGGTTTTTTTATAATAATATTTTATGGATTTGTTTTATATTTGGTGTCCTATATTCCACCATACATTCTTATTTATAGTTATAACCCACATATATTTGATGTTTTTAATATCCTCGGTTCAAGTTGTAGTCATGTTGATTGTTAGAGTTGGTATTGATGGTAAATAACAAATTTTAATCTAGTGTTGTCCTAGTATGGTTACAATTAAAGGAATGGGTAAACATATAGTGATGTAAATAGTTTTGGCTAATATATAGATGGAAATTATAATTATTAATTTTTGAAGACTATATTAATGGTGAAGGAATTTGCGTTAGAAAATATTGGTGATTGTTATAACCCATGGAGACTAGATAGAATATGAAATTTTAGTCCCCTCTTGATCTGATATTAGGAATCTATGATTATTGAATGTCCACATGATATAAAGATTCCTAAAGGGTGGGGACCATGGTGAGGTTCAGATATCATGATTTTATTGTTCTTTATTGATGATGATAATTTTGGGATTTTATGATAAATTATACTTAATAAATCATGGAATTCCATGATACCATGTGGGGGGTACCCATGTAATTTTAGTAATGGATCTCGGTCAATTATATTGTTCAGTATATGATATTTTATTTAAGCATTATGATCTTGTTTATTTTTGAAAAGTCGATCTGAGAGAGGATAATGAGGCATGTTTTTCCCCTTCCTGGATATTCAGTGATAATGTCTACTGAAGTGTGAGGGGAAGAAAATTTATATACATACATATCATTATGATGAGGAGACTTAGAGAATCTGTGGTTGTATTTGATAATGATATGTTTTAATGGTTTTTCATATTAGTTTTATGTGATGGGAATCACATCAATTTAGGATTTTATATCACAATGATCAGTAGAAGGTAGAAGTTTAATGTAATGAATTCCAAAGCATTTTCCCATTGGAATCATTTTCATCAGTAATGAAGGAATCATAGTGGTTGGAGATCCTCCCACTTAATCAATAGATTCTAATAATGAAAAATCCATATTATACGTGTAAAGACCATTTTCATTTCTCTATAAAAGACTCTCGAGATGAACAGTCTTGAGAATGGTTTTTGGAGGAGGTGTTCAAACATGGTGATCTAACATGTAGTCACCCCGTATAATCTTCATGAAAAAATTGTTTATAAGAATATGGAGATGACCTAGTGGATAAAATACCAAGGAGGAGAACCCCAATAAATGTACAAATAGGATGTCACTTCTATCAAATAATATTCTATTTGATCATGAATGGCATATATGTAAAAGTTATGATTAGTATTGAGTCGATCATAACATCTTAATTTGTTCTTTTTTGGGGAAAATAATTCACTGGAATATATAATGGGATCTCTATTTTAGATATATAATTTCAGAGTTCAATGTCACGGGACATGATAAGTTCATAAATACACATGAAAGCGAGTTTGGATTCAGATGTAAGAACATATTTTAGGATTAACAGTTGTTTTCGCAAAGGAAGTATCAGCAGTAGGGGTATCCAACTATTGTGATTTGTAATATTCAAATAGAATATGATAATGAAAGGATATATAGAGTTAGTATAGTTCATCCCAAATATATAAATCACCATATGTTTCATAGTTCTAGTGTATCATCTTGGTGGATTTTAGAAGTGAGGTTGAAGATTTGGATGTAGTCATGTGCATTATATAGAAGTTCCAATGCCCAGGGGGATAAAGGTGGTTCATTGTAAATTCACTTTTCATCTAAATGTATTTTCAATATTGATTATAATGTTTTTAACTACATCATGGATCCTTATTTGGTCCAAATTAATGTACTAAATATGTAAAGGAATTAAATACACCAAGTTTTATTGATGCCACATGGTAGTAATGATTTATTATATTATGTATGCCATGAATATTAAGTGATTATGGGGGATCACTAGTCAGTAAAGGACGTGAAATTTCTATAAGAAACATAATATTATATCATTTTTGACATGGAATGGATATATTACATTTTTTAAAAGAGTATTTTATCAGAGGAGAGAATAATTCTATTAAATATTATGTTATAGAGTAGATTTCATTTGAGATGATTGTTATAGAATGTGAGGAGTGTTTTAGAACAATTTTTTTAACAATTGGTTAAGTTTTTAGTAGAATTCAAAATGGTTGTTGTTTCTAATATTTTTAAGGAGTTATTTTCTATCTTCTTGAATGTGTTATTGAAAATAACACTTGAATAATTATTTGTGTTTTTAAAGGATTTATATTGTGGAATATATATTATTTTTATGACACCATATCAACTAGATTTCATGAGGTTATGGGAGATGATGCACCAGGTTGATAATCAAACTTATAATGGTTTCGTATTACCTAATGTATCTCCATAGGTTTCTTTGTTTTTTTCTCTAAGAAGAACAATTTTAGTCTTTGTATTTTTATAAACTAACTGAGTTAAAATTGAGTTATAGAAAAAATGGTTACAATGTTCTATGGGTACAAAATAATTTTATCAATTAAGGTGATCGATATGGGCATAAGAGAAATACCTATGGTTTGGAAATCATCAAATGTGTGTAATAGAAGGAAAAGTCCCATGATATAATTCATATGTTTGTTTGGTCACACTAATTGTTTGTTCATTTAAGTCGTTTTCAAGATTAAACTATTAGTGTTCATGAGAATCATGAAATATTGGGTCCATGAGATCTTATACATATATCTGTCCATGTTTTTTTATTATATCTATATCTTCTAGATATTATTTGAGTAAGTTGTATATAATTACAATGTTTTCAAATAGGTTAATAAAACCCCTCAAATATAATGAAATATTTCATTCTGAAAAACATTTATGTGAACTTTGTGGTTATTTAGGAGCATACTTTCCCAATGGTGTGTGTTAATAGACCCATCCTACTTATTGGCAATTGTTTCTAATGTGACATCCAATAATGTTGCAGTGGTTCTTGTATTTCATTGTCTGTGTGGTTGTTATCATTGTTTTTTGTGATATATATCTATTATTTCACTAACTCTAACCAAATTTATCCTGAAGGAACAAGATTCAATATGGTCTATAAAAAAATCATGATTATTTCTAATACGTGATTCAAAATTCAAATAATTCTAATGTGTATCAGTTTCCAATGAAATGGGTGAAGTTTTATGTATTTTTTGATTCATCCCATTTGAGATTCAGATGCATATATATGAATCAAAGGTTGATAATCACATTTCAGTCTATGAATTTATGTCCCCATGTGTATACCAATTCCATCCATGATCTAGAGATGGAGGTGGTGGGCTTTTCGATGAATTTATGGATATATTACCTCATAAATGAATTTTTTTGTGGTATTCACAATCTACATGTTCCTTTAAAATGTTTTTTTATTAGCATTCTCTAAATCAAGAATATCCAAGGCGATATAATTTAGAAATAATAATTATTTTTTATCTCCCACCATATAGGAATGGGAAATGATTGTATTTGCATGCCAGGTAGGATGTTATGAGGGGACGTCATCCAAGTGTCCAACTATCCCTTGAATGTGGTGGAAGATCGTATAAAAATACATTTCAACACTTTGGAGGTCAATTTTAGAGGTTATCATTATCATATAACTGTTGAATTATCATTGTGGTTGAAATTTTATTGGTATTTTTTAGGTGAAATAATGTTTTATGTGATTTGAGACAATTTCAGACATTTTGATAATATAGAGAGGTTATTGTTGGATTTTCATAACCAAATAATATTCTAATGGGAGGATACATAATAAATTAGAAATAGGTGGGGAATTACTCTATGAGTCTTAAAACATTCACTTATTTGTACTCTTGGGTATGACCAATATGTATTGTGGATTGAAGAGGTGGTGTTTGTTACCAGGGATGAAGAGGTAAGTGAATGGGTTTGAGGAATGGTGACTGGTTTTTTCAAAAGTTGAATGCTGAGCAGCATTTCCCCATATTTTTATTCAAAACATTATATTTCCTCAGGTTTTGTTGGAAGGATATTTCATTAGATATTTTCATTGTGTTATCCCTTATATAGGGAGGACCTGACACACATTATATTAAATTAGAATGAATAATAAAATTATCCCATTATTTAGGTATCATGGAGTAGAAATTTTTAAAATATCATATTTCGAAGTATGTGGATGATATTTTTTATTTTCATAAGGAATTAAGTAGAATAATTATAGATATAGACGCTTAATATTTGTTTTTCACATGCCTAGAAATTGATTTCAATATAATTATATTTTTTTGCTTGTCACTTATTTCTACTACTAGATAGTCAAGATGATATAATGAACTATCTAGACACTATAATATATGATATGGGAATGCATATCAAATTCTAGGGTATCCTGGATGATGTAATTAAAGAAATTTGAGTTTCACTATAATAATTGGATTAAATCATCAATTAGAATTATTCCACGTGAGGAATTTATTTGGTGTTGATATCATTCTTGAATGTGATAGACCGTGGATGTGGATTTTTTAGTTAATGGGTTAGATGTGCTGTAGGGAATGAAAGATAAGATCCAAAAGGTACTATCAAAAAATAATGTGGATCATAATATTCAGAAGGATAATGATAAATTAAAGAAAAGTAACAAATATTTGCAGTATAGAGACTACATATTCATAAAATATTCCACACATTGAGTGAAACATAGGTTTGGTTGGTGGAGAAATACACCCCTTGTATTTTTAAGCCATCCAAGGATTTGGATCATATTGGAAAGGAGGTGTATCAGTTGGTTCTTACACCATGTCTATATAGGATCCACAACAACTTCTATGTATTCCATCTTAATCATTATTTTAATGATTACTCATACTTAAATGAGTGGGAATATTTGGATATTGATGATGATGCAGAATTTGTGGATTGACAATTAGATGCACAATACTATTGTTAGAAGGTATTTTGAATGAAAGTTATTGATTTTATTTATCAAATTTGGCGGAATGGTATCTTGGAGTAGGTTACCTATGAATCTGAAACAAATATTCCTTCTCCTAATCATGAGTTCTTTCGAGTGTGTTTTTATTTTTATTCCTTTGGTGATGTAATTCTTCACTTTTTAGATTATAAGAAATTTTTTATATTATTGATATCTCTTAGGTGATTGGTTCACATGGGATGTAATGTGATATCTGAGATGTATCTTTTTAGGTGGATGAATATGAAATTTTATTTTTCCTTTTATTTTAGGAGTACAGTTTTGATTAGTTTTGGATTTGAATGAGTATAATGGTATCTAATGTCAGGTTATAGATCATTGAAACCTACATATTACATTTTCATATTTCATTGTGAAATTTTTAGTGAGTTTAAAATCTCTTGGGATTCTGTGGGAGAGTTATTTCCATTTTGAGGGTCACCACAACTTGGTTTTGGGCGTTGAGATAGATTTTTTGGACATAGGTTCTTAGAGGTAGACATGGGGATAGTAGATTATTGTTGGGATATACCATAGAAAAAAACATCTTGGAAGGATGTGTTTTTAGGAAATGATCTCTACTGGTCACACTTTGAGAAACTATTATAATACAATGATATAGTTATTGGTGTGGTCTTTTGAAGGAAACCTACATAATATGAGTACCTAGATCTATCCATATTTTGGTTTGGGGTTTGTATGAATGAAAAATAAAAACACATGGAAATAAACTATAGTGGATGGTCATAACATACATTAAAGGAAGCAATACACCATAGAATATGTCATGGACAAAGTTGTGGTGATGGAAAAAATAATTTCCATTTGATATGAAAAAGGTGGGAAACCACTAGATATTTAAATCACCATTTACAATGGGATTACATAGTGTATCTAATAGTCATCATTACATGGTGAATCTAATCCATATTCCACTGTAAATAGAGGGATCAAACCACCTTTTAAATTTCACATATTTTTAACCATTCTTTAGGCATCTTCAAAAAACATTATAGCCCTATGATCATATATATTTAGGGTTTCATCTTCTTTAATTTTGGAGGATTTCGTTCCCCATATCGATGGTATCATCTTATATCATTATTAATTTTTTATTTTATGCACATAATATTGAACCACAATACGTTGGCCTTATTTACTGGCTTGGATTCAATATGGGATTATGTAGATATATTCCAGTGGTTTTCCCTTGATATTCGTGAAGGATGATTCCTTGATTATTCTACTAGAACTAGGTTCTGTTTTATTTTCCAATCATGTTATCGGATCTTCATTCTCACCTTTTCTTAAGTGCGTTTATGGAAATATCATGAATGTCTATTTATTTTGGTTGATATTATGGGCTGAAAATCAATCAGATAAATGATTACCATATTCTAAAATTGAAGCTAATGGGATGTAATCACAGGTGTTTATATTTTTTATATTTCCATAGTATCATAACTTCTCAGATCTATTGGTGAAAATAATTTTTTTCAGAAACATGGTTCTATGATATATAATAAAAAAGTATGAAACCATTGTTGAGATTTTTTTTGAGATCACCATGAATGAAAACGTTTAATCACATATGTCACATCTCGACCAATAATATTGATTAATTTAATAATTTAAATTATTTTTCGTCTATATTTAAAGTTATAGTATATTGAAAGATGAATATTAAAATTTTGGAAAAATATATTATTGTACGGTTAGCAAGCACTGTCATGGGTAACTGTATGGTACCTTTGCGAGTGGCCAGGTGTGCCTGAGTTATGGCGCACAACATACACAAGGTTTATAAAACGACCCAACAAGAATGTCACTTGGATCTGTAAGTAGGAATTGTCAAGTGGGATTGTTTGTGCAAAATTTTCTCAATTGTGTGTCTTGATACAGGTGTACACGTTAGATTCCATTATTTCAAAATACATAAAAATAAAATAAAAATTATACGAGGAATAAAATGAAATAAAATTAAATAAATGTAAATGGTATTATAATGATAATAATTACAATATAATTATTATGAATAAAATTATTATTATTTTTTGAAAAGGTTTATAATAATATTAATATTATTAAAATCTTTATTATTGTATTTATTATCATTTTTTATAGTTTTTTTTATTTTTTTACCCAACATGGGCGCCCCCCCCCCCCCCACAATCGTTTTCCCATCTCCCTCACAGCACACTCCCCCTCCTCTTCTCTTCCCTTCCACACACTCCACCCCAATGCGCATCACACCACCTCTTGGGTTCCCTCTTGTGGTCACTCCTCCATCCGGAAGCACTCTTTCATGCATTGCCACCCTGATCCAATGACCCTCCTTCAGATGAACTCATGATCAAATGCAACCTCCCGACACACTCTTGTCTAGTGTGCCCCCATCAGCTGCATCGCTCCCCTATGGTGGTCGTCCCTCCTTTCGGAATACTTGGCATACCCTCTTCCCCCACTGGTGAGTATACCCTTTATATAAGGGTTCTCTCAGTGGGGTTTTACTTTGTTCAAACACTAATAGTTATGGTTAGAGGTTGGTTTGATTTCAAGGATTTTTATGGTGCATGGGTTGTTCTTCAAGATGTATTCTTGCTTCACTGAGAGTTTTGATCCAATCACACCACTTTGAGGTAGGTGACTCTGTTTTTTCCTTTCCAATTCATTCCATTGGTTCTAGTGTATTTTTAAATAAAATCAAAATGTGATTCACATACCCATTCTATATTGACATATTCATGTGTAATGTTTTTATGAAGGAAAAAATTAGTGGAATTTATTTTTTAGGGGTGATCACTTATATACATTATAGTTGTGTACATGAGCAATTTAATAAAAAATGGAAATTGTTATTTTAAAAATGAAATTGATCTCTTGTGATATTTCATGTCCTTAGTCATATTTTATATCACATATTTGATTTGAAATGGGGTAGGTTTTGTGGTTTGGAAGCCTTATTATGATTGGGGATTTTTGGTAAAAATGATTAGGAAAAGTATTTTTAGTTTGTAAACATTTATTATTGGATTTGGTATTCTATGTATTATTTCTTTGTTTTGATGATATGTGATGCTTCTAAAAATGTTATTTTGTATTTCGTGTAATTATATAGTGTTTCATTAGATTTTGGCACTTCTATGGGTACAAGATGAGTGTTCATGGATGCAACCTAAAATTAAGATAGAATATTAAAATTATGGTTTCCATCAACATTGTTTTATCCAATGGTTTATTAGGTTCTAATGGAATCATGGTCTCTTTGTTATATTTCTAAAGTTGTTTCAATTTAGTGGTGATTTTATAGAATTTTTTATCACTTATAATATAATATAGATTTTTCAATGATCTGGAAGCTGTTTTTTATCTTTAAATGCATTGTTTGTTATCATCTAGGACATTTAAAAAGAATTGGGAATAGAAATGGTAATGGAGCTTTTATTGTAAAAAATATGAATCTATTTCTTTTTTCTGTTTTATAGATATTTTTGGTAACGTATTTGAAGATTATTTTGAGAAATTTTAGGGTGTTCATTTAGAATAAGGGCTTGTTTGTTATATTTTATAAGGTTTCATGTTTTACATAATGATTGAAAATTATTTTATAATGGTGATAAGATTTCGAAATCATAATAGCATGTTTGGATTTCCAAACATGAAATCAATGTTCTATTTTATAGAATCGTTTTGGAAACTATTGTGTTATATATTGGAATCAAATGTATTGAAGTCCTGGTGGGAACAATATGTTGAATTTGGAACTTGAATGTTGTTTTGAAATTTCAGATTCTTAGTTGGAATTTGGAAATGATTAAGAATTATTTTTGGAGATTTTGTAACACGAAGGCCTAGTTGGAAAACTAAATGAATTTATATTCATGTATGAATATATATATAAGGAAAAAATATTGGATAGATTTTCTTTTATGGTTTATCGTATAAGGTTCCCGTGATTGAGGTAATAAAGTTTACTGACATCAGGTAAGGTGAGTAATGTGTGAAAGGTCCTTCTAGTTACAATGTTTTTGTATATTTACCATGGGTCCTGAGGTGACTTTTATATGATCAAGTGATTGTTTCTAATCAACCATGATGAGATGGGTTGTTACCTTCTGTATTTTATATAGTCTAGGTGGGATGTTTCACTAGATTAGTTTGTTGTGGTCATCTACTATGTTATAGTATTAAGAAATTCACCATATGACCATAGGCTATTTCGAACAGAGTATGTATAGGGGTCTTCAAGGGATATTTTGGAAATACCAGGGATATAATATATATCTTATTGTTCTTATCATTATAAAAATAGTTTTCGTATTTCCCAACATAATTATTTTTAGCACAACCCATGTATAATTTAGATTGGGTTTTGATTATAAAATGGTAAATAATTTTTAAAATAGAAGGTTTTGTCTGTTGGATTTTAAAATGAAAATTGTTGGTTTATTTATTATAATGTGAAAAATTATTTTTATAAATGTATTTTCAATATATAATTAAAGGGAGTTTCTGGGAATGAATATTATATCGATTCTGTGGTGGTTTCCTATTTATAATTTCAGGTCCCATGAAAACATTATATTTTCATATTCAGGTACTTATTGTGTTAGATCTCTTATAGAGCGAGTGTGTTTCTATGTTTTGTACCTCCCTATGAGGCCACATTATGGTATGTTTATCTATAAAAATCTGTTATACCTTTCCATTTCGAATGTTTCTTTATTAATTTCAATTTATATTTATTTATTTTTCTTCTATTGTTTGTCCAAATAATTCCATACTATTTTAACATGATGTTCGACACTATTTTTCATCATGTGGGGATTGGGAACACCATTTATTCCATTCCTTGGGCAATCTCAGATGCCGGTTTCAGGGTTGAATCCAGTTGGTTTGTGAAAATATGGTACTAGAGGAGGACCTTTACATTTGGGGTGTCTAGTATTTGTAGATTATGATTTTTGAGACTCAGGAGGTAGGCACAGGAAGGGAATTATGAACTCTTGCTCATTAAAGACCTCAATTTATAAGGGGTAATCCGGGAATTGAGTTTTTTTTCTTCATATGGGACTATGATATGAAAACAGAGGCAAGAGGGTGTTACTCCATGATTTCACATTGAATAGAGACCTTTGTAAATATTGAGTACATGGTTCAAGTTCATACTAGTTTAACATGCTTACTCGGGGAATGTATTACTACAACGTCATTGGGTTAATCCTAACTAATAGTTTTTATTCTTATTGATTAATACATGTTATGGTTTTCTTTGGTTTTATTTGGGGCATGTGTATTTTTTAAAATACAAAATATTTTACTGGATTATTGAAAATTAATTTTATTGTTATAGAAAACACTTTTAAGGAAAAATTAAGATACCATAGTTCAAGCACTAAAGGAAATAATGGAATAATAAAAGAAAAAATTAAGCCTATTCGATTTGATCTCCCTGCATAATTTCTAGGAAATGGTAGTAACCTAAGAGTCTAGATAGTCTTTCAAATTGTCTTCTAACTGATATGCTAGATTGTCTCAAGATAGGATGTACTTTTTTTAACTGATCTTCCCAGCATTGAATCCCCTGATCAATATTATATATTATTTGTTAATCTAGTAATGTTTCTCCCCATTAGTAACCACCCTTAATGACTTTTCCATTATCATTACAGCTTCTTCTTTAGTATATTTTATTTTCAAAATCAATTCAACACTTTATTCTTTCGAGGGAACGAGAAACTCCACAGAAGAGTCGCTCACTACACCAAGTTTCCGCTACTGTACAGAGTCCACCTTTGAGGGAGGAACACATCCCTTAAGTTTCATCACATATCTAGTATTCCTTAGTGGACGAAGAAAATAATAATCCATCCCTACTTTCCAAGTACTTCTCTGGTTCATGTTTCATCTTAGACATTAAATCCAGTAACCTTTGGTGTCACTTTATATATCGCCTGATGAATGCTCAGAGTTGTTATCATTGGACATGGAACCAAAGACCCCTTGTTGATCCATTAAAAGCCTATCTGAGTCAATTTAAACATCTTGAACCAGATTCTCATGTAACAACCCTTCATAACTATTTCTCAGCGCAATAGCATCCACCTCCTCATGTTGTAGCACTTTACAACCACATGTGTGGAACCTCCTTGGTGACATAGCCACCTTAGCTGGATCCTTGTAAAAGGTTCTATCTCATTAGTGAACTGACTCGGAATATGAAATAGTTATAAGATTCATAGAGCCTCCTTCATATACCATGTGTGAACCCATAAACAAGAGACCAATATCATGACACACCTTCTCCAATGAAAGACCCTCTAGACCTAATAGAGCAGGTAGAGGGGGTTGGGGTACTCCCAAATCATTCCTCGTGTAACTGAAGATTTCAGACTCCAAAGGATTCACTGCATGTGATCGACTCATGATATTCGTTGATAATTTAGACTCATTGTACACACCCACTGAATTCTGTCAAGACAAAGATGCCTCCACTCCAGCCTCTTTAACAATACAACTATCCTTACACATTTTACTCGTGGGATTAAAAGAACCTCATCTACATGCAGGAAACGAATGACCCATATGCTTACAGACATCACAAAAATCAGTCCATGATTTGTAAAACACAATCCGCTTATACTGAAACTCTTCACCTACTTTGATCGCAACATTATCGAATGGAACTCTTACCATATCCACCTCCACACAGACTCTCGGGTTAACAAGATAACATATTTCTTCCGTACGACTATACGAACACAAAAATCTACCCTATATGTTTCTAATAATCCTAATCATGGAGGGGATTTGGAATGATAGAGGAAGTTTAGGGAAACAGACCCATATCACCATCGAAGAAGATTCTCACTTCGTATGAAAGTCATATGTCCATATAAAGAGGTAGAAAAGCAATATATTGAATCTTCATGGTGTGTTAGACAATGATATAATTAAATTTTCTTCCAAAGAGAATCATATCATATTATTCTTGTTGTTAAGCAAGAACAATGTCGCCCTTTCATGTATTTTACAAGATCTAAATATATCCTTATCAAAAGCATCAACTGAGGGGAATCACTGTTTTAATCGAGAAACCAATGTATGATTTTGAAGCCCTGAGGTTTCGTTGAACTCCAAAATTGAGATAGAGAGGTTCAGGATCCAATATAATAGGTCATGGACATTCGGACTTAGCAAAGATCTATGAATTGTTGGTAGCAGGTAAGGGTTAGAAAGGGGGAAAATATGGAACCCACTCCCTTGATGGACGATGAAGGTCCCTCCCCCGCTGATGGGGAAGGGACTGATGTAGTGGCTGCCACTATCACAAAGCAGGAGCGAGCATCGGTGACAAATCCTTAGACATGACCATCCTATACAATGAAAAGGGATTTAGAAATGAAATTTTTTCCTTTTAAGTGAATTTAAATTGGTATGATGGGTTTTAAAAATTTTTATTTTTGGGGTTTGATATTTTTCTAAATGTTTGGACATTCTATAAAAATGTATTGGGTTTGACCCTTGGTTCCAATTATTGAAGTTTTCACATTTTTTTGGTATGTGTTTGTTGACACGTATGTATTTAATTGTAGGAACACATCTTCGATAGTGAATTTCATGACATGGATGTTTATTTGAAACCAAATCCTTGGCCATGTTCTTCTAACAGTGGTTGTGAAATTTATGTTTTTTTATATTTATATTTGTTTTGTTTTTGAGGAATTTTTTTAGGTTGAGGTGATATTTTTTATATCATTTTTGGTTTCGTGGTTTATATGTAGTTCAGATGATTCTTCCAAGAGATGTCTCCAATGCTTCTGATTAGTCTTGCCTAGTTTCTAATTCTTCTTGAGTGATACCTATCCTTTATGATGATCAATGTATGATAGAGGTACTGGAGTGGGTTAAAAATGTGGATCACATCTTCATGATATTGTAAAATAAAGAAGATGTTAGAGTGCGTGTTGTATTGGGACTTTTTGAAGGCCCCTCATTGGAAAACTGGAAGCTATTCACCCTACCAACATTTCATGTCACGATGATGTGGGATGTTTTAAATTCTTTCTTCATCTGATTATTAATACCATAGGAGGAGAATATGAATAAAATATAAGAACTCATGAGTATTCCCAAAGGCAATCGGCCAGTGAAAACCTATGTTTCCTACTGTAAGGAATATGTTTCCTTATCCCTTAAGGTGAAATCATAGGATTTGATAAAGATGTGTCCCTTCATTGGGGCTATTCATAAAGTGATCATAGAGTGGGTCCCCTATTCTATTGACCATCATTTTGATAATCTTGTAGTTGAATCATTCCTAGATGAGCTAGTTACCAGAGCGTATGCAGTTTGATGTCTGGAATATTCATTTTCCATTAAAGGATAATAATCTAGAAAGAATCACATGCTGAAGGGACCCATTACTAATGATTCGTCTCAGTTTTTTGTTGCTTCTAATTCCTCAAACCTCTCAGTTGTGAACCATCATTGTGTCCGGTTTAGGAATGTGATTCCATCTTGTAGCATCCCCCGGAACACATTATATCATTACAGTTGTTTGGGTCATCTAGTAAAGTTTTGTTGGAATAATTACTCAAAGAATGAGTTCTTACTAAGGGATTCTAATTATTGACCATAATGAATGAGATGGTTTATCCATCAGTGCCCATATCCACTAGACTCGGGGTGATGCTCACATACATACATGAGTTACCGTGGGTGTGAAAATATAGTATAGTTCTTTTTTCTATATTCGGATTGGAATGTTTTAAGTATTTTCATTTTTTTTCTTCTGTTGAGGTTTTTTCACAGTGATAAGTTGGTCGTTCCTTTTGGATATTATGATGTACTTTCACTATTATAATCCAAGAAGTAATATTTCCTTACATTTTTTTGTTATAACCATTACATATTATCAACACGTATTTGACCCTAGATTTGGTTTATTTTCACGATTTTACACTAATTTTATGGGTCTAGTTTGTGTATGAAAAGGTCATAATTCTAGTGGGGGTTGTTTCTCTCATTCAAAAGAAGCTGTTTTGGATTTTTTGAGTGTTTCCACGTTGGCCCCTCCATAGTGTGGAGTATTTGGGTTTCATGTTAACATACTAGTTGAGTCATTGTGGGGTGGAGAACACTCTTGTGTTCTCCCATTATTTTGAGTTTTTGGTTCTTATTGATAGGTTGGGTGTGACTTGTGGAGTGAATAGTCTCACTCATGATCTTGATTTTTCTCTTGGTGTTTTGGGAATTGAAATGAGTTTTTATTATCCTTTGACATAATGATTTTTTGGGGGCAGAAAGTGTATTTGTTTGGGATAATGGTCACACCCTGACCTAGTATATTGATAATTTAAAAACAAATTTATTATTTTTAGTCTATATTTTGAGTTTTGGTAGGAACCAAGTCAAATTTTAGAATTTTGGGGAAATTTATAATATTTTATGGTTAGCCTGCATGATCTGGGTTCATTGTGCAGTGCTAGTGAAAATTCCCATATAGTATTGAGTTATATCGCATGACATGCACATAGTTTATAAAACTATATGACATGTTCATATTTGGTCTGAAAGTGGGTAGGGATTGGTGGCATGGTTTTATCGTGGTTTTCTCTATCGCATGTCTGCCTGCTGGCAAACCATGTGGTTTCCAACTATTGAAAATAAAAAAATTAAATTAAAAATTATATGACAAAAAATGGCAAACAATAAAATAAAAATTGAATGTTTTTATAATGATAATAATGATTATATGGTTATTATGAATAAAATTAGTAATGGTAATAGTTATATTATTATAATTATAATTGTTTACAACAATATTATTATTAAATTATAATTAATATATTATTATTATTATTATTGGTTTTAGTTTATTTTTCTTTTTTATAACCCAAACAAACCTAATCCCACACTCCCCCTTTCCCCTCCCCATCATAGTGCACCCACTATTCCCTTCCCTTATGTGTGCCCCACACCCTAAGCATCCCAACTCCTCCAACAATTCCTCTGGATACCTCTTCTACATCAATCAACCCTCCCTCGTGCAATGCCACCCTCTTCTAGAGTCCCTCCCACATCCATCATTTTATACATTTGCGACATCCATGTTTCCGACCTCTCTCTAATTCCACCCTCCAATGACAGAATTCCCTTCCGATGGTTGTCCCTCCTTGTGGCGCCTTCGACCACCCATCTTTCCCCATCGGTGATTATACCCTTAATTTTAGGTATTATCTCAGTGGTGGTTTACTTTGGCAAAAAATATATATTTAGGGTTTTAGGATTGTTTTATTTTATTGGCTTCGTGGGTGTCTGGTTTGTTCTTCGATGTGTATTATTCCACCTCCGAAAGATCTGATGCAATCACACCCCTTTTATGTAAATGATTCTATTTTTTCCATACAAATTCATTGTATTGGTGATTTTTTATTTTCAATTAATATGAAAATGTATTCCACATTATCATATTATATTCACATTTCCTTGTGTATATTTTTTATAAAGTAAAAAATTGGTGGAATTGATTTTCTAGGGGTTTCTATCTATATGCAATATATTGGTGCACATTATGTGTTTGATTAAAAATCAAAATTGTACTTTTCAAAATTAAATTTATAACTTGTGATAATTTCTATGAACCATAAACATTTATATAATGATTTTGATTAGTAAATGGGTAGGTTTTGTTGTTTGTAGGCCTCTTTTTGATTGGGTATTAGTGGTAAAAATGTTTTGGAAAATTCATTTTTTGTTATTAAAAATTTATTAGTGGTTTTGGTAAAGTGTTGGTTATTAATTTGGTTTTATGGTCTATAGTGTTCTTAAAAATGGTTTTTTTGGGTATTTCATGGATGTCTAGAGTGTGTTATTAGATGTTATCACATATGTGGGTGCACGAAGTGAAGTCATGGATGTTCCCTCAAATGGAAGTGTATGTTTATAACAATTAGTTCCAAAAAATACTCTTCTAAATTTTTTTTCTCCATTGAAATGGAATCTTGGTCTCTCTTTGTGATTTGTAATGTGGTTTCATGTTTGATTTGAGGATAAGGAATGTTTGGTGATTTATAACAGAAGTTTTTTTATAAATTATATAATAGTACTTTTCAATCTTTAAATGCATTGTGTGTATTAATCATGGATTTTAAAATGAACTAGGATCGAAAAGGGTTCGGGCCCATTTTGCGTTACGAAATAGAACGTGGTTCTTGTTGTTTTTTTGGAGGTAGTTTGGGTAATGTTAGTGGAAAATTCTTTTGAGATGTGTTTTGAGTCTGTGTTTGGCGTATGGTCCTATTTGGTATATTTTATAAGAATTATTTTTTTACATAATATTTTGGATGGATTATGTAATGGTGAAAATATTTAAAAATCTTATGTTCGTATTCAGATTTTCAAACCTAAAAGCGATATTAACTTTTTTTAGAAATTATTCGAAAACTATTTTTCTGATATATTAGAATCTAAAGTATTTCAGGCCTTGTTGGAACCCGATGTTACATTTGGAACAAGAATTTGGTTTTTATATTTTTATCTCTTGACTTGAATTTGTAAAGGTTTATGAAGTGTTTTATGAGATTATGTGACATGATGGCCCAGTTGGCACCCTTAATAAAGTGATACACATGTATGTATATATAGATATATGGATCCTTCAATAAGAGATACATCCATTTACGGTTTATCATATAGGGTGTCTGTATATGGGGAATGCAAGTCTGGTGGTGGAAGATAAGGTATGTCACACATGAGAGGGCATCCTTGTTACATTGTTTATGTATATTTACCAAGGGTTCCTGTGAATCATTTAAAAAATCGAGTGAAAATTTATTATTATACTCGATAAGATTGGTCGGTACTGCTGAAATGCAGATAGGCCAACTAGGATGTGCCACTAGATTTTCTATTTGAGGGTGGTTTATTAGTTATTGAATGAGAGGCTTCACCATACTCCGATAGGTGGTTCCAAGATGAGCATGTCAAAGGGTATTCAAGGGATGTTTATTAACGACCATGGATAAATTATATATCTTTTTATTTGTATCATTCTACACTTTGTTTCTATTTACCCTGCTTATTTATTTTTAGCACAACCCTAGAATCATTCGTTTTGGGTTTTTATCATAAAATGGTAATATGATTAGAAGTGGTAGCGTTTTGTGTCGGATTCTAAAATAGAATAGTTATTTTTGTATAATAAAATGTGAAAAACTGATTTACATAGTTTAATTTTCAAAGTAGAATTAATGGGAAGTTTTCCTGAAATGAAAAATACATTGATTATTATGGGGTTTTCTTGCAGATAATTTTGGGGCTCATTCATACATTATATTTTTAGATTGAGGTTCATCTATTGTTGGATAACTCTTATTGTGAGTGTGTTTATATGATTATTGGTGACCAATGAGGTCACTTAGAGATATATTTCGTGGTAAAAATCAATTCTATTTTTCAAGTACTCTTGTTTATTCATTTCATCAGTTTACATTTATATATTTTTTTTTCTTTTTATGGGCTAAAATGTTCCCTTATTTTTTTTAAATGACACCAGACACTAGTTTCTAGCCTATGGGGATTAGGGATGCCCTTCAGGCCATTCCACTGGCTGGCATGGGTGACCAGTTTAGGCTCAACCCGAGAATGTTCATGACAACACACACACACACACACACACACACACACATATATATATATATTTAATGAACATGTTTCCATAGAAATATGTAATTGTGCGATAATATCCATTCTTCTAAATATGTTATTTTATAAAAGCCCATGAAATAATATCAAATTTTACATGGGTGCAGGAATGTGACAAAATGTATTGATCTGTTTGTTGCATCAAATTATATTATGTGTGTGGATATTTGGAGTTTTGACATGTGACTGTGGTGATTGAGATCGAGACAAAATGTGGGTGATATTAGGATATATATGTTTGGAATAAAAAGTGATGGGGGGTTATGATTAAAGATTTATTTACAATGTAGTTTTCATGTGGGTGTTGGAGAGAGATGAATGTTTAGTGTACATATCATGCAATTTGTTACAATGTAGAATTATTTGATGTGGTGTGGATGAGGTACACATCATTGTGGCCATGTTATTTTCCTAAATATCTGTTGGTTAAATTTAAAATTATGAAAAAAAATATATTATGTATGTAAATAATCATGGTATGAAAATTTACATGTTTTATTTTTCGTAAATGAATTAAAAAAATAAATGAAAGAGATGTGTTGATGTGAAATGTTATGGATTATTGAATGGGATTTAGTGGAAATTTTATAATTGTATAAATTGTAATTACCCATGTAAAGTTAATAGTAATTCAATTTTATTCCTTATAAATATTTATTAATTATAATTTATTCATTTATATTATTTACACGATTAGTAAATATTTGTTCAATAAAAAATTAAATAGTTTTATTGATGCAAAATTTTGTTACAATTTTTATATAAATTTTTTATAACAAAAATTTAGAAATTAAAAAATTTTATTTTATGAAATGTATATCATTTTTGAAATCATCAATTTAAAATTATTTTTTATTATATTTTTTAAAATAATGTAAAAAAGATAATTTTTTCATGAATGGGAAAAAATAAATATTTTAAGAAAATAATATTCTCATTTGATATATTAATAATCACACTAGTGTTTTTATTGGTTATTAAATTTAAATTTTTTTATTTATATACTATTATCTAACAATATTCACTTGAATATATGTTTTTCCTGATTTAGTTATAAATTAATTTTATACATAAAAATTGATTTTTTTGGAAAACTGTTTTTCTTAAACTTTAATATATTTTGTTTCAATGAAATTACTATCACTTATAGAATTAAAATTTTATTAAATGGAATTAAAATAAATAATAATATTTTTAATAATATATAATGATTTTACTTTCGCATTATGTCATTGAGAATAATAATTATGATAAAAAATAAGTTCTCACTGAAAGAGTAAAAATAGGTCAAAAGGGTTAAGACTAAATTGATAAGGGATAAAATGACATAAAAAGATTATATTAATCCATGTTTTTGTCATTTTTTGACCTAATATCATATCATATTAGAATTTGTGTCATTATGAATCCATTTTTCTAGAGTAATACATTAATATACATTAATCTTTTAAAATATTATATGGGTACTATCTCCCTAACTAAGAAACCACATATCCACTCTTATCCACAAGTTAAAGAGCCCCTTAACTCATCATATCACTTAAAAAATACATCAATAAGAAACCACTATGTCACTCAGTAGTCCTAGTTTTATCAAAATATTATTGTAACATGGTGTCTTTTATAAACTTAATTATGTTTTCTGAAAAAGATATTTAATTCATAACATAGTGTTTTCTTATTATTTCTTCTTTTTTTAGTTTCAAGATACTCCTAAAAATTAATTTTAAACAAAATTATTATAAATCATATAACAAAATTTTATTTTGATAATGGTATACCCATGTATTTATCTACTTCTCTAAGAAATGTGAATCCAAACCATCATTTGTGCGTATGTTCTCAATACAACCTCAGAAACCCATTTTATTTTATTCAATAAATGCCTATTAGGGATGGGTATAATGATGTAACTAATTCTTAAATAAGATATTAATAACAGGAATATCTTTATAAAATATAATTAATTATATTAATTTTTTTCTTTTTCATCTATTGAAAAATGATAATTTTGTTCATCTCTGTGTGTACATTACCACCCCATCAATGTTTTGTCGTAAATTTTACATAAATTCCTCACATAGATGGTATATATAATTTTATTTAAATAAATAATTTGATATTTTTTATCTTATAATTATTATTTAAATATATAATTTTATATACCCTTTTCCCTCATGTTAATTGATAAATGGAAATGTTAATCATTCTTATGTATAGATTATCATCTTCATGGTGTAAAATAATTCATTTTCCAAAAAAAGTTTAAATTTATGTTTTTAAATTTATTATTAATGTAATAAAATGATAATTATAACATTATTAAAAAAATGATATAATCATTATCTATTTGACCATAGTAAACCTACCTTAGTTATTTTTTTCTAATGATAACAATATCCTCAAAATGACCGATGTGTATTTAATATATTAAGTAATTGAATATAAAATGGATAAATGTATAATAAATTGAATAATAAACATGATTTTTTTTTAATAATGTTAATAATTAATATAAATTTTTAATTCATTAATATTAAGAGTATATGTGATGATTTAGACTCGAGGTATGTGATTTTCTTTAATAAATAAGTTTAATTTATTTTAAACCTTTTTATTCCATATAAATATTCTTTTAAACGTTTCATGAATATAATAATTTATTAATAAATTGGTTTTAAGTTTATTTTTTACTATATATAAATTTTATTATAATGGTTTTAAGGGAAATATTATTAATTATTTCATATGGGATAATTGAGTCCGTATTTACAAAAGCGTGAAAAGAATACTATTTTACTGAATGTAGGTAGAGATTTTTTCCCAAAAATCATAATAATTTTTAGTTACTAATATTTAATTACAAATATCTATGTTTAGTTTTTCAAATTAAATTTTTTCTTTCAATATTTTAGTATTTTTTTATTCTAAAAGGTTTTTATAAAGAGAAAATTTTTCTCATCATTTTAAGTTTAGAGAATGTGATTACTTTATGGGATCAAATTATATTTCCATGTTTTTAATAAATAAATGTTATATTATAAAAACAAATTATTCATGATATGATACATGGGTATCATATTTGATGATGGGTAAACCTGATACATCTTATATGGTGGGTGGGAAAAATATAGCACACCAATGCAATTTGTAATGCTCTTTGTACTTGATTACAAGGAGGGTGTTTACTAAAGAGGATTCCCCAATGGATTTAACTAGGATATATTTATTTATGCCCTCAATAAGAACATTTTATGAAGATTTTTCACTAAATTCTATACAATGTTTTAATTTTGATTCTATTTTTCTTAACGTATTTAATAAAAAAAATCTTTTTACATGTGGATAGGATTTATTTTATACAGTCAATGAATAATGTGTTAAATCAAAAAAAATATGGGTTTCATTTCATCACATTATAGATGATTACTATTACTTTATATCCCTTATACATATTTTTCATTCACATACCATATGTTAAGATTTATTTCAATTGGATAATGATGAGTATGAAATGAACTAAAATATAATGAATATCATATATATTTTTTATTAAAATAATTCATATTTTTTAATAAATGTTTTATATTTTCCAAAAAATGGAAACATAATGGAATTTTATACTATTCAATAATTTTGTTTTCTATGTAATAATGATGACCAATTTTAATAAAAATCATTACATAAAATGAATTTAGTAATTTGAAAAATTAAAATCCTGTCTAAAATATTAAGACAATGTAATATTTTGATGATTGATTATTAAATAAATGGGGTAAATTATAATTGTAGGGTTTAATTTCGTATATTTTGTGTGGAATTTGAGATATGTGATATTTTAGCCACTAAATAATATATTGGGAGAGGTTTTGAGACATTTTGAAAATTTTAAAGAATCGCAAGTGATATTGTTTTAAAAACTACCTATTTTTGAGGAATTCCATTATTTTTTCATTTATTCATTTTTATTTTTATATTATCATCACAAGATTTGGATGACCTTAATACTACTCAAATGTTTTGGGTATTCGATATTTTCTCCAATATGTAGGATGATGGTTAAATTAATGGATGGTTATGCCAATCTACTCCAAATTATTTTATATGTTTAGATGATTAACAGTAAGTATTAGATATCACCCTATGGTGACATGTTATCATTGAATATTAAAAGTTATTTCGAAAATAAGATACGTTTTTGCGGTCATTCACCATGTATAATGTAACAGTGATGACTCCGTTCAAATTCATGATACACCACAACCCTAGTTCTAGATGAATTAGTGATGTGATAAGGGTGTTCACTGATTCTATCAAGAGATGATAGAACCTACTAGATGATGGTATTTTTAGGAATACATTACAACCCATGTTAGATATGGTTGGATCTATGATGTAATTACATTATCGATATGGGATCATATGATGTCTGACATTGGTCATGAGAGATGAAAATAAATCCAGAATTGGTTTTGTGGATCCATGATTATGTTGTTAAAATTATATTTAATCAAATTTGGAATCTCTATTAGGTGATATTTATATGTTATGTTTGGGAATATGTAGTTTTCCTCTCTAATTGTCTGTTGGTTCTTATTTTTTTCACTTTTTCATTTGTATGCTCTTCTAAATTATGTATGAGATCCCATGTGTTAAATCTTATTGGGTATACATTTTATTCTCACCATATGAATATATACACTATTGTATATGTTTTCATGGGGAATTTGGGAAAATTTCTGTACAATAATTAGATGGGTATTATAGATTTTGTTGATATACTTCCTTTTTTTCTAGTACTGCATCACATAGAGAATATTATTTATAATCTTTAGTATTTATCATGAATTGTTGAATGGTTTATTATTTTTATTATTTGATGAGATGGTTTTTTATATTTCTTACCATCATATATACCAGTCATACTTTTCAATTATTTAGGGTAAAACCTAGAATATGCATAATTTTCCAAACAAAATTTGTTCTAGTCACTACAATTGGGCATACTATAAGAGAAACATTGGATTCATTATCTATCATCTATCACTTTTTCTTAGTGGAGGTACCTTTGGAGGGAGGAGATCATGAATTTAAATATACATTCCATAAAACAATTATAATTAAATAAATTTTATAAACTTTCATCACATGTATACAAGTTATAGGTCAATAAATATTGGTAGAATGATTCATGACATAAATCTCACAAAAACCAAACAAAAATCGTTAAATTATATATTTTTCTTCACCATTTCAAAATAAAGAATGATGAATAATAATATGGCCAACATTTTTAACTGTTGACAAACATAAAAATAGTATATTCATGTCCTTGATGAAAAATCATGAAAACATGTGTTAAACCTATAAAAGGTTAGAAATCAATGTAAAATTTAAATTTAAAAATTGATTCAAATATAAATTTCATTAAAACGGATTACTGAAATTTTTACTAAATATCATGAAAATTATACATTTTTACATGAACTTTTAATTATCTGATAAGATTATAAAGAAATATATTTGGATTTAGAAGGTATTATAAACTTTTATTTAATTAAAAATAAATATATAACATTGGCCATTTTTAAAAATGGCTCATTTTTTGAATAGAGGGAGAGAATGAGTATAAATAAATAAGTGGTATTTTATATCCAACATGCTAGTTGATAAATTTGAATTAATTGAAAAAATATCCTATTATATATCATCAAATATTCATTTATTGATTATTTAAAATTTTATTATTTATATATGTGACATCATATTTTAGAAATCCTAGATTGTTAATCAATTCATCAATGAATTCCACATAATCAGTGCTTAAATTACCTCTCCACTAATGAAACCCCTAACTAGCGTTGAATATAAATTGTTGAATTAGAAGTCACTCAAGAAATGTTAAAATGAATTGTCCATCTATGAAAAAATATGTGAATATTTGGGTTTCCCAAAATAGTACATCATAAATTTTTCCAATCCTCATATTTGTGGTTTTAATATATTCAAAATGAATAACCTATAATGCATAACTTGGTTAGCACTATTTTTTAATACCCATAATGTATCATATAACATTTCATGATATCATATAATTTGAATGAAATCTTTAATATGATTATAAAAAAATATAAATATCCATCATAATTGAAATATTAAAATTTCAGAAATGATTCATGAAAAGGAAAAATTATAAAACAATTAAGTATAGTACTTGATATGAACAATGAGTTATTATAGAATTTAAGCATTTTGAAACCCTATTTATCCATAAAAAATGAATCATATGTCATGTAATGTATTGAAAAAATAAATTAAATGTCACATATGATTAAAATGAAATTCATCCACATAAGAAAATAAGTAATATTTAATTCGTCAATTTAGTATTCTATAGTAATATTTAGTACTAATTAATTACATTTAAAAAACTATAGTAGGAATATCTCAATCATACCGTGAATGTTCACAAATGGGTTCATCACACTATACCATATACATAGTTAGGATTTGGGAACCCACATATTCTCATGGTACATATCATTGTAAAATAACAGGCCTCTACCAACAACATATAAATATTTATTTAAACAAAAAAATCCAATCTAAATTTCAATTATACTCTATGAATTACTATACATGATAAATTCTAAGGAAGATAAATCCACAAATTCTACCATCCTTATGAAAACATAATAACAAAATTAAAATTTTCTAATTTTAATAATAATTTAATGAAAAAAAGAATCAAGAATATATTTCATTCTCGAACCACATTCATAAATAATAAAAACTAATGGATGTAAAATAACCCACATGTTATTGATTTTGGAAAAATTGGATTAATACCTCAAAATACAATTGGTTTCACCACAACATAATGATTATCAGTTATATACTAAAAAATATTAGAACAAACAAGGTAATAGAAAATGAATAATGAATAAGGAGATAAGTTAAGTGGTCTACATAATATTCTACTTCAATAAAATTATTTATTCCACTGTGACTCATGATTATCATGAAAATGGATGAGGAGGGAATAATGGATCCATAAATACCCCAACTAATTCTTCAGATAGAAAACGATGAATGAAAAAAATTTGGTCAACAGAATATGATGAAATAAAAAATGTGCAAATATTAAATGAAACTCAACTATGTGGTATTATGTTCATGGTGGGACCCCCATGCGCCTATACAGATTATTAAATAACTACTAGCCTTGTGAAATTGGTAAGAAAAAGTTATTTTAGAAACCCCATTCTTACATATTCAAAGCCTTGAATCGCATAAAAATAGCACCCTAGACCATAAATAACATATTATTTAACTCAAAAACAAATAACCACTTGACTAAACCATGAAGTAAAAACTATCCCTTTATGTAAAATTAAAAATTCCAAAAGGTGAATTTTCTCATTAGAAAATTTTAAAAAAAATCATCATTGATCAGATCCCCAAAGCAACATATGTTACAATTATCTCAATCATAACTCATTCCAACCCTAAAAATTGTAATTTGTCTTTCGTTTAATGATTAAAGACCACATAATATCCTCTATACATTACAAATTCATTCAATACCAAGTCAGAAATATTTCCATTAAGTCCTATAAAAGACAAATAATCCCAATAAAAATCATAATATTCAAATCAATTATAATACTAAATGGAATAAAATAAAAAATATATATCTATAAAAAAAATAATTTATCTTCCATTATTTTTTTGTTTGATAAAAAAATCAATCTCAAATTAACCTGAACCTAAAAATTTAATTATTAATAAGGTAAAACAACTACGAAATCATCAACCTGTATCCAAAACCATAATCATGACTTAAATATGTGATCCCGTCAATGGGAAAATAATGTTTGTAATATGGAATTATAATAAAATATGATATAATTGATAAAAAATTATAACCTTTCATAAAGAATTTTATATATATTATATTAATGTATATATGAAATCAATAAAATTCACTATAAATTTTAACATTGTATAGCAAAATGCCTAATGTGATTTTTGAAATACATAAATACTCCAAAATAAACTACTAATAGTCATATTAATCTCTATAACTATTACATATCCAACTAAACCATAAGCTTAAGTCAGGTTAGGGCTACTGATTATCCTTGGTGACATCTTAAATATAAAAAATACTAATTTTAAATTCCATGGGTTTAGTAAACTATCTATGGAATAATTTCACTATAGAAGAAAACATAACATGAAAAGATTAAATATCACAACCAAAACTAATTATAAGATGCATGATTAATAACTATACATCTCAAAAAGAAATAAATAAGTAGAAACAATAGAGTCTAATTGATGATGTAACAAAACACAATTCGAATTATTAAATGGGATTCCAATACCGAAACACCAATGTGTAATTATTCCATAAACTCCATTTAAGAACCCCAATATCCAAACATCATCATTTGGAGAAGAACTTGGAATTAAAGAAACATCAGGATGATACCTTTCATTTTAATATTTCCTTAAGAACCCAATTCTACTTTGACGTAAAAATAATATCATTTCCATTAATTCGTATTTTTCTTGCTTAAATATGGCCTATTATGTATGCATGTTGAAGTTATTGGTGGATTGGGGGTGTCTGGGGTTGTTTGGAAGCCTTGAACCCAATGCTTGGTTATTTATATCCTAGCTCATGGTTAGTTCTATCCATTTGGGGTACGCCATATTGTTTGAAAAAACAACATGATAATAGAAAACGTGGGCTTAACGGGTGCACATTATTGTTAAACAATGTGAGATGATCCACACAGTCAAGTTTCCTAGTTTTGAAATTCACAAAACATTTACATGGGGTTTTGGAATGGTTTTCACAGGGTTTATAAACCATTCAGGGTAAATGTGAACTATTCCCCAAATCAATAGGAAGCATTGCACAGTTTTCCGAAGGTTTTTCAAACCATGTAGGTATGTCCTATGAGCCCTCATATATATAGGATTTTTAATATTATAAATGAAAATTAAAAATATTATATTAACCCCTTTTGGGTTTTATTTAAAAGGATAATATATCTTTCAGGAAAAATATTTCAACCTATAATATTCTTCAATTTTAGATCTACTCACTGTCTGGCCTCTAATTCAATCGTGGTTTGTCTCCTCAGATCCTCAATGGTAAGGCCTTGATTCAATTTTATCCTTTCTCGATTCTTGTAGATATCAAATACACTATTTTTCATTAGGCTCGTATGCCCAAATTTTACACTCTTTATTTTTTCAATATATTTCATAAAAATTGGAAAGAATTATAGCTTGATACTGGGAGATATTTTTATCAACATCTTAAGGTTGGTATTCATGTGTTTTTCATTGAATATCAGATCGTTTATATATGTCAGATTATCTTCTACCCATTTTTTGTAAATTTCCAAAAATTAGATTGAACCTCGTTATTTCCTATCATGTTTTAAGTAATTGAATAGGTATGTTTATGAATGTTTTATGTTGTACACCATGATTAAGGACCACCCAAATGGGGAATTACTGTGAATGACCAGTTATGGCTTTTATCATTTGATTCCAATGAGGCATGACTTTTTTCCCTTGTCATGGGATGTCAATATGAGTCAATCAGTGAATTAAATTACAATAATGTGAATATTAATTAAAATTAAATAAGTGCATGGGGTGGTTGAATTTCCCTTAACCTATTATTTACTTTATTAGTTAAAGCATATTTACCTTTCCTTTTTCAGTAAATAAATGATTTGACTTGAATTGATGAATATTTAATTGAAATGATCTAATGATAGATATTCCAATGGGATCTATATTATAACTTATCCATGACATATATTGATTGTATTATTATATTTTTATATTAAATACTACCATAAGAGTATTTAAAATGCCCCTGAATTGTTAACCCATGTGAGTTAATTGATACCACTCCATTAAATGGATTGTTAAACCATGGGAAGATCATTAGTAGTATATGATATTTTTAGTTAACAAATGACAAATCCTTATATTAGGTTTTTATATTGTTGTTTATTTTTATATGAAATAAGCCCATTTTGTAAATGAATGGACAAACATTATATGGTTGGACAAGGCTTCATACACCATTTGTGGTGATTTTATTATTTGATGCCTTGGGTTTTCCCTCTAGATGTTGAATGGATGTCAAATGGATAAATAATAAATTTTCTTGACTGATTCATTGATTCAGATTACAGTTAAATGGATGGACTCATGTTAATATTGGCCTTTATATCATGTGGGATACCTGGATTCAATTTAGAATGTCATGGATGAACTCAGTGGTTAATATGTTATTATGACAAGGTTGATAAATGGATCTAATAATGGATTCCATGGAAAAAATCATTTAGGATAGACTTATATGATGAATTATACATTGATACTAGTGAGGGATGAAATGGAAGGACTCAAGTGTCATTCGATTATATTTCATGGATGAAAAATGGGGATTACATAATGTACTTATAATGATGGAATCAGATGACATGGCATTCATATCACACCTAGATCGATAATGGGTTCTATATTGGCTCTACTGTGACAGGCTTCTAGTGTTTTGGTTGAGATAGCACCTAGAGTGATAATTGAATTTCATTTAAAGAATGTCAACTATAGAGTAAGCCATGACTTGTAATGTTTACATGACCTTTTGAGGCATCCATTGTTCTACCAATTACATGAGGGTTCCAAGTATGATTCATATCTCAAGATTTATAAATTCAATTCAATTGAAATGTTAAATGCTTATTAAAGGAAACCTATAGCATGTAGGAACATTACTTTTACGTTTTCCATTTATTACATCTTTTATTATTATACAATGTCTTCTATAAATATTTGCTGACTGATTAGCATAGACCATGGGTGATTTCTTACTATGATTTAGTCTCATACACACTTTGAGTCATGATTTGATATGAAATAGATTAAACGCATGAAATTAATGATAAGGTAACATTAACTCCTATCGGTACTTATATTCTTCTTATTACTAGGAAATCATGGGACCAGGATGAGGATTATGATGCTACTAGTATTATGATGGCAATTTATTAAATTTTAAATAGATTGAAAATCTGTATTGTATTCTTATTTTGTACTTATTATACGAAAAATGAGACATATATCATCTTATTGCATATGTTAGGACTTTTTTCGTTTGTATATTTTCAATATTTCATAGTTCTCTTTAGTTGTATGGTTTGGTACTTCCACTATTTATATCTGTTATTGATATTTTATTTTGATAATCTCTGATAATAAGGGAATAGTCTTCCCACAGACTCAAAATAGCCCTCACTGCATGTCGGAAGCCTCCAGTGTTTGGGGAGATGCGCATGAGACTATGTGACCCCCAAGGATTGGGTCACCATTCAGTGGAGTCTGTGTTAAGGAGGATACAAATTGGTTTCAGGGGGATTTCATTTAATGTTTATCTTTAATATTTTTTTAAAATAAAAAATTAGTAGACAGAATATGAATTTGGTAAAGATTTTTTCCTTTTCATATATTAACCATATATTGGAAAATGAAAAATTGTATCAAATTATATTGTTATATTCTAGATTTTCAAAATTATAGTGGATTTGTTTACACTATTGGGGTATGCACATGATTATTATTGGTATGGTTGAAAATATATTTGGTTCTATTGTGTTTCAACAAGATTAAATTTGGGTATTCTATCTGATTATTCACATATGATAATTCTATATTACACATTCCCTTCATTATGAAATGCCCTTTAGGATACCTTAGCGAATGCAGGTCATTGTCATAGGTGTTGTGGTACATATGCATGCAGTTTTGATCTGTATATTGTGATATTTTGTAGTGTCAAATAAGTAGATTCAATTATTTCATACTTAGGTTTTATGGGCCCTCTTGGATAAAAAATATTTTGAACATGATTTATTCATAATGTAAATTTTGTTATGATGTCCCATTGGTGGATTCCCATCATTCATCCCTATGATGTATGGGCCCCATGGATCCAAATTCAGGATACTATTGGGTTTTCCTTCTAAAATGAATGTGAGAAACTTAAAATAGTTCTCAATTTAGTGAATACTAATTTGAACTCTGTTTTATGTCAAATGAATATGAAAGAATCCAAAACTAAAATGGATTATGATAGATAACTTGACCTTACCAAACCTTATTATATGTATTTTAGTAGTGACTCACTTTTGAATTAGTCATTTAACACCCATACCTGACCCATGTGGAATTAATTGATGTGGGATCTTATAGAGGATGGTATTTAACTATGTTTTTGTGTAATTTTGAGATTTGAACCCTTTGATGGTCATGAACAGATGCATGTGTTTGGAATTTTAGATCTATTCCACGACAACGACCTCTTGCTATATTGTAAGAGGGTGGTGATGATCACACTCTTATGGTGGTATCATATGGGCTACTGCTGGATCCTCCAATGTTTCCAGATGTGTCACCATTTTTTCTCACAATTACGGGTGATACGGCACAGTTCTGTGAATTTTTATTACAGTTTATATAGACCATTCATGGAGCACTGTGACTAGACAAAACTATGAGAGAGTCAATTCATGAATTTCAGTTGCAACATCTGCCCAGGTTTTCAGGGAATGGAGGATCACTGTTTCTTGATTCATGGATCTAGGACATGTTTTATATCTTTGAGTATAATGTGATGGTTCTTTAGAGGAGGGTAATGCTCACATTGGACATGATACATGAGTCCCCCAAGAGGCTGAGGGATTTTATCACTCTGTTCGATCAACATCAAATGATGGATTGGATGGTGATTCATATCACATTATATTTTTATTTCTATCATGATAAATCGATGGGAGATTGAGTTAGGGATTTCCTTTATCTGAATTATGGTACTCTATCAGTCACAAACTATCCGACCCATTTTACTAAGCTCTTGTGCTTCACAACTATTCTAGTGGTTGACGAGTTATCGAATGATAGAATATTTGAGAATGGACCTAGATATTAAATCTAATAAAATTTCAATTTTATTTGGATGACTAATGTATTGAGGATTCTAAATTAGGAACTTATAATAGAGTGAAAACAAATGTAAATTGGAGGTACGAGCCAGGGAGGTTCGACACCTAGGACCAGTAGAACGTCAAATAGTAGTAGGAATAACTGCCTAGAGAATCCACATGGTGAAACTAGTATTTTGAACGTCCCTTCAGGTATCCAGGTGTGGTTATACTAGTGTGGAAGGCTGGGAAATACTAGGAAACAGTGTATGAGTGTCACTGTTGAGTGCAGATTTTGTGGCAACATGGGCCAATATAGTAATTATGGAGAGAATTTATATAAGTGTCCAATAAGAGAGGATTTTTAATGACTATATGTTTATTAGAAAGGTTAATAGAATTTCTCTAGACAAGGATATGTGGTACATCTAGATTATTAAGTCCAAGTGGTGGTCATAATTGTGGTAGAAAGACCCCATGATTATAGTGGCATCAAGGAAGATCAACTCAGGGTAGTCAAATAGTGTCATAAGGTCATCATATAGGATATGAATATGATATACAATAGACCTGATAGGAGAATGATCCCGAACTTTCTACTGTCATAGGTATTATTATATTAGACTCTATATTATATTTAGTACTTTTAAATAATGGGGATTCACTTAGCTTTATATATGTGCACATTGTGGAGTTCCTTAGGATCTGTTTTTATACTGTTGATAGAATAATGATGCTAGACACTACATTATGGATCATGATAGAAAGTCTGTGTTAATGTGGGGAGTGTCCAGTTGATGTTGATTAGTGTCAAATCAAATTGGACCTTTACATTTTCAATATTAAATGATTCAATTTCATTCTTAGGATGTATATACTATCTCTTTTTTAAGAGTTCATAGATTTTTATCACCATCAGGTGAGTTTTCATCACCGGAGGGTATGTAGTTCTTTCAAAAGGATGAATGGGATGTTTATGTGAGATGATATTGACTTGATCATGATGGTATGGGTGGGATGATAGCCCAGATTTCCAGTTTAAATCTTAATGATCTGTGGATATGTCACACTGGTTTCTGTCCTGTGGTTTATCATTTCAGATAAGTATTCTTATATGGATTCTCAGGATTTCCTCTAGGGATATAGTTATAATTGTATATCGAGATAGATCTAGGAGATGTTCAGGCATTCTATTCTTCTTATATAATGGATATAATGGAGTTACAATATATCAAGAAGAAACTAGTGTATTTTAAAGAAAGGGGTTTCATCCGACCTAGTATTTATCTATGGGGTTCTTCAATCCGTTTTTGAAAAAAGGTGGAAGTTTCATTTAGGATCTATGTAGATGTATGGAAACAGAACCAATTTAGGGTTATGAACCTATACCCTTTTCCTTTGATAGAGTATATCTTCAACCATCTCTGAGGTTCTTGGGTATTCTCGTGGATTGATTTGTGATCTGGTTATCATCTGGTGCATGTTAGATCATCATACATACCCCTTACATCATTTACAATCATTTATGGTCTGTATGAGTATTTGGTTATGTCATTTGGTCTCTCGAATTCAATAGGAGTCTATCAAACTGATGTATTAAGTGTTCTATATTTAGCTTTATTTATTTTTTGTGGTCTTCATGGATGATACCTTGGTGTATTATCAAAATAGACCCAACCATTCCATAATCATTATATCATTTTGAATATGCTGATATTTCCTCAGATATATTCTATAATAAAAATGTTCCATATATGGATGGATTAGTTTCATTTATTAGGTAACTTCATCTTAGTGAAAGGAGTATCAGTCCACCTAGAGATGGTGGGAGCTATAGTTCTCTGGGTGCATCCATTGAATGTCTTTGAAGTGAAGAGTTTTTTGGGCTAGATGGTTACTAAATGAATTTCATATAGGACTTCTCATGCTTAGTGTAACCATTGATGTGTTTGACTAAGATGGGTGTGAGTATGTATGTTCAGATTCTAATGAGATGTCCTTTCAGGAGTATAAATGGATATTAAGTATACTGGTGATACTAAATCGTTCAAAGTCCAGAAGATGTTACACTGTATACTATGAATCATCAGGTATTGGGATATGAGAAGTTGTTTTCTAGGGGGTTCAAGTCATTGCATACAAGTCTCAATAGTTCATGCCACATGAAAGGAACTACACGATGCATGATCTTGAGTTAGTTTCAGTTGTTCACACATTACGATATTAGAGACATTAAATATTAGGATAGCATTTATGTAGTAAGTGGACCAAAATAGTATCAAGTCTGTATTTACATAGCGTGATATAAATGTACTATAGTGAAGGTTGGTAGAGTATATTTAGTCTTTTGATTTTATCTTACCTATAATCTAGGTAAAGGCAATGCAGTGGATGATTCATTGATCAAGTATACATAGGTACAAGGACTGTTTAAGGCTTTTAGTGAGTGGATACTTATGGTATTGATCTCTATGATGCACTTGGAGGAGCATGAAAATCATGGGAATAAATTTATTTCATCCTTAGCTATTACCTCCACCATTATATATTGAATGAGGATGAAAAATATATCGGTCTCTAAATGCCAAGTTCTATCATAGGGTTTGGAAGGTGAGGATCCTACACTTGGATGGACTATATGGAAGGATGAGGTTCTATAAGTACATGGTCATGTGTGTTTATTGTCAGACATTCACAAGGAGATATCTTGGGATTTTCATAATTCAGTTTGGGATGTGCATCCCGGTGTCACCATGATATATTTGGATTTACATCATCAGTATTGGTTGCTAGTTATGAAAAGAGATTTAGATTGTTTGTTAAGAGATGTTCCAACTTTCTGCAAGTGAAGGCATAAAACCAGTGACCATTCAAACATTTACAAAATCTACACATTCCTAAGTCAAAATAGAATGACGTTATAAACGATATTAGGAAAATATTTATGATTTAGCCTGCTGTTAATGATGTTGTATAAGTTTTTTTTAGGTTCACAATAGATTATCAACATTAACAATCAAGGAATCATTCAATGTTAATGAACATGTGTGGTTTTACATCCATGAGATTGTAAGAATACGTGCAGTCCGACTTACAATAATTTCAGATTGGGACGTCCGGTTTACATCATGATTCTAGAAAGGGATGCAGAGGGATTTGGGTACACATGTGAATCTAAGATAAGCTTACCACCAAAAAATTGATGGCCACTTAGAGCTCACGATCCAGGTTCTTTAGGACATGTTGGAATGCGTTCTGGATATCGAGGGATCTTGGGAGTGGCATATAAACCTAGTTGAGTTTTCCTACCACAATATATTTCAGGATTATATTCATATGGATCCATATGTGTCATTGTATAGTAGGCCTTTTTGATCACCCATGTGTTGGATGGATGTAGGAGATGCTGCTATGCTCGGACCTCATCTTATGCAGGAGACTATAGAACATGTGCATTTAATTTTTAACTAGATGACTACTATAGAGTCTCAACCTAAATCAAATGATTATTAATACATAACACAAGTTGAGTTAGAGGTTGGGGATAAGGGTTTCTTATATGTTTCACTGAAGAAGAAAATGAATAGGATCATGAGATAGGGTAAACATTCAATAATTTATGTCTGGCCATTTTAGATTTTGTATTGAGTCGGTTTGATATCCTATTAGTTGTATTTTCCTTCGATATACCATTTCATGCATGAAATCTTCCATGATTCTCAACCGCGACATTACTAATAAGAACTACCTAACACCATTCATCTTGAGGAGGTTGATTTTTAGGTAGATGAGTCCATTGAGGGTCATCTTATATGAATTGTGGATCGTAGCATGATTGTTATTTGAGGCTGTTCTATTCCATTAATATGGGTGTTACTGAAGCACGGTTGTGTGTAAGAAAATACATGAGAGAGGGAGACTGATATACAATCTTAGTGGCTAGAGTTGTTCTTAGATATTTCTTCACCACGGTTATAAGGGAAATTCAGGGATTAATTTCTTTAAGGGGAATTTTTGTAAGAGATCAGTTATTTAATTAGTTGTGAACATGTTATTTTCCATCAATTCCCAATTTTCTGATTAAATATAGAAGAATGTGGATTCTTGTTGATGTTATAGAGAGATCTGGGTATGTATCGGGTGTGTTCAGATCCAGGAACCCAATCTACTCCAAATTATTTTATATGTTTAGATAATGAATGGTAAGAATTAGATATCACCCTATGTTGACATGTTATCATTGAATATTAAATGTTATTTTGAAAATATGATAGGTTTTTGCGGTCATTCATTATGTATAATGTAATAGTGATAACTCCCTTAAAATTCACGATACACCACAACCCTAGTTCTCGATGAATTAGTGATGTGATAAGGGTGTTCACTGATTCTATCAAGAGATGATAGAACCTACAAGATGATGGGATTTATAGGAATACATTACAACCCTTGTTATATAGGGTTGTATCTATGATGTAATTATATTAACGATATGGGAGCATATGATGTCTGTCATTGGTCTTGAGAGATGACAATAAATCAGGAAGTGGTTTTGTGGATCCTTCATTATGTTGTTAAAATTATATTTATTCAAATCTGGATTCTCTATTAGGTGAGATTTATATGTTATGTTGGGGAATATGCAGTTGTCCTCTCTAATTGTTTGTTTGTTCTTATTTTTGTTCACTTTTTCATTAGTATGCTCTTCTAAATTATGTATGAGATTCCACGTGTTAGATCATATTGGGTATACATTTTATTCTCACCATATGCATATATACACTATTTTATATGTTTCCATGGGGAATTTGGGAATGTTTTTGTATAATAATTGTATGGGTATTATATATTTTATTGATGTACTGCATCACATAGAGAGTATTATTTATATTCAATACTATTTATCATGAATTGTCGAATGTTATATTATTTTTATTTTTTGATGAGATGGTTTTGTTTGTTGTTTACCATCATATATACAAGTCATAATTTCCAATTATTTAGGGTAATTCCTAGAATGTGCATAATTTTCCAAACACAATTTGTTCTAGTCACTACAATTGGGCATACTATAGGCGAAACATTGGATTCATTATCTATCATCCATCATTTCTTCCTAGTGGATGTACTTCTGGAGGGAGGGGATCATGAACTTATATATAAATTCCATAAAAAATTATAATTAAATAAATTTTATAAACTATCATCACATGTATACAAGTTATAGTTCAATAAATATTGGTATAATGATTCATGACATTAATGTCAAAAAATCAAAACTTAAATCGTTAAATTATAAATTTTTTATCACCATTTCAAAATAAGGAATGATGAATAATAATATGGCCAACATTTTTAACTGTTGAAAAACATAAAAATAGTATATTCATGTCCTTGATGAAAAATCATGCAAACAAGTGTTAAACCTATAAAAGGATAGAAATCGATGTCAAATTTAAATTAAAAAATTGATTCAAATATAAATATCATTAAAACGGATGACTGAAATTTTTAGTGAATTTCATTAAAATTATACATTTTTACATGAACTTTTAATTATATAATAAGATTATAATGAAATATATTTGGAGTTAGAAGGTAGTATAAACTTTTATTTAATTAAAAATCAATAGACAACTTTGGCCATTTTTAATAATGGATTGATTTTTAACAGAGGGAGAGAATGAGTATAAATAAATAAGTGGTATTTTATATCCATCATGCTAGTTGATAAATTTGAATTAATTAAAAAATTGTCCTAATATATTTCATTAAATATTAATTTATTGATTATTTAAAATTTTATTTTTTATATATGTGACATCATAGTTTAGAAAACCTTGAATGTAAATGAATTAATCAATGCATTCCACATAATTAGTGCTTAAATTATATCTCCACTAATGAAACCCCTAACTAGGGTTGAATATAAATTGTTGAATTAGAAGTCACTCAAGATATGTTAAAATGAATTTTCAATCTATGAAAAAATATTGGAATATTTGGGTTTCCCAATATAGTACATCATAAATTTTTCCATTCCTCATATTTATGGTTTTAACATATTCAAAATGAATAACCTATAATGCATAACTCGGTTAGCACTATTTTTTAATACCCATAATGTATCATATAACATTTCATGATATCATATAATTTGAATGAAATCATTAATATTATTATAAAAAAATATAAATATCCAACATAATTGAAATTTTAAAATTTTAGAAATGATTCATGAAGAGGAAAAATTATAAAACAATTTTGTATAGTACTTGATATGAACAATGAATTATTATAGAAATTAATAATTTGGAAACCCTATTTATCCATAAAAACAATGAATCATAGGTCGTGTAATGTATTGAAAAAATAAATTAAATGTCACATATGATTAAAATGAAATTCATCCACAGAAGAAAATAAGTCATATTTAATTCATCAATTCAGTATTCTATAGTAATATTTATTACTAATTAATTACATTTGCAAAACTATAGTAGGAATATATCAATCATACTGTGAACGTTCATTAACGGGTTCATCACACTATACCATATAGATAGTTAGGATTTGGGAACCCACATATTCTCATGGTACACATCATTGTAAAATAACTTGCCTCTACCAACCACATATAAATATTTATTTAAACAAAAAAACCCAATCTAAATTTCAAATATACTCTATGAATTACTATACAAGATAAACGCTAAGGAAGATAAATCCACAAATTCAACCATCCTTACAAAAAAACAATAACAATATTAAAAATTACTAATTTTAATAATAATTTAATGAGAAAACGAATCAAGAATATATTTCATTCTCTAACCACATTCATAAATAAAAAAAACTGATGGATGTAAAATAACCCACATGTTATTTCATTTAGAAAAATTGGATTAATACCTCAAAATACAATTGGTGTCACCACAACATAATGATTAAGAGTAATATACTAAAAAATATTAGAAAAAACAAGTTAATATAAATTGAATAATGAATAAAGAGATAAGTGAAGTGGTCTACATAATATTCATCTTTAATAAAATTATTTATTCCACTGTGACCCATGATTATCATGAAAATGGATGAGGAGGGAATAATGGATCCATAAATACCCCAACTAATTCTTCAGATAGAAAACGATGAATAAAAAAATTTGGTCAACAGAATATGATAAAATGAAAAATGTCCAAATATTAAATGAAACTCAACTATGTGGTATCGGGTTCATGGTGGGACCCCCATGCGCCTATCAAAATTATCAAAGAACTACTAGCCTTGTGAAATTGGTAAGACAATGTTATTGTAGAAATCTCATTCTAACATATTCAAAGCCTTGAATATCATAAAAATAGAACCCTAGACCATAAATAACATATTATTTAACTCAAAAACAAATAACAACTTTACTAAACCATGATGTAGAAACTATCCCTTTTGTAAAATTAAGAATTCCAAAATGTGAATTTTCTCATTAGCCAATTTTTAAAAAAATCATCATTGATCATATCCTCAAAGCAACATATACTACAATTATCTCAATCATAACTCATTCCAACCCTAAAAATTGTAATTTTTCATTCGTTTAAAGATCAAAGACCACATAATATCCTCAATACATTACAAATTCATTCAATAAAAAGTCAGAAATATTTCCATTAAATCCGATAAAAGACCAATAATCCCAATAAAATTCATATTATTCAAATCAATTAAAATACATAATGGAATATATATATATATATATATAATAATTTCTCTTCTATTATATTTATGTTTGATTGAAAAATAATTCTCAAATTAACCTGAACCTATCAATTTAATTATTAATAAGGTAAAACAACTACAAAATCATCAATCTGTATCCAAAACCATAATCATGCCTTCAGTATGTGATCCCATCCATGGGAAAATAAAGTTTGTATTATGGAATTATAATAACATATGATATAATTGATATAAAATTATAATTTTCCATAAATAATTTTATATATATTATATAAAAGTATATATCAAATCAATAAAATTCAGTATAAACTTTAACATTGTATAGTAAAATGCCTAATGTGATTTTTGAAATACATAAATACTCAAAAATAAACTACCAATAGTCCTATTAATCTTTATAACTATTACATATCCAACCACCCCATAGGCTTAAGACAGGTTAGGGGTACTAATTATCCTTGGTGATATCTTAAATATAAAAAATAATAATTTTAAATTGCATGGGTTCAGTAAACTATCTATTGTATAATTTCACTATAGAAGAAAACATAACATGAAAAGATTAAATATCACAACCAAAACCAATTATAAGATGCATGATTAATAACTATACATATCAAAAAGAAAAAAATAAGTAGAAACAATAGAGTTTAATTGATGATGTAAGAAAACACAATTCAAATTATTAAATGGGATTCCAATACCGAAACACCAGTGTGGAATTATTCCAAAAACTCCAGTTAAGAACCCCAATATCCAAACATCATCATTTGGAAGAAGAACTAGGAATTACATAAACATCAGGACGATACAGTTCCTTTTAATATTTCTCTATGAACCCAATTCTACATTGACGTAAAAATAATATCATTTCCATTAATTCGCAGTTTTCTTGCTTAAATGTGGCCCATTATGTATGCATGTAGAGGTTATTGGTGGATAGGGGGTGTCTGGTGTTGTTCTGAAGCCTTGAACCCAATGCTTGGTTATTTATATTCTATCTCATGGTTAGTTATATCCATTTGGGGTAGGCCATATTGTTTGAAAAAACAACATGATACTAGACAATGTGGGCTTAACGGGTGCACATTATTGTTAAACAATGCGAGATGATCCACATAGTCAAGTTCCCTAGTGTTGAAATTCAGAAAACATTTACATGGGGTTTTGGAATCGTTTTCACATGGTTTATAAACCATTTAGGGTAAATGTGAACTATTCCCCAAATCAATAGGAAGCATTGCACAGTTTTCCGAAGGTTTTTCAAACCATGTAGGTATGTCCTATGTGCCCTCATATATATAGGATTTTTAATTTTATAAATTATAAATAAAAATATTATATTAACCCCTTTTGGGTATTATTTAAATGGATATTATATATTTCAGGAAAAATATTTCAACCTATCATATTCTTCAATTTTAGATCTACTCACTATTCGGCCTCTATTTCAAACGTGGTTTGTCTCATCAGATCCTCAATGGTAAGGCCTTGATTCAATTTTAACCTTTCTCGATTCTTATAGATATCAAATACACTATTTTTCATTAGGCTCATATGCCCAAATTTAACAATCATTGTTTTTTCAATATATTTCATCAAAACTGGAAAGAATTATATCTTGATATTGGGTGAGATATCTATCAACATCTTAAGGTAGGTATTCATGTGTTTTTCATTGAATCTCATATCGTTTATATATATCAGATTATCTTCTACCCATTTTTTGTAAAATTCCTAAAATTAGATTGAACCTCGTTGTTTTCTATCATGTTTTAAGTAATTTAATAGGTATGTTTATGAATGTTATAGGTTGTACACCATGATTACAGACCACCCAAATGGGGAATTTCTGTGAATGACTAGTTATAGCTTTTATCCTTTAATTCCAATGAGGCATTACTTTTTCCCATTGTCATGGGATGTGAATTTGAGTCAATAAATGAATTAAATTACAATAATGTGAATAGTAAATAAAATTAAATAAGTGTATGGGGTGGTTGATTTTCCCCTTAACAATTATTTCCTTTATTAGTTAAAGCATATTTACCTTTCCCTTGTGAGTAATAAAATGATTTGTCTTGAATTGGTGTATATTGAATTGAAATGATCTAATGATAGATATTACAATGGGATCTATATTATAACTTATCCATGACATATATTGATTGGATTGTTAGTTTTTTATATTTAATACTACCATATGAGTATTTAAAATTCCCATGATTTGTTAACCCATGTGAGTTAATTGAGACCACCCCATTAAATGGATTGTTAAACTATGGGAAGCTCATTATTAGTATATGGAATTTTTAGTTAACCAATGATAAATCCTTATATTAAGTTTTTATATTGTTGTTTATTTTTATATGAAATATTCCCATTTTGTAAATGAATGGCCAAAAATTATATGGTTGGGCAAGGCTTCATACACCATTTGTGGAGTGTTTATTATTTGATGCCTTGGTTTTTCCCTCTAGATGTTGAATGTAACTAAAATCGATAAATAAAAAATAGTCTTGTGTGATTCATTGATTCAGATTATATTTACATGGATGGAATCATTTTACTATTAGCCTTTATATCATGTGGGATACCTGGATTCAATTTAGAATTTCAAGGATGAACTCAATGGTTAATATGTTATTAAGCCATGGTTGATAAATGGATCTACTAATGGATTCCATGGACAGAATCATTGAGGATATACTTATATGATGAATTATACATTAATACTAGTGAGGGATTAAATATAAGGAATCATGAGTCATTCTATTATATTTCATGGGTGAAAAATGGGGATTACATAATGTACTTACAAGGATGGAATCAGATGACATGGGCTACATATCACACCCAGATTGATAATGGGTTTTGTAGTTGTTCTACTGTGACAGGCTTCTAGAGTGTTGGTTGAGATAACACTAAGAGTGATAATTGAATTCTATTTAAATAATTTCAATTATGGGTTTTGGTTATAAATAGAAAAATAAATGAATTGACTTATGATGGCTCTTCCAAGACAGGTCACAATATTTGAGTTATCCATGACATGTAATGTTTACATGACCTTTTGAGGAAACCATTGTTCTACCAGTTACACGAGGGTACCAAGTATGATTCATATCTCAAGAATTATATATTCATGTTAATTGAAATGTTAAATGCTTATGAAATGAAACCTATAGAATATAGGAACATTACTTTTAAGTTCTCCATTTATTACGTCTTTTATTATTATACATTTTCTTCTATAAATATTTGCTGACTGATTAGCACATGCCATGGGTGATTTCATACTAGGATTTAGTCTCATACACACATTGAGTCATGATTTGATCTGAAATAGATTATACTCATTAAATTAATGACAAGGAAACATTACCTCATATCAGTAATGATATTCTTCCTGTTAACAGGAAATCATGGGACCAAGATGAGGCTTGTGATGCTTCTGGTATTATATTAACGATTTATTAAATATTATATAGATTGAAAATCTATATTGTATTCTTATTAGGTACTTATTATAAGAAGAATATGACATATATCATCATATCGCATATGTTATGAAATTTTTCTTTTGTATACTATCAATATTTTACAGTTTTTTTACTTGTATGGTTTATTACTTCATCTATTTATATCTGTTATTGATATTTTATTGTGATAATCTCTGATAATAAGGGAATAGTCTTCCCATAGACTCAAAATAGCCCTCACTACATGTCGGAAGCCTATGGTGTTTGGGGAGATGCTCTTGAGACTATGTTACCCCCCAGTATCGGGTCAACTTTTAGTGGAGTCTGTGTTAAGGAGGTTAGAAATTGGTTTTAGGGGGATTTCATTTAATGGTTATCTTTAATATATTTTTAAAATAAAAAATTATAGGAAGGAATATGAATTTGGTAAAGATTTTTTCCTAGGAATAGATTAACCGTATATTGGAAAATGAACAATTGCCTCAAATTATATTGTTATATTCTGGATTTCTAAAATTATAGTTGATTTGTTTCCACTATTGGGTGATGCACATGATTTATGTTGGTATGGTTGAAAATATATTTTGTTCGATTGTGTTTCAACCAGATTAAATTAGGGTATTCTATCTCATTAATCATATATGAACATTCTATATTTCACATTCCATTCATTATGAAATTCCCTTTAGGATGCCTTACCGAACGCAGGTCATTGTCACAGGTGTTGTGGTACTTATGCATGCAGTTTTTATTTGAATATTGTGATATTTTGTAGTGTCAAATAAGGAGATGCAATTCTTTCGTACATATGTTTTATGGGCCCTCTTGAATAAAAAATATTTGGACTATGATTTATTTATAATATAAGTTTTGTTATGATGTCCCATTGATGGATGCCCAACATTCATCCCTATTATATACGGCCCCCATGGATCCAAATTCAGGAGACTATTGGGGTGTCCTTCTAAAAGGGATGTGATAAACTTAAAATAGTTATCAATTTAGGGAATATTAATTTTAACTCGGTTTTATGTCAAATGAATATGAAAGATACCAAAACTGAAATGGATTATGATAGATAACTTGACCTTACCAAACCTTATTAGATGTATTTTAGTAGTGAATCACTTTTGTATTAGTCATTTAACACCCATACCGTACCCATGTAAAATTAATTGTGGTGGTATCTTATAGAGGATGGTATTTAACTATATTTTTTGTGTGATTTTGATATTTGAACCCTTTGATGGTCATGAACAGAGGCATGTGTTTGGAATTTTAGATCTATGCCACCACAATGACCTCTTTCTATATTGTAGGAGGTTGGTGATGATCACACTCTCAAGTTGGTAGCCCATTGGCTACTTGTGGATCATCCAATGGTGCTAGCTGTGTCACCAGTTGTTGTCCAAATTACGGGTGATGCGGCACAATTCTGTGAATTTTTATTATAGTTTATATAGACCATTCATGGAGCACCGTTACCAGACCAAACTATGAGAGAGTCAATTCATGATTTTTAGTTTCAAAATCTTCCCATGTTTTCAGGGAATGGAGGATCACAGTTTTTGGATTCATGGATCTAGGACATGTTTTATATCTTTGAGTACAATGTGATGCTTCTTTAGAGGAGGGTAATGCTCACATTGGACATGATACTTGAGTCCACCAAGAGGTTGAGAGATTTTATGACTCAGTTGCATCAACATCAAAAGATGGATTGGATGGAGATTCATATCACATTATATGTTTATTTCTATCATGATAAATCGATGGAAGATTGAGTTGTGGGTTTTCTTTATCTGATGTAGGTTACTCTATCAGTCACAAACTATCCGACCCATTTTACTGAGCTCTTGTTCATCACAACTATTCTAGTGGGTGACAAGTTATCAAATGATAGAATATATGAGAATGGACCTATATATTAAATCTAATAAAATGACATTTTAATTTGGATGCATTATGTATTTAGGAGTTAAAATTAGGCACTTATCATAGAGTGAAAACTAATGTATATGGGAGGTTTGAGCTAGAGTGGTTTGACACCTAGGACTGGTAGAACATCAAATAGTAGTAGGAAGCACTGCCTGGAGAATCCACATGGTGACACTAGTATTTTGAACATCCCTTAAGGTATCCAGGTGAGGTTATACCAGTGTGGTAGGCTGGGAAATACTAGGAAACAATGTATCATTGTCACTGTTGAGTGCATATTTTGTGGCAACATGCGCCAATATAGTGATTATAGAGAGAATTTATACAAGTGTCCAACAAGAGAGGGTTTGTAATGACTATATGTTTATTGGAATGGTTAGTAGAATTTCACCAGACAAAGAGATGTGGTACATCTAGATGATTATGTCCTGGTGGTGGTCATAACTGTGGTAGAAAGACCGCATGATTATAGTGGAATCAAGGAAGATCAACTGTGGGTAGCCAAATAGTGTCATAAGGTCATCATATAGGATATAAATATGCTTTACAGCAGACTTGATAAGATAATGAGCCCGAACCTTCTACTGTCATAGTTATTATTATATTAGACTCTATATTATTTTTATTATCTTTTAGTAATGGGCCTCACATAGCCTTATATACGTGCACATTGTGAAGTTCCTTAGGATCTGTGTTTATACTGTTGATAGCATAATGATACTAGACAATACAATATGGATCATGTTAGAAAGTCTGTGTTAATGTAGGGAGTGTCCAGTTGATGTTTATTACTGTCAAATCAAATTGGACCTTTACATCTTCAATATGATATGATTCAATGTCATTATTAGGATGTATATGTTATTTCTTTTTTAAGAGTTCATAGATTTCTATCACCACCATGTGAGTTTTCATCACCGGAGGGTAGGTAGTTCTTTCAAAAGGGTGAATGGGATGTTTATGTGAGATGATATTGACTTGATCATGGTGGTATGGGTGGGATGATAGCCCAGATTGCGAGTTTAAATCTTAATGATCAGTGGATATGTCACACTAGTTTCCGTCCTGTGGGTTATCATTTCATAGAAGTATTCTCATATCTATTCTCATGATTTTTTCTAGAGATATAGTTATAATTATATATTGAGTTCATTCTAGGAGCTGTTCAGGCATTCTATTCTCCTTATAGAATGGATTTAATGGAGTTTCAATATATCAAGAAGAAACTAGTGTATTTTAAAGAAAGATGTTTCATCCGAACTAGTATTTCTCTATGGGGTTCTTCGATCCTTTTTTCAAAAAATGTGGAATATTCCCATAGGATCTATGTATATTGCTGGAAACATAACCAATTTAGGGTTTAGAACCTATACCCTTTTCCATTGATAGATTATATCTTCAACCATCTCTGTGGTGCTTGGGTCTTCTCGTGGATTGATTTGAGATCTGGTTATCATCTGGTGCATGTTAGATCATCATACATACCCCTTACATCCTTTATAATCATTTATGGTCTGTATGAGTATTTGGTTATGTCATTTGGTCTCTCAAATTAAATGGGAGTCTTTATCAAACTGATGTACTAAATGTTCCATATTTATCTTTATTTATTTTTTCTAGTCTTAATGGATGATATCTTGGTGTATTATCAAAATCGACACAACCATTCTATAATCATGATATCATTTTGAATATGCTGACATTGCATCAGATATATGCTATAATAACAATGTTCCACCTAGGGATGGATTAGTTTCATTTCATAGCTAACTTCATCTAAGTGAAAGGAGTATCAGTCCACCTAGAGAAGGTTGGATCTATAGTTCCCTGGGTGCATCCTATGAATGTATTTGAAGTGAAGGGTTTTTTGGGCTATATGGTTACTAAATGAATTTCATATATGACTTCTCATGCTTAGTGGAACCATTGATGTGTTTCACTAAGATGGGTGTGAGTATGTATGGTCAGATTCTGATGAGAAGTCCTTTCGGGAGTATAAATGGATATTAAATATACTGGTGATACTGAATCATTCAAATTACAGAAGATGTTACACTGTATACTATGAATCATCAGGTATTGGGATATGAGAAGTTTTTTTCCAGGGGGTTCAAGTCATTGCATACAAGTCTCAATAGTTCAGGCCACATGAGAGGAACTACCCGACATATGATCTTGAGTTAGTTTCAGTTGTTCACACATTGCGATATTAGAGACATTAATTATTAGGAGAGAATTTATATAGTAAGAGGACCAAAATAATATCAAGTCTGTATTTACATAGTGTGATATAAATCTACTATAGTGAAGGTTGGTAGAGTATCTTTAGTCTTTTTATTTTATCTTACCTATAATCTAGGTAAAGGTAATGCAGTGGATGATTCATTGATCAATAATACATAAGTACATGGACCATTGTAGGCTTTTAGTGAGTGGATACTTATGGTATTGATCTCTAATATGCACTTAGAGGAGCATGAAATTCATGGGAATAAATTTATTTCATCCTTAGATATTACCTCTAACATTCTATATTGAACGAGGATGAAACAACTATCGGACTCTGAATTCCATGTTCTATCATAGAGTTTGGAAGGTGAGGACCCTACTCTTGGATGTACTATATGGAAGGATGAGGTTCTATAAGTACATGGTCTTGTGTGGTTATCATCAGACATTCTCAAGGAGATATCTTGGGATTTTCATAATTCAGTTTTGGATGTGCATCTGGGTGTCACCATGATATATTTGGATTTACATCATCAGTATTAGTTGCTAGGTATGAAAATAGATTTACATGGTTTGTCAAGAGTTGTTCCAACATTCTACAAGTGAAGGCAGAAAACAAGAGACCATTCATACTTTTAAAACATCTACACATTCCTGAGTCAAAATGGAATGGAAGTTATGATGAATATTAGGAAAATATTTATGAGTCCGTCTCATGTTAATGATGTTGTATAGGTTTTTTTGCAGTTTCACAACAGATTATCAACATTAACAATCAAGGAATCATTCAATGTTAATGAACATGTGTGGTTTTACATCCATGAGATTATACGACTACATGTATTCCGACATACAATCATTTCAGATTGGGATGTCCATTTTACATCATGATTCTAGAAAGGGATGCAGAGGGATTTGGGTACACATGTGAATCTATGATCAGCTTACCACAAACAAATTGATGGCCACTCAGAGCTCACGATCTAGGATCTTGAGGACATGTTGGAATGCATTTTGGATATCAGGGTCTCTTGGGAGTGTCATATAAACCTTATTTAGTTTTCCTACCACAATATATTTCAGGATTATAATCATATGGATCTATATGTTTCATTGAATATTAGGCCATTTTGATCACCCATGTGTTGGATGGATGTAGGAGATGAAGCTATGATCAGACCTCCTCTTGTGCAGGAGACTATAGAACATGTGCATTTAATTTTGAACTAGATGACTACTATAGAGTCTCAACATAAATCAAATGATTATCAATACATAAAACCTTTTCAGTTTGAGGTTGGGGATAAGGGTTTCTTATATGTTTCACTAAGGAAGAAAATGAAGAGGATCATGAGATAGGGTAAACATTCACTAAGGTATGTTTGGCCATTTTAGATTTTGGAGAGAGTCTGTTTGATATCCTATTAGTTTTATTTTCCTCTGAGATACCATGTCATGCATGAAATCTTCCATAATTCTTAACTGCAACATTACTAATAAGAACTACCTAACACCATTCAACCTGAGGAGGTTGATTTTTAGGTAGATTAGTCCATTGAGGGTCATCTTATATGAATTGTGGATCGTAGCATGAATGTTATTTGGGTTATTTCATTCCATTAATATGGGTGTTACAGAAGCGCGATTGTGTGTAAGATAAGACATGAGAGAGGGAGGCTGATATACAATCTTAGTGTCCAAAGTTGTTCTTAGATATTTCTCAACCATAGTTATAAGGGAAATTCAGGGATTAATTACTTTAAGGGGGATGTTTGTAAGAGCATGGTTCATTATTGAGTTATGAATCTTTTATTTTCCATCAATTCCTAATTTTCGGATTAATTATAGAAGAATGTGGAATATTTTTGATGTTATAGAGGGATCTGGGTATGTATGGGGTGTGTTCAGAGCCAGGAACCCAATGTTTGGGTTTTTTAGCTCACACATGATTAGTTTATACTATGTGGGATACACCTCATTGTTGGACTAAACTATTCAAGGCAGTACTGTGAGAGCTAACAGGCTACATTGTTTGGTTAAACCATGGTAGAGAAGATTCATTGTCATTTATCATAGTATTCAATTTCAACAATAATTCATAGAGGGATTTAGAATGGTTTATAAACCATGTGGGGGTAAATGTGCACTCTACCCCAAGGATATAGGAAAATCTGCAAAGTTCATGCACAGTTTATCAAACCGTGTGTGTAAACCATGAGATCCATAATTTGTAGGATTTTTAATATTTTGAATTTAAATAAAAAATCATTTATGAAACAATTTTTATGTTGTCATCAAATTGATAGTATATCCTTCATGGAAAATCCCTCTAGCTAACATATTCTTCCATTTATGTTTTACTCATCATCTAGACACTGATCCAACTATTATTCATCTCTTTGAATTCAAAATGATATATAAGTCCTTGATTCCTTTTTATCCTTGCTAAATTCTTGTGGATATTGACTTCTATATATTTATTTAGTAACACTTGTCATAATTTTTTGTTCATCATTTGTTATTCATATTTCATCAAAATAGGTATGATAAGAGATTGATAAAGGATGAGTTATCTAACATAGACCTAAGGCCAGTGGTCATGTGTTTTTCATTGAATGTATGATCGTTTATATATATCTGAGTGTTGTGCACCCATTTTTGGGTCATCACCTCAAATTTTCATTGAACCTTATTGTTTCGTATAATTTTTTAGGTAGTTGAATATGCATGCTTATGAATTTTATAGGTTGTACACCCTAATTAATAACCATCCATGGATTGAGTTTCCTTGAATGACCATTTTTTATTTTTTTTCTTTGGATTCCCATTAGGAATGCCATTTACCCTATGTCGTGGGATGCTAACGTGAGTGAGTCTATAAATTAAATTGAAATGCTATGAATTCTAACTAAAATTAATGAAGGGTATATGATGGATGATTTTACCTTGAACCATGAATTCTTTTATTGATTAAAGAATGATTTTCATTCCATTGTGAGTATGTAAAGCCTATGACTTTAATTGATTTCATTGGACTAATTTTCTCTATTTTTGGATTTACCCACGATAGATATATTATTACTAATTCATGTGTAATATTGATATACTTGTTAGGGTTGTTATATAAAAAAATGGACATATGGATATTTCAATGGAACATTAATTGTTAGACCATGGGAAATAATTGATATTGTTCTATGAAATGGATTAATAAACAACGATAACCTCATTATTTTGATATTCCCCTATTTAGTTAAAAAAATATTAAATCCATGTATTATTTTGTTATATAGTTGTCTCAAATTATATGAAATAATCCTATATGATTTAAAGAAAGGACAGTCCATATAAGGTTGGCCAATGCCTGATACACCTTTTCGTGGTGATTGTATTATTAGATGTACTGGGATTTCTCTCGGAATGTTTAATGGAAGTGATATGGTTAAATGATAAATATCCATGAGTGATACCTGGATTCATATTTTATTTCCATTGATGGACTCATGTGACTACCAGCCATTATACCTTAGATGATTCATGGATTGAAATTAAATTCCATGGATTAACTAATTTGTTAAAATGTAATTATGCTAAAGGAGATACATGGATTCATTGATGGATTCCATGGATGGACTCGTTGTGGTAAGAAATATTTTCTGAGGTCTACAAGGATCCACATGAGGGATTCCATGGATAGAGTCAAGGGAAATTTTATTATATATCATGGTTGAAACATGGGACCTTCTGATCGGACCTCCAATGACTAACTCAGATGACATGCACTTCATATCACAACTATAGTGATACTGTGTTCCTAAGAGGTTATTTAGCAGTGGGGTTGTAGAGTGTTGGTTAATAAGGAACCTAGAGTGATACATGAATTCTAATTTAAGAATTTCAAGGAAAATCGTTGGTTGTAAATTGAAAATGAAATGAATTGACTTATGAAGTGTCTCTCAAGACAAAGAACAAGCATGGATTTGGTCTTTATTTTAATTGTTTAGATGGTCTTATAAGGAATATATTATTCTACCAGTTACATGGGGGATCTCGGGTTTGATCCGGATAATTAAATTTATGATTTCAATGTAATTGGTTTTCTAAATGGTTAGGATATTAAAACCTGATCAGGAAGAAAGTTTAATATTGAGTTTTCCCTTTCTTACTTAATTTTTTAATGGCGTGGTGGCTACTATATAGGATCACCGACTAATTGGAAGAGACAATGGGTGGTTTCATATTAGGATTTATTCTGACACCTTATTTGGGTTATCTTTTATGACCATATAGATTATATTATTGTAGTCAATGATAAGGTAAATATCCCTTCAACAGGTACACGAAATGCTTCATAAGAGAATAAGCACATGGGAACAAGCTGATTTCTGCGATGTTATAGGGATTATTTTGGCATTTTTGTACTTTTTTATATGGATGTTGTATCTTCATTGTATTCATATTTTGGATGTTTTATTAGAAAAAGGGAAATATATCCTCTTATTTCTTATGAAATGATTTATAGCTCCTTTATAATATTAATTTTTTTTACTTCTGTTGTATGTTTTACTACATCCCTTATTTATATTTATTATTGATATTCTATTACACTAAACACTGATAATGAAGGAAGAGTCTCACAATGGACTCATCCAGGAAATAGTTTCTATTCGAAAGCCATGGGCATTATTGGAGATGTGATTTGGTCTATGATACTAACCTATCTCAGGGAACCTTTCTATTGTATCTGGTTTAATTATTTTAAATTTTTTTTACAAAGAATCTAAAAATAAAATAATTTACCCATGAATTGGGTGAGTATAATATTTAGTTGATAATCCATAATGACATTTTAAAACATGCCACTAGGAGTGGAACATGTTAGTGAATATTAAAATACAAATGAAAATTACACAAATAGTTTAATACAAATACATAGATATGATGCACATATAAAAAGACTAAACATGTTTAATACCATTTATTAAATATTGGTATAATCATAATATGTTAAAAATCACACACACACACACAAGCTTGCATTACAGGGATTTAAATATAATCTTGATTGGTGAGTAGTTCTGTCACCACCTAGTCACTTGATATCCACTCTTTATGATTGAACTTCTAACCATGATCTGAATTTTTTTTCCTATATTGTGGGTGAAATAGTCAATAATGATTAGACCTTATGCACATTAAATCATTACAACATCACATTCATAGTATTCATTAAAATCCATTTCTTTTAAAACCAATTTTTTTGAATAATTATATCAGAATCCCTATGGGCATCATTATAATACCAATGATTTAGGTACAATCACTAAGATGACATCAAAAATAATAATTTATAGGAATTTAAACATCAATCCATCATGTTTAAGATTTATTATAATGGTTGATAAACCACTTAATGAAATATTTTTTAATAAATTGAAAAACAACACCAGAAAACTATAAATTTTTCCATAAATCTATTTATATAAAATAGATGCAATATGATCTCATCATGATGTGAATCAGAGAAAATACATATCTCTTTGATAGATTATATCTATCAATATATGTGAGATAACATAAGAGTATATAAAGATAGTAAACATGAAGAATGAAATTTCATCAAATCTAGAGATCCAACACATGATGATTAATTATAACCTTCTTATGAATTAAATGTAAATAAAAATGGACACTCAGTCAGAATAGAAGTATGAGAGATGAGGATAATAGAAGAAATATTATTTATTATGGAATTAATCTTTGTTAATAACTAATTTTCTGAAATATTAATTCATGTAACATGGTTAAGCTAAATGGTTTTTAAGAACATGCACCAACTATATTGACACTACAAGAAATCACCCGGTCAGTCACGCATTTCATCCACACAGCGTGGAAAATAATGAACTAAATGTGTAATGATAATATCTCATCGAAATCCCAAACCATGGTAAGATCTCAAGGATTTAAAAACAATGAACAATCTATGAGAATATATAATGACTCCCATGACCTCCTTATACAGTTCACTGGTGATAGTTTATTGTTTCTTCTAACCATGTTGAAACCATAAACCTCATAGAATGATTCCAAAACACAATAAATACAAATATAGACTCCAAAAACTAAATAAATGTTTTATATATGTTATAAATACATAATTAAATGGTAATATATTAGAAAATTGGGGTGTTATATTCTCCCCCTAATGTCCTCTCCATCCACATAATAATGAGAATTTGTTATGATTTGGAAGAGATCGAGCCAATTCCCTTTAATTTCATTCGCATGTTACCATGTATGTAATAGAATCTGACCAAGATACCATAAGATTGTTTCTAAACCCAAATATTATTTTATCCAAATATTTTTAAATCTAAATCGGTTTATAAACTAATCTAGCAAGAGGCTCATTAAAAAATGGTCTCATCGGATAACATAGATAGTATCATATAGGTACAGGTTGAATTGGGAGTCATGTAAAAAAGTATTCCCCTAATGGATATTTTGGTTTTCAAACAAATAGATAATCCATATCACAAATTATTTTATATACCTCAAAAATGAAAATTTAATGAGGAGAATGATTTCTTTTCTTACAAAAATGGTGATATGTAATCCTTAAAGAGATTCTATAGAAAAAAATATCACCCAAAACAAATTATAATGTTCAATTATGTTGAACGACATACGATTTCTAAACCCATTACTCCTTCACCAACTTATTTCGGATCATCTGAATTTTCTCTATCATCTTTTGTACATTTATTGGTATGATTAGTGAAGTATGTATTGTTTCCACCCAATAATGTAGTTAATAATTAGGAAGTCCATGAAATTATTCCAAAGGATATTTATATATTGACTAATGAAAACTATTTTTTTATATGATCTCCACTAGTGTTATATGAATTTACCATGATCCACAAAAATCCATAAAAAATATCTATGTATATCATCAATAATTTTTATTATCCACCTATATTTTCAAAAACATTGACGATGATAATTTGTTCCTATATTCAATTTGATTCATATTTATTTCTTCCTGGATTTCAAATACTGAGATGTAAACATCGGGCCCTTAAAAACGTAATTGAATATTATATTATTTGTACATCAAAACATCATGCATTTATTGTTTTGAAAATTATTCCCTTATATAAGTTTCATGAATATGAATTAAGTGAGATGAATTTTATTTGAAATCCATAGTCATCCATTTGGAAAATAAATATATAACCATTACATGAATAAATTTTATAGAATCCATTTATATATTCTCCCATTTCCACATGGTAATTGATAAATAATACATCATACAATTTTTTTGTTCTCCCTTGAAGTAGTGATATGTTTGACATCTCAATATATTCTTTGTGAATTTCTTCTGCATCCACACCCAACAAATTTTCATTACATGGGAATTATACGTCTTATAAATTATAGGATGAAATACCCCTCTTCATTGGTTATAATATGAAATAATTTCATTGTGATATTTTTGAAGAACCATAATATGATCTAAAAAACATAACATAGAGCTCCCATAAAACATTAATCCCACAATTTTCTCCCATATGTTGAGTTTTTAACTCATGGTGAGGCATTTAGGGTCAGCTGTATTAGGATATAAATCATTTTCTATCAAATAAAGAAAAAAATCGAAAAATGAAACATCAAATTGTTCAACACAAACCAAATTCATATTGGATATATCTGAAATTAGTTTCTTCTTATCGAAAGCCTCTTATTTCAACAAACTATAATACTTTCTAATCAATTAATTATCCAAATAATTCCCTTGACATAGTGTATACATCATATAAATATGAAAACATTGAATGTACTCCATCCATATTCATGGCCTTAAATTAATATCTATTTGTAATAAAATTATATTCGATATATTTTTATGGATGAGAACCATAAATTCCTCTCGAAATAATTAATTTCTTTAATTATTCATGGAGTGTACTACATCAACAAATTCCCAATAATCGTTCGAGTAATTATTCTCATGTAAACATTAAAATGGTAAAAAATAATCATCTTGAATGATAACACATATAATCCAAAATATATTGTGATAAAAATAAATCAAAAATACTAGTCCTTACTCTATAAACATAATGACTATTATTGATGTATACAAATATTTATTCGACTGAAATGATTTATGGGAAAAACCATTACATTGAAAATGAACACCATTCCATTCAATATATTTAATCGATGATGCATTTCCTAATAACTCAATAATGAATTTTATGAAATATCATTCTTTATGAATGAAATAGAAAATAGAAAATTCATTTTTTTATTGGATATAAAAAATTAAAATCTTCTATCATTTTAGGATCAATAAAGACTTATATTTAAGAATGACATGAATAAGGAAACATACTTCATGTATCTATAAAACAATCATTAAAAAAATCAAAAAAAAAATTCCTACCAGATACCTAATATATAGAGATGTGTTTTTTATAATTATCCTTGGTCCCAAAATAAACAATAACATCATAAATGAATTATTCCATAAATAATTTCACATACCTATAATATATTCAACTTATCAATTATGTAACCACTCACCATTAATATTTATGATTGATGTTCATAACCATAAATTCATATTTTCAATAAAGGCTTCACAATTCTATCTTTTGAATATAATCCTTTTTAGGTGAATGTTAGAATTTCCTTGAGCATAAAGAAATAATATAGATCAACTGGGATCCCTTAAATTTATCAAAAAGATCAAAAATCCACATAATAAGACATTTTGACATTTTCAAACCAGATTGAGAACATAATAATACCAACCAATTTGAAGAGTTACATCCCTCTTCACAATAAAAAATAATAGGTTCTCCTCATGGTGATGTATTTGGTATAATGATCAATTATAATTCCACTAATCCATATAAACATTAAATTACCTTAATTTAATTTATTCAAACTTATTAGAATAATGTCATAAGGAATAGAACTTAGTAGGAGATCAATTTCTACTTCAACTTCTCTTTTGTGTGAAATATTTTGAAATATTTAAGAAATGCACTGGGAAACATGTCAATTCTTGTTAAAGAATATATATGGATTATTTCATTTGAAGATAATAAAGTAGTTTCTACCATATGGTGTAATATAGGTTACACAAATGGTAACAATGGTCATTCTATAAAAAAATCACATCCCATTACCCTTTAACCAGATTAAAAATTTCTTCAGTATATGTGAAACATACCTACCATGAGTAATAGTCAATGTGTACCATGAAGTATATCGTCAATTCAATTCCCCTAAGAAGTTCATATATATCCATCTCAAGAATAGGGATATCCCAAAACCACCAAAACCCAGTTATAGTTATATAACATGATACAAATTTAATGTATCGACACACCTATAATTTGAGATGTTGATTCATTTTCATTACATGAGGACTCATAACCACATGTAATATCATATGATTAGTAACACCATAACAATTTAATGTGTCAGAAACTCATATAAAACATGGATTTTAAAATAGTATAATTCAAGAAATTCATCCATCTCACTATCGAATGGATTGATTGATATTCGATAACCATATTTTCATGACCATCTAATTCCATACTCACACTCCAATGTTCCATTATTCCATTTTTTGATAGATGTTCTTAGTGAATAATTGAATTAATAAATTCACTCTGGCTCTCTCAATTCTGAGATTGTAAATTTTTCTAGTCACGTCATCCAATTGAATCATTATATGTCAACGATGAAAGGGATCTTACTCAAAAAAAATTAATTTCAAATTCTAATAAAAAACATTATATATGTTCTGTACTATTACCATATTGGAGAAATTAGGGTTTTCAAGAGAGTTTTTCTTCACATGGGAAAAATTAAAATATATAAAATAGGTTGGCTTGATATTAGGTCTTGGGTGAATTTTAATTGATTCAGTGGTGCATGTTTATAGTGCACCAGATTCTTGATAGTAGGTGACCCTATTTTACTTGTTTCAATATACAGAGTTCCCTACATTTTCACATGAAAACATACATAAATCCTCCCACATGGTTTCCATCATGAACTGTATCCCTCCAAATCACCATGTTGTCCATATTTATATTAACAAAAATAAATAGGAAGACTATCCAAGATTAAATCTTCACCCAAAATTATAATTCAAATATGTGTTCCCCTATTGAAAGAGTTATAGATACATTTGGAGGGAAACCATCTATGTAAATAATAATAGTCGCATCCACTGTTATGGATATATTCAAATTATTTAATCTGAGTAATATATATTTTGAGAAATTTTGAATGTATTGTGATATAATGTTTTTTCAAATAACTCATTAGTGGCCCTAATGATTAGGATTTGGATATCATTATTTTTGGAAATTAAATCTAATCATTGGATTAATACATTATCCAACATATAGGTTTTTGGATTGACCATTATCCTAACCATTGTACCAAGGAAATAGAAAATGTGGTACATAATAATGAGCAACACTTCCACATTTCATGATAAGCATAACCATATAAGATAAGTGAATTATATTTAAAAAAATGTAAGGAATAATCTTGTTTATTGATCCAAATGTTTTTTTCTATTAAAATATTTTTAATATATTTGACAATGATTTGAGAATGATATTTCTTCACATATGTCTTAGGTTTAACCATGTTTCCATGCAATCTTCCTTTTATTTCATATGATTTTTTCCTGATACGAACCTATATTACTAAAACCAAATACTAATTATTCATATCAATCACAAATCAAGGGACTAAAAAAATTAAAAAATCACCAAAAAATAATTTCCACCATCCTTAAAATTATTAACTATTTTATTCATTTCATCGATTTCCAAAACAAAATCATCATTAATTATATAAACTACATAGTCTAGTGGTAATTCCCACATTTAATGCATGAAATGATACACTCATTATTTTAGCCCCCAATATTGAGATAACGGCATACATATAAGTGTCTTCAAACAACTTTATATATGGACCACAATGGTAACCTATTTATTTACATAATAAGTATAGTTATGTATTTTTGTACTATACATTCCATGTTTCAACAATCCTAGCTCCTTACAACATTCCCAAAATGATAGATGGACTAAACAACACTAAAATTATTTTTAATATCCCACTCCATCCAAATTTATTGGTCTATATCGGAGGTGCTTCTAGCTATAGGTGACATCCCTAATATTCAAAAGGACAATAATAATTTCATTAAAATTAGTAAAACATTTTTTAGTGATTTTTAAAAAATATTAATAGTAAATACCCATGATAAAACCAAAAACCAATACCAACTAAATGGAGAGATGGGCCCGTAAGGGGCACGCCGCGCTCGGGAGTTCCCCTAGTCGCCGCCTCCTTCATCTAGGGTTTCCACGGCGGCCACATCCGTTTTCTTCGAGGTCTGGAGGCTTCCTCAGCTCGGGAGACTTCGCGAATTCGGTCTTTCTCCGTGCCTGCCTTCTCGCCCGATTTGGATAGGGTCTCATTGTGGCGTGGTCCGTTCGGCGTTCGATGTTCCAAGTCCAACTGCGTTAGGTTTCCGCCTTGCTTCCGGTGAGTTCGGTTGGGGTTTTGCAGTGGTTTACGAGCTCGTGAAGGACGGCGGCGACGAGATCTGGTATTGGGTTTTCTTCTGATGCCTTGTGAATGTTTTTCTCTGTTCTTGGATCTGCTTGTGGTTTGCTTGGTTTCGTGCTGTTCGTGATCTGGTGGACGAACTTGATGACGGGGTTGGGTGAATATGGTCCTTATGCTTGGAGGAGTTTTTGATGGTCGTGACGTTGTTCTTGAATGATTTTGCGGTGCTGGTTTTGCTCCGGTGGTGGCGTTTGACGGCGCCGATGGTCGGATCTACGGGTGTAAGACCGGTTTCCACCGACATACTCTCCGGAGCGCTCTGGGTCCTTCTGGGTGGTGCGTCGACGTCGCGAGGCCCTGTTATTTGAAATCGAGGAGGAGCGCTTGTTTCGGGTTCCTGTGATTTTCGGGAAGTTGTGAGTACGGTGGTCGGATGACTTTTGGTGGTGTTCTGTGATGGTTTTTCCGGCGATGATGCTTGATGGTCTCGTCGGCGACCTGCAGTGGTGGACGCACGTGCTGGAGATGTGTGTGGTTCCGGATTTCTCGCTGGCTGTGTAATGGCTGTCGCGTGAAACGCTTCTCGAGGTTTCACGCGGCTCGAGGAAGGCTCAGGGTTCGTGTTTTTTGATTTTTGAATTTCTGATGTCGTTTGTGCTTGGGGGATCAGTTGTTTGGTTGTAAGGTTTCCGGTTCTCCTAAACCGGTTTTTACTGTACTTTTTCCTTTTCTTTAGTAAATGGTCAGGGACTTTGTCCCTGGCTGAGCTTTCCTGGTAATACCAACTAAATGATGCATGATTAATAACCATACAACTAAATAAAAACCTAATAAAAAGAAAGAGTAGGTAATTGTTATTTATTAAAATAATATGATTCAATGGAAATAAAGGACATCCAACATAATTACACCGCTATGGAATTACTCCAAAGACTTCATGTAGGAAACCCAAGGACCAATTATAATCTTATGTACGAAACATCAAGATGTTCTAGTAGATTAGAATGATAGCATTCCCATTCCTTTTTACTTGTATACAAAATCTACAAACATACAATTATTCCCCAAATGGATTTGTGTATAATAGGAGGTAGTTAATCACAAAGGTATCCTTACAAATATACCATTATGAAAAAATCATGATAGAATATGTTATAAAATAGCAGATAAGAAGATAAATGGTTTCATAAAAATCAATAGATATGATCAATATTTAAAAAACATTAAAAATTCATCAACATTATTTACCACTTGTGATAATCAACCCATGCACACTCACACACACACTCACACATAAATGCATACCTTGGATTTCTATATACTCGTGATTATTGAGATATTCAAGCACCACGTAATGAATTGGGGACCCCCATTGGTAGTGGAATTCCTAACCATGATATATCTAAAATTTTTCTTATTGACAACCACACTTCCAACTATAATCATTCCTCATTAATAGGAAATCATGCTAACTGTACATTCTAAACCTTTACCTAAAACCATTTATTTTGATAACCAGTTTCATTCAAGAATTTTGTCAAACACTATATGTGCATCATTCTATAGAAAATATTTATGTAATAAAAAAAATTACAAAAATAATTACATGGTGTAATTTCAAAATAAATATTTCATATTATACCAATTTTAAAATGTGTTTGAATCCCTGAATCAAACAATTTTTGAAGAAAACAGAAAATTGAACAGGAAACATCTGAATATGACATTCATTATTCATCAATTTGATTGATCCATCATGGAGTCGTTGATATACAAATCATGAATCATATACCAATCCATGAAATTTTATATCTAATAATCTTGGTGAGAGTTTAACACGCCATGATTTTCTAAAAATAAATAGAAATTCATTGAACATTGTTTTTAGTAGATATTTATAAGTAGCCTCTAAACATAATTATTCCACTTCTATGTATTTAATTTTGAAAAATGTTCATCTATAATTATGTTCAGTATGTTATTTGGAGTCTGATAAAACCATCATTTTTTAGTAAATAGTAGAATACCCTAATGAATAGTATTATGAATAGTAATATGACACTAATGAATAGTAAATTTTATTATTATTATTTTTCATAAGGCTTTCCGATAATAACATCTTTGTTAATTTTTCATAGTGATATAGAGGTTGTTATAGAATAAAATTGTTAATTTTTTAATAATTTATTATTTTATTTAAAAATTAAATTATTAATATTTAGAAAATTATTTTCAAAAAATGGAATTCATTTTTTAATTATAACACCTCGATAAATTGTTAGTTTAATGTTTTGGTTTTTTTCTAAAAATCATGAATTTTTGATGAATTCTGAAATATGATAAAATACGGTACAATCAAATTATTAGTAAAATACCATATTTATGACTCCATAAGTCATGTAAGGACACTTGGTTCAAACTCACATGCCATTATTATTATTTTAGGTCACATGAACTATGAATAATCATAAAATGTTTCATAAATATTATAATATTGATTAATGTAATGAAGGATACCCACTCTCTTCCATTATAAATACCACCCCCACTGCCCTCTTCTTCCCACACCTATCAAGACTTGAGCCATGCCTATTTTCTAACCAAAATTCCTCTATAGGATCTTCACCACATTTTAGAGATTCTAGTCTCACAAAAAATCCAAAACCAAAGCCCTTAAGAAGGATCCCAAAAAGAAGAGATAAAGAGGTAAACATCATCTTTTATTATCATTCTTTTATTTTATTTATTGTTCTTCTCTACCATTTCCTTTGGATTTTGTTGGGATATTTCTTTACATATCCCCTAATATTATTCATATTGTATATGTGTGATGATAAATTACCTTTTATTCATCAACGTATTTTTCTGAAATTTTAAGAGACGTCGTTAGGCGGCTATATTTTTTTGATAAATTTATCATGTTTTCTTTTATTTCAAGATTTATTTTTATTATTATTCTTTCCTCACCATTATTTCCCGCTTACAATAGAGGAGACCTTCTATTGACACCTTCAACCGATTCATGTTTTCCTCCAAGGATCTCCAAGAAAGGGTGGTTGTTGGTTTATTGGACTGTCACCACATCATGATACTGTTCGAATCGGAGGCGGACCTCATCAAAGCCTGGTCGTCAGCCCCTCGCAGATGCAATGAGATTCGTTTCTTCCTCTTGTGCTGGTCATTCGACTTTCATATGGATCGTGATCCTCCCTCGATGGTGGTTTGGGTAAGCTTCTCTAACCTCCCATTGCCTTTTCAAAATCCTTCTATTATCAGATTGTTGGGTAATCTCGTCGGGAGGATTTTATGCGCGGATAGCCGAACAGAGTCAATGTGCCACCCTGTTAATCCCCGTGTATGTGTCGAAGTGGATGCCTCCGGGAACCCTTTTTATTATGTTTGTATTACCATCAGAGATAAATATACATGCAATAAAATGTTCGTTTATGAAAATTGGGTTTAATTTTGTTCATCTTGTAATCATCTAGGGAACTCTATGTGGGTTTTCCGACGGAAACCTTCAACCCAGGTACCGACAAGGAGTGAGGAAAGGTCAAAGAATGATGAACCTACAATTTTCGGGGAGTCTACCTCATTTTAGATGGACCATGGTCCAGATAATTGCGACGGGATTCAACCGATATTTCTGTTGGAGCAGGATGCCTCAAAGGGAGTTCGCATGGATCCTGATGTTCGTGCACTTGTTCCTACGGTGAAAGAAGCATTGGTTTTCAACCCAACAGTGTCCGATGTGTTCATAAGGTTGAGATAGGACTAGGAGGAACCTTCTAGAAAGTGTTCATAGAAGGAGACTAATAATTCATGTGATGAGAGGACAGACGAAACTCAAAGTAATGGAACATCGGAGGAAAATACTCAATTGGCTAAAGTTAATGGGGTTGTGAATGTTATGGAGGTGACAAGTTCAGTTAGGAACTGAGATGGTGGAGGCCCTGCACTGCCGGTGAGTCCCCTACTGTAGTTGAGTGACTTGTTCGATAGCCTCACAGAAGCTAGTTTGGTCACTGATTATGTGGAAGTCCTTTCTGGATGTGTGGATGAGGATAACCAGGAGAATCAATTGGATGAAGGGGGAGGGTTGCGGGGAGTCCTCTTTGATGGTGTAAGAGATTCCCAACCAAGACATTAGAAACATGGAAGACAAAGATGAAGAAACTAAGACAGTGGCAAAGGGTGAGGAGAAGGACCCTCATGAAGACAACGAAGATGTGGTTAGGTGTCATTCGGTGATTGAATGCAACACACCTGGAACGGGGAAGGACAATGACAAGGGATTCAAGGAGCATGTGGCAGAGATTCAATTTGGAAAGAGGGGGTATTCATCCCAGGGTGATAATGAAAATCTGATGGAATTTGGCACTCGATCCTTTAGTGATATAGTGGAAGGTGGTAAAATGAAGATGAATGAAGATGTTGGATATTTTTCGGCTTTACCAAGAAGAATAACAGTGAAGGATTATTCTTATCTGCCACGCCCGGTGATTACCAGAGCTTCTTCCAAGCATGATCGTGGGGTTATCCTGGCTTTCAAAAAAGACAACATATCCATACAACCATGCTAGGTGCAGCTCTCTCCACATCCAATGGGTATCTGGGTCCACAACGATAATCTCTATATGCAATATAAACCAGCTTCTGAATGGGAATCGACCATTGTGGTGCAGGGCTCATGGGTTGAGTGTGGTGATGAGTATGTTTATTTTGATTATTAGTGGTTGTGCCGGTTTTTCGTGTTTTTTGTTTGGTGATTGCTGCTAGTTATGTCAGTTTTGTTCTTGTGTAGTTGTGTTCCACGGTTTCTCACTTTCCCAAAAAGTGTTTGGAAATTAAAAAATTAAGTTTCTGTAAATAAACAGTGCAATGAGAAAAAAAACCGGCAAGTAAAGGGTGAAATAATGTTATGAAATGATCGTATAAGATGTTATAAATTATAAAATGGTTCTTTTAAATACTAATAACACTCTTTAAACCATTATACATGATGTTTAAACATGTTTGAAGTAAGAAAAACCTGAGGTAAGGGAATTCATCACCCGATTTTCATCCTTTGAGTTAACCTTAATTTTCATTATTTGTGTGTTAGTTAAATTGTTTTGTGTGATGAAATATTAATATACTTTTTTTAATTATTTATATTCATAGATTATGTACATATTCCATCCACTATATTATTTTTCACTTCCATTATATGTTATTTGTATGAGTATTTTCTTTTGAAATCCGCTTTTTAAATTCTATTTTACAAAATACAGAACCAATGATTTTATGCTAATATTCATGTTTTATGATTATGTTTTGGATTGTTGGAATTGATTATGATGAATTGTGGGAACAATATTTTATTCCAATGCATTGGGTATTTGTATGTTGGAGGTTGGATGTATAGTTTCTCTAATTGGATCTACGATGGTTACATTATTAGTAAGGTAGCCATAAGGGTTACAAATTATAAGGTAGACGAGAGGGTTACATAATTATGTACGTAATTCCCCATGATACCTTTATGGATCTACTTATTTTCTTATGTATTATGGAAGTGTCATGATTCACAATGTATATATATATATACAGGTGATATGTATGCCTTTTGAATATGATTTCATACAATACAAGTATTAAGGGACTAATGTGTTCTTACTCTCTTTTTATATCCTTTACTGAGTTTTTATACTCATCCCATGTTTTAAATAATTTTATTAGGTTAATGGATGTGTAAGATAAAGAATTAAGCCATGTTTAATGTTTAATAATTTTGATGGAATATTTTTCTATGTTTTAAGGTTTTATATTTTGAAAAAATGGCAACTATTTTTATGGAATCCTCTTTGTAACAATGTGTAATTTCAGGAATGTGGTATTTCCCAATTCAAAAATATATAAATATGATAACATCGTGAATGTAAAAAATGAAAATATTCTTGACTAAATCCATGATTATTTATGTAATAAGATAGGGTCCTTATAGTTGGTTTCAAAGTATGGGTCAGAAAACATTAGGGGATAGGTTCATGTTAATAGAATGCCATAAATGATTTTATATCTATGATTGATTTGAAATGTTATAGAATTTGATGAACACCTTGTTGCTTCATCTATGTTATGTTTTTTTAGAATGGTTTTCTGCAGAAGAAATAGTGAAGATGGAGAGGAGGGGCACTGACAGAATGATATCCTTCTGAATCTGTAGCTCGGAATGGTAGGGATTGGCACCGAGAAGTTTGTGATAGTAATGGATCACGTGATGCAAGCAATAAATTGTTGATAAATCCATGCATGAGAAAAACTAGAGGTACCACAATGGAACTTGATAATAGTGGAACATTTATTGAGACAACACCCTACTGCTTTCAATGGATCTTCTGACCCTATAGCGGTTGATGGATGGATTATAGCCCTTGAAAAAATATTCGATGTCATGGGATGTTCAGACAATGAAACAGTATGTCTTTCCATTTATCGTTTTTAAGGTGAAGCTAATTAGTCATGGTCAATAGTAAATAATATCAGGGATAGTGAGGATTTTAATGCCTTGGAGTGGGATCAATTTAAAAGTCACTTCATTGAAAAATATTTTCTTAAGGTTGTATGACATATGACAGAGAAGTAATTCCTTGAATTGAAATAGTAGGATGAATATTCAGTGCTTGTGTGTGAAGGGAACTTCACTTGACTGGTGAGGTATGCTCCAAATCTTATTCTGGATCTTTAGTGAAAAATCAAATGATTTTACTCAGGACTGAAGCCAAGGTATCAAAGGGTGTTGGCCTCCCATGAATTCAAAAGTTATGAAAAAAAATTCCGATGTGTTGAGAGGTTAGAGATGGTGTTTACTGATGATCATGTGCATTTTAGAAATGAAGAGAATAAGTGGTCCAGATGGCCAGTAATGGGTAAGAATCAACCAATGAAATCTTATGGAAGAAAAATATAGTTTTTGTTTTGTGAAACGAGTTTTAAGAAGCACTAAGGGTAATGTCTTTGTAAAATTGGTAAGGGTATTAAATGTGGTATATTTGGACATATGGCCTGATATTGTTATGAAAATGATCCAAATACTAATCCAGACAAGAAAACTATAATGGGTTTTAAATGTGGTGAGATGGGTTGTTATGCAAATGCTTACCCAAAGAGAGATCTCGATGATGCAAAGAAGCCAACCTATAAGTAGAAAGGTGTAGTGAGATCCTTTGCGACTACATCAGTAGATGACAGGACATCAAAAGAAGTTGTATCAGGTACATTGTTTGTTTACTCTGATATTACAAATGTTTTGTTTGATATAGAGTTTATAAATTACTTCATATTTGAGAAATTTTGGGTAAATTGGAAATATCACTTCAACAAATTAGACCTAAACATGTTATTAGAACTCCAGGGGGAAATATTTTAGCAAAAAATAATTATAATAATATTTTGATTTTGGTATTTGGAAAGACATTAATTGAAAACCTTGTTATTTTACAATTAGTCAAGTTTGATGTTTTTCTAGGAATGGATTGGGTCTCTGTTTATCATGCAATGATTGACTATAGAGAAAAATAATATGTTTTTTCAGAAAGGGTGTCAGTTTTTATATAATAATGAACCTATATAATTGATAACATATCAGGAAGTTGAGAAATTATTGAATGAGGGAAAAGAAATTTATCTTACTCATATAGTTGAAACCAACAGAACTGTAGAAAATATTTATGTGGCTTTGTAAATGAATACCTTGATGTTTTTTCTGATGAGTTACTTGGTGTCATACCTAAATGAGAAGTCAAATTAACAATTGACTTAGTTCATGTTTCTAACCAAATTTCAAAACCCCTTTATCATATTGCTCAAATACAACATCTTGAATTGAATATTTTGTTTTATTATTTGATGAAAAAGTATTCATTCAACCTAGCACATCACCATAGGGTGGCACTATTTTGTTTGTTAAAAAGAAAGATAGTTCCACGAGACTTTTCATTGATTATAGAGATTTGAATAACATCACTATAAAAAAACAAGTATCATTTCCCTCATATCGATGACATATTTGATCAGCTCCATGGAGATTAGTTCTTTTCAAATATTGACATTAGATCTAGATACTATCAGGTAAAGGTGAAAGAGAATGCATCCTGCAAACAACCATTCATAATAGATGTGGGAAATATGAATTTTTTGGTATACCGTTTATATTAACTGATGAACCTTCTGTATTCATGAATCTTATAAACAGAGTATTTCATTAGTTCTTGGAAATGATTGTGGTTGTGTTTATCAATGAAATTATTTTTTTTTTTAAAAATAATGAGAAGAATGAAAAATATATAAGGGTTTTTTTTACAAACATTAAAAAAATGAAACTGTATGGAAAATTCAGCAAAGTGTAATTTTTGGATTAAACATTTTCCTTTTCATGGGGACATTGTAAATAATGATGGAATAATAGTTGATACTTCCAGAAAAATGGTTGATTAATGACCAAAACCACAAATGCTACAGAGATTCGTTGTTTTATTGGATTATTAGGTTATTACCAATGTTTTTTAAGAACATTGCTCACTTATCTAGCCCAATAACTATGTTAACTCTGAAAGGCGTAAAATTTGATTGGACAGATGAATGTGATATTTGTTTTCAGGAATTAAAGAATAGATTGGTGAATTCTTTAGTGTTGGCATTTCCTTTCCGAAATAGTGAGTTTGTCATCTACAGTGATTCTTATTTTTTTGTACTTGGTTGTGATTTGATGCAGAAGGATCGAGTAATTGATTTTTCTTTAAGACAACTAAATCATCATGATTTTAACTATCCCAAACATAATATTGAGTTGGTATCTGTGGTTTTTTCTTTGAAAAATTTGAGACATCATTTACACGAAACCAAAATTCAAATATATACTTACCATAAAAGTATGATGTATACATTCTCTCCGAAGGAATTATATATGAGGTAGAGAAGATGGCTTGAACTGTTAAAGGATTATGATTTCACGATCAATTACCATCCTGGAAAAGCAGAAAAAGTGGCATATTCCTTTATTCTAAAACATCATGAATAATTAAACATGTTATGTTTAGAACACGATCCCTAGATTAATGATTTGAGGAATTTTGGCATAGAACACATTGGTGCAGTAAATACCTTTGCATTGATTCAGGTTTCAGTGCAGTCGTCATTTTCAAACAGAATTAAGAATGCACAGAAGGAAAAACATGAGCTACAGAAAAAGTTAGAATTAGATTAAATGGATATGTTTCCATAATTTAATCCTGATAAATATTGTGTTTTCTGATCTGGAAAATGTTTGTGCATGCACAGTGATTTTTAGTTGTAGAATGATTGGTTGTGTGAAGATCATTGTTATCCATTTTTATTTCATCCTGGAAGTATTATGATATACATGGACCTTAGAGAGTATTATTGGTGGGATGGAGTGAAAAGAGATAATAATTATTTATTATGAAATGCTTACCTTGCCAAAAGGTTATTGTCAATAGGTAGTTACCAAAGGGGATCTTTCATCCTTTTCCTGTGCTAGAGTGGAAATGGGGGAATGTATCTATTGAAATTGTGTTGGGACTACTAAATTCTTCTAGATGTAACATTTAGATTTGGTTTATTTTTGAACGGTTAAGAAATCTTCAAATCTTATTTATTTTTGAGATAAAATGTCTTTGAATCAACTTTCTCGACTTTACCTTATAGATATTTTCAGTTTACATGGTGTTTCTTCTTCCCATTTTATCTGACCACGATCCCTGGTTAAATTCAATCATTTGGTATGGACATCATAAGTCATTGGGAACATAATTAAATTTCAATAGATCTTTTCATCCTCTATTAGATGGTAGTTCAGAATGAATGATTCAGACTTTGTAGGATGATCTTTGAGCTTGTTCAATGGGCTACCAGGGATGTTATGATCTGCATCTTTATTTAGATTATTTTTCTTATAAGAACAGTTTTCATTTCAATATACAGATGGATCCTTTTGGGGCTTCATATGGGAAGTAGTATTGGAATACAGAATTTTGGGATGAATTTGGAGAAAGATTGTTGTTGGGGCTAGAATTAGTAGAAGAAGTGGATGAGAATGTGAAGATAATCTAACAGCACATGAGGACAACTCAGTGTAGGAAAAAATTTATGCAGATAATAGATGTAATGAAATATCTTTCATGGTAGGTGACCTTGTTTTACATAAATTCTCTCCATGGAAATGTGTGATGCATTTTGGTATGATAGGAAATCAAAGTCTGTTATTAATTGGTTATTTTTAAATCATGAAAAAAGTCGGGCCAATTTCATACCGAGTCGCTCTGCCTCCAAATTTGTCTCAGGTATACAATTTTATTCACTTTTCAATGTAAATAATGTATGTGCAAGATTCATCACATGTCTTGATCCCAAAATAAGATCAACTAGAAGAGAACCTTTCGTATGAAGAGAAGCCAATTCAGATTCTTGATCGAAGAGAACAAGTTTTGCGGAATAATGTAATCCACCAGGTAATGGTTTTGTGGAGAAACAACATGGTAAAATAAGAAACATGTGAGTCTAAAAATGATAGGAGGTAGAAATACCCTCAGTTCATTAATAAGTAAATGAAATAGGAGGACACAACTTCTAAAAAGTGAGGATAATATAACACCCTGTGTTTTTCTAAAAATAAATACAAATGCATGGAATGTCGTTTAAATTAGATATTTATAACTATATATTAAAAATAATTTTTCCACTTCTACGTTTGGAATTTCAAAAAATGGTCATCTAAAATTATGTTCAGTATGTTATTTGGATTCTGATGAAACCATCTGGTTTATTTATATACTATCATACCCTTATGAATAGTAAAATGAATAGTAATATGATGCTAATGAATAGAATATTTTATTAATATTTATTTTTATAAAGCTATCAGATAATGACATCTTGGTAAATTTTTAATAGTGGTATAGAAGTTGTTATAGAAATTAAATTGTTCATTTTTGAATTAAGAATGATTTTATTTAAAAATGAAATTAATAATACTTATAAAATTATTTTCAAAAAATGGACTTTATTTTTTATTTCGACACGTCGAAAAAAGGGTAGTGTAATTTTGTGGGTTTTTTCTAAAATTCATCAATTTTCGATGAATAGTGAAATATGATAAAATACCGTCTAGTCAAATTATAAGTAAAATGAAATATTTATGACATAATAAGTGTTTTTAGGCCACTTGGATCGAACTAACATTCCATTATTACTATTTTAGGTCACATGAATTATTACTATTCATAATCCTTGGAAACAATCTTATAATAATGATTAAAATAATTAAAAATACCCCTTCTCCTCCACTATAAATACCACCCTCAATCCCCTATTTTTCACACTCCTCTAAATACTTGAGCCATGCCTACAATCTGACCAATACTCCTCCCAAATCTCTTCTCCAAGTACTAGAGCTTCTGGTCTCAAAAAATGACCAAAACCAAATCCCTTATGAAGGATCTCAAGGAGAAGAGATCTGGAGGTAAACACCCTCTTTTATTTTTTTTCTTTTATTTTATTTTATGGTATTATCTTACTTTACCATTGTCTTATGGTTATATATTTAATTCCATATTCCCCCTTAATGTATATATTATGTAAGAGTAATGATATATCCTCTTTCTCTCATCTAACTGTTTTTTTTTAATTTTAAGAGATGTCATTTGGCTGCCGAATTTTCATGAAAAATCTCTCGAGTTTTCTTTTATTTCAAGATTCCAAACATTGCATCTTCTTTCCTCACCCTCATGTAATCAATAAGAACAAAATATCCATGAGTCATGAATATTATGGATGCTCTCATGTTCATGGAAAATTCATCATCATTTTTCTTCTCCTATCCAACTAATTCAACGAAATAAAAACATTGTCCATGCTGTGTTGAATTACCAACATCGTAGACGATGTGATTTCATTTTTCATTAATTAATTCAAGTATGTTCATAAAACCATTTTTATGGTCTAACTAGGATATAATATATGTATGATTTCTCGACCAGGGTTCTATAATTATTTTTGAGCACATGGTATTAATTTATAAAAAAAATGATGACATTTTTATCAAGGAACCACTAAATTGATCTAAACGAACATGATTAATGTTTTAACTTTTTAATCATCCTAATGTATGAATTCCAAATGTTAAATTTTATCATTTATGGTAATGATAATATGTAAATAATTCTCTATTCCAATTATGTAATTTCACATCCAATCGCTATGAAGTACCATCATGGACCAATCTTGGAAATCTTGTAAATAACTCAACCAAAACCACTTTAACAAGAAATATACTAACAATTAAAGGGTAAAATGATGATATGAAATGATCATATAATACCATATAAATATGAAAATGTTTCTTTAAAATGCTAATAACACTCTTTTAACCATTTTACAGGAATTTTTAACCAGTTTTATGTAAAAAAAACCTAAGGTAACGGAATTCATAACCATATTTCGATCCTTTTGGTTATCCTTATTCTTCATTATTTATTTTGTATTTATATTGTTTTTGTGATGAATTATTTTTATACTATGTTTAATAATGTATATTTATAGAGAATATAAATATTCCATCCATTTTATTATGTTTCACATCAATTGTATGATATTTATAAGGGACTATTCTTTTAAAATCCTCTTCTTAAATTCTGTTTTACAAAATTCAAAAGAAATATTTTTCTGCTAATTTTCATGTTGTATGATTATGTTGTGGATCATGGTAATTTATTATGATAAAGGGTGGGACCTATATTTCCCTCTAATGCATTGGTTATGTGTATGTTGAAGGTCAGCTGTATGGTTACTCCTACTGTAACTGCGATGGTTACATAAATAGTAAGGCAGCCATGAGGGTTACTAATTATAAGGTAGCCGAGATGTTTAAAAATTATTTAAGTAATTACCCAAGATACATATATGGTTCTATTTAGGATCTTATTTATTTTTTGAATGTCATTTTCTCAATGTATGTATATATATACAGGTGATAAGTATGTATTTTGAAAATTACTTCATACGTTACAAATATTCATGGAATAATGAGTTCTTCCCTTCTTTTTATATCTCTTACTGAGTTTTTTGGTCTCATCCCTTTTTTTAAATGATTTTCACAACTTAATTGATGTGAAATTAAAATAAGTAATACTCATTAATTTTTTATGAATTGTCATAGAATCATGGTTTATGTTTTAATGTTTTATATTTGGAAATAATGGAAACTATTTTTATGGTATCCACTGTGTAAAAATGATTAATGTCATAAATGTGTTATGTCCCAATTCACTAATGATCGAAACCTGAAATGATACCCAATGTAATAGTAAGTGTTTTCTTGACTAAATTTAGTATCATATATGTAATAAGGCCGGGTACATATAGATATAATAAAATAGGATCAAAATTGGGCATTAAATAAAAATGGCATTCCCTTAAATTGTAAGGTCTAAAAGTATTTGATTCATCAAAACATAATTTTGGATCAATAAAAAAAGACTAAAGGAGTTTGAAAAAGAATGTGATTACAAATGATTATGTTATTAAGATAAAATGATGGTTTTAATACCTTAATACGAGTTAATGACAAATTCAATGACCATTTAATGAATGTTTAATGGTTATATTGCATATTTATTCAAACTATGTTCAAATAATTTTCATGTTTTTGGGAATCACACAGGTGGGATTAGATGTTTTGATACATGGTTATTAGTACCACTAGTTTCTGGTATGTAACCCTTACTTGATTCTTTTCAGGGTTTTAATGTTAAGGGTATTGAATGGGAGAGTCCGGATAACTTGGAATGATCTTTTGAGCAATGGGGGAAGTCACACGAGAGGCGCACGGTTTGTCTAAACCATATGGCCAAACCATGTGTAGTGGGTCATGGAGGAAGTGGCTTCTATATGGTTGGAATAATGTGTGTTTAACCGTTTGTCCAATCTGTGTGAGAAGGGTGTCTGAGGCAGTAGCTAACGCACGTTTAGTGCACGGTCTGTAAAACCATGCAGACTAACTGTGCGATCACTTTAAATTAGATCCTTAAATTGTGGATCTGACTCGGTTTGCCACTAATTTCCATATTAAATCTCTTAAGTGGCCCTAACTCTAGATTTTGGATCTCCTAAGGTCAAAGTGGTTTCTCCCATCATTCCTAAGGTGATCTGAAGGATTTTCTTGGTGAATCGAAGCCGGATTCATGAGGTATGTGATTGTTCTCCTTCGTTCTTGATCATTTTCATAGATCTACTTAGATCTACTTCTCCCTTTCTCTCGGTTTGATAGATATACGCCCGTTATGGGTAAATATATGTTATTGGATTCAATATATGATGAGATTTGGTCTTGTTTGTGTTAGGATAAGAGATCTATGGTCAGTTTTTGGAGATTTGACCCAGTGTTCTTGAGCGTTCATCGTCCTTTTCTTGGTTTCGCCTTTTTGTGGAGGTAGGTGGCTCCACTCTAACTTCTCTTGTTAGAATTTGTTGGCTTAGTCTAAAATTGGCTATTTTAATGGAATTTATTGTGAAAATCATGGAATAAATCTTTTTAGTGATGATTTATGGTTTAGATGATATTGTGAAATCATGGTTAATTGTGTGAAAAGTTTCTTGGCTATTTGAATTTAAAATTTTGATTTTAAATTACTAAATTTCTGAAATTGTAAATGGTTTGATGATAAATGGGTTTTCAATAAAAAGGATGTTTTATTTAAATATTTTGATAGATTTTGATTTCAATAAAATGGAAGCTTTATTGAAATGATTTGAATTTGTTTAACAAACATGGTTTTGATGAAAATGGTTTTCAATAAAAGTTGTTTTATTGAAATGATGGTATTGGAATGATTTTTGTGAATGTGTGGTGTGTGTTCATGTTTCATATATGAGTATTGGTTGAAATATGACCTTGTTCTTAGTGCCAAAGGTGTACTGGAACATGGTAACTACTTGTACAAGGCTTGGAGAGCAGGAAAATGGGCGCTCTGCAACCCTTCGACGGTGATGACCTAGATCCATGGAGGTGGCGATGGCTCCTCCCCTTCGGGGGGAGGGGCAGGATCTTCCTTCCCGGGATGTTGTACCCAAGAGAAGCCCTCTCCTCCCCAGCAACGATGTCTCTCCAAGGGTACCTGGAATCTGCAACGGACATCCAGTTGTCTCGGTCTTGGCCAAAGAATTTTCTGAAGCATCGTCACTTATTTCTACGGCCCTGATCGCAAAGTTCACTCGGCGTAGAACTCTGGTTGAGATGTTCGAGAGGTATGTGAACCAGGAATGGGGTTTAGGTCACCATGTGGTTTTTCGGACTCCATGGACCGCGCCAAATTCTTATTTGTCTTGCGGACAAAGACGAACTGGCACGGGCCTGGTCTCATACAAGAAGATCTGTGAGAGGTTTTTCTTTCTTTTTACATCGATGAACGTTTGATTTGAACATGAATCGCGACTCTTCATCGTCAGAAATCTAGATTCAACTCCCAGGGTTACCGCTTCCCTTTTAGAATCCAGCGCTCCTCTGATCAATAGGTAATTATATAGGTAGTTTCCTCTGTGTAGATTGGAAGACCGATTCCTTGGTGCACCCAATTGTTGTGCGAATTTTTGTTGAAATGGAGTTATCCCGTCCTCCACCCGACAAGGTATGGGTTGGGATTGAAGTCTAATATAGGTACATGCAATGAATATTCTATGAATCCTGGTCTTTGTTCTGTGACTTCATCCATATAAAGGGCCACCGCGTTGAGGAGTGCCGCAAAAGGACTTCGGCGGTTGTGGCTGACACTTTCTTCGATGAGCAAGGGTGACTCAGGTCAGGCCGAGGGCAAGGGAGCTGATCCTGGCAATGGGAATGAACATGTTTCGCACACTCTGAGGTCACAAGAGGTGTTTTCGGATACCAGTGAACATATTAAGGCTCTTCAGGGTGTCCAGGACCAGGGGTCTCCTGGCCATCCTGGGGTGGGGTTTCCCGGTTCTGCTAATGCGTCAGCAGTGATTCATACTGACTCGGGGAGGGCGGGTTCTGGAGGTGAAATGGTGAAGGAGATATTGAAAGCTTTGGAACCTCAGGTGGAGGCGGTTGTAGAAGGCCCCAAGAAGGACTTGGGTGTTTCCCAGGCATTTAGCAGCATGGGGAATGAGGTGCGGAGTCTTGCGGGTGGGGCTTCAGAGCGACTCTCCCTGCCTAGAGGTGAGAATACCAGAATAGAGGCCATTGGTGTTCTGGCCAGGGGCTCGAAGGATCAGAATCTCCAGCTCTAATATATGGGCAGGGGTTTTATCAACCTGTTTTTCTGGAGGGATCAGGAGTTGGGGAAGATTGTGTCTTGTGGACGGAAGGGATCAGTGGGGTGGGGGCTGATCTTGGTTCTGCCCATAGCCAAATATTAGGGAATGGTTTGGAGGTGGAGGCCCAGACCAGCCTTGGAGATGCAGGGGGGTCAGGGCCTACCTTCCTGCCAGAGGTTATTTCTCCTGTCCGGAATCCTGTAGTCTTGAGTAACAGGTACGAGAGGCTGGCTGAGGAGGAACTCAAAACTGATTTGGCTACCCTGGATGAGGAAGAGGGTGAATATGGTGGAAGGGAATCTGAATGCGACGTGGTCTGTAGAAGTTTCTCAGAAGCAGAAGTCAGTTCAAGGGGTATCAGGAGGAAGAGAGGGAAGAGGGGTATGAAGGATTACTCCTCGTTACCTCCTCCTATGAAGACCTGGTATACACAGAATATCTTTCTTGATAAGATGGACAAGGAGATCAGTATAAAGTCACCTAGACAGCTTGGTCCTTCCCCGTATTTGGTCTTAAGTTCGGGTGATGTGGTGCCAGAGCAGGTGTTATTCCTCAACGCCTCAGAATAGGATTCAACCAAGATGATGGGTAGGAATCTTGAAGTGGATCTTAATGGGGAACAATATATTTGGGTTGATAAACAGGACATTATCCTTGTTGGAGGCTTCAATAAGGGGTTGATCGAACTTGAGGAGTATATGTATGTCTGGAACGAACTGTCTTCTGCCTTTGAAGACATGATAAGGGGGTATCCTCTTCTGCAGGTGTCTAATTTATCCTAGAGGCTGGTTAGAGACTCTAACTCTGGTAGGATTCAACTGGTTTTCAATTACTCTATTTTACTTATTTCCTAACTTATGCTTGGTTGAGTTACCATTTTTGTTGTGTGAGGAATGTGGAAGGGTCAGTTCGGCTCAGATGGGCTAGAGTGTGCTACTTCTTCCTCTACAGGACATTTGGGATGTGGTGGATACAGAGGGATGGATTTCCATTGGGAGGGACCATGCTTGCATGGGATCATCGAGTAGTCCTTCTTTGGAGTTAGTGGTGGCTTCATTGACTTGGATGAGGTTGTTTCTGATCATATGTTTGTCGTTGTTGGGTGCTTTTTGGATCTTATGGTTTCTCACTTTGACATCAAATGTGTCTTTATTTATAATAAAAAATAATTTTTAGTGTACGAGGCTTGGTTGAAATATGACCTTGTGCTCGATGCCGAAGGTGTAATGGCATATGGGGAATAATTACCTTGTGTTGACTTGGTAGATCGACGAGAGACCGCTCATGAGTATTTAACTTTCATAACAAAGAAGGCATGGTTGATTTCACAAGGTTGTGATATGGTTGGGTATGCCAAAACAAGATGTTGGTGAAATGTTTTGAATGCTTGTTTTGTTATTATTCTGAAGAAAAAGAATTGTTTGAAAAATGGTTTTAATTTCTCATGGATGCTTTTGATTACGATTGGTTTTGGAAACTTGTTTATATTTAGTTATAAACTCCTTTTTTAGAAAATTATTTATATAAATTGTTTTTATATAATTATTGTGAACTCTTCTATCCTAGTGGGGTGACTATGAATGTCATTGGGGTAAAACCTACTGATTTTTACACTAACCCCTACATTGGCATGTTTTTTCTTTTGCAAATGTCATGTCCCAGGACATAGGTAAAGGTAAAGAATCTTTTTTCTAGTGGCTCTTTGTGATGCTTGGGAGATATTATGGATCTTAGAGCTTGTGGAGAACAGAGTCTTAGTTTCCTTTGAGAGTATGGAATTTTTTATCTGTTGTGCACTTTGATACTTGTTTTGGTCTTCTGCTTCTGTGTAATCTGATGTGGTTTGACATAAATAAAGTTCTTCTAGTTGGTCTTTAATTTTTTCATGCATCGTATAGTGAATTTTTGGTTACGGTTGGTTTATGGGTTTATTTATTAATGGGTAAATCGTCCTCCACTTGTATTTGAAACCCTTTGGCATTCATTGCCAGCCTCTGGCACCTTGGGGATATCACATAAGGCCATGTAATGACTCATTTCACTCTCATGCCAATAGGAATTGGAAGGTAATTACATGGTTTGAAAACCCATACACCAGCTATGTAGTGTTACTATCTCAAGGATATCCCCTAGAGTAAATGGATCAAGTTTTTTAAAAAACAATACACCAATATCACTTCACCCTTTGTCTCACCTTATATAGTATCAGTATAAATAATTAGAACAATTATAAAAATGATTTGAAATATATTACATGTATCATACATATTTAGAAAACACTACTGACATGGTAAATAACATTATAGTAATAAAATAATTTTAGACATTAAATTTACAATTTTAATAACATTTTAGTAAAAAATACATTAAAAATAATTTTAAAAATTAATTATAAATAAAAAATCCTTAATTCATTAATAGATATGAAAATTAAACATAAACACTAACGCCATAATACATTAGAGTGACATTAATTAAGTAGATAAAACGAAATATGGTATAATATAAAATTATAATTTCATTATTATATGATATATATTTAATTTTCTCTATTCATAAATTATGATATTTATTTAAATGAAATTAACATGTCTTAATAAACCACTATGATATATGATATATAATCCAATATAAGTAGAGGATCCTGATTGAGACCTAAAAATTCAAAGCAAATTATACCAAATTGATCTATAAATCACATGGAACATTTAAATCCATGTAAATTGATATATTTATCCACACACCTAGACATACATAAAAACATTGGTTTTCAATATATCCCAATGACCTAACATAATTTTGATGTACCCTCTAAAATCCCTAGAAACCATATTACTTCAATATTGTGATATCTCAGATTTAATATCACCTCAAAAACTAATCTAATAAAAAAATTTATGGTCATCGACCTATTAACAAATTGAAATTTGTCCTAGGTTTTTGTGATTTATATTTACAACTATATTCTTTTTTTAAATCATAATATAATTTATATGAATATGATCTAACATATTTTTTTTTAGATGTTATTATGTTTTTTCATAATCAACTTAGAGTTATTGAGATATTTGAACTCTATAATAATTAATGAAAACTATGTGATCTGATGTAAAATATTCAATTATATCTACTATGTATCAAAGCATTATAGTGAATATAAACTAACCCATCGGTTAATGAAGAAACATGTTGAATTCATCAACTAATTAACAAGTATTTTTCAATTCAATTACCACTAATTGGGTATTTTTTGGATTGTAACAATTTTATTTTGTATAAAAAATATTATAAATTATAATAATCTAGAAAAAAATAATTATGTATTTATTTGAATAAAGAATTATAATTTTTTTTTTAATTTTTAATATTTTCTATTTCATGTTTCTTACATTCCTTCTAATTATAATAATTTTCATCAGGAGTGATATTGAAAATATATAAAATTATGTGAGTTTATCCTTTTAATTGTATAAATATTTTTAGTTTTTTCATTTTTATACTGATTCTATTAGATCAAGAGGTTATAAGAACAGACATACAAAACCATTCGTCATTTTAGATAGGGAATTCAGAGACAGGTAGGTAATGCTTGGATACATCAAGTATGTGAAGTGATACATTTCTGATAGGTATATTCAAGGGATTATATGATATGATAAAATTCCATATGATATGTATAAAATAATGTATACTATATGATAGGTTTAATGTGGTGTATACCATATATTAGATCTAGTGATTTGAAATTCACTATTCATTAAATGTAATTTTTTAATAAATATCAGTTTAATGTATTATTATATTTTTTACTAATACACGATGTTTTTTAAGAATAATTTTTATTCTTTTGAAATTATATTCTTGATTTTTACCCATTCATTAATTTATATTTAATTGTTATATTGTTCAATAATCTTAATTATATCATCGATAGTTTAAAATATTGATCATTTATTTACTCTGTGTAAATTGTATTTTATGAAGGTATATAACATTGATTCCCTATTCATTTTCTTCATCAGTATATTTAACATCAATTTTTTTTTCAATATTGTATATTAGAAAAAAAATTTCCTTATAATTGAAGAGGATAAAAATTACATGTTTCATTTAAAAATATTAGTCACCCCCATATATTTTTTATCCATCTTATCTACAAATAATATTTTTTGTCTTTTTAGGTCCTTACCATAATTCTGAAATTATGTTTCATTGTTTTATATTTTTATTATATTATTATGTTATTATCATTTTTTCCCTAGTCAAGAAATGACTATTGTGGAAATAGTATTTTTAGCTATGTAGTATTAGATGGAACCCTTAAAATTATAAATAAAACCTCATCACCTATTTTTTTATAGAGGTGATCAAGATTATTGGAATTATCATATGAAATCATGTATCATTAATTCTAGATTCGATAACCTTATCATTATGATAGGGAAATTATACTTTTTATGAGAAGGATATCATTTAATTCACTTGTTATGAAATACATGAATACAAGGTATGTAATAAAGTTAAAAAAAAATAACTTTATTCAATTCCTAGTAATATACAAATCCATATATCTTAATTTTTATATAAAAACATAAATTTGGAGGAAGAATGAGATTTTTAATTTTCGAACTTCCACCATTTTATAAACATATGGTGATATTATTAGAGATTGCAATTAAGAATTCAATTTTTTTATAAATAGAATAATTAATAGAAATGCATCAATTGTAAATGATATTAGTTAACCATTAATAATAGTTGGTTGAAAATTTTTCTATTCAATACCAAAAGTGAAAAATGATTATTAATATAAAGGAAATCAATTGGAGTCTAAGAAGGAAAAAATTTATGATACTAAATAATTAACAATTTTATTTTTGGATGAATCAATTAGAGCACTCATATAGTATGGGTTCATACGAAATCAAGATAATAAATGGAGAAAAATAATAATGGATTTAAATTATATTCAATATTATGTAATCCAAATTCATATAATTTAAATATTATTTCTTCCAATTTTATACTTCTTAATTGTATGAGAAAACTAAATCATTCGAAACCTTGTGATTAATAAGGTCACAAAAGTGTGATTGATAGATTTACAAGAAGCATGAATAAACATATTGGAAAATCAAAAATAATAATTGTCCGTTAAAAATAGATGAAATATAGAATATATAAGACATATTATATATAATTAATATTCTAAAAGTGATAGAAGAAATGTTATACCAGATCCTAATATATTAATCTAAATAATAAAGTTAAAAGATGAAAATGTATTCTAAAATAAGAGAATAACTGGAATTAAAGATATAGATAAAATGATTTCTAGATATTCTCTACACAATCTGTATAATTATGGAAAAAAATATTCATGGAAAAATCATGATAATAATACCCTTTAAATTTATTCAGTATTAAAAATTTAGAAATTATACAGAAGATGATTATTCAACTTCATTGCAAGAGGAAAAAGGAAATACAATATATGTAGAAAAATTCAAGTAACCATAACATAATGAAACATTAATTTATATAGAATAAAATTTTATTTATGTAAAAATTTTTAGTGAAGAGAATAATAAATTTAAAAATACATTTGTTGATACAAATAATTAATAATATTAAATCTAATTAATGTATATCTTAATTATCAATATATATTTCCAAAATATTAAATTAATTATATTAAAAAATAATTCTTATAATTTAAATAAATTTTATCAAAATATTTTTGATCAAAATAAGGTTTATCAAGATATATATTTTAAAAATTCGATTAAAAAGAATTCTGAAAATCATAAAAATGATAAAACTAATGATGAAAAATATAATTATTAAAAACATTATTAAACTGTTTTATAAAAAATTTAACACATTTTATATCATTTTAATAAAATTTTGAAATTATTTATAGAGAATAAAAGATACTATAAATTCAATTAGAATAGATTTTATTTTTTATAAACCATTTTTTCAATAAAGGTATTTTATACCTAAAATTGAACCTTTTGATACTAATTTTTTTTGTGGAGGTCCCCAGATTAAATATTTTTCTATAAAAAAAGGTTATGTTTTTTCAATTCATTATTTTAGTTGAACTACTCTATAAAACCTGAAATGGTTGGAATGATGCGGTGTCCTAAAATTTTAATTAATCATGTAACTATACCAAAACATGTGTGACTAAAAAGAATATAATTTCTCTTATTAGTAAAAATATGTTGATAAAAATAAGTAGAATAAATGGAACATGGATAATGGTTCATCTTAATATTTGAATGTATATAAGTTAAGCTTACAAAATATAAATAAATCTAATAAAGGAAGAGTTATTTTTTAAGATAATAAATAATCTGAAACTCTAAGAGTGAGTGATATTTATTTTATTGTAAAATCACATAATTAAAAAATATTATATGGTTTGGTAATTAAGATCCACCTTATTACCATAATTTAGTTCTATAATAAGTGATATATTATGATTTTCATGAACGAAAAATGTACTATAAAAAATTCTTTGGAAATTTAATATTTTATAAATATTGGAATGATAATTTCTACACAGTTGAAATAAAATAATTATATACTAACATATATAATCAATTATCTGCATCTGAATAATTATTGGGATTTTCTATTGAGGCTTAGGACACAATAACATTCAAACATAAACAATATATTATGTAACATGCATTCTAGGGATCTACAATAACATATATTTATGTAAAATATTGTATGTTATCATTTTGAATATAGTAATAAACATGATTCATGTTTTAAATATAAAAGAGATTTCTTAACTACGTATGATTTATTGTTGGTAAACATGGTTCTATTTAGTCAAACTAAAATTCGTGTATATAAGGAAAATAATTTCCATATGTCATAGTTATTGACTTCAAACCTTTTATGTGGATCTATTTTATAAGTTATAATTGAATTTTTTTTTATCATTTTTGGGTTTTCATAACCATTCTACAAATGATATATTCCTCTCCTTGGTCACCATATAGAGATAATAGGGTTCTGATTTTTTGAAATATTATTTTTGGAATATTTTATTTAAGATAAGTTATTATCCATAATTATTATACACAAATAAAAACACAAAAAGATAGTGTAGTTGAATAAGGGAAGATAATTCTTTAGTAAATTATTCGACCACTATTAAGTGAGTACTATTTTTTTGGTATTTTTGTTTTCAGGAGTTGAGTACTTATTTTTATATTATTAATCTAGTTTAAATCATACCTTTTATAAACAAAACTCCATATTATTTTTGAATATAAGGCAATCCAAAAATATCTTACTTCATCATTTTATATAAAAGGTATAAATTCGTATTAGAAAAAAACATTTATATAAATTGGAATATAAATATAATAAAAGAGTTGTTAATGAATATTATATAAGTTTTAATACTTATTATGTATTTAAGAGAAGAACTAATATTTTTTAGGAAATTATTTGATTAATATTTTATGAACCTATTCATTTTAATTCCTTAAACCCATCATAATTTCAAGGTAACAATGATAATTTAAAATTACCTTTTTTTTCTTTATTAGAATATAATCTAAAAAAACCAATTATAGATCCTCCAAAAAATTATTATTAGATTATAATTATCTAAAAATATTTCAATAGATTATATATTTCTTCTAGTTGATGATCATCAAGACACATTACTAAAACATTTATTATAGTAATAAACAATCATTTCAATATTAATTTTTTATATGTATGATTACTAGTTAAAACAATATGTTCACTAGGTATTAAATATGAGCATTTTGGTTTCCAAAAAAATGATCCAAAAATATGAGGTTGCTATTTAGGAGATGAATGTTGGATAACATTTGTCTAAGAAGAGAACAATCAGTTTTAATGGAACCAATTGTAGGACACAATTAATCCTTTTATTAAAATATTGTAATTGGTGTAAAAAGGGTTTTAGAAAACAAAATTTATAAAATTGCTACATTATTAGAAATAAAAGATATATTATTTCTAAAAGTAATTTTTATGAGAACAAGTAAATCTAAATAAACATTAACACATGATTGTAGATTATAATCAATTAGAATCCTATTAGATTTTTCCTCCCTTAATAATTCTACTTAATTTAAAATGGATGTGAATAGTTCTTCCCATAATGTGTATTCTCAAAGGAAATATTATGCTGGGAAAAAAATTTGTTTTGAAGATACATAATATTTGGACAGTGTACATAACCTTAGTCATGTATACTCAAACACCGTCATACCCACAAATTTATTTATGATTGTATTACCAGATTATTATCATCAAAACATTTCTTAAAATACATTTTGACCCATTAATGAATATAATGATAATTTTAAAAACAATATCATTTCTGAAATACATATTCATGAAAATATTTTTGGTTCAAAATATTTATTTTTTTCCACTTCATTTCAGAAAATATGGAAAATATTTTTTAAATGAGCATGATAAAATTACATACCTTTATCCATGGTTATAATATTTTTTTTCCAAATCTGATATAATGTTTTTATCTCAATATAACAAATTTAATAAATTATTGAAGTAGTTTTTTATCAATTCATCAAAAATTATCACATTTGTAATAAATTATATTAAACATGATCACGATGAAGCAAATAAATTTTTAAATAAAAAATATTATAGATATACTATTAGATGGTTTTAATAGCATACTATAAGTTTAATAGAAATTATATTTTTCGTATGTTTATATGTATTATTTCAATCCAAACCAAACTATATTCATTTTAAATTTGGATAAGTCATTTTCAGATAAAATAGTGTTACATTAGAACCTGAATTAATTTTTTCTTCAGAAATGATTTTATATTAAAAACCTACTTAGAAAATGAAATTTATTGTTATATGTAAGATAAAAGATAAATTTCTGAAATAATTAAATTAATAATTTAATATTTATTCCATTGGTCAATCAAAAAAATTATAGCACTTTTTCCTAATAAAGTACAATTTGAAACCACTTGAAGTTGTTCTCAGGAAGTGTTGAAGAAGAAACACAAACAAATAGATTTGGTATTGAGATTTACTTAAAATAAAATTTATAGTGATAATATAACATCAGTTTCCTTAATTATAAACCCAATACACTAAAAACTAGAAAAGACATTTAATTAGAATAATATATCTTTTGGTAGCAAATAAATGTATAATCTCCCTATTTTTATTAGAACTGAAAATAATCATGATTATATTTTCAAGAAACATAATTATTCTAGTTAATTTAATATTCTTAAATAAAGGTTTATAATGATTATTCATAATTTTTATTTAATCCACATAATGTTTCATCTACATCTTTATAAAAAAATTATAAGTTTGGGACTATTGTTTTCAAATTTTGTTAAAATTTTATATTTATCAAATTTTCAATGCTATGAATTTCAAAACTATTATTAATTTTAAAATAAAATTAAATCATTTAAAATACTAATATAAAAACAAAAAAAAATTAAAAAATTATCGTATTATCAATTTTATGTGAAAAATAAAACATTTCACAATTTTAAAACATATATTTTCTCAACAAAAATAAAATTTTCAAATTTATCTTATCATCTAATATTTTCATATTATTAAATTTAGATTTTTATCATCCAAAATTATTATAATTTTATCTAAAGTATTTATATATCATCTAAAATATTTCTTGAATCATTATAGATTGAGGTTTATGAACAATTATTTCATGAAAATGACTTCATGAAGAGTTAGTGATTTCTAATATGACTTTAATAATTACCAATATATGTTTAATAAATTTTGAGTGATATATTACTATTTTTTAATGGTTTATTAATTAAATTTTTTAGTGTGATTTCTTATTTATTTTAAAAAGTTAAATTATTCATTTCTATGAAATTTTTTTATTTTAATTATTAAATAAACTTGTAAGACATACATTTTGGCCCCAATTTTATAAACAAGTCTATTGAATGACTCATACAACAAATCACATCATTATGAATGATTTTAGTCCAAGAATACATTATATTGATAGTAATGATATGGGGTTTTCAATTATTTCTACTCTAGTTGATGATTTTTTTCTAAATTGCTTATCATAAGAAGTATATTTATTAAATTTTTTCTAATTAAGAATATATGACCATCCATGATGCTTATTTTTTTCCTGATTTTATATTGACATCATTAAATAAACATAATTTCAACTCTCTATTCATTGGTGAAGATGGGGAATTTCAAAGTATTATAACATAAAATTAAATTTTTTAATATGTTGAAGTTTATGATATTATCTATATGACTGATGAAGAATGTGAGCATCAAATTGAGTCCTAATTATATCTTTTCAGATATAAAATCGTGGTTGAAATAAATATCTTTTATAAAAAAATTGTCAGATGAAACATGTCAATATAAAAAAATTTACGTTCTTAAGGGAAATAATAGTTTCTTTTACTACCAAGACATGTGATCAAAAAATTCACATTTAAATTTTATTTTCAATTTATAATTTTATTCACTTATATACTATATATTTATTATTTATTTCAATGAGTGTTGAATTTAAGAAAAAAAATTATTTTTATTATCATACTTTTTATAATATATTCACATATTATTCAATTTTTTTATTACATGATTGTTAGAAATATCTGAATTTCTAATTGGGTTGGAGATTGAGAAAGTAAATTTTTTCCTCTAAAAAATATTTTTCAATGTTGGTATCAAAATTAATAAATTTAAATTCATTATCTTGGAGACAATATAGATCTCCATTTCTAATTACAGTTCCACTCCTCAAATTTCCAATCAATGTTCATGGGTTTCCTAAAAGAGGGAGATTGTTGGGGATTTTTAATCACATCATTTTTTTAATTTAGAAATCACAATACCCTGTATATGAAACTATTATATGATAAAATTCATGTTATGTTTTTATTTTTTTCATAATAAATATATTGTAAATAAAAAAACGTAACTAAATATTAATTTGGAAAAATAAACAGAGTGATATAAAGAACCATTTACAATATATTTCAATCATATTCTCAATCAATATAGAATTATATAACTCAATCATAAGTATATGATGCAACATATGGACTTCATTGGTTGATTAATTCAATATTGACATCATTTCAATGAAATCTATATTTCATATAATAATACTGTTGGATTTTATTACAATGCTTCTAACATACAAATTCATAGTTGGATACTTTTAATTATTAATTTTCAATAATCATGAATTCTATGTGTTGGTGTTTAATTTAATGCATTGAAATATATTATAGATTATAAATATTTTTTATGTGTAATTTTCATTTTATAGTGTTACTGCTATGATCTACAATTGTTTTTTTAAATTATAATGATCATAGAAATTACATTGTAACATTTTTTCTACTGAACATGGATGATCAATGAATTTTAGGTATAAGAATATAGAATATCATATTCATTAATTGTGGGAATTCATGTAGATAAAGTTCTATCTCATAAACTTTATTTATGATATGTTAGATTCAATAGAGAGGTATGTCAGGGACTTCTTGAGCTATAAGGAAAAAACATCAAATATGTATAAAATCCAGGATACCCTGTAATATGTTCAGATTTTTTGGATATTTCATATAAAATTTAACTATATATCTCTTAATTTTTTAAAAAGTATATTTTTAATAAAAATAAATTTAAGGGAGTTTTTTGTGTCATAAATAAGACTCCATGTCATGTTTTTAAACAGTAGTTGTATTTATGAGGAAATACTTTTTGGTTATTTTATTCTCTAGTCATTTTGATATAGTCTATCAAATGTTCCACTATTTTACTCTTTCACTGGTATATTGAAATACCAATAATTCATTTTCACAAGGAAAACTATATTTTAATTCAATATTTAATAACATTACTTCGATTTGTCCTTGATTGGTATTTATAAAATCAGAGAAAATTTTTATCAAATCATTTTTTTGAATAAATGATATTCTGATTAATTGAATAGGACATATGTTTTAGTTTTTTTTACTACAATTCACCCCTCCACCCATCTATCTCTTATTTGTATATCCACTATATGTAAAAAAATATCCCATATAACACATCATGCACAGCTCCTAGCCCCGAGTGGTTTGGGTAAATGAAGGGTATTTGATAAGAATCAAGTGGGATTCATTTTATATTATAAAATTGGAGATAATAATTATAGTAACCCATTGAAAATATATAAAAATGGTTTGTTTTAATGTACATGTGGACAAAAAAACATCGTTAACTAATATCATAATACATATTATTCCAAAATTTAAGGTAATTTATTGTGAAACCTTAATATTTACCATGTATATGTTAAAATAAATTAAGAAACCCTTGTATCATGGAAGAAATATATGAAAAAAAAATATCTTTAATTTAACATATATCTTAAAATAAACATGTATCATGGTGTAATATTTAAGTCCAATTGTATAAAAATTCTTATGTGATCAACCAAGTAAATCCCATTTGTATCTACTCTATAGGATCAACATGAAATCCAAATATCCTCACAATTTCTGTGAACTCATAGAGGATCTATCACAAATGCCACATAAGATGAAAATATTCACATGAAACCCATTTCTAAAAAGGTATCAAAAATATTAAAAATGGAGATACATATCCTTTCAAATATTTATATGAGGTGTGGGAATATAGATACATTAAAGGTAGACACTAGCATTCCTCGTCATAGTAGTTAATATTTATATTGATTAACAATTATTTCAAAATATTAATATACTTCTATCATATATCAATTCCAAAGGAAGATTTTGTGCATAACAATGAAGATATTTTAAATGAATATTATGGAAATCTCTTAAAAACAATGTAAATAAATTCCATATACATATGATCCATACTTCCCATAACCAGTAACATCCATGGAGATATATATATATATATATTTATATATAGGATAGTCTACTAAGGAAAACTGAGATACCCATCTATTTAAAAAATATCATAATGTGTGTTGGGACCATATATACCCCATGAAATAGGTAATGGTGTATGAAAATTCAATATAGGATAGTGCTCATTAATCATGGATAAGGGGATAAGGTATATGTTACATTCTAAATATATGAAACAGATCCATTCCATCCACAATAACTTCATAACACACAAAAATAATTTATATAATAATATTATGTTTACATATAACCCTTCATGATTGTGTATGGATATATAATGTTGGAATCATAATTCAAATTACTTTCAAATATAACCACACCATGTTTATCAACATGAAACAATGGCATGATTCTCGTTGTCATAAAAAAATATCATATAAACATTTTATGTATTAATTTTTTATGTGCATAAAGTATAAAAAGTCTTTTTCTATGATAATGTATCATGAATTCAAAAAATATATAAAAGTTATATGTATAGCATTCCACATTTGACTATATTTGATATGTAAGTCATAAATTTTAAACATTACCTATGGTAAGTTTCACGAAACCCTTCCCACAAGGTGTAATACCTTCGCTCATCAATGAGAGAAGAGAGATAGTGAAACTCGAGTCCTACATCCAGTAGGTCCATGGTTGGTGGCTAGTACGGAGGGTATAGTAAACACATATATGGAAGGAGTCATACTCTATGAGAACCCATGAGAAAGGGAGAGATAAGAAATACAACAACCAACTATTTCTCAGACTTCAAAATAAATGATACCTCAAATGAACATATGTATTTTCATGTAATAACTTCTATAATTTATTGGGAAACTACACATACCAAAAAAAGTAAAAGGAATCAACGACCAGTATGCCAAAATAAGTCCTCAAAACCAGAATTTAGTATTAAATAGATTGATCTCCAACCTTCTCCTAGTGAATTAAAATAAACAATTTATATATAATTATTATTAATACAACAATATTCTCAGGTAGATCTTTCGTTGAGACTCCTGTGAAAAATATAAAGAATGAATTCTAAAGCACAATAAAAAACAAGTATAACTAACTCGTCACCTAAACATTTATTATAACTTCCCAACCATACCATGGACACTATTAAAAAACATTGAATACAAGTGAATATAATAGAATAAACAATATTAAGGATACCATGCTTCCACTTCCCTACTAAATGATAACTCATTTTCCCCAATGTCACATGTTGTGGGCATATCTCTCCAAAAATGGAATTTTTTTACACAACTATGCGAAGAGCCATAACATGCACCTCATGCTACCCTACTCCAAATCAACCTATATAAAAGTAACCATGTGGTTTCCTTGAGACACCACATCTCTTATAATGTGTATCATACATTATATGTTATACATAAATCCATCGCATAACATACAGTGAGTAAATATCCTCAATCCATCACATCCTATAAACATTATACCTATTGAAGACCTTACGAAAATATATCCTAAATTTGTGTGTGTCAAATAAAATCAATTCATTACATCTCTTTATAATCGTTTATGGGGAAAACTAACCACTTGAAAAACCTATATATGTAACTACCAAGAGAAGATATTTTTTTTCAAAAGGTGTAGTCAACAATCAAACCTCCCAACATGATGTTGGAAAAAACACCCCTTAGGTCTAAGAATACACAGGCTGTCAGTTTCCCTATTTGAAAGGGTGGTGTGGCGTATAAAAAATGTACATGATATCAGTAGTGAATATTGGAATTTTTGATGGTTTTTTTAGGGTTTTCCATGTTTATTTGTAGTCAGTGTGGTTATAAGGACTTTAGTAAATAATGGGTTTTCACATTGGTTATTTAATCTTGATGTTATAAATAATTTATGCTTGTTTTTTATGACTTCAATCTCTTAACCGACTTAAAAAATCAATTAAGAACCCTATATGAAATCATTTATTCTAAATAACTAATGTGATAAATAATATTTGTCATATTTTTTTTGAATAACCAACCTAATAAACTATGTAATTCATTTCACATCAATTATTCCATAACAAACGTGAAAAGCATTTGAACCATTTATCCCACTAGTTTTTTTTAAACAACAGACATGAAAATTAGTGTTCATGTATTTTTTTACTTCGTTTATCAAATAACATAAAATAAAAATTGTATTTAATTAAAAAAAATGTAAAATCAATTATATCTTCTTCCAGATGTTTCCAGAAAATAAAAGACAGAAAATTGCACAATTGGCTGTAGAAATTAGTAGTAGTGAACATCACAAAATCTTGAAGTATTCAGAAATCTTCATAAATTTATCTCTTATACAAAAAACCAAGAAAATAACATACGATGGTATAGAAAAGGAATACGAAAATCCAACACAATACAAAAAATAATGTAATTTTTAATAAACTAAAAAAATCAAACTTTTAAAATGATTTGACCATTCAATTTATAAATACTTCAACTCACATGAACATTATGAACATATGTAATTAAAATGCTTCAAAAATAATATTGAAATAATGTGTCTTTAATTATCAATAAAATATGACATATATGACATAAATATTTATAAATAAATCTAACACTAAGAAAATTTGATGCTTAGGACACAATAACATTCAAACATAAACAATATTTTATACAACATGGATGTTAGGGATCTAAAACGGCATATTTTTATGTAAAACATTGTATGCGATCATTTTTATTTTAGTAAGAAACCTGATTTATGTTATAATTATTAATGTAATATCTTAACTACATATGATATATTATTGGTCAACATGTATCTATTTAGTTTAACTAAACATCATGTGTATGTGGAAAATAATTTTTTTATGTCGTAGTTATTGACATAAAAAAATATGTGGATCTATTTTATTAGTAAAAATTGAAAATATTTGTTTCATTTATTGGGTTTTCATAACCATTATACAAATGATAGAATCCTCTCTTTGGTCACCATATTGAGATAACTCGGTGGTGTGTTTTTGAAATCATATTTTTGTAGTATTTTATACAAGAGATGTTATTACCCATAACTATTATATTCTAAGAACAACCCAAAAACATACTGTAATTGAATAAAATAAGATTATACTTCAAGATATTATTCTAGAACATTTAAGTGACTACTATTTTTTTTGGTATATTTGGTTTCTGGGGTTCAGTACTTATTTTTATATTATTAATCTAGTTTATATCATAACTTTTATAAACCAAACTCTCTATGATTTGGGAATAGAAGGAATTCCAAAATTAAATCACTTCATCTTTTTAAATAAAAAGTGCACGTTATTAAAAGATAATTTCATTTATATTAATTTAATTCTTAATATAATATATGAATAGTTATTGGATATTCTATATGTAATAATCCATATTATGTATTTAACAAAATAACTAATATTTTTTATGAAATGTTTCATTTAATATTGTATAAAGCTGCTCATTTTAATTTCTTAAACCCATCATTATTTTAATATAAAAATGATATTTTAAAAATACCTTTTTCATTATATATTAGAATATAATTTAAAAATACCATTTACCGATCCTCCAAAAAATTATTATTAGATTATTATTATTATCTAAAACATATTTCAATAGAATATATATTTCTTTTAGTTGAATATCATCTAGCCACATTAAAAAAATTGATTATAGTAAGAATCAATCTCTTCAGTCATATTATTTGATATGTATGTTTACTAGCTAGTACTAGATGTTCACAATGAATTATTTATGGGAATTTTTGTTTCCAAAATAAATGATCTTAAAATTTTAGAGGGCTATTTATGTGATAAATTTTGGATAAAATATGTCTAAGAAGAAAATAATCTATTTGAATAGAACCAATTTTGGAACACAATTAATCATCTTATTGAAATATTGGTAATTGGTGTAAAAGGATTTTTAAAAAAATTTGATAAAATTGGTACATTATTAGGAATAAAACAAATATTATTTCTAAAAATTATTTTTATTTGTACATTGAAATGTAGAGAACCTTTTACACATAAATATAGATTATAATATATTAGAATCCTATTAGATTTTTCATCCCTTATGAATGATACATAATTTCAAATGTATCTGAATATTTATTCACATAATTTATATTATAAAAAGAAATATTATACTAGAAAATAACTTTGTTTTAAATATACATAATATTTGGATAACATATTTAACCTTAGTAAAGTACACTCAAACACAGACATGCCCACAAATTTTTTTATGAATGTATTTACCATATCATTATCATCAAAACTATTCTTAAATGACGTATTGATTAATTATATAATATAAGGATAATTTTTAATAAAATATCATTTCTCAAATACATATTCATGAAAATATATTTGGTTCAACATATAAATTTTTTCCCATAACATTTCAACTAATATTGAATTTTTTTTAAATGAGCATAATCAGATAACATATATTTATCCATGGTATTAATATTTTTATTCAAATTTGAAATAAAGTATGTTATATCAATATAAATAAATTAATAATTTATTGAAGTTTTTTTAACAATGCATCAAAAATTATTACATTTGTGAAAAATTATATTAGACATGATCATGGTGAAGCTGATAAATTGGTATATAAAAAATATTGTAGATATATAATCATAATGTTTCTATAGCATACTATAAGTCAAAAGGAAATTATATTTTTTGTATGTTTATGTATAATATTTTGATACATCCCAAACTAACTTCATTCTTAATTGGAAGAAGACATTTTCAGATACAATTGTGTTACTTTAAAACCTGAATTACTTTTTTCTTCATAAATGATTTTATATTAAAAACGACCTCAGAAAATTAATTTTGTTGTTATATGTAAGATAAAATATAAATTGTTGAAGTAATATATTTCATATTAGAATATTGATTACATTATTCCATCAAAAAATTATTGTACATTCCTCTAATAAAATAAAATTTGAAATATCATGAAGTTGTTCTTAGGATGTGTTGGAGAAAAAACACAAACAAATGGATTTTGTATTGAGATTTACTTATAATAAAATTCATGGTGATAATATCACATCTATTTCCTTAATAATAAACCCAATACATTAATAATTGGAAAATTCATAGATTTAGGATAATATTTCTTTTGGTACTACAAAAAGAGATATTATCCCTTATTTTATTAGAACGAAAATTATTCATGATTGCATTTTTAGGGAAAATCATTATTCTAGTAAATTTAATATTATTAAATTTATGTTTATAATGATCATTCTATATTTTTATTTAATCCACTTCATGTTTCATCTACGTCCTTATAAATACTCTTTTATAAAATTGGGAGAAAGTTTTCGAATTTTTTATAAATTTTATATTTATCTACATTTCGATGCTATGAATTTTAATACTCCATTGAATTACAAAAAAAAATTATTTCAACTCTTATATTAATTTAAAAACAAAATCACTTTTAAAAAATTACCGTATTATCAATTTTATGTGATTTATAAATCATACCATAATTTCATAACATATATTTTTTTCAACACATATCAAATTTTCATATTATTGAATTTATATTTTTAATTCAAATATATTATAATTTTCTCTAAAGGATTTATATCTCATCTAAAATATTTCTAGAAGAATTATTGAATGAGGTTTATACACAATTAGTTCATGAATTTAACTTCAATAAGAGTTAATTATGTCTAATATGACATTTATAATTACCAAGATATGTTTAATAAATTTTGAGGGATATACTACTATTTATTAATTGTTGATTAATTAAATTTGATAGTGTGATTTCTTATTAATTTTAAATAGTAAAGTTAATCTTTTCTATGAAATTGTTTTATTTTAACTATTAAAATAATCTGTATGACCATCATTTTGGTGCCAATTTAATAAACAGGTCTATTGAATGACTCATAAAAAAAATGACATCATTCAGGATGATTGTAGTTCAAGATTACTTTATATGGATAGTAATGATATGGGGTCTTCAATTATTTTCTCTCCAGTTTATGAATTGTTTTTCTCAATTTCTTCTCATAAGAAGTATATTTATTTAATATTTTCTAATATATAATATAATACCATCCTTGATACTTTATTTTTTAATGATAAAATATTGAGTTCATTAGATAAATATAATTTTAACTCTCTAATCATTCGAGAAGACGATGAATTTTAAGTTATTATAAAATCTAATAAAATAATTTAATATGTGGAAGTTTATGATATTATCAATATGACTAATTGATTAGTCACTGAAAGTGGCTAATATTCATTGTTAAGATCTTAATATTAATGTGTTTAAAAGTACATAAACATCAATTTTAGTCCAATTCAGAAATTGAACTTCATTTCCCATCATTGTGAAATTCATGCTTAAAATGTCAATTTGGGCCCACTGAATAATTTTCCTGTGGAAATTACAATATTAATCATTTTAATTTGAAATTTTGGGATATGATTGATCACTTTGTTTGGAACATTTTATCTTTTAGGTCCGATTGATAAATCCCAAAGGAAGATGGAGAATTTTGCACCTGAAACCAGAAACTTGCTGGAAAAAGCATAATGGGCCTAAGGCCCATCAAACAAATGGATCTGAAGTTGAGATTTAAATGGAGGACATGTCATTAATGCACAGAAATCCGTCCCACCATTTCAACCATAACATTCAAACTGCTGAGCCAAATGTCCTAAAAATTTGAGAGCTTCTAGACGACACATGGAAGAAGATATTGTATATTTATGACACCTTCGGATTTGGCCATATGAAGTGTCAAAAGCACATGTCAAAATAGAGGATGAATCTGGATAGTTTTCCAGGTCAACTTCGAAACGTCAATTTACTTTTGATTATTCACCCACCTTTTGACTCTCTTAATTGTTGGGGGGTGAATTTAATGTTGGGGGTGGACATAAGGCTCCTAATATGCCTATATAAGGAGCTGGTGGTGAAGGGAATAATCATCTAACATTTTTCTTTGAATCCATGTTTTTCTTTCATCCATTGTATTTCTTTCAATTGTAATTTTCTGCATTCAATTTGTAATCGCATCGTCAAGTTTTCCCATGTATGTTTTTCTTCCACGTATATTATTTTAATAAAATTTCTTCTTCTTCTTCACTTTTTATTTTTCTTTTCTTCACACGTTGATACCGTTGAATCATGGTGTGAAATTATTCACACCAACACTTGTGATTTCAATCACACAACAGTGGAGTGTTCGTTCTTTTAATAATTTTCTTCTTCTTCAATTCTGCCCCCTTAAGTATACATCCCGCTTCCATTGGTAGAATAGCATCAATAGAGGGATAACCTCTTAAGGTTTGATCCAAGGGAGTAGTAAGGTCATGGATTGAAAGTTATTTCATGTACTTAATATTTAAATCTATTCGTTATTTTAGGATTTCCATATGATGAGTTACATTCTTTCTCATCTTTGCCAACTTTAACGATGACACATTTTGAGTGCTTGTACGATCTATTTCCTTTGAGTGCTCATTAAAGTGATCCTCAAAGTGAATTTTTGATTGGCCTTGGAATTGTGTAGGGATTAAATTGGTGAATGATTTGGAAGAATTATCTCATTGTTTGGATATGTCTTGAATTAATGATATGAAATTTTCTAAGAAAAAAAATTCATCCAATCCACCCCAAGAAAAATCCTAAGATAAACCCACCATCAATAATTGTTTAGTTCTTATCATTTTTTATTATATATTATTTAAATTATATCTTTAGTTATTCAATTAAAATCTACCTCAAAGTTGGCCACTTCATAGCCAATCTCTCAATAAATCATAGCGTCTCAAGGTTACTTCTTCGGTCCCTGTGGATTCGATCCCTACTTGTACTTCAACGACACCTTTTACCAGTAGGGTAAATTTGGGCGCAACCACTAATAGAGAATGTGAGCATCAAATTGAGTTATAATTATAAGATATTCTTTTTAGATATAATATCAGGGTTGAAATATATTTCTTTAATAAAACATTTATTAGATGGAACATGTTAAAAGGGAAAAATTGGTGTCCTTAAGGGAAACAATAGTGTCTATGACTACCAAGACATATTATTAGAAAATTCAAATTTAAAATTTTATTTCGAAATTATAATTTTATTCCCTTATATCCTATATATTTATTATCTATTTCAATTATGGATGAATTTAAGAAAAAAAATCTTTTTCTTGTCATATTTATTATCATATATTCTCATATTAGTCAGTTGTTTTATTCTATGTTTATTTTTAATATCTGATTTTTTAATTGTGTTGGTGTTTGACAAGGTAAATTTTTTATTCAAAGAAATATTTTTTAATATTTTTATCAAAATTAATGCATATAAATGAATGATCTTTGAGACAATATAGATCTCTATTCTTAAATTCAGTTCCACTCCTCAAATAATTATTAAATTTTCACGGGTTTCATAAAAGATTGAGATTGTTGGGGAGTTTTAATCACATCATTTATGATTTTAGAAATCACAATAACCGGTATATAGAACAATTATATGTTAAATTTCCTTTTATGTTCTTATTTTTCACATATTAAATATATTGTAAATAAATTACAATAACTCAAAATTAATTTGAAAACATAAATAGAGTGATATAAAGATCTATAATATGTTTATTTCAATTAGATTTGTAATCAATATAGAAGTATATAACTCACTCATATGTAGATGATTCAACATATGAATTTCATTGGTTGATGAATTCATTATTTACATCATTACAAAAGAAAATATTTTTCATATAATTATACCATTGTATTTTATTAAAATGTTTCCAACATAAGAATTCATAGTAGGATCATTGTAATTATTAATTTACAAGGGCAATTAATTATAATTATTGGTGTTCCATTGAATGCATTGAAATATATTATTTATTATAATTATTTTTATATGTGTAATTTTAATTTTATAGTGTTACTGCTAATATCTAACTTAATTTTTGTTTTATTTATAATGATTATAACATTTACATTGTAATTATTTTTGTATTGGTCGTGGATGAACAAGAAAATTCATGGATAAGAATATATAATATCAAATTATTTTATTGAGGTAATTCATGGACAGAATGATATATCTCATGGACTTCATTTATAATAATTTATCCTCTATATGAAGGTATCTCAGAGAATTCCAGGGATATAAGGAAAAACATCAACAATGAATAAATCCATGATACCCTCTGATAGGTCATAATTTTTTGATATATCAAATAATATATAAGGATTCGCCTATTAATTTTTTAAAAAGTAAAATTTTAATAAAAATAATTTTAAAGGAGTATTTTGTGTTCTAAATAATATTCCATGTCATGTTTTTAAACACTAGTTTTATTCATGAGGAAATATTTTTTTGGTTATTTTATTCTGTATTCATTAGGATTTAGTCAGTCAAATGTTCCAATATTTTCCACTTTCATTGGTAGTTTGATTTACCAATTATTCATTTTCAAAATGAATCTATATTTTAAATCATTATGTAATAACATTACTCTGATTTTGACTTTATTGGTATTTATAAAATCGTATAAATTTTGGATAAAATAATTTTTAAAAAAAATGATAATATGATTAATTGAACAAGAAATATTCTTTTAATTGTTTTACTACAATTCACCCCTCCACCCACTCCATATTTTATTTGTATATCCATTATATATAAAAAATATCCCATAGAACACATCATGCATAGCTCCTAACCCATAGTGGTTAGGGTAAATTATGGGGATTGGATAAGATTCAAGTGAGATTCATTTTAACTTAAGAAAATTGGAGATAATAATTATAGAAACCCATTGAAAATATATAAACATCCTTATTTTTAATGGAATTGTGGAGAAAGAAAACATCTTTAACTGATATCATAATACATAATACTAAAACTATTAAGGTAATATATTGTATGAAATCGATATTTAACTTGTATATGTTTCAAAAAATTATGAAACACGCATATCATCAAAAAAATATGTGAAATTAAAAATATCAAAAATTTAACATATATCCTAAAATAAACATGGATCATGGTGTCAAAAAGTTATTTCCAATTGTATGGAAATTCCTAAGATATCAACCATTTAAATTCCATGTGTATCTACTCTATAAGAAGAACAAGGTCTCAAAATGTCCTCAAAATTTCTCTGAACTCCTAGATGATCTAACACACAAGCCACATAAGGCCAAAATATTCACAAGAAATTCATTTCTTACGAGGTACCTAAAATATATAATATGGAGATACATGTCCTTTCAGTTATTCATATAGGGTGTGGCAAGATGGATACATATAATAGAAACACTGGAATGTTTCATCATAGTAGGTAATATTTATATTAACTCATAATTATTTCAAAATATTAATATATATATATCATATATCAACTTATTAGGATGATTTGGTGCATAACAAATAACATATATTAAATAAATATTATTAAAATATGTTAAAACCCATATTAATAAATTCGATTTATAAATGATCCATACTTCCCATAACATGTAAAATCCTTGGATATATATATATATATATATATAAGATATAATAATAATGAAAACTAAGATTCCCATTCTTTAAAAACATATCATAAAGTATTTTGGGACCATAAATACCCCATGAGACAGGGAATGATGTATGAAAATTTAATATAGGATTGTGCTCATTCGTCATGGATAAGGGGAGATGGTATATGTTACATTATAAATTCATGAAATAGATCCATTCCATCCTCAATAATATCATAAAAAATCATAAAATAACATTATGTTTCCATATAACCCTTCATGAATGTATATGGATATATAATGTAAGAATCATTATTGAAATTAAAGTAAAAAATAACACCATCAGGTTTATCGACATGAAACATCGGAATGATTCTCATTGTTATAAAAACTGTCATATCAAAATTTTATGTATTCAATTTTTAATTCATGTAGTTTAAATTTTTTTATTCTATGATAATGAATCTTGGATTTAAAAATGATATACAAGATATATCTATAGCATTCCATAAGTGAATATTTGTGATATGTAAGTCATAAATTTTAAACATGGTCAATGGTAAGTGTCACAAACCCCTTACCACAAGGTGTAATTCCCCCGCTCAACATTGGGATATGAGAGATAGTGAAACACAAGTCCCACGTCTAGAAGGTCTCAGGTTAGTGACTAGTACTGAGTGTATAGTAAACATATAGATGAATGAAATTACACTCTATGAGAACCCATGAGAAAGGGAGAGAGAAGAAATACAATAACCGACTCTTTCTCAGACTCCAAAATATATGATAACCCAAGTGAACATATGTAATTTCATGCTTGAACTGCTACAATTGAATGGGAAACTACATGTACCAAAAGAATAGGTAAAGGCATCGACGGCCAGGAAGGAAAAATAGGTCCTCAAAACCAGATGTAAGTAGTAAGTAGCTTGATTTAAAACCTTCTATTACTGAATTAAAATAATGAATTTACAGATACATAATATTAATATAACAATATACTCAGGTATATCTTTTTTGGAGCCTCTTGTGAATAACATAAAGAATTAATCATAAAGCACAATGAACAACAAGTATAACTTACTCGTCACCTAATAATTTAATATAAATTCCTAAAAAGACCATGGATGCTAAAAAAATATTGAATACAAGAGAATATAATAGAATAAATAATATCTAGGTTACAATGCTTACACATCCCTACTCGTTTTCTCATTTTCCCCAATGTCACATATTGAGGGCATAGCTCTCCAAAAATGGATTTTTTGTAGACAACTATGTTAAGCACCACCACATGAACTTCATTTAACACACCACAAAATCAACATAAATAAATGTAACCATGTAATTTTAATGAGCCAATACAGATCTTATAATGTGTATCATACATTAGATGTTATACATCAATCGATCACAACACATATAATGAGTAACGATCCACAATCCATAACATCCTATAAACATTATTCCTATAGAATACCTTAGGAAACTTTATCCTTAATATATTTCTATGAAATAAAAATAATTCATTACATCCCTCTACTATAATATATGAGGAAAACAAACCACTGTACATTCATATAGAAGTAACTACCAAGAGAATAAATTTTTTCCAAAAGGGGTAGTCAACCATCAATCCTCCCACCACGATGATGGGGAAAACACCCTCGAGGGATAAGAATACCCCAGCTGTAGATTTACTTTTTTGAAAGGGTGGTGTTGCCTATAAAAAATTTGCATGATATCAATAGTGAATATAGGGTTTTTTCATAGTGTTATTTTGACTTTCCACGTCAATTTACAGACAACGTGTTTATAGGTGATGCATTAAGTGCTTTTTTTTACATTGGTTTTTTAAAAAAGATGTTGTTAATAATTTATGCTTGTCTTTCAAGTTGTTTTTCGATTAATTGATGTGAATAAACAATTACGAACCCTTTATTTCATCGGTCACGTCAAATAACTAAGGTCATAAATATTATTTCACATATTTTATTGAAAAATTAACCTAATAACCTATGTATTTTTTCGCATCAATTATTCCATAACTGACATGAGAAACTTATGAACCATTTATCACATTAGTTTTTTTAAATAAATTACATGAAATATAGTGTGAAAGTATTTTTCTACATCATTTATTGAATACCTTACATGATAATTTGGATTTTGTTTCAAAAAATTTACAATGTATAATCTCTTCCACCAACAGTTTCCAAAAAATAGAAGATAGAAAATACCATAATTGGCATTAGAATATAGCAGTATAGAACATAAATAAATATCGAAAAATATAGAAATATACATTTATTAATCTCCTCCATAAAAAACACCCAGAAAATAGCACTGGAGTGAATAGAAAAAGAATCCGAAAATCCATTACAATACACAATATAAAGAAATTTATAATAAAATAAAAAAATCAAACCTGTAAAATGATTTAACCATTCAATTTATAACTACATAAAATTTCATGAACTATATGAACATTCAACATAAAAAAGATACCAAAATAATATAGATATCATTTGACATTACGTTTCACTAAAATATAAAATCTTTTACGGACATCTTTATAAAGAAATATAACATTTTGAATCATTTTAATTGTCCCAATTTTAAATATTTCACAGATGAATCTCAATACACAATATCGACATCCAGTTCCCCTTTGTTTTTTCGTAAATTGTTTCAAACATTTCTTATTTCAAAATAACTTTTTTAATTAATATATTAAAAATATAGTAATTGAAAATATTAATTCTCATAGGGTTTTAAAAATTTGATGTTTTCCCACTGAATTCTCTTATTTATTATCATCTCTTTAATGATATTCCATGCCCTATTTGAAAACAAAATATATTTTATTAATTTTATTAATTTTATTATTACAAATTAATTAAATAATAAATCTTACATGTTCAATTGATTATTGAAATTTTCATTCACATCACTATGAATAGAGAATAGCCAATAAAATGTGTTCTTTTAGGGACAAAAAACACACAACATCCAATGAACACCAATATAAAAGAATATTTAAAATGATTTTTTAGTATGTTAGGTGATATGTAAAATATTGTGTAAAAAATTATTTCAAACCATTCATGATATGGAATCCTCCATCACTAAATTATGACATTATTCAGAAGTCATTTAGTTATATAATCTATTATTTCAACATCAGACATTGTCATAGCTATCAGGGAATAAATTTTTGGTACATTAATCTGTATTCACCCATATTTTATATAACTATAAAAAATTTATATTGATACCAAATACATAGAAGATATAATTATAAATTTTTAATGAATTAAAGGAACCATAAAAATGTTAAATGGCATACACAGAAAAAAAACATGCATTGTGTTGATACCCAATTAATATCCCTCAACAAGCTATATGATAGAATTTTTTAAATGGATCACATTCATTGCACACCCATATATATAAGAATCAAATGGAATATCATATAATACCAATAAATAAATTGAGTATGTTTAAAATCGACAACGAATAGTAGAATCTTTTATCTGAAGTAATTATACAATTAGTTATTTGTTGTCTATACTATATTTTTTTAACTAAAATGTATTGCAAAAAATATTTGGGAATATATATATAATTTAAAATAATAAATTTCATTTAATAAAAAATTAAATTTAATATAAAATAAAAAGATACCTATATTGTAATATGATAAATTAGTCCAGATGGTCTAAGAAAAAATGACTGATACTTTGTCAAACTATAATCACTTCATCTGTACTTCAGGTAATTTTTGATGATCTATATATAATATCATGTACATTGACCCTACCATTATCAATCTCAATTTTTTGAGGATGAATTATATCTCTGATATTATATATGATCTCATATGAAACAATATGATGAGGATCATCAAAAAATAACTCAAAGTTACTTTGTAGTTGTGAAGGAGGGGTTATTGGGGTAGTATAAGTTAGAGAGGGGTCTAGAAACAAATATGTGTGAGTAGGATAAGAAGGAGAGGTATTAATTAGTGGAGGTGGAGTTGTCAAATCGGCAAGCAGAAACTGTCCTTTCTGGTCTACACACATCGCTCATACCAAAGATTTGATCCTATCATCAATCGTCTATTGATTATGCTAATATTTTGATTGAAAAAATTCTATTTTAATATAAACATGAACCACTATATAATATTTTTAACCATGAAACACATTTCATATCAATACACCTATCAAGTATCCTCAAACATGACCCAATTGTTCAGGCTTTCCCAAAGTAGAAACTATATTATTCCGTCTACCATTTGCAATAAAGACCCCCTGTGTTTTCTTCTCTTCAATATAATTTTATCCTGAATATTTGAAAAAATATTTAATGAATGAAAATATATAAAGATTATATTGAACTTCAATACATATATAATCATTATAAAATCTTATCATCTATAACTTTTTTTTGTCATCCGTAAGATATTGTCCTTTCTTTCTCATTTGACCCCTCTTCAATTATTCATTTATATTTGAGGTAAAAGGGGAAACCTCTTAAGATCCTGATGACTCGCCTCGATGTTTTTTAAATTTTTATTCTATCATGTTTACATCTAGTAATGTATACCACCTAAGATAATGATTGAGGGTATGAATTTGTATCTTGAATCACATTATGATATTTTCTTGATTATTTTAAATTAAGAATTATGAATAATGAAATCATAAATATGGCCATTAATATAAGAAAATCTAAAAAGGTAACATTTCACTTAATAAAAATTATTATCTTCATCTGATTTCATCAATTTTTTTCCTTGGTTCTTCATATACAAATGGATTTAAATGAAATTTATTTTCATTTTGTTTATTCCCAATAAAATACTGTAATGGGATAGATGATTTAAAATACTTCCATATTCAATCTTCCAATGCTAAAAATATCTTATTGACTTATCCAGTGTCATATATATCATATTTCATCTGATATGAAGTGGAAAAACAAATATTATTATATGAAATTTATGATAAGTAGAATAATTACAAACAAGCTTAACTAAATTTCATTCAACAATAGTCATAGTGTCACTTTTCAACATGACACCAAATTTGAAACAAAATACTAAATTTTCTTTAATCAGGTACTGATACCAAATTCATGAACTATTTTTTATTTGGACCAATTAGAATGCCATTATCATCATGACATATTGGTAACCTATATTCCAAGATAATAGAATTTGATAATTTCTGTAAACATATTTTTTCCATGTTATCCAACCCTCGATCACATTTTTCACCCATAGAAGTGGATGTCTCATGTAAAGATGGATGAGGTGGGTCATCAACAAGAGAATTTGTTTTTTCATCCCCATATGTGTTAGTATGATCATATCCATAAATTTTTGGTGGATCAAAGGATTGATCTTTCTTTATCCTAAAAATAAAAGAATCATCAATTAGTTCAAAAATATAAAAATCCAATAGTTATATTGAAATGTAAACTAATAGTTAACAATTATAAAAAAATAAAATTAAAGAAAACATAACACATTATTATTCATATTATTTATAATTAACAAAAATGATAACAATATTAATTAGAGATGAAATGTCATTGTTCAAATCCTACTACCCGATATATCATTTTTTTCAAGAAAAAAACGAGTTCATTTATATTATACTTATATTAAATATATTATGTTCTTAAAATTTAAATTTTTAATTTATTATAATTCTTTTTAAAAAAATCAAATAATTTATATGTTATGTAATTAAAAATATAGAAAAACTAGGAAAACTAAAATAATATAAAAACCCAATATATTTTATAATATGTGTGTTAATATCGAAAATAAAATATAAATATCTCACATGAAAAATTTAAATCATTATAAGATAATTCAAAGTATTTTACCTATAGTATTAATAATTTACAAAAGAGTATTTTCACAATGTCCATTATCAAGATCATTCTATATGTAACAAACCATGTCTTCAAGATGTTCATCAGTAATAATTGTTAATCATTCCATGGATGTTTGTATGTCACATAAATCAGAAAATTGTCCATGTTTATCATCACCAAAATACTGTTTTTTCTTTATAAAACAATATCCCACTGCATATCATATTGATAAAAAACATAAAAAATTTTCCATGCATTTATATAATAAAATGATAATTTGTGTAATCCCAATTATTCGTATGAACTAGTGTCAATTGAAATTCATCTTTTCATACAATATTATTACTGATAATCCATTTATAGATAAAAACTAGAACGTGATATTTGATGTAATAAAACTACCATATTTTTTAAATGACTCTATAATATTTAGTTGATGTAGAGATTGGAATTTTTTTCATTGGCACATGATAAATGCATTAATTTTGGGAACATAGACACATTACTATTCTAAACTATAATTCTATTGTCTGGATCTTTCTTATAAAACATATACCCATTGATGTAATACATGAACCATGTTATCATATTTAATCTCAGACCACCCACTAACCATATCAATGTTTCAGATTAATCAGTTTTCATGGTATCTTTAAACCATAAAAAGAAATTTTTTTATGCTATTTCAAAATCCACATATCTTCTATCTTTAGATAACATTATTTCAACAACATTACTATGAATTATTAAATATGATTGAGAATAAAATATGTTATTCAATATGAATAATTGTATTTTTATTATGTGTTCATTTTTCAACGATTTTAATTTCAAGACATGAATCCCCTTTCCCCAAAATTATCTTATTCATGAAAGGATGTAGGCAAACCAATGTGCTCCGTGTCAAAAAAAGTTGTCTTTTACAAAACAATGAAACCTCCTTAAAAATATACATCTCAGAAAAGGATGTTTTAGTTTGATATGAATTCCTATCATACCCCATCAACTTCATCATAGACCTCTCAAAAGGATACATCAAATGTATATATATATAGGTCTGTTATGCATTTTTTGTCGAAAAAATTATCCATCAAATACACCATGATATCGAGAAATTTTGGAAGAAAATACATTTCGAATTGAAAATGTATAGAAACCACTTCATTCTGGAAAAATAGAAATGTATTACAACAAATAAACTTATTATAAAATTAAATTAAAAAAATAACACACCTTCATAATAATAATTCTGACATGGTTGGGCAATATTCCACACAATAAAATTAGTAGGAGTTGTTTCATCATGACCAGACAGTCATGAGATTTTATAGCTATCAAAATCAAATTATTTAAAGTCAAAAAATATTACGTTTCTATAAAAAATGTGACACTTTGATTTAATGAATAAATTGAAAAATATAGTTTTCCCTCTCATGGATTAGGTATGAAAATTTTGGGGTAGGAATGTTCGTCTTCTATGATCAGTGGAAACCAACTCCAAACCTTTTCCCATTGAGAGTAAATTCTTTCTTTCATTCAACAAATCTAAAGATTTTCTTGTAATATATAACAATTTTCGAAGAAAACCTTTATAGATATTCATCTCCACATGATGAAATCATTGTTTTGTTTCACCTCATGATATCTCTAATATAGTAGATCAATAAAATTGACTATTTCATATAAATATTTCTTTAATTGCAATATTTATATGTCATTCGGAATGTCACAACATTTTTTTTCACCCAATCAAAATATTGATCGATTGATAATATTTTTTGAGCAATATCAAATTCTTATGAGCCATTTAAAGTACTTTTCAATAGTATATAAGAGAGATCCAATGTAAAAAAATAGTTGATAACTCATGTATAATATTTTTCTCCCATGAAATAGTTGACAATATGATGTTAGTTGTTCGCAAATTGGACACGATTTTATGCTACATAATAATGTTTCCAGAAAAATTTACATATGATGGGAACTCATTAATAGTTAACATAATAATATCATGAAGTTAAAAATAATCCATATTATATGAATCATTCACCCTTATAACTTCCTCCCACAATAGATAAAAAATCATCAATTAATAGTAAAAAAGAAAACATAAATATCATTTTTGGGCTATTTAGGTCAACTGATAATTTAACATAACCTGATATATTTTCTCTTCATAAAACATTCAAGAGGGAAGATATAAATTACCAATAAAATAGGCCATGAACTATGTGTGCTACTAGGGATTTGATATGGATTCATTCCATCTAAGGATAGTCCATGTCTAAGATTTCAAACATTATTTCTAAATGTAGGAAACATGTGATCAATGTTCTTCTACTATGTTCAATCAGCTAGATAATGTGTTTTTCTATAACATATCTACTCATCAACACTCTATAATATCTTTTTATCATCATTTTAAATAGAAAATAAATTTCACAAATGATGAATAATAGTTAGATCTAAAAATTCATTGCATGGTTCTCTAAAACATCTGAATCATCCTCTTATATTACATTAAAATTATTCCATTATGGCCCACATTTAGGAAACTTTGACCAAAATCATTATTCATTCTTATATAGCACACAGTCATTTGGTCATGCATGTATTATATTTTACCCCAATCCCATCAAGCATAATATTTACTTGTCATTATAAAGTGAATTTGGAAAATTTTTGTCTTTATAAAGAATGTGTATCAATAATTTTATCTTCTCGTTTAACCTCGTGTAACTACATCAATTCTTTTCCTTTAAGTTTATCAATATTAACACCAACAATAAAACTATTTATTCTGTAAAACCGAGATATAATTGTTTTTAAGCATCACTATATAAATGATCAATTTTTGGTTGTTTCTAAATTGTTTCTACTTCAGTATCATGAATAATTTAATCACTTTTATTGCATTTAACATCTTGTTATGTCCCATCATCAATATATCTATAATTAGGTTTGGTTTCAAAATATAAAATCCAAGAGTTGTAGCTCTAATTAATACCATGAATAATTAAATGATCATTGATTTCACTACATTTCAACTACTTCAAATTTAAGAATTTCAGACATGAATAGAAAAAAATTTCGATTTTTAGAACATGGATTTTAAAAAATGCCAAAAAAACATCGACACCTTCCTCATATACAGTACCTATTTGAGGTGAAAAATCTATCTTCGATTCATTATCTATAAAAAATACAAATAATTAATATAAAAAGGTAATAATTTATAAAACGTTGAGATTATAAATTACATAAAAAACATACAAAACCAATAAAATAAAAATTAGAAGGAAAATATAAATTTATTTTCATAATATTCATTCATGTTAAAGGATTTTCAAAATAGATTTATTTAAAGAAATCTCAAGTAAATCAAATAATAGAATATAACGTTATGAAATTATTAAAAAATATGTACAACGATATCAATAAAATAATATCTATAAAAAATATATATAATGAGAAAAACTAATTCGTAGTTGATTATTTATAAAAACCAAAAATTTCTCCTGTATTGTAATTAATTATTTAATCTAATCTGAAATTGAGTATTAGTTTAAAAAAAGAGACTTTATAAAAAAGAATGATCTAATTGACAAATTATTAAATCAGAAGTAGAATATACAGTCTCAATCATGTGAGGCATGCATTGAAAATTTGACATTAACTTATTCCAACAAGCTAAAAACCTAAAAAATAACTACCACATTTGATTTTATTATTATATTAAATTTTTAAAATGTTAAATTTTTATAATTGAATAATTAAACAAGGAAAACATAAAATGGAATAGTAAATTAAAATATAATTTATATTACACTTTAAACAATTTAGGGGATACACTATCATACTAAAACATTTAAGACATCATAATTCATAATCCTCTAATCCCAACCCATGATAAGAATTTGTCACCTAGATTTATTAATAATGCATTATGTAGTATTATTCTCAAAATCAAAGTGTAGAAATTTGGACAAACCTTATTGATCAATTCAACAGACTGGAAAGGAAACAATTTTTTTTTTTTGAAATTAAATGATCAATGGTTGTTTGGAAAAACTAATAATATATACAAATAAGATTAGATACACTCATACAAGGTCAAGATAATTCTTTAAAAAACCAAATTGATTACATCTAAATGAAATAAAATTTTAAGAAATCCAATTTTAATAAAAAAAATATTGATAAGTACTATGTAATCAAATATATACCAGTAAATAACGATAAAATCAAGCAAATTTCATCAACTCATCAGAAAACCAATCTTTAATTCACTGCAATGATGGATACACATCATTAGGAACGAAATGGAAGTAAAAGGAGAATAATGAACAAACATAATAAGGGCGAATAATTGTTCACGTATTGTCCACATAGATTGATGGATAACGTTGAATCATATTATAGCATATGAAATATTTATACAATTGTATTTATGGTCCCATTATGGTTTATCAGACCTTTTAAGCTAAAACATTACCTCTAATTCATCCTCTATTTTTATACATAAATTCATGAAAACTCAAATAATTTTTATATAATATAATTGGAATCAACAACCATAAATCCAAATAAAAACATCTAAATAAGATATAAAATATATATCAAATTATAAATTCAATCATGCATGATAGCCAGTTGGAGACGAGTAGATCTATATTCAAAGTTGCAATGATGAGGATAAAAATCCTGAATATATGTTGATGGTAATGTGAGAATGAATAATACATTGTTGAGAATTATTTGATTGGTGATTTGAAGAAAAATAATGACTGAAGAGAGAGAACCCAAATTTCTTGGGGCTTACTTCATATGTGTAATCAGACATCGATGAAACCAATTGTTTGATATAGATCAAAATGTTATATTTCAACCACAAAATTGATCAAACCAAAATTTCAGGGGTTTAGTAAGATGGAAATGAGAGATCCATCGCGAAACAGAAAGACTACTTAAGGAAACCATCGATCGATACAGAAATTATAAAAAGCCGTTTTATTTGGGTTAAATTATAACAGATATAAAAAACACATTTTCAAAATAGTTTTTACGTCGGCATTAGTATAACCGACATAAAAATACACTCATTCACATTGGTTATATTTTAGAAACAATGTGAATGAGTGAGAAATACTTACTTATTCTAATAGGTTTTGATAAAAACCAGCTTTAAAAAGTAATATGGGCAAATTTTCACACTTTTTATATATAACTAATTTGAAAATTTCTTTGAAAAAAATTGTTTTTATACTATTATATAATGTGTCCCACAACAAAACATTGAGAATTAACTTGTCTCATAATCAACATTAGTTAACATCTCTTGGACTCATGTCTTTCACTACTAAGACAAGATATCCTATAAGAACACAACTATTAAAAGATTAACATTTACTTACATTATTCATTTTTATCAATTTTAATTTATATTAATTACTTCTTGAACTATTAATTTAATAAAAAAATTCTATATTACATTACATTTTCATCACAAAAATGTTCCATTCACCGTTGGAAAAAGATAATGAAGGTGAAAACATCTCAGAATTATATCCTCAGAATTGCATCGCATTAGTCTCCAAACCCATGGGTTAATCATTTAATAACTTTTTAACATTACCACTTTCTATATGACCATGTATTCTACAAAAATAATGTTTTCTATAGAACAAGGTATAAAACCAATAACACCCATATGACTCAAGTAGCATTTAAAGGAAATAAAAAAAAACCTTACAATCATCCAAACAACATATTGAAAAAACATACAACTTTCATATTAATTGGTATTCCCATTATCAACTCATTCCTCCATCTTTAGTTTCATCCTTGACACCCACATTAATTTACTAATTCATCCTGCATCCACAAGCATCAACTGATAGAATAATAACAGTTCTCATGTCACATCTATGCCTCCCCACCTAATATCAAAATCCTCGTATCCAATTAACATCAAAAGAAACTAGATACAATCCTAAAAATTTGTCTATATCTAAAGTGTTTCAACATTCATCATATGAGGATGGAACAAAACTACAGGTATTTTATCCTAATAATTATCTATTTATTTTCAATTTGAGAATTATGTATTAAAATATTACACAATATATCCAAATCATAACAAGAAAAACATAAATACCACACAATCTATAAAATAAATAAGTATCCAATTATCATTATACAAACAAAAACATCACCATGATATTTAATTCATTTCGTTATTTTGGATCAAGTAATGATTATGTTAATTTCATTAACATTAAAGGCGATAAATCCTTCTTAAATTACTACTTCTGATAAATGAAATATAAATAATGAATCACCTTTATCTAAATGGTTTCATCATTCAGCACATAAGAATGGAACTACACTACAAATCCTAATCAACTATACCGAAAAAACATCATCCACAAAAGGATGTCAAGACATTAACACCCCCAACAAAAAACCAACAAAACTCCTTTAGGCCACGGAGATCATGTGACACCATAAGAACAAGTGGAATGATATAAAATAGATCAATGAAACCACAAGAACAGTGGTATAACAAACCTTGGACCGAAGAAAAATCGAATGAGGGGAGCTAGAGATGAATTCATGCCCAACAATTTCAAAATCATCGAAGATGGGTATATTATGTCACATAAAATAAGTGGGAGGTGTTTCATGATGTATGTTTTGAGAAAACCGTCAGGTTAAATCATTTAAAGGTATATATAATTGGGGATTTACATGTCTTATAATCCAATTTCAAATCGTAAAATCATTGGGGAATGGTTTATCCCAAAAAATGTGTCAACTTTTTATTGTTACAACCCTAATTAATACAGGCCTTGATCTAATCATCAACAACATTGAAAACTAATTTCACATCTTTTAAAATTTTACATGATGTGAAATATCCTCTATAAAATATTTTAGCATCTAAACTTCTATATAATTCCACTGAACCTCCTCTGAATACCTCAATCATCCAAAAAGCACAAATGGTAATTCCTCATTTATCTGAGGCATTAAAGATAGATTTTCATTAAATGTTTTTATTACACATTTACAAAATATGTACTCGCTATATTAATTAGTTCAAATTTTTTTAGTGCTGATGAAATATGAATTAAAATAGAGATGGAATTAGTTAAAATTAATTCCCACTAATGATAACCCCAATGGGGTGTTGTACATTGTAAAACATTTATGATAAGACATTGATTCTAATATAGTTTTCTCTACAAAACATGATTTTATGTTATAAGTCGCTTTTATGAAAATTGAATATTTTAATGAAAAATATTATTCACCCAAGTGAGGCCCACTCCATGACTTTCCATGCCCACCTCCAATTGGCCAGGGGCTGGTGACTAGTACTAAGTAGGAAATTCACTATCATGGGAGGCCCTGCATATGTACCTTTACACACACACACACTCACCTCCAAGCCCACAAATACTGAAATTTAAAACACACTATGGAACAAAATGTATGGATAAATCTAAACCCAACCAATAGTGTACAACATAGGAAAATGTTTGGAAAATAAACTATCACTAAATACAAGTCCCCAAAAAACAATAGTCTGTAAACTATAAAGTCTTACATGTATGAACAAAGAGGTACTTGAATTTCTGCACGTAGCCATAAGAACACCTCGTCACGTAGCAAACTCAACAAACACTATCTGGTCCTGGTCCTCCCTGAACTCCATAAAATGGTCACTCTTCTACACAAGACAGGAAACGTGCGGCCAAAGACTGTGCATGGGTGACTATAACAATACTCAAAAAAAACCCCCAACCCACAAAGAATATTAAAAGTAAAGGTAAAATCATCTCTACATAGTATATTTGTACTAAACATGTAATAATAGGAATACATCCAAAGATACTAAAAACATAGACTCGTAGTCAAGAGACAAATCACAAGACCTCATACCCACACCAGGGATTTAGTTTGAAGGTTCCTCAGAGTAGTAATCCAGGAAAACTCACACCATGAGTCTAATAGCTCTGAATGCATCCGTTCAAGATTTACCATTCATCAAGAAAAATCCTTGAGAGATAAAAACACTCATTCTATGAGAACACTCTCTTGAGTGGGAAAAGATCACAATACACTCATGAGGATCACTTCCAGGGCCTTGGATGATACCAAAACTCATATAGATTCACCAGCTAAGTAGAAGATCAGTGTCCAATTGGGTTATTCACATTGTTACCTGACTCTACCTAGTTCCAGGAATGGATATATGATACCAGTCTAGGCCTCCTGACGGGATACATGACTCTATCTCTAGGGGCTCTACTAATTTGATCATACTCCTGTGGGTTGAAACGATACCTGACTATCTGGGGAATGAGAAAAGTGGAACTAATGAAACAAAAAATTCCCATGTAGATATGGAAAAGAGGATGAAGCCATGTTACATTATGTACATATCATGTATAAGGGTTCACATTCCATGTCTTGTGACTCCGGGTATTGCTCTTTTCTAACGGCCCGAGTCAGAGTGAACATGCCATGTTGATAGGTAAGTACACTGAGTGTATGAAAGACCACATTACATGTCCATGTAACTGGGGTTCCATCAATGTACAAAATTTTGAGACCTTAAAATAATTCAATCAGTGTGTTCCATCCCGTGTAACCAGTACATGGGTAATTCCCTACAGCCATCCTGGCCTGGCCATATGGTGGAGCACATGCCCGTGTACTTCACCATGTGTCTGTGTGTCTCACGAGATTCACGTCGAGTCCCACCTAAGAACCCATATGCCAAAATCATAGGAGAACACGCAATGTCATCTCACCATGTACCAAGAAACCCTAGCCACCACTATGGTGTCCCCACACGGCATGTTATTCGGGATACATGTCATGTGTTCTAGAAATTTCCAAAAAATGCATTTCTTTGTCCAGTGCTATGGGGGATTCTTTTTTCATTAATTCGGTCACCCTATCACCATTAAACTCATGGTTTATGGTCACCTTTAAACCAATATTTTCAATCCCTTGGATTTAGACCATTGATTGGACCCTAAAATGCATTTTGATTTACCTGCTGGAAAAACCATTAAAGAATGAGTTCTCCCAAACCGTGTCGATTCGTCTACTGATATCGTCGTCACACCTCTGTTTGGCCATCATGATATCATATCACCATTATCGGATTGTTTCACCAATATATGTTCTTAAAAATATTCCTCATTCGTATCCCCAAAAAAATGTGAAGAACATGGTGAAGAGGTGAAATAAAACAAAACAACAAAGGAATAACGATCCTAGGTCATCATTCATCAGGATGTTAATATACTACTATAATATTGTTTAAATATGAGAAATTATAGAATAAATACATGAAAATCAATCCCCAGGAACTAAATCGATAATGAAAATATATCCCGCAAGAACGATGATGCTCAGTTAAACATGTTCTTAGGTTGATCTGTGATCATCATTTAATTGAAAACTGGTACGATGCAATTTGAAACATAACACATACCTCGAGAAGGAATTTATTGATGATGAAGGGATCATTATACTATACTAATGGAGATACATCAACTCCATTGGGATAGAGATTTCCGGTTTTGATTCGTCATTGTTCATCATCGTGAGTCCTCTCCAAATCTCCAATAATTCTCTAGATCTTCCCTCAATCTTATATCCTCGAGTGACATTCGATTAACACAATTAAAGGGTGGAACTCGTTTCTGGGTTCTATTACGATGTGTAATTAATCAGTTAGTGTTTCTATTTTAGAGTGATTATGTAGCATCATTAATTATTGAAACAGATTCCATGTCATTATGCTTCATCAAACATTTCTAAATAAAATAAAATACTATTTTCATTTAATTATGTTTAATTTTATTTTACATAAAAAAAATACAAATAGTACCTTTATCCCCTCGACACATACAAATCGATGTTAGGCTCATTTTGATGAAATTTTTTCCACATACACAACGGTTCCCTTGGATTATTAATATGGGAATCCATTTGAAAACTTCTATAACTGTGCACACACGCCAACTTACTTAACATAAAAAATCAAACCACCATTCCAGGATCACTGGGACATAGAATGATGTGTCCCCCTTCACTTTTTCTAATAATAATTCCATATAATATTAAAAAATATTACCCGACCAATCCACGAAATTACATTCTCCGCACCATGGGCCTTTTAGTCCCTGAAAACCCAAACAACGGCTACTCAAAAAGTTGTGGGTATTGGGAACATTTAGGATTCACCTTATCCCACGTGCTCTCTTTAAGGTTCCCTTTATTACAATAGATAAAAAATATGGGATTTGATCACCCATGAAGGAACATCTAATTCCAATCCTCGATATCCATTGTGTACTCATCAATGTTTTCTCTATCCTCGACGTCAAGATCTCCAAAATCGATGACATATGGGGGGTATAGTACATACCTCTTCAACTACGATATGTGGAATAAATCATGTACCTAGTCCAACATCAGTGATAGAGCTATGTGGTACACCATCTCTCCAATTATATGTAGTATATGGAAATGTCTGCTGAACCTCAGAGACAACATGCAACGCTAACCAAATCTCTGTAAACCATGTCGAGGTGAGACCCGAAGTAACACATAGACTCCCTCCTCGATCTTAAAAGGTCTTTGTATTCTATTAGCATAAGACTTTGGTCGACTCTGTTTAGTCTTCATCCCCTCCCATATTATGTGGACCTTCTCAGTGGTAGCTTGCACCAGCTATTTAGCCATAAGTACTAACTCTCCATGATCTGTCTAGAAATGCAGTGAGTGATAAGTCATCCCATATAAATCATCAAATTGTGACATTATAATGGTGTATTGGTGTGTTTGTTTGTACGAAATCTCCACCAGTGTTATGTGGTCCTCCTAACTACATCCAAATTCCAAGATATAGGCCCACAACATATCCTTCAGAACCTGAATGGTTCTCTCATTTTAGACATCTGTCTGAAGATGTAATGGAATGATCATGAATATTTGAGTCCCAATTTCCCCCTGTAGACCCTTCCTGAACTAGGATGTGAAATGAGCATCAAGATCTGAAACTATAATCGAACCTACTCCATGAATCTGAACTATCTCTTTCCCATAGAGGTGTTCCATGCTCTGTATGAAACTCTACTCCCTGATAGATAGGAGGTGGAATAACATGGTGGGTCGGTCAGTGATCACTCAGATGGAATTGTGTCTCTAGGATGTTCATGGAATTCCCTTCACAAAGTCCATTGATATCTCATCCCACTTCAACTCTTGTACCTACAATGGGTGAGACAATCCTAATGGAACATGGTGCTGACCCTTCACCTACATGAATGTAAGGCATCGAGAAACGAACTCCGCTACTCCCATTTTTATACCTCACCACCAGAACTGCTGACGGAGATACTGGTATATCATCACCATACCAGGCTTTACTGTAATGCCCCAACCCCAGTTACCTAGAGTCGGTGCATTATTACATAACATTGGCATGATCACAAGAATGATCAAATCTCAAAATACGGATCAGTTTAGTAGCCTTGGAAACACTAGATATATTCATAATGTTTTACATTACATCATAAAGTGAAAAAACTACTACAACAACATATTGTCTCCATAGTCCACACTATTATCCCCTAATAATATCCCTGCATTTCATTCATAATTTACTTCTTCACATCCTGGGAAAAATAAAACATAGAAAATGGGTGAGCTCAAATGCCTAGTAAGGATAACAATATAGCTGAAAATTTTATAAATAAGAATAAACATTTAAGGCAGTGTATAACTAAAACAAATGCCTTTTAAACTTGAACTTCAACATAGTATGAAAAAATAAAATGAAATAATTCCATTTACTTATTCCCATGGATATTCTACTAATCGAATAATCGTATACAATATCAATAACCATTTTCATAATGATAGAATGCATAATGCCATACTATCATAACCACATAGCCATGTCCTCGTACCAAGACTACAAATAAGATTTTTCCAAGGCCTTGTGCCAAGAACTAGTTTGTCTCATGAGACCTACTGATTCATCGATGAGCTATAGAGGGCTCCACCAGTCACATATTAAGTCCAATGCATTCCCATATGAAAAGGTTTAAACATAACATAACCATTCGTTTTAAAACTAGCATACGAAATGTAAATACATTCACCATAAACCATGAATGCTATAAAAATAGCACATCCATAGTCACACATATCACAAAACCTTCAATACAATATAAAAGTTTTGTATCGTAACAAATAAACTTCAAATAAGCGTAAAATCCATCAAAGGATGTTGACATAGATTAAATCAAAACTCTTTTTATAGAAATATCTCTTTCTTTTTTGGAATCATTTAAGAGTCATATATTAATAAAATAAAACATTTTCTTTGAAAATATTATTATAATCTTATAATGGAAGCTTCGACAATTTTATATCGGCGGAAAATAGCTACACCCACCGTATAAGATAAAAAACATTCTTACCTTATTTCTATCGAAAAGGTTAAAAAGCACCTTGTTTGGAAAATGAAGGAAATATTCCTTTATAAAACTCTTAAAAAATTAAAACAAGGGTATAGATGACTTTAACCCATATTATTTTAAATAGTAAAAATGTTTTGAAATACATTTTTATGAAACATGGATGTGTATGATAAAGAGATCCCGGTAGATTATTACGTATAAAGAACCTCGGATAATAAAGAGATTGCGAAATAAACCATTACCTTGTACTTTGCCTTGGTTGGGGGTAGGTTAACCTCTTGTATAATGGTGAAATAATTTTTACTAAATTAACCAAGAATCATATATGTTAATATGATATCATATATGATCTTTTAACATTTATTTGTTAATAATATATTAGAATTATCGTTGTTTCGGGTGTTAACTTACTCATTTTATTTTATATATTTTGTTACGTAAGCCATGTTTATAATGGATAGGTTGTATCATATTCATATCCATAATTATATCAAGTCCTTAAACATTATTTTTAAATCATAAAATGATAATTATACTTGAATGGATACGATGGAGAATGAATCTCATTGCGTTCGTGGAGACGATAGTCCGTACGTACGCACGAGGGAAAATATCATTCTTTTGATATTATAATAATACATAATTGGATGGTATATCATATATAAAGAGTTATTATAATGTTATATTAATTATTTACATGAATTATAAATCATTATTATACCCATCCAAATAATAATTTATTCAATAGCAATTACACCACAATGTGGAGACGGTAAGCCGTACGTACGCACGTATGGTGACTTGTTATTCAAAGGATGGATAGAATACTGAATATGGTTGTACAATATTTATGATAACATCATATTATATATAAGATACTGGAGTTATTATTTTATAATGTTAACAACAAAGGAAGAAGAAGTGGAAGAAAAAAGGAACTTGGGAAAGGGTGGTGAAATCATTACCTCTTCTTCGGGTTCTTCGTTTTGATTTGATCAAAAGGGATATTAGGTTGGCTTTCTGACTAAAGTAAGGCCTATAAGATGAAGTGAGAGAAGTTTAGAGAGTATTTGTGCAGAGTTTGGGCGACCCAAAAGGCTTTTACGGTGTGAATTAAAGAGAATGGGGAGTGCCCTTTTATAAGAGGGGTGAGGGGCACCTTTGGAAAAGCTAGAAATATTATTTTATAATAAATTCATATTCGGTTTATAATGGCTCCAAAGTGGATTATTTAAATTTTAAGGTGTTGATAGATCGAAAACCATTAATCCAATAGAATTTAGATAGGTTTGGGTTATTATATTAACCTTATATTTAAGTATTAACTCTTAGTTAATTAGTTTCACTTTTACAATGTCTCTTTGTATTTTTATATTATATAGTTAATAAACTTACTATATACATCCGAGATACCACCAAGTGGTCCATTAATGATACAAATATCATGATATATGTCTCTTGGAATAACCTTAGATTTTTAGGAATTTAATATAAATTAATAATATAATATTTGTTTTAATAACCCTTTTATGTCAATTTTGACACTATTCAATAATTGAATTTTGTAAAATTCCTAACAGAATTATTACTTCTAAAAAAGTTATTTAAATCATTACTAACATGTAATATTAACCTATAATATTAATGTAATTCATAAAAAGTCCCAAATTATATTTATTTGTGCATCTACAATATCAATCATTTTAATTTTTCACTATTATGGTAATTACATCATTACCATTTTCTTGTATATAATTCAAATTATTTAATGTCTAAAAATTATAAATAAAATACCATTATGTTGGAAATCTTATTATATTTCTAATGAATATTTATAGTCGAAAATAAAACATATAAATCCCTATGTAAAAATTGTTTTTCTAAAAGATATATGCCTGTGTCATCATTGTATTCATTTTAACTTAATTAAAATAAAGTTTCCCTATACCTTACAAGTGGCACCATTGGTTCCCAAAATCGACCCATATATGCCCATAGTCGGAAATGTATCAACCAATAATGTTACGACACGTTTTAGGGTAATTTTTTATAATTATAATATTATTTTTTAACCCTTATTTACCGGATTTACCCTTTAACCATGGTAAATAAAATATTTACCGAAGTAATTATTCAAAATGTCTAAATATAAAAGTTACCTATTTACACAATTTGAACATCCTGATTCCAAATATGGAATCCATTTTTTCAAATTCAAAATACAAAAGTGGAAGAAATTAATTTAAAATTAATTCCCACTATCATAACAAAAAGCGTGTTTTTAAGATATAATAACTATAAAAAGATTGATATTTGTTTATGTTCGGTTTAATTGTGAAATTATGTCCAATGACCAAAATTGTATTAAATTGTTAAAATATATTCTAAATATACTTTGAAACCACTCAAATTCATAAATTATCACTATTAATTATTTTTATTAAAAATGTTGTTTTTAATTAAAAATTAGTAATTTTCACTATTCATCAAAATATTAAAGTTGTCTGAAAAATACCAAAATTTCACCTTAGGAGAAATTAGATACTCCAAATCCAAAAATGAAGTCCATTTTGAGAGATAAAATCTTTAAAATTTTAAAAAGTAGGTATTACTATTCATAACGGCTAGTTTGATCAGTTGTGGTGTCTGTGAAAACTCGATGTTGTGTACAACACACACAATTGCATTATTCAAAGAGAAGCGTACCGTAGAAGATTGGGGTGTTACATTTTTCCCTCCTTTAAATAATTTCATCCTCGAATTTTCTAGAATACTACTGCATGAAAATACTCGGGTGGTTCTTCATCATAAGTTCCTCGGGTTCCCACGTTGCCTCTTCCATCTTATGGTTTCTCCACAAAACTTTTACCAGACGCGTCATTCGATTTCTCAGCACTTGTTCTCTCATATCCCGAATCATGATGGGCTCTTCACAATAAGACAGATCGGGTTCCAGTTCTAATTCCTCATAGGTGAGTACATGTGTTGGGTCAGGCATGTATTTCCTCAATAGAGATACGTGGAACACATCATGAACTTTGGAGAGACTTGGCGACATTGCCAATCGGTATGCTACAACCCCAATTCATTCTAGAATTTCGAAAGGTCAGATGTACATGGGACTCAAGTTACCTTTCTTACCAAAATGTATGACTCCTTTCCATGGAGATACCATCAGGAAAACATGATCACCGACTTGAAATTCCAAATCCTTCCTTCGATTATCGGCATAGCTCTTCTGCCTACTTTGAGCTGCTTTGATATGGTTTTGGATTACCTTCAACTTTTCCATCGGTTCCTCCACCGGTTCTGGGCCTACAAGTTTTCATTCACCAACGTCATCCCAACAGGTTGGTGAACGAAATCTCTTTTTGTATAACGCTTCATATGGGGCCATCTGAATACTCGAATTGAAGTTATTGTTATAGGAATATTCTAACAAAGGTAAATATTGATCCCACACACCCTGAAAGACATGTGAACAGGATCTCAACATGTCTTCTAAGGTTTTAATAGTTCATTCTGATTGTCCATCTGTTTGAGGGTGGTAGGCAGGGCTCAAATGATGTTCAGTATCTAACGATTTCTGAAGAATTTTCCAGAATCTTGAAGTAAAACGGGGATCACGATTAGAAACAATCGATAGGGGTACTCCATGAAGTTTCACAACTTCATCAATATATAGTCTTTCTAGATGTTCCAGTGGTAGATCTTCTCTTATAGCAAGAAAATGTGCTGACTTGGTAAGACGATCAACAATGACCCATATTTCATCGTTCCTTCTAGGAGTCTTTGGTAGCCCCATGAAAAAGTACATCGTAATATTGTCCCACTTCCACTCCGGTATGGGAAGAGGTTTCATGACTCCTCCAGGATTTTTCCTTCCAGCTTTCACTTATTGACAAACCATACATCTTGACACAAAATCAGCAATCTACCTCTTCATGTTGTCCCACCAAAAATGTTCCTTCAAATATCTATACATTTTGGTGCTCCCAGGGTGTATATAGAAATTGTAACTATGACCATCAGCTAGAAAATCCCTTTTTAGATCAGGTATATCGAGAACACAATGTATCTTCCCGAATTTCAAAATTCAATCTTCATAAACAAAGTCTCTCAATCTCCCATCATCCACAGCTTTAATCTTCTTTTGAAATTATTCATCATTGGTCTTAGAACTATTAATCCTTTCTAGTAAAGATGGTTTGGAAACCATTTGAAAAGGCAGTGATGTTTCACCTTCCCTCGTTATTCCCATGTCTATCTTCACTAGATCCATAAAAATTGGATACCTTTCAATTCTCATATTTTTCAAAACTCCATGGTCATTTCTTCTCAAAGCATATTCCACCTTGTTTCCCTTACCCGGATGGTAATTTATCGTGAAATCATAATCCTTGAGTAATTCAAGCCATCTCCTTTGCCTCATGTTGAGTTCTTTTTGTGAGAAAATATACTTCAAACTCTTGTGATCAGTATAAATCTCACATTTTTCACCATAGAGGTACTGCCTCCATATATTCAAAGCAAAGATCACAGATGCTAACTCAAGATCATGAGTAGGATAGTTTTTCTCATGAATTTTCAACTGGCGTGATATATAGGCAATAACCCTATCATTCTGTATAAGCACACAACCATGTCCTTTCTTCGATGCATCACTATAAATAATGAACCCATCATTCCCCGATGGTAGAGTCAATATAAGTGGATTGACTAATCTTATATTCAATTCTTCGAAACATTCTTCACACTCTTTTTTCCAAACAAATTTAACCCATTTACGTGTGAGCTTCATTAATTGGTTATCCAATCGGGAAAAATTCAGGACGAAACGTCGATAATAACCTTCCAAACGAATAAAACTGCGTACCTCAGTTATACTCATAACTGCTGGCCATTCTTGGAATGCCTTGGTCTTAGAAGGATCAACAGAGATTCCATATTTAGAGACAATATGGACAAGAAATGAAATCTCATGAAGCCACAATTTACAGTTGCTAAACATCCCATATAATTCATTTCCTGTCAGAGTCTTCAGGATATTGCACAAGTGATTTTCATGATCTTCGTAGATTTTGTAGTATACCAAGATATCATCAATAAATACCACCACAAATTCATCGAGATATTCCTTGAAAACTCTATTCATCAAATCCATGAATACAGAAGGTGCATTAGTCAATCCAAAAGGCATTAAAGTAAACTCATAATGCTCGTACCTAGTTCGAAATGATGTCTTCTGAATGTCTTCCTTCTTTACACACAACTGATGGTATCCAGATCGAAGGTCAATCTTTGAAAAGTATTGAGCTCCATGCAGTTGGTCAAATAAATCATCAATGCGAGGTAGGGGATACTTGTTCTTTATTGTTATAGAATTGATCTCCCGATATTCGATACATAACCTCATAGATCCATCTTTCTTTTTAACAAAAAGAACAGGGGCTCCCCATGGTGAAACACTAGGTCGAATAAATACCTTATTACTCAATTACTCTAGTTGTTTCTTTAGTTCAACTAATTCTACAGTGGCCATTCTATAAGGGGTCTTCGATATAGGCCTTGATCCAGAAATTAAATCAATGCAAAACTCAACTTCTCATTATGGAGGATGTCCTGGTAAATCATCTGTAAATACATCTACATATTCTTTCACAACAGGTACATCCTCTATTTGAACATTCCATTCCTCATCCACAATCATTTTATTCTCTTACTCCCCAATAATTGAATTTATTTGAGCTACTAGGGGTGGATCTAGATAAGAATTAGGTGGTGAGGATTCTGCTCTAAAGATAAGGTGATCCTTATCATCATCATCAAAAATCGTAACCTCCTTATTCATACAATAAATCTGCACATCATAATCCAAAAGCCAATCCATACTGAGGATTATATCAAACTCAATCATAGGTATGACGATGAGATCAGTGGATAAAGAACATTTATGTGCTCTAATGGGGACTGATTCACAAAACATTGTTGCAATGATACTTCCCTTAATAGTTTTAACTGACAACTCCCTTGTTAAATAAAATTGGAAATATCTAATTTTCTTCGAAAACTGGGAAGATATAAAACAATGCAATGATACAGAATCAAATAATGCATTTGCTAAACTTCAGTAAACCATTAAATTACCTTCCACCACGTCTTTTGGAGCATCTACCTCAGTAGTCGTGATATCAAAACCTTTTCCTTGATCCATTGTCATTTTCTGAGGTATGTTCCCCAGACGATTAAGACATTCATTTTAATAATGTCCCATCTCCCTACAATTGTAGCACTGAACATTGGTAGCTTCTTTCTTCCCTTTGCAATCACGATCTTGGTGGCCTTTTTCACCACATTTGTAACAGACGCCCATTCCCTTCAAGAAAGTACCGGGGTGTTTCTTCCAACATTTACCCCACGATGGATATTCAAAAATTCCCTTCATCCCCTTATTTCCATTCCCAGATTGATCATCTGATCTCTTCTTCTCTTTCTTTGCTTTAATGTCATAAGACATAGAGAATTATTTTTCTGTCTTGATAGAACATGAGAAAATGACTACATACGACGAGAAGGATTGTGACACTAATGCTCGACGGAGAAATGGTTTTAACCAATCAATGAAATGATCAATCATACTTCTTGGGTTACGTAGATAAACTCCAACATACCTTGCTAACCTTGTAAAGTTAGCCTCATACTTTGCGACATTCTCATCCTTCTTTTGTATCAGACTCATAAATAGCCTTTCCATATCTGCTCAATGGTCATGAGGAAATTATTTTTCTAAAAACTGATCTTTGAACTCCCTCCATTCCATATTTGATTCTTCATCATCTTCCTTCGTGTTTTGAATCAATGACCACCATTGATCAGTATCTCCAATCAGGCGGTAAACTGCCATTATAACGTTTTCCCTTTCACTACTTCCTAAAGCATGAAATATTTTCTCTAGGAAATTTATCCATTGCCCAGCTACTAAGGTATTTTTACTCCCATTGAATGTTGGTGGTTTTTTCCACATGAATCGATCTAACATTAACCCTCTGTGCTGTGGGTCAGGGTGCTCCATACGGGTAAGGTTATTTTTCATAACCTGAGTGAGCTGTCCCAGTATGGTGATTAACTGATCGGCACTAGTTGCATCACCATCTCCACTATAATTATCTTGAGCAGGAGGGGAATCCCTATATGGAGTGTGTGCATTGATACGACTTCCATTTTTTCCACTAGGAGCCATTTCTAAACAATTGCATAAACTAGATCAGTTTATGAATCAAAATACATAATTCCATACATATAATACACTTAACATAAATTGAACTATTTATGGATATAATCCATAATCATAAAAATGTTTTCTTTGAGGAAGTAAATACTCATAAACCCTTCATAATTATTTGTAATGAAAATGATAGTTACCGTAAGTTTATCCCTCAGGAGTGTCGTAACCAAGAGTGCAGCAATGCCCGTTGTCGTGCACATTTTCCCGTTCAAGTCTAGCTCAAAGCGGTGTTTTTGTGTTTTTACCCCTAGGTACATCTGTGCCAGAGCCGCCTCTACCTTCTAGTATCCAGATAGGGATGTATTTCATAGAAAACTCACAAAATCTCTCCAATACCAAAATTCTAGGAAGTTCTTCAATACTAATCCTCAAATTCCATCTTAGGTCTATGTGCTCTAATCATAGTTTATCTAAATCTAGCTTCCAGGGTTTGTACTACACATCCTCTGATACCAACTATAACGCACCGACCCAAGTTACTTAGAGTCGGTGCATTATTACATAACATTGGCATGATCACAAGAATGATCAAATCTCGAAAGACTGATTGGTTTAGTAGCCTTGGAAACACTAGATATATTCATATAGTTTTAAATTACATCATAAAGTGAAAAACTACTAAAAAAACATATTGTCTCTATAGTCCACACTATTATCCCCTCATAATATCCCTGCAGGTCATTCATAATTTACTTCTTCACATACTGGGAAAAATAAAACATAGAAAAGAGGTGAGCTCAAATGCCCAGTAAGAATAACAATACAGCGGAAACTTTCACAAATAAGAATAAACATTTAAGGGAGTGTATAACTAAAAAAAGCCTTTTAAACTTGAGCTTCAACATAGTACGGAAAAAATAAAATAAAATAATTCCATTTACATATTCACATGGATATTCTAATAATCGAATAATCAAATGCAATATCAATAACCACTTTCATAATGATGGAATTCATAATGCCAGACTATCATAACCACATAGCAAAGGCCTCATGCCAAGACTACAAATAAGATTTTGCCAAGGCCTTGTGCCAAGACACTAGTTAGTCTCATGAGACCTACCGATGCATCGAGGAGTTATAGCGGGCTCCACCCGTCACATATTAAGTCCAATGCATTCCCATATAAAAAGGTTTAAACATAATATAAACATTCGTATTAAAACTAGCATACGAAATGTCAATACTTTCACCATACACCATGAATGGTATAAAAATAGCACATCCATAGTCAAACATATCAAAAAACCTTCAATACAATATAAAAGGTTTGTATCATAATAAATAAACTTCAAATAAGCATAAAATCCATCAAAGGATATTTACATAGATGAAATCAAAACTCCTTTTAGAGAAATATATATTTCTATTTTGAAATCATTTAAGAGACATATATTTATAAAATAAGACATTTTATTTGAAAATATTCCTATATACTTGTAAGGGAAGCTCCGACGGCTTTATAATGGTGGAAAATAGTCGCACCCACCGTATAAGTTAAAAAGAATATTCATACCTTAATTCTGTCGAAAAGGTTAAAAAGCACCTTGTTTGGAAAACGACGGAAAGATTCCTTTATAAAACTCTTATAAAAAGTCAAACAAGGGTATATATGACTATAACCCATATTATTTTAAATATTAAAAATGTTTTGAAATACATTTTTAAGAAACATGGATGTGGATGATAAAGAGATACCAGTAGATTATTACGTATAAAGAACCTCAGATAATGAAGAGATTGCGAAATAAACCCTTACCTTGTAATTTTACTTGGTTGGGGGTAGGTTAAACTCTTGTATAATGGTGAAATAATTGTTATTAAATTATACAAGAATCATATACATTAATATGATACCATATATGATCTTTAAACATTTATTTGTTAATAATATCTTAGTGTTATCGTTGTTTTGGGTGTTAACTTACTCATTTTCTTTTATAGTTTTGTTACGTAAGCCATGTTTGTAATTGATAGGTTGTATCTAATTGATATCTTGATTGATATCAAATCCTTAATCATTATTTTTAAATCATCAAATGATAATTATACTTGAATTGATATGATGGAGAATGAATCTCATCGCGTTCGTGGAGACGGTAGTCTGTACGTACGCACGAGCGACAATATCATTCTTTTGATATTAAAATAATATATAATTGGATGGTATATCATATATACAAAATTATTATCATGTTATATTTATTATTTACATGAATTATAAATCATTATTATACCCATCTAAATAATAATTTATGGAATAACAATTACACCATGGCATGGAGACGGTAAGCCGTACGTACGCACCTATAGTGACATGTTATTCAAAGGATAGATAGAATACTGAATATGGTTGTACCATATTTATAATAACATCACATTATATATAAGATACTGGATTTATTATTTTAGAATGGTAATAACAAAGGAAGAAGAAGTGGAAGAAGAATGGAACTTGGAAAAGTGTAGAGAAATCATTACCTCTTCTTCGGGTTCTTCCTTTTGATATAATCAAAAGGGCTCTTAGGTTGGCTTTATGACTAAATGAAGGTCTCTAAGATGAAGTGAGAGAAGTTGAGAGAGTACTTGGGTAGATTTTGGCCAAACCAAAAGGCTTTGAAGCTGTGAATTAAATAGAAGGGGGAGTGCCCTTTTATAAGAGGGGTGAGGGGCACCTTTGGAAAAGCTAGAAATATTATTTTATAATAAATTCATATTCGGTTTATAATGGAATAAAAGTGGATTATTTAAATTTTAATGTGTGGATAGGTCTAAAAATATTCACCCAATAGAATTTAGACAGGTTTGGGTTACTATATTAACCTTATCTTTAAGTGTTAACTCTTAGTTAATTAGTTTCACTTTAACAATGTCTCTTTGTATTTTTATATTATATGGTTAACAAACTAACTACATACATTAAATAGACCCCCAAGTGGTCCATTAATGATACAAATATCATGATACAAGTCTCTTGGCCGAACCTTCGATATATATATGAATTTAATATCAATTAATAATATAATATTTCTTTTAAAAACTCTTTTATGTCAATTTTGACCCTATTCGTCAATTGATTTTTGTAAATATCATAAAAGAATGATTACTTCGAAAAACGTTTATTAAATCATTCCTAATATTTCATATTAACCTATAAATTTATTTTAATTCATAAAAAGTATCAAATTATAATTATTTTGGTATCTACAATATCAATCATTTTAATTTTTCACTATTATGGTAATTACTGCATCACCATTGTGTCATAAATAAATTATATTATTTAATGTCTAGGAATTATAAATAAACTAACATTATGTACGATATATTTTTATCTTTATTATGAATATTTATAGTCTAAAATCCAACATATATAACCCTATTTTAAAATTGTTTTTCTAAAAGATATATGCTTTTGTCATTTTTGTATTCATTTTAACTTAATTAAAATAAAGTGTCCCTATCACTTAAAAGTGGAATCATGGGGTCCCAAAATCGATCCAAAGATGCCCATGGTCGGACATGTATCAACCAATAAGGTTAGGACACGTTTTAGGGTAATTTTTTATTATTATAATATTATTTTTTAACCCTTATTTACCGGATTTACCCTTTAACCATGGTAAATAAAATATTTACCTAAGTAATTATTCAAAATGTCTAAAAATAAATGTTATCTATAAACACAATTTGAATATCCTAATTCAAAATATGGAATCCATTTTTCCAAATTCACAACACAGAAGTGGCAGAAATTAATTTAAAATTAATTCTAGCTGTCATAACAAAAAGCGTGTTTTTAAAATATAATACCTATCAAAAGATTGATACTTGTTTATGTTCGGTTTAATTGTGAAATTATGTCCAACAACTGACATTTTATTAAATGGTAAAAAAATATTCTAAATATACTTTAAAACCACTCAAATTCATAATTTATCACTATTAATTATTTTGATTAAAAAAGTTGTTTTTAATTAAAATTTATTAATTTTCACTATTCATCAAAATATTATAGTTATCCGAAAAGTACAAAAATTTCACGTTAGGCTAAATTCGATACTCCGAATCCAAAAATGAAGTCCATTTTGGGAGATAAAATCTCTTAAATTTTAAAAATTAGGTATTACTAATCATAATGGCTAGTTCGATCGGTTATGGTGTGTGTTAGAACTCAATGTTGTGTACAACACACGCTATTGCATTATTCAAAGAGAAGTGTACCGTAGAAGCTTGGGGTGTTACATTTACTACCAAGGGGATGTATGAAACTCCATCAGGACCACTTCTCATAATGCCACTGGTACTACAGTGCATCATATGAATAAAATATCATGATCCCCACCTTGAGTACATCCATCAAAATCTTGTCCTATGGATAACTGTGCTTTTAAATCCTCACAATCCACATCCCTAATGTTTGCCTACCAAAATAGTTTTAATAGAGAAGGGGTGAAAACCAACGACTTAAGCTAAGCTTCATCCCCTATGTCCACAAAGGATAAATGTAATGAGTCCAACAGTTATGTCGCCTCAAATAATATCTATGAGTTTTATATCATAAAAACAGAATATTCCACATTGTTCCCCTTCCTTGGAGTATAGATGATCTCGAAATCATATTCCTAAATAAAACTCTAGAAAAAACCTCTTTCATAGATTTAGAACCTTCTGTGAGAACATGTTTTGAGGTTCTTGTGGTCAAAGTAAATAATAATCTTCTCTCCCATAAGGTAGTGTCACCACATCTTCAACGAGATGACTACCATTAAAAACTAAAGATCATGGGTCACATAGTTCTTCTTCTTGTTTCCTTAGCTGTCATGAACTATAATTAATCATTTTATATATCTACATTAGGACAAATCGATGTCTGGTCACGGATGCATCTCCAAAAACTACATACTCCCAACCCTCTTCTAGAAATCTCCAGATCAGGGAACTCTTCAAACTATATATTAACTGGTTGAAATCATTTTGTTACATCCTCATCCACATGAATTGTTTCTCAAGCCTGGTCAAGGCTATCATTGGTTCTAATATTCAGTTGAAATCAGGAATGAATCTTTACTAATAACATTCCATCCCAAGGAAGCTCGGCACCTCCATCATGCTTTATAGTGGCTCCCATACTAACACTGCCTCCACCATTGCAGGGTCCATATCTACTATATTTGTTGAGATTACATGTCCGTAAAAGTGAACGTCCAAAATCTAGATTATACAATTCAAGAGATTTTCATAATGTTAGTGCTCTCATAGTACGTCTATAACTATCCAAAAGAGTCTCATGTGCTCCTCCTTTGACGTCGAGTACAGAAGTATGTTTTTTGATGAAGACCACTAAGAACCAGTCTAAATATGACTGGAATTTCTGGTTCATAAGCCCCATGTACACTATAGGGGAATTTTTTACACTGAAAGGAATCACCATGTACTTATAGTTATTGTAGCCACATCTGAAAGCGGTCTTCTAAATATCCTTGTCTTGTACTCATAACTGGTTGTAACCCAATCGAAGGTCATCCTTCTGAAACCAATGTGGCTCTATTATTTGATTGAAGAAAACATTGATCCCCATAATTTGATACATTTTACTCACCATCACCTAGATCAGACACCGATAATACACAAACGACCTCAAACATTCATCTACCTTCTTTGATAAAACAAATTGGGGCTGCCCAGGGTGAGATGCTAGGTCTCACGAAAACCTTACTGTGAAGATCCTCATGTTGAACCATATTCTAACACATATATGAGGGATCTGACTGATACTATTTTCAGGATATTGGTGTCATCCTAGTGTGAAATTCAATGGAAAACTCGATCTCCCGGCGATGTGGTAGTCTTGGAACATCTTCGGGAAAGATATCTTCGTACTCTGCCACAACTGTTAAGAATCGGAATCTCACAACATCTACTTTTCATATGGTAAGGTTTGCCAACTTATGAGTGATCAGATGTACCTTTCTAAGCACGATCTTATCTTATTCTATCTGGTTTCTCTATTCACAAACATAGGAAAACATCATCATATAATTGTATACACCCATCACTCTTCTCCTAAAAGAGTAAATTTGGGAAAGGAACAAGGATAACCCATCCACATCGAGTATAATATTTTAAGGACTAGACACTTCAACCAAGAGGTTACAACCAATACTCTCACCTTCAAGGGGATGATCTCAATATCTGAATAGGTGTGTGATCATCGAGCCCCTCCTGTAAGTGCCTCTAAGATTAATGGTCTATTCAATATCCCTAAAAGAATATCAAGGTTTTGAACAAGAAATTTGGAATTGAAGGAATGACTAGAGCATGTGTCTATAAGTATGACTAATAACATAGAGAGACACAGATCATTCTGTGGATCATCCCTTGAGTTCCTGGATCATACACCTCGACTAAATGCATTTCTCCCAGCCATTATCCCCGAGCTATTGGAGCCTCGTGCAGTCATCCTTGGGGTGGTGGTGTAAGTACATCGAAGCACCATACACCACCTTCAGCTCTCCCTACACCTATTCCACATCCTCCACATAGGAGGTTTGTCTACTACACACTCTAAATCTGCCTCGGAAATCCACCTACTACCTATCTATCTACAACTTGATGGGTTGGATAGTATATTAGGAGATGTCCCCTACCATCACATGAGTAGCATCACCTCTCCCAAGGCTGACCGGATCGAGCCAGAGAGCCTGCACTATTGATCCCCTATTTTGGTTCCTCGTGTGATATCTCCCACGTCCCAAACCTTATGCATAATGTTGGCTCCCTACTGCTGAGGTCTCCATAACTATCTTCTTATTAGTGACTGCCACTATCTTTCTCTGCTCCACCAAGAATATATTGATCACCAAGGCCCTCTCAAACACTCTAGAAAATGTCTAAATGCATAGAGTCATGACAGTATCTCAGATGTCCCATAATAGACCTCACTCGAAGGTCAAATATCTGATGTATTGATACCTGACCATATCCATCGATAACCCAGAGATGGGTGGTGAACCTCCACGAATAGTTATCTCCCGTAAAAATTCCCTATTGGAGTGGAAGATTCTCCTGGATACGTACTTCTCTTCATGTATCATTAGAAAACTCCAATCTAATGATTTCATGGAAATATGTCGACGAAATAGTCTCCACATCATGAATCTGCATGTTCAGAGTTCACCATTTTCTCACCTAACCCATAAAATATCTCTCTCTAAAGATCACCATCTGTTCTGTTGGTGTCCTCAGTAGACAGAAAACACTAGGCATATTTTTAAGATATTTTTCATCCACCTGAGATTCAGGCTCACCTTAAAAAATGAGGGGTGTCTATCTCTAGAACACATGGATCTTGTTCAGCATATGCCCCATGTTCGTTGGTTCTACATGTTCCATGGGATGCCCGACTGGTGGTGGTATAGAAGGTGCACCACATGGTGGTAATTCTTGGGGATATAGTACCTTTATCGAATCCTATTCACTAAGGGGGTAATCCTTATGATTTCCCTACTAAATCTTAGTGGGTATGAGTCACAGATGCATCCTATAATGAATCAATATGTACCATGGTCAATGAGTTTATCGAGATAGAAGACACAATGAACATGGAAAACACAAACCATTCTTATATGATGCATGTACCATTTTTTAATTTCCCCAAAAAATAGTGTCTTCATATACTGAGTCTAAAAAATGTTATCATATTCCTTGAGTATGGATGCATTGGTCGCCCACACCAATACTTGAGTCCCTGTCCTGAAATCCAAACTCAAATAACTTAACACTTTTTCTCCAAACCAATCTCATTAAATCATTTTCATAAGGTAAAACCGACTGGCTCTGATACAACTCTGTCACGACCCATCCTAGTGTGGTCAGTGCTGCGAATCTCCAAGACCACTTCCAAAAGGTTATTGGATGGTGACTAGCACCAAGTATAAATATCACTAATAAGGGAGGCATTTCTTATGTACTTTTACACACACACACACATTTCCAAGAACCTAAATTATGAAATATAAAAAACAGTTTAGGAACAAAATTCATACATACAACTAAACACAACCAACAGAGTATGAAATAAGGTAATGTATAGAATGAAAACAGGCCCAAAATACATGCCCAAAAAAAAACTGGAGTCTACAAACTACAAATTTCATCCTATAAGTAGAAAGAGGTCATGGGAATGCTTCTTGTACCATTAGAATCACCTCATCCTTTAGGGAACTCATAATGCTCGGTCAGGTCCTTATCTACCTAGGACTCAATCAAAAGGTCACTCGTCTGCCTAAGACATGACATGTGTGGGAATAGACCGTGTAGGGCTGAGTATAAAAATACTCAATAGAGGATACCCAAAACCACAAAGAAACTGGAAAATTAAGGGTACAATTATCTCTAAACAGTATATTTCTATTGAACATATAACAAGAGAAACATATCCAGATATACTCGAAACCCAGAATCATTGTCCAGAGACAAATCATGCAACATCATACACACAATAGGTATTCAGATTGAAGATTCCACGAAGCATGTTTAATGTAGAACTCACTCGAAGAGTCAGATAGCTCTGATGATGTCCGTTTTGAAGGTACCGTTCATCGGGAAAATCTATGAGAGATATATACAATCATTCCATTAGAATACACCTTGAGTTATTAATGATCACGAAACACAGATTTGGATCACTTTCAGGGCCTTGGTGGATACTATGACTCATCTGGATTCACCTGCTATGTAGTGGATCGACATCCTGTAACATTAGTCACGTCAATACCTAACATGACCGCTATCAGGAATGGATTGATTATCTCTCTCAGAGCCACTTTGATGGATACCAGACTATATCTCGGAATGTCCTGCTGCAGGGATTATACTCTTATGGATGAAAACGATACATAACCACCAGAGGATCAAGAAAAGGGGAACTAACCCAAAAACATTCTCCAAGGAATAGTACAGAGGATGATCAATACATGTTCCAGGATATATATGGTTTGTATAAATGGTCAGATACTGTGTCTCACGACTCTGGGTATATCCCATGTGTAATAGCCCGATTTAGAGGGAAGATGAAGTGTAGAGATTTATGTACATGGTGTGTTAGAATGACCACACACAATGTCTGAGTAACCGGGTTTCCATCCGTGTACGCGGTCGTTTTCCCATACACAACTTCAACCCATTTGTGTCATCCCAAGAAACTGGTTCACGAGGTTACCCATGTACCCAGCCTGGTCTGGTCGTGTGATGGAGTACACAACCGTGTAGTCCACCATGTTTCCATGTGTCGACCAAGATAGATGTCGAGTCACACATAAGGACCCATACTCCACATCATCTCATCATACATCGTGGAACCCTAACTGTCCTTAATGTTTTACCCATAATATGTGCTCATTAGGATACATGTTTTGGGTACCAAATATTTCCCAAAAAACATAGTTCTTTATTCAGCATTGTGGGGTACTCATAGTTCTTCAACCTGTTTGTCTGATCACCATGACACTCACTGGTTCTGGTCACCCCTACACCATGAAGCCAATTTAATTGATTTCGGACCTTCGATCAGCCCTGAAAGTGAATTTCTATTTACCTTCATGTAGTACTGTTGAAGAATGATTTCTCCTAAACCATGTTGATTCATCCACCATTATCTTCGTTACACCTCCGCTGGGTCATCAGGATGTTGGATATCCATTTTGGGAACCCTGTGCCGAGTGACAGGTGTGCAACGATTCCTTGTTCGTATCGCCTCGAAGAACACAGGGGATAGTGGGAAGAAAACAAAACCACAAAGGATGATAGAACATACGTCGTCGTTCATCACATCATTAATATGCTCCCATTAGAAACTATAAATGGGAAAAATTAAAACATTTAAACAAGAAAATCAATCCCCAGGAACAAAATCGATAAATTATATCCCTCCTGTAAGAATGAAAATGTGCATTTTAACCAGTTCATAGATTGATCGACATTCATCATATAATTAAAGAATGGGGATGAAAAAATTTAAAAAAAAATCCCTACCTTGAGAAGGGATCGATCGCCGAAGAAGGGATCACACTACCAACATCGTAGATATCATGTATCATCGTTGTCACATCGATTTGCACTTTTGATTCGTTGTTATTCCTTATCTAGATTCCCCCCAATAGAATTATGATTTCTCCAGAGTTTCTCTCAATCTTCCTCCAATGACCAACATTCGATTAACCCATTAAATGAAGGGAACACGGTTAAGGGTACCATTATGCTACAACATTAAATATTCATCATTGCTTCTTTAGAGTGATTGTATTGTATCGTTAATTATCAAAATAGATGTCCCATTGTTTCTCTACAGCAAATGATTCCAATAAAATTAAATCATATTTTCAATTTATTTTATTTTATTTTATTTTACTTAAAACATTCGAAAAGTAACTTTTTCCCATGACCAGCACCGGTCGAGGTTCGGCCTGTTCTTAGGTAAATTCATCACCCTGGACATAATAGTGTTTTCATATTTTTAATCCGTGAATCCATTTTGAAACTACCACTGCCACACACACATCCCAACTCACTTTACAAAAAAATACAAAACCATCATTTTGTGCTCACTAGGCCTTAGAATGAAATTTTGTTTGGGTTCTGTGTCTCAAAAAAATTCCATATAATATTTGAAAATAATACATGGAAATTATGTGATATTGAACAGTTATTAAGTTTTTTCACATTATATTTTATTATTTTAGAACATTATTTCACATATAATTACTATAAAATAAATAATCTATGTTATAATTGAAAATTTTGTTTTGTATAAAAAGGAAGATGGAATGAGGTTATATAAAATATTTTATCTTATGATGTCAAAAAAGTAGATGATGAATTTAAATAAATGTTCATGATACTTATTAATTTCTTCAAAGAATTCATTTATTAGTTATTTATAAAAGTAAATATTATTTATATAACTATTCCCCTATTCCATCTATTCCTTTGTGTTTTCAGTTAATATGATATTTCTATCCATAGATATATATTTATTAGAACATACCAATAACACTTTTTTAATACGTTCATCAAGAGGAAGATAGGGCAGTTCATCTAATATGGGGTTTTATTTCTTATTGGAAGACCCTTATATATATAAAATTTGTAATCATGAAATACTTATATTTTATAATTATTTTTTACATTAGTCGTGAGAGTAATTAATATTTTCCATCAATTAGTGTGAAAATATTTACATGAAAGATAACTTCTGTAGTTCTCCTATTTGTTGAATATTCTATTGTTTAAATAAACACAAGTGGGTACTAAATAATTTATCAATATTGAAGGAGGTCGTACGTGTTCTCCAATTGTGATCTGACCCATGATATACGATTACTATATATCCCTATAGGGGTAATTACATCCTATGTTGTTTAGTGTAATTAAATTGGATACATTATATAGTTTAATCATAAGTGTAAAATATATTGACAGTGCATTTGATTCATTTGTACCCATGACCAAATTAGGATATAATTATTTTTATTTTTCAATAACGAATCGTGTATTATTTAATTATCATAACCCATGATTTTAAAAGGAGAATATAATGTTCGATAGTGTATAAGATATACAATACCAACACACAACAACTCGAGAAAAATTTAATTCTAATATAACCATTATAATATAACCATTGAACTAGTGGGTGTGAATATGATTAATGAAATTATGGAATATATATAAGTGTTAAAATAAATATTTTTTTATATTAATCTAACAATATTTAGTAAATATAATTTATCTTTCTAATCCATGGGAAAACTATAATGATAAAGTAAATTAATCTTAGAGGATAAGTAAATAACATGTGTAAATAATTTATGTTATTTGGTGGGGTAATAGGAGATAAACCATAAATTCCCTCCAATCAATTATTTATTAATTTTTGAGGCACATGGGGAGACCATTTCTTTTATTTGTTGAATAGTTTTTGGTATTTACAAAAATTACACTTCATGTGAATTATATAAGGGAGCTTCCTCCCCGTACTTCCTCACACCTCTCTTTATTGTTGGATCGACAATTACCTAAGAGTGTCTCCCTCTCCTAATTTCACAAAAACATTTGAGATCATTTATTATTTCGAAAAATACCAATCATAGGATCCTTGATAAATGTACCCATGGAGATTTATCTATTTAATGTTATTTTTTCACTAAAATCACTTTAACTTCCTCTTTTCCCACTATCAATTATTTCTTAATTATTAAAAAATAATAAATCAAAAATATACCAAATATAGATATATTATTATGTTTATGGAATAATATCTATCCATATCAGTTTCCATAAAATAGGATACAAAGTCTCCTCTCATGTGTGCAGTGGACTACCACCACATGAACCAAGGTAACTTGTTTGTCATCATCAACTCACTTGGGAAGTCATAATTATGTGAATAATGAATATATGAAATATATATTACAAGTTATTAGTTAGTTGAAATTAATATTACCTGAAATTTCTTACCCTTGCACTTAGTAAGGTAACTATATCATCCCTTGTGTCTACATACAGACTACCATTCCCATGAAGCAATGTGACTTATTTTTCATGTACAACATTAAATAATGGATCTAAACATTAATAAAAAAGTAAATATGAAGTTTTTAGAAATTTTATAATTAATTCTAATTTGTTATTATATCTTCTATAATATAACTGATTCTTTTATAAGAAAACACGCTGAAAAAATCAAGTAAATTAACACCCAAAAAGTATAATAAAAAAATAATAATAAATGAATGGATTTTAAGATGTTATAATAAGATAATATATGATATTTAAAAAATTAATGTGGATCTATTATAATCTAGTACCATTATTCAAATTATTATACTAGGTACAAATGTGTGTTTGACAAAATGGTAGATTGAGGAAATGCATTATTTCTCAATTTCATTCCATTAAGGAATATAGTAATGTTATGCCATAAATTTAGTTTAAATTGAATATATACTCCCCATTTCACATGTAAAATAATAAATATTTCATAATTACAAGTAATTTATTTTTAAATTTTAATTATTTCATTCATGGGGATTTTAGATAAAAATTTCCAATTCGTAAAAAATTTCTTAAATTATTTTCGTTTCATTTCATTATATTAGCTATACAATTTCATTGATATTATAATACTATGTGTGTAGTGAAATTTAATTATATTATGTTTTAATTTCAATTTTATTATGTTTATGTAATTTTTATATATATTTTATATTCACTGATCAATTATAAATTCATCCATACAATCATTGTTTGAGTTTTTGTCTCAAATCACATTCTTTGTGAAATATGTTATGGTATAAAACTATATTAATTAAAGAGGTTTATTGAATTCCCATTTCATATGTTATTTAATAAATCTATTTAAATTTATGGTATATACTATTTATTATAATTTTTTTAATTGGACATATGATTCATATTTTTCCATAGTGGTATTATATTTATATTTTACTATCAATTTAATCGCAATTTTTTCTTCAAGAGTTTATATTGGGATAATTATTTGACAATTTATTTTAAAAAAACTATAATTTTATTTTACATAGTTTATTAAATTTTTTTTAGTTTATTATACAATTTTCTAATTAATCGTACTAGAAATGATAGTGATTTTTTTTAAAAAATCATATATTATTTCTCACATCAGTTGAAAATAAATTGTCTTCCAAATGTATGTTTTGTTAAAAATGTGTCAAAACATATTATAATATTTATATTTAAATTCATCTTTACCCATAATTTTATTTCTATAAAATTATTCATATTGAATAATCTTATTGTTTTAAAAACATGATACTTTTTAATTCTCTTACAAAAATATTAAACGCGTAATTGTCTTTGACATAAATGGTTTAAGTGAAACATTTATTCCTGATGAAAAATATTTACCTTGAATCTCCATTTACATTAATACAATATTTTATTTGAAAATAATTTCTAATAATTTGAAAAAATATTAATAACAAATCAAAGTGACAAAGGAATATTCGATGAAAATGTTTTTAATACTTATTTATGTGCTTTATATTAAGAAAAGAAATTAATAGTATGTTTCACAAAAATGACACTTGGAAAATTATGTAATGATTCTATCCTAATCATTTATCTATATGGTTTATGATAAGTTTGACCTGGAAATTTATTAAAAGTCTCTTTCTTGATTAATTTATTGGATAATTAATTTTTCCTTCAAATATTCTTTTTCTTGGTGATAATTGGACATTAAATTTACTATAAATATCCATATTATTAATCATGTATATACTTAATCATAATACCTTATATCATTTCATTATATGGTGTTTTAATTTGGATGTTATTTTATTGACTAGGGAAATATTAATATTCATTACCCATTATTCAGTATGAATTTTTTTTAATAAGGAATATTTTTTATTAATTAAATTGATCATTAGATATATGAGGAATGTATTTTACTTGTACTTATGGATGGGGATAGACATTATATATCTCTATGATGCATCTATTCTCTCCTCAACTGAATAATATTATATCCTTAAAGGGGATTTACCCATTGTTTTTAGATAGTCTTTTGAATGTTATTGATGCATTTTATACCATAATATCCGTGAACATGACCTATAATATTGATCATTTAATTAATAAATAATTTTTAAACAATTATCCACAAATTTATTTTTTGATATTATCCTTAGAAGATTATTTTTCTCAAATAACCGATTAAATGGATAATGTGTTCTTGTATTACCCTTGTTGTAATTATTATTCCTTATCTATTCATTATAGACTTATTATTTATTAAATAGAATGTGTGTTAATATATTTACCTATCAAAATTGACTATTAATTATATATTATTATTTATTTAGTCATGATTACATTCATATAATGTTATTCATCTTATTCATCTTTCCATATACTTATTTTTTTTCCTTTCACCAAAATATAAATTAGTGGTCATTGATTATGTCATATGGATCAGATATTTCACCTTCACTATATGGTACTTCTTGTATTCACATGTAATACAAGACTCATTTTTTAGAACAGTTTATCATTACATCTAATTAATGAACTCTTTTAGGAAGAAATCACATATATCCCATGAAAATAAAATAATGTAACCAATGATTCATAAATACTGGGTTTAGTGTCACTATATTTGGTACTATTGGATCATTTGTAGATATCATGTGAACAATAATTATAAATAAATAGATTATGTAACATAAACATATCATAAAAATTGATGATGATTATATAAGAAGGTCTTAATGATTTAATGATGTGGTGAATATATAGTTTTCATAGGAATAAATCCCTACCTGCATACTAAATGTGGACATAAATATAGAATAGTTTTACCTTTGGGTAATAAATCTGATAAGTAAAAATTAGGCCACAACACAGTCATCTCATATTTCACAACAATTGGCCTTATTAAGCACCTGAATTGACACTACTATGGTGTATGATTTGTAAAATTCACATTTTCGTTACAAATCATTATAAAGTATTTGAATAGTTAATTATAAATATTGACCTAGAATAATACTAAGGTGTATGATATTGAAATAATGGTTCCATGGTTTAAAAATTATATAATGATTTAATGGTTATCCCACAACAATTACTATTTCTCACACATTTCTTTTCAGATTTAGTGAATGGTCGGTACCTTAAAAAATCAGGTTTAAATTGAATATAATGGTAAATTTATAAATTATGTTGGATAAAATAGGATAATAAATAGAATTAAATATTTATTAATTATACATAATCATTTATCGTGATATGATATTAATAGTATATAACATATCCAACTCTTAAAAACCTTGTATAAGAGAAAAATTAAGTCTACACAAGAGCTCATGTGGTTGAGTTAATCGTAGAAAATGATTTTTTACATATAAATCATAGAATGTGAAACATAAAATAATGTATAAAATGGATAATAAAATGTTTTATGTTTGAAATATAAGGTAAAAATGTAAATAATTTATCAGGAAAAGGGATGATTGTTTTGGTGAGAAATAAATTTCATCCCAGGAATCAATATATAGTTAACTATATAAATGTGTGGAACCTAGGAATTGTTTAATTCAATTACATTAGTTATATGTTATATCCTAGGGAAAAGAAGAAAAAAATTCTTAATTAGAATGGATAATGTATTTATGTTGGTGGATTAATTAATTATGTTATATAATTTTTATTTTCAATGGTATTTTTGTTATAGGAATCATGAAACATCAAACAATTGAGTTAATTTTTTTAAGCATATATGTCTTCATATAGGATTTACTCAGCTATGAAATATTCCAACACGGGTTAATGAGTATAAAAAATATGGTGTGTTTAGTGTATTATACATCCATTTTTATGTTTTTATGCTGATTTCATAAAAATTAATGTTACTGTTGGAGACATTTATTTCAATACAACTATGACAGCGCTGATTTTTCGTTACACAGTTAATCCTGATTTATTACACAAAATTCCCTTGATACAAAATAGATGATCAAGTGGTATAGTTTATTTTGGAATTAGGAACATTACGTAACAACATAGAATGTAAAACACACAACAACTTTGTTGGAAAAATCCTTTACATGACCGCAACATTCCCTCGTACTTAGCATTGCATGGGATAACCATAGAACATGCATAAGAAAATGGGGAGCTATAAAGCCTAGAATTGGAATAAAAATGGGATAACATGAGGAATAAAAAAAATGTTATATAATAGGAATATAAATGGATAACAATAGAAACATGAATATAATATTCTGATAAATCATGGTAATCAAAACAAGGATATGTGGAAACAACACTTAACATAGAATTAGCATGAGCCAAAAGATTAATTCATGTGGAGCATGAGTAAACCCTAATTTAATATTATGCACAATTAAACCATCATTTAACTTGAATGAGCATGAGTAAACAATTATTTCACATGATTTATCATGATATTATACTTTACCCAATGCATTAGAGTTATACTAGGGTGCACCCTTTATAAACATTTCAGTTCATGTGTATATGTGCCACATTGATCATAAAACTAGGATTTATTACCATTATAACTCATTACACAAATAAAAGTTATGGAATATATAAATATAAGTCCTCAATAAACATGTAAATGTGAAAAATAGTGTATACCCTTGATTGATTATGGGGTATGATATTCACTACACAATGATTTTGGCTGGTAAAATTTCGGGGTACTTTCGACAGCATAACGACGTGAAATATAATTTAGAAGAATGGATTGATGAGAGTTAAACAGTTATATCATATACATTAAATGTATAGTAATGGGTCATGGGACCTAATATACCAACATATAGAATGAAATTTAGATGCATAATTCAAAAAGAATTTCTCGAATGTAAATGAGGAGAGATAATTTCCTTAAATAATTTTAGTATGGTAATAGGTTTACATGACAGGAATTAAAGAGGGGGAAATGGGACTCTTATAATTCAAACATTAAGATGGAAGTATGGTGGAGGTGGAAAATTATACCCCAACATTTATAATTGATGATAGAAGTGAATAACAATATTAAGAAACATGAATAAAAAGAAGAAGGTATGAATCCCTTACATGAAGTATGATCCCAATGTCTTAAGAGAGGCTTGAGAGTGGATTATTTTGAGCTTGGGGATCCTTGGGAGGAATCTAGAGAGGGGAGGTATGGGGTTGGATGAACTCCAAGGGCATTGAGTGAAGAGGATGGGGGTGCATGGGTGGGTTTATCTAGGAAAAGAGAATGAATTCTTTATTATTTAGCTTTGGTACACTTCTCATTAAAGGAATCAAAAACACTTACCATGCCATTTTTATTGCCCATGGTTTTTTCCAAATGGGAGTGGAATTCAATATTTTATTATTAAAATGGCCAATATTCTTAAAATAATAGGGTTACTTTTGTGGAGTTGAGTCACCCACTCATGGAAAAAAATTTAAAAAGCTAAATTGTTTTTTAATTATTTAAGGGTCCACTATAGCTTTGTAAAATAATTGAAACAAACATAAAATTATTTTATTTTATTTTTATAACATATATTGTCTGAAAATATCATTTATACTATTTCATTACATCACTATTGGGTCATTATGATGTCATAAAACACAGTATATATTTAAACTGAATTTACTTTTTACCCAAAAATTTGACTATCTAAAAAAATTATGAAAAATGCACCATTTGATAATTTAGATGTCCTGATTTCAAAAATAATATTTATTTTATCTAAATAATTTATTAAATATGTTAATTTTTAGTTTCAAAAAACCAGACATTTATCGAAAATTCGTGCGTTTTGATAAAAATCTGCTTTTAAACCTTAATAAAATTTACAATTTCATTCATAAAATTATACTATAATTTTTATTTAATAAAAATTAAAATAATAATAATAATATTTTACTAAAATGTTATATAATTAAAAATCCATTAAATCATCAAAATAGATTTCTTATTTTATTATTAACTAAATAGACTATTTGTGCTTTAAAAACTATTTACAAAGTCTCAATAAAAAAATAATGTATATTCTCTATACCATAAAAATGTACATAATCATAGTACTAGGGTATAGTTATATAACCCCTTAAAATAAAGGTATAATAACTTATTTTAAGTTGTGCGATGGTGACAAACTCTTTGGGTGGCCTAGAATAATGTAGATAATCATAGTACTAGGGTCTTGTTCCATAAAGATGCTCGTGTGGAAACTATTATTATATGAGAACTCAACCAGAGGAATATATTGATCCCATACTCCAATGAACTCCATTGAGCATGCTCTTAGAATTTCTTCATGTGTTTAAAGAGTTATCTATGACTGACCATCAGTTTGAGGATGACAAGCCATACTGAAGTTTAACTCAGTATCCAGAGCTTCTTGAAGTTTCTTCCAACACATAGAGGTGAATCTTTCATCTTGATTGGATACAATAGATAGTGGGAATCCATGAAGCCTTTCCACATCTATAATATATATTTGTTCCAATTTATCCAAGTATAAATCCTCCCGAATTTTAATGAAATGTACAGACTTTGTATGATGATCCACAACAACCCATATTTTATTGTTTATTTTTGGATGTCTTCATATGTCTGGGGACAAAGTGGATGGTGATGTTCTCTTATTTATATTCTTGTATGGGAAATGATTTAATCATCCCATTAGACTTCTGCCTCTCTGAATTCACTTATTGACCCACCATGCTCTTTAGTGTATACTCAGTGATATCTTTCTTTATATTATCCCACCAATAATTCTCTCATATATCTCGATACATCATTGTGTTTCTTGGGATAATAGAGAAATTTGAACAATGTGCATCATACAAGAGTCCCTTCTTCAGCTCTAGACTTGATGAAACATGTATTAATTTACCAATTCTTACAATTCATTCTTCATTGACATTTAACTCTGAGGATTTCCCTTTTCAGATGGATTCCACTTTCTTCTGAATTCCCATATCTTCTTTTTTGATCGTCCATTAACTTTTATAAAAATTATTTTTGAAAAATAATTTGTGAAAGTATTGATGATATTCCCTTCTTTTTGATTCCCATGTCCATCATCATCAAATCTAAGGAGATTGGATTCTTCTTAATTTTCTTCAGTGATAATGTCAATGGGTCCATTCTACATAGATCATATGCCACCTTGTTCTCTTTCCCAAGGTGGTAATGGATTGAGGAGTCGTAGTCATTGATTAGATCTAACCATATTTATTGGTTCAAATTCAACTCTTTCTGTTTGAATATATACTTGAAGAATTTGTGGTTTGTATATATTTCACACTTCTCCCCAATGTGATAATGCCTCATAATTTATAATGTTAAGATCACCACATCCAACTCCAAATCATGTGTTTGATAATTAATCTCATTAACATTCAATTTCCTTGAAGCATAGTCTATTAATTTGTAATTTTCATCAACACCAAACCCCAGCCCATCTTTGAAGCATCACAGAATACAATAAAAAGTTCTACACTTTTGGGTAATGTGAGGACTTGTGTAGTAATAAGCCTCCTTTTCAACTCCTGGAATCTTTCTTTCCATTAATCACATCAAGATAACTTGACTCCCTTTCAAGTTAGCTTGGTATGAGAGTTGGACAATAGTTACAAATTTCTCTCAAATCGGCGATAATATCCACCTAACCAAAAAAAGAAATGGATATCGGTTACCGATGTTGGCATAGACTATCCCTCTATTGTGGATGACATTGAGGGATCCACAAATATCCCATTGAATGTGATTATATGGCCCATGAATGAGACATACTACAACCATAACTAACACTTGTTGTACATTGAAAATATCTTCCCCTTTCCCAAGGCCTCTAGTATTGTTATTATATTCTCCTCATGATCATCCTTAGTTTTGGAGTATGTTGCAATATCAACTATAAAGACTGCCACAAATTAGTTGGGGTAATATCTAAAGACACTATTCAACATATCTATGAGGATTGTTGGAGAATTTGTGATTATGAAAGGTATTACAATGAATACATAGTGCTTTTAACTAGTACGAAATATAGTATTGGTGATATCATCCATATTCACCATTACTTGATAATATCTCAACCGAAAATCAACCTTGGATAAGTATTGTGCTCCATGTATCTTATCAAACATGTCTTCAATTGGTGGGAGAGGATAGTTGTTCATTATCGTGATTTTTTAAGGTCCTGATAATCGATTAAAAGGTGCATTGAACGATCCTTCTTGTTGATGATGTGGACTGGTGCACCCCATGGTGACGTACTTTGGAACATAAACATTTTATCCAGATTCCCCTGTAGTAGTTTCTTAAGCACCTCAAGCTCCAGAATAGACTTTCTATATGGAGTGTTGTATATTGGAAACACCCCAGGTATAAGATCAATTTAGAATTCAATATCTCTTATAAGAGAAAGACCAAGAAATTCCATGAGAAACACTTCAGCAAATTCCTTCACAATGGGCATGTCATCACGGAAGGATGCCTCCATAGACTCAATCATCTAGGATAGATACGTGTGCTTATAGGGAAGTAATATCCACTCTTGAGATGATGGATATAATGAATATTCATCTTCCTCATTACACTTGTACAGAATAGGGGTTCGATTCTCCACACAGAGAGTGATTTCCAACTGAGCGCATTTTTTGGTATCTCTTTATAAGGAAAGCCAATCCATTTTGAGAATTGAATCACATTCCATGAGAAGGAGAATGATGAGGTTCGTTCTGATATTAAATCCATCTATTATGGGAGTGGAAGACTTATATTCATGGGATGTAATGATTTACTCATTTTCCGTACTCACCTACATCTTTACTTAAATGATTTTTGGAGGGGTTGGGATTGTTCAACTAAACTTTTGGGATATAAAAGAATGTGTAGAACCAAAATCAAAAATTATGTTCACAATTTTTGAATGAATAAAAATAATACATGTCACCAATTCATTTTTGGGGTTCATATCGGCAGTAGTGATGGAAAAATCTCACCTTTGCGGCCATGGAGGATTTTGGTTGCCTAAAAAACCCCTTGGCTTAGGGAACTGATTTTCAAGATCCCCCTGTTCATTATAGTTTAAGAAATGAAGAATGTGTTGAGAGTTGAACTAATCATTCCTATCATCTATTTTAGCTGTGGGTTTTTCTTGTCATCAATTAATAGCTAGGTGTCCTCTTCCACACCTAAATCATTTCATTGTCCCCTTCGTTTAATTTCCGGGGTTATTCATTCCGCACCTTTGGAATGTAGGGTGATAGATCTTCTTAGCACCATTGGATTAATCCATCAGACTGCCAAAATTGAATTTCATCACACGCCTCGTATCCCCTTAATACCCCTAAGATTCACCGATTTTTATTTCAACCTTGAGTTCATATTGAATAATTTCTTCATATCTATCAATGTCAAGGATCACCAGGGCTTTCGTCACGCTAGGTTTCAATTAACCAAATAAGTGGTCAACCTTGCATTCGAGGGTAACAACAATTCCGGAGGCATATCACGTAAGACTTGTGATGTTTCTATCGTACTCTCTGATAGTAATGTGGTATTTTTCCTTAAGGGCCTAGAAGTCCCACTCTATCTTAATCCGAAGGGTACGTGGTAAAAAATTTATTAAAAAGCATCATCTGAAAATCCCTCCATTCTGACACCTCGATATTCTCCTCAGGCACTGTATTTTTGATCAATGTCCAACATTGGGAATATTCACCCTCCATACGATAAAAAACGCCTAGAACCATAACTTTTTGTATCATTGAAAGAGGGAGAAGATCTTCTCAATTGACTTGATCCATTGTTCGGTGATGGAGGGATTAGATGAACCATTAAAAGTATGAGGACATTGACTCATTATGCTTTTGATAGTGACTTGTTCATTCTTAGTGGGGGTTGAACGTTCTTATTGACCCATTATTCTATTCATAGAATGTGTGAACTGAGAGATAATAATGAAAATGTCTTGGTTCCTTCTCCCATCATATTTGGCATCTCATTAGCACAATCATCATATTGATCTGAACATCAGTTGGTAGCCTGAGTCCTCCTATTACCCGATATTGGATGGACTAAAAGTAATGTTAGGGGTAACACAAAAAAGTTAATCCAATGACAAAACATATGCCTTATAAATAGATTTTATTTCCTTAACTTACGAATCTATATACTATAACATATGATTTTCATTATCTACTTTAAGACATATATCATTAGGGGATTTTTTTTATTCCCTTAATAATGGTTCATACTAATATTTTTAATTTACCAAACAATTTCCCACAGGAATTTCAAAACCAGTAGTGCAGAAAGGCACATTGTCGTGTACAAGGATACCCCAGGTTATGCCCAAAACTCCTTTTCGAGGTTTTTTCCCTAGGTACATCTCTACCAAAGCCACCTCTACCAGCTCATTTCCATACAGGGATGTATTTTCTCAATAAACCTCTTACTCAATACTCACCAAAACATATGGATGTTTTTTATTATACGTAGTCTTTCATATAAGGATTTACTATAGTTTTCTAATCCTAATGCCAAAAATAACTAAAACATGTCATCACATACCAACTATGATACCCTACTTTTTATTACACACTGAAACGTGATTTATTTCATAAAATTCACTTTATACAACATAGAAGATCGAGAGGTATGGTTTTTTTGGGATTAAGAAAGTTACATAAAAAATTATAACATAAAACACACCAATTCTTAATTAAAAACGTCATATACATGAACCCTAAATTCCCTCGTACATAGCATTGCATGGGATAACTGGAGGACATGCATAAGAAAATGGTTATCTATAAAGACCTGTAAGAAAATAAACAATGAATAACAAGAGGAATAAAATACAAGTTATAAAATAATTTTATCAATTGAGCACAAGAGAAACATGAACATAAAGGCATGATAATGCATTATAATCATTACATTGAAATGTGGCAACAACAATTAACATGGAATTTCCATGAGCCAAGGCACATTGCACATGGATCATGAGTAAACCATAATTGAACATGAAGTAATAGTAAACCCTTTATGCACTTGAATTATTATGATTCAACACACATTGAACATGATGTATCATGGTACTGTGTTTTACCCAATGAATTAGAGCCCTATCAGGGCACACCGATCATAATCATTTCATTTCATGTATAAATGTGCCACATAGAATATACAACATGGATTCATTAAAATCATAACTCATTTCAAAAATAAAAGGTATGGAATATATAAATATGATTCCTAAATGAAAAAGTATATGTGAATAAAGGAGTATAGCCTTGTTAGAGGAGTGGGTATGGTATTCACTACATAATGATTTTGGCATGGAAATGTTGGTGTAATTTCGGCATCATAAAGACGACAAATAGAAATTTGTAAATTGTTTAATGGCAGTAAAAGGGGACTATCATAATTGATATATTAAATTTATAGTAAGGGAATCATGGTACATAATACTCCAACATATGTAATGGAATTTAGATGCATAATATAAAATAATTTCTTCAATGTAAATGAGGAGAGGTAACTTTTCTTATAAAATTTCCGCATGGTAATGGGTGTACATGGGAGGAATTAATGAGAGTGAAAGGGGTATATAATCAATCAAACATAAATAGGGAAGTATAGGGGAGGTGGAATTTCATACCCCAACATTAATAATTGAAAATAAAAGGGCATAAGAACATTGAGAATATTGGATAAAAAATGAAGGATGTAATCCCTTACTTGGGAGTGTGATCCCAAAGGCTTTGGTGAGGCTAGAGAGAGTCTTATTGGGAGCTTGGGGCGCCTTGGGTGGATTATAGATACATGAGGAAGAGGTTGTATGAAATCTATGGGCTTTGAGTGAATAGGAAGTGGGATTTTGTGCATGCTTTTATAGGAAAGGAGAATGAATTCTTTTTTATTATGTTTGGGACACCTTTTATTAAACCAATCAAAACCACAATCCAGCCCATGTTTTTTGCCCATGGTTTTTACAAAAGGGGAATGGAAAAAAATATATTATAAGGCCAATGGGAGAACTTTTTAAAATAATAGGTTTGCTAATGTGAAGTCGAGTAACCCTCTCAAGAAAAACAATTTAAAAAAGCTAAAATCTTTTATAAGACATGAAGGACCCACTAAAGCCTTGTAAAATAAATCAAACAAACCTAAAATCACATAATATTAAGTGTAATACAAATATTTTCCGAACATATCCTTTACAGTATTTTATTTCATCCTTATTGGGTAATTATGATTTCATAAAACAAATTATATATTTAAACAGTATTTAAATTTTAATAAAATATTTTACTGACTCAGAAAATTATGAAAATTTCACTATTGGTTCTTTTTGATGTCCTGATTCCCAAAATAATATTTATTTTATCTAACTAATTTTCAAAATATGTGAATTTTTTCTTTTAAAAAGAACTCACATTTATAAAAAAATCAAGTGTTCCGACCAAAATTGCTATCAAAATATAATAAAATTTAGATTTTCATTCATAAAACTAAATGATCATTTGTATTTAATAAAACGTTTTTTAATAATAATAATAACACATTTTTAAAATATTATTTAATTCAAAAATCCATTAATTCATAAAAATAGATTTCTTTGTTGAATAATAAATAAATATGCTATTTTTTCTTTATGAACTATTTACAATGTAACAATAATAAACAGAATGTATATTATCTATAAAAGAATAATGTATAAAATCGTATTACAAGGGTATTGTTACATAACCCCTTAAAAGACACGTATAATCTCTTAGGGTATGTTGCGCGATGGTGACAGACCCTTGGGGTGGCTCAGATAAAATTTCTTGAGTGGTGAACTCTATCAACTTCATCTTCTCATGTAGGTCTTTTTGCTCGAGCTTAATGTTTCATGCTCATCTTGGGTTTGGTCAATAAAAAATCCCAATGACGCCTCCTTTATTCCGAGATCCGGAAAATGGGCTTCATATAGGGAAATTATAATATATCAGGCCATCACATTCTTTTTTCTGATTAAATTGGATTTGTTAAGGCACTATATTTATACTAATCGTGTTATCACTGTTCAAAAACTATATTAGAAATTGTCAAAATTCTTAAAAATATTTTAAAATCCAAAACATAAAACCAAATAAGTGAATTTATTATATAACCATATTATAAATTAATAAATTTAAAAAGATTAAGATGAATTTTCATTAATGAAGGTTTGGGTCGTTATAACAACACATTGGTTTAGTTCATGTTTTAGTGGAAAAGTTAATTTGTGAATAATTCCTTTATTTATTATGTACATAAGATTAATTGAATTGGAAACCTATAAATATTTTCATATCATTTAATTTTTTATAATTATGGTATTCAACATTTAGGAAGGTTATTGGAATGACATTAAAATTTTCTTCGCAAAAAAGATAACTTCTATAACACCAGATAACTCATGAAATATATAATGGTTGTATGGTTTGAACCCTCAACTGAATAATGAAGAGGGTTTTGTGGCTACCACTGGCCCATGTAATGAACTGGACAATATGATATTGTTTTTTATTAAATTATTTGACACATAAATAGATTTTTAATGAAATAAGTTAAATTTTGGGTGTTACTATTGACGTTATAGATATTAATATATTATATTTAACTACAATAAATGACATTGTGTAGTAATTAATATTTTAGTAATGACTTATGGAAAAGCTTTATATTTTTTCCAGATTACAAAAAATACTAAAACCATATTTTATTAATTAAAGCATAAGAAAATTTCTTATTGGATAAAATAATTTGGAGGAATAAATGAAGTGGATATTTATAAAGGCATTACAAAAATATTATATTTTGTTTTTGAAACAAAAAGAAATCAAGTCAGTGTATTTTGTATTATTTTATATCCTGACATTAATAAAATACCCCAACTCTAGGGAGGAATATTTAAATTTAAATTTAACCATATCAACATCAAATTTAATCAAGAAATTGTTGTTTATCTAATCCCAAATTTTAGTTTTTTGGTTGTAAACTTTCTCTCTGTTATTTAATTTAATTTGATACCTTATCTCTATCAATATCCATTGTTTTTTATGATTTTATTCCATGTAGATATATTTACTATGGAAAATTTTTATTCAACCTATAAACGTAGTTATATGTTTTTATTGATGGCATTTAAACACTTATTTCTCCCTTATCAAGAGAATTTTATTACAAATTTTTAAATGTGGTTCTTCAATAAATGAATTTTTATATTTCACACACCAAAATTTGAAGTAAAAGTTTAAATTATGAGTATTCAATTTATTAATGTTTGGTATAATGTAACCACCTGATATTTTAAAATAAAAACATTATGTAAGATAGTTTATATGATACACAACACATAGCAAAAAAACCTCCAAAATATATGATTAAAATATAAAAACTATTACATTGTTTTTGAATTTGTCAATAAGAAAAACATTGAAATTTTTTAAATATATATATGTTATAATTAATAATAATTTATTGATAATAATGAATAAATTTTTAATAAATTCAATTTACTCTTAAAAATGAATGTTACAATAAAACATGATTTTTAATACTATTTGTGAGAAAATGATATAATAGATTTTCAATAATTTTTCAAAATGAATCATAAAAAAATGAAATTATTTTTTTATCATATTTTCAAAATTATGATATTGGTAAATTTTTGGGATTTTTTTAAAAAGTATTATTTTTCAGTGAATAGATAAAATACTACTTTTTGTAAACCTGTCATTTCTATTCAATAAATTACGTAGTTTAAATGTAAATATATTCAACTAATTATATTTAGTGTATAATGTTTCAACATTTTAATTATTTAAAATAATATTAAATTATCAATGAATTAAATGAAATATATAAATTATATATCTAAATATTTTAATTTAATAAATATTATTAATTTTATATGTCAAATAGTAAATATTTGATCATTTAATTATTGAAAAATATATTTCATGAAAAAATATTTTTACCACAATTTACAAATTTAGTTTTAAAATTAAATTAATCCTATTTTAAGAATTTAATTTCACAAAATGAATACCATATTTTGAATAATATTATTTAATAATATATAATATATTAGAATTATTTTTTTTATAATGATAAGTTATGAGTGTAAAATTTAATTTCCCCAATTAATGTTAAAATATGGTTTTTGGCGTTACATGTGTTTGAGTTAAAATTAATTTTCTACACAAAGGGGGTTTCTTGTTGACATATTGTATTTTATATTGAGTACCCTTGGGTAATCTTTTTCTAATATAGATCATTTTTTGGCTTAATGAATAAATTAAATATCATAACAATTCTAAATACTATACGCAAAACTACAATTGTAAAAGTAAGTTATCATAGAGTATTAGGGAATAAAATATCCAAAACATGATAATATTTTAGGAGGTGTTTCATGAACTTATCTTCTCTCCAATCCATTATTTATATATTTTTGAGTCACTAGGGGTGGGATTGAATTAAAATTGTTTAATACATTTGTGTATTTATAAAAATACCACGTCACTTAGATTATAAAAAAAGATTTCATCCCCTCACTTCTTCGGAAATCTCATGACATTTGAGTGGGAAAACTGCTAAATAAATGTCTATAGAAAATTATTAGAAACATTTTAGAGATACTAGAACATCCAAAATAACTATACTATTTTCCTTAATAATATATTCAAATTAATTTTTTCTAAGTGTAGGTAATTTCTTTCACTATTTTTTAACATCTTCAGTTTTTACAATAAATTATTTAAAAAAATTTAAATTTTAAAAACACAATCATTTCCCATATATTGAGATTTTATATTCCTTGTTGAATAATATTGATCAATTTCTTCCTCTATAAAATGTTAAACAAAGTTATTTATTTTTTTATAGGGGTTACCGCCGCACGAATTAATATAATTATTTCCAATAACCGAAACACATGGGAAATAAAAACGATATAAATAATGAATACATAACAGAATTATGAAATAATATATGTTTTGGATAATTAAAATTAGATCCAAATACTTACCCTTTCACCAATTATGGGAATGATATTGTTGCTCATGGATATATGCAACCTAGCATCTATGTGAAGTGATGTTATTAATTTTCCAAATTAAACATTCAAAAATGGTTTATAAATACTTATCAATAGTAAAATTGATATTTAAAACATTAATTTTATTATTTTGTTGATGAAAATATATCCAATAAGCAAAACACTAAACTTTTCAGAAAAAATACACATGAGGAGAGAAGGTAGTTAACACCCAAAACAATATTATGTAACTAATTTCGTTTATATAAAGTTTAAAAAACCACTTTTTAATTTAATATCATCAATAAATCATTTTTATGGTATTATATGTGTTAATTTTAATTATTTCATACATGGCTATTTGAATTGAAATTTCTAGTAGGTAAATAATATCATAAATGAATTTTTATTCATTAGGTTATATTACTTTTTCATTATGTTTTATATTCTATGATTATGTTTGTAATGACTTTTGATTATATTATGATTTATTAGAAATTGTTTTATAGGGATGTAAATTTGATTTAAATAATTGGTTTAATGATTAAATATCACTTCAATGTCTGGATCATTGTAAGGGTTTCTCATCTCAAATTGTCTAATTTTGGACATATGTTTTGTAAAAAACATTTCGCTTTTATGAGTTTTATCTACAAACCATTGATTTTTTATATGATGAAACTATTAATATTCCTGTTATTTAATATTTCATTTTTTGTTATTTCATTCATGGGAACCACTCATCAAATTTTACCATAATTGTAAACTATTTATGTACCAATCAAATGTTAATAAAAATTGATAATACATTAATTTCAATTGAATTAAATTGTTTGATCATTATCTTATTAAACCATTTCATTAATTTCACTATTGTTATTCAATATTTGTTTAAGTAATAATTTCATTTTAAATTCTCTTATAATTAAAATTATTGATAAAAAAAGTGAATAGAATATTATATCATTTATCTATTTGGTCAATAATATTGGTCTTCCAAATCCATGTTTTCAAAAAAATAATTAATTATCTATTACTATGACTGTTTAATGTAAATTTTCAGCAAAATTTATTTTTTATAGAATGTTGTAAAAATATTATTCCTCTCATTTTTCATTGGGGTGAGTCTAGACTTTTCTTATAAAAAGGTTAATGGGATATTTAAAAAAAAATAGTTTACACGATTCAAACTGTTCATTCAAGATGAACACTAATTTATTTGAGGCTTCTTTTTTTATAATATAAATTTCATATAAATTTTTTTACATAATATATTGTAAATTTTAGTTCTCAAAATGAATTTTATTATGACAAAATTTTATTTTCATATATGTTTTTTAGTGATATATTTATCTTATTTATATTTAAAAATGATAGAAGACCTTTATTTTGCAAATACTGTCTATGGGATACGTTGTAATGATACTTTACTTATATCCTCTCAAGATGGTTTATTATCATCTTGATAACGAATTGTATTTATAATATCTTTAGTGATTAATTTTCATGATCATTAACATTTCCATTAAATATTCTGTTTATTATAATAACTAATTATTATCTTTTTATTAAATATCCTTATTATTTATCATGTATATGCTTATTCCTTAATCTATATATCATATATACAATGAAATGTTTATTTTTAAATTTATTTAATCTACTATGGAAATATATAAACTCTTAATTCATTATCAATATAAGAATTATTTATAAGGTATATTATTCATGAATGATATATATCATTTGAAATGTAACGAAATGTTTGGTCAAGAAAAGATGGGTGGGGATTGAAATTATATATCCCCAAAGGATATAGTACTATTATTTTATCATTAACTATGGTAACATATTTTTTATTCATAATTGGTTAAAATTTTAAATATATGGTAAATATTGAATTATTAATTCAAAATATATTTCATATTAAACCATACATTACTCCATTATATCTATCAATATTTTAATTGTTTTTAAATTATTTAATAATATTTTATTTACATAAATGATTACTACTCTAAATTTTGACACAATTTAGTATATTTGAATACTCAAAAATCAAGAAAATTGATAATTCTAATATAATGATTTAAAACCATGCTAATATATCCCATAGATCATTAAAAGATATGTATATCCTTAACCCATTTAATGTTTTTCACTTTTAATATATTTTATATTATATTTTTTATTTTTTATTAGTGAATTCAACACATTATTCATGCTAAAAAAATAGTGTATTTATATTATTTTTAAAATTTATAAAAACATTTATATCCATACTAAAATTAAATTAATCTCAAAATTGAGAATTATTTTGATTCAAATCAATATTTGATACATATTTTGTCACATTATTGATATTTAAATGAATGAAAGTGACATTTTTATGGAAATGTTTCTCTTGATATTATAAGGGATCTTTTCATGGATTAATGTCCATTTAACATGTTAATTTAAACTAGGAGGATAACATCAAATTAAATTCATCATGTAATAATTATGATGATAAATTACTAACTTATGATTTATTTTTAACTTGTCTATAGTCGATTAATGTTTTACAATCCAAATTTTTTTATAGTAGTTATTATTCATAATTCCTACAAATAAAAGGAAAACTATTTACTTCATTTGAGGACCATGATTCAAAAATTGAGATCTATTTTATATAATTGGATTCTTATAAATAGAATAAATTATATTTAAAATAATTGGAAAACATGATGACAATCTCTTTTGAAAAAATTCTGATTTGAAGAATATAACAAGTTTAATTATTATACTATTTCTACTAATAAATTTTCATTTAGGTTAAAAATTTATTTAAAATGTAATAAGTAAATTACTTTAAAATAATTCAATAGTAGTGACATATCCAAGTTATTATGATATAAATATATTCTTACACACAAAAATAGTTTTTTAATCATTTCATTTATTTTTAAATGATTATTTTTATAACAATAGAATTGATTTTATAAATGTGTAAATAATATATGATTAATATTTTAGTTAACATTATTCATTACTTCCATTTTTATTGGATAAGTTATAATGGTCATATAATAATAGTTCATTATTTTTTTAAACATGTTGTTGCAAGTAGTATAAGCTATTGAATACATAAAATTTATTAAAAAAATACCATAAAATATTGGGGTCTTACATTATTGCATCTATAAAATAATTTCATCCTTGAAATTTCTGAAATTTCATCTCATTAGTAGATTTGAGATTTTTTTCATCACAAATTCCTCCGATTCTTACGTCTCCTCTTTTGTAATATGATTTTCCAATACCTATCTTTACCAGTTTAGTCATCCAATTACTAAACAATAGTTTTATGGCACCTAAAATATGGATATGATCTCTAGAGAAAGATAAATTTGATCAAATTATATTTCATCAAAAGAATGCACATGTTTTGGTTAATCCATGTACTACCATAATAGGGAGACATGTAACATATCATATATTTTAGAAATGCATGGTTGAATTCCCAAAAAATAATACATAGCTCCAAATATTTTCAGTATTTTGAAAGGTATCATGTATCTAAGATTCATTTTTTGTTTCATAAAAAATATTATATTACCTGTCAATAAAGACACCTTCTTGAAAATATGATATCTCACTTAGAAATAAAAATATTTCAACCAGTTATTAGAATTTATATTTTTTATTCTTTGAACTTCCTTGATATGGGTTTGAATAGTCATTACATTATCTATTGTCTCCTTATAATTTTGGTTCCTATAATATCCCTTTTCACCAACTCAATACTGAAAAGTTATAGAATGACATATCTTAACATATAGTTATACTTATGTTAATATTGGAATACTATATTTCATGATGTTGTTATAGGAAAAAAATAGTAATTCAATACCAATCCAATGGTCACTGTCTTCTCATGTGTCATTACGAGGTCGCAAAGGGAGACCTAAGGAATGATCAGTGATTGAGAAATTTATTCTCGTGTTCTCTTCTATTTTTGACGTTTTTGTTTTGTTTTCTAAGGACTGATAACGTCATTTTATCATTCTCCCTTACACTTTTGGCTTTTCCCTTCATGTACGCCCCCATTTTGGGCTAGTTCGAAGGTTTCTTTGACTAATTGGGATGATTTCGGTCGATCACAAGATAATGATTTAGATCTTGGAGGATCTTGAGTTTGGTTCTCACTTTACCACAATCGTGTCTGCAATGGTGGATTTTCATGGACAATTTTGTTTGGGTTGGTCTGGCTTGTGTCTACAATGGTGGATCCCCTTCGGCACATTGTATTGGATTGTTTCTCCTGTTTGGTTCTCACTTAACAAAAAAGTGTTTTTAAAAAATCAAAAAATTAATTTTCAGTCAGTAATACTAGTCCAACATTCCTTCAAAGACAAGTGATAATGAAATTGACATGTTTTCTAATGTATTAATTATAATTTCAAGATGCTTATATTTTTTAGGATGAACACTGGTTCTCAAAATGATCTTGGTATCAAGATAATTATGATTAAATTACCTTAATATTGATATATTGAGTGGATTATGATCGAAATAAATATGACGATGACCAAAATAAAACCTTTCAAATTCATTAATATTGAGTCATTCAAGGTTCTATAAATGAAAATATTATATTATAATGAGTAAATGTGAATATATGGTAATTCAAACAATAATAATCCATATCACATTGTTATATGCTGGAATATTTAGTAATCCGGTGACAATGTCCATAGTAATTTAATAATATTTCTATGAAGAAATAGGAATATGATTCCGGAATCATCTCTGGTGTTCTGTCTCAACATTCAACCATATAATATCCAACCAATATTACATATAATTAGTAAATTTCCACTTTTTATTGTCCACCAAAAATATTTCCTTAAAAATTATATGAATATTCCAGAATATAGGGTTTAATGAGAAATTTTAGTAATGATAATTATCCAACAATACCCACATCATCCTATTTATAGGAAATAGACATATTATATTTCCAAATTTCTAAAACAGAACTTCATATATTATTTTTGTAAAATTCACATCATTTACGAAATTTTTTTTTAAAAAAAGTATCCTCAACAAAAAGAGAATTTTTTATATTTTTCAAAAAACATGGGTCATAGATCATATGAAAACATAGATATATTTCCCATTTCATAATAATTACCAAAATCATCCTTATTAAAAATATGAATATATGATCCATATATGTCACCATTTTGGTGATAACTTTATTCACATTCATAATTAATGAATCCTCAACCTCATTTTCAATCATTCGGATGTATTATATCTATAATTCATAATCCCTAAGTATACCAATCCAAAAATAGTCCCTCATTTTTATATACATCTAGAAAAATATGTATTTTAGGATCTTCTATTCCATTTTTATCTCACATATTTTTACCATAGAGATGATGACTTAATATCGTCACTGAATGTATTATATCTACTAATTATATATATTTAAAATGAATTTTTTCTCATTATTATTTAACTAGTTAGATACATATGAATATAAGTTTATCATTATACATAATTAAAAAATCAATTCACTTTATATTTTCATCACTGTATTTCAAAAATTAATCTTTTCATTATGGTAGAGTAAAAATTGGGCAATTCCCCAATCTACTATTAAATTATTGACATTATACTTCACATTTCATTATATATAAAAATTTATCACCTTTATGAGTATTCTTGGTTAGCGGGTTATCCTAATGTAAAATTGTTATTAAAAATCACTGATATAAACATACCAATCCCAAGAAACTACATACCCCAGTTATGTTCATTGGTGTAAGAAATTCATGGACTACTATTTTCTTCAAAGGAACAACAAGGACTCCATCTCTGGAGATAATATGACCAAAAAAATATACATTTTTCATCTACTATTAATAGAATCTAAATTTACATTATAACTCATTTCTTCTAAGAGTCTCAAGATTAACCCATAATTATTCTTCACATCTCTTACAGTAAACCATGATATCATTAATAAATACCATATCAAAATCATCAAGATATTCCTTGAATACTCAATTAATTATATCAATTAAAAATGAATGTTCATTATTCATTATAATTAGAATTAAAATAAAATCATAATGTTCATACCTCATTCAAAATGACTTATATAGAATATATTCTATCATTAATCCCCTATTTCATTATTCGAATCCACCAATTCCGTAGTGTCCATGCCATATGAAGTCTTTGTGGAACAACTGGGGCCCACCCACCTGCACAGACACCCCTCCCTTAACATGGTCATCGGGTCCTGGCCTACCAGGTACCACCAGTTTCCCCACAGGCACGCCGGGCCCAACCTAGGTCCCACCAACGTGCCCGAATGGGTTATCTAACTAATGACAGTTCCCACAGGCCAACACATGTTCTTTCCAGTGTGTTTTGTCCACACTCACACACACCCTGAGAAACTTCCCAGGAGGAAACCCATCATGTTCACTACTCCAGGCCAAGAACGCTTAACTGTGGAGTTCTAATCAGGTAGGTTCCCGAAAAAGAAGGTGCACATTGTTGACATTAGTCAAATCATTTTGTCATTTAACCCTTTTTCATTTGGGGGAATTACATGTTGAAAATTTTGAAATGAAAATTGAATAACAGTTTGAATTGAAAGTTTTCAATCAAAATTGAGATGAAAATTTTGAATTGAAAGTTTTGAATGAAAATTGAATAGAGAATTTTGAATTGAAAAATTTGAAACCAAGAGTTGAAATTGAAAGTTTGAATTGAAAATTTTGAAAATACTCCCCCTAAATAAAAACAATAAATCACCGGGGAGAGGAATTTTGAAAAGAGACAATTTTAGGCCCGGAGAGACTCGCTAAGCGGGATTTTTCAATCCACACTTGCCTCATGGCGGGTCTTCTCCTATAAAATTCGTCCGAAAAGAAAAAAGACTTGGGTTGGTCGTACCGGGAATTTTTGCAATCGCATTCATAAATAAGGTGCCCGGTTTTCTTGCAATAATTACAAAATTTAAAACAAGAGCTCCCCCTTACAAAAACAGTGGGTGCATGGGAGGAGGAAGCTATATTGGTGTAGCCAAGTCCATTGGTGGTTCTAGAAACACGTTGAGAAACAAGGAGATTGTTCAAATTTTGTTCACCTTGGGTGAACTTGGCTAGGGTCTCTCTAAGGTCTTTGATGGTTGATTCCAAAGAATCAACATTTGGGAAATTTTGGATTTTTAGGGAGAGTTCCTCCTTCTCTTTGAGAAGTTGGTCTTTTTCGGAGGAAAGTTTTTTGAAAGACTTTTTTAAAGCAACAAATTTTGACGATAAAGTATGAAAACCTTTTTCCAATTGATCTCTAGCGTGTGAGAGTTCTTCATAAGACAAATGATTGAAAGAATTAGAAGAAGAAGAACAAGAGGAGGAGGAGTCGGAAGATGTTACCTCATGTTTTGCCATTAGGCATTTTGTACCTTGGTCGCTTGAGGAGAAGGAGGAGAATGAAGAGGTGGAGCTATCACTCCATGTTTCCTTTGAGGCCTTCTTCTTTTTCTTCTTGGCCCTTTTCTTGTGAGGTGGGCAAACGGTCTTGATCTTTTCATCGGGTTCTTGCTTGTTGTCGGGTTCTTGCTTTTGAGCCTTCTTAGTGCCTTCATGGGTAAGTTCTAAAAGCTTCTAAATAGCATGAGAAGATGTGCAAGAAGAAATACAATAAAAAACATTACGATCTAAGACACAATGAAGAGCATTCATGGCTTTGCCATCAAGCTCGAAATTTGTAATGTCGGCGGGGGTCCATTTAGACTCATCGGGGGAAGAGAGCGTAAAACCATGCATAACAATTCTAAAAATAGGATATCCAATACTTTTAAGAAATGTGGTCATGCGGGTTTTCCAAAAACTATAATCGGCTCCATCAAAGAATGGAGCACGATCCAAAGAATGTCCTTAGGGGGATTGAGAGGAAGAAGCGGTAGAAGCCATAAAAAAAATAGGATCTTTAATTTGAAACCGGTTAGGGAATTATTCAAATACGTCCTCTGATACCAAATGTTGGGTCGGAAAAACGGGGAATGATGGCAAGAGGGGGGGGGGGGTGAATTGCCTTTAAAAAAAAGATTGACAAATTAAAATCAAAGTAAAAATGCAGCGGAAATAAATAAGGCAAGACACAAGAAAATTGATAACGGAGTTCGGCCAAAACCCGGCCTACGTCTCCACTCCCAACTCAACTGTTGAGAGATTCCTACCGCTTGCTTTTCAATGGTTTTAGCAAGAAACCCACTAGGCTTTGAGGTAGCACTAGGACCTATTACAGCTTGCTTTTTGTGGTTTAGCAAGAACCCACTTGCTTTTATTGGTTAAGCAAGAACCCACTAGCCTTTTTAACGGGTGAAGGCTAGCTCACCGAAACACAAGCCTTTTAAAAGGAAATTCTTGAAGAAACCTCTTCACACCTTAATGGTGGTGTGAAACCCAAAAGAAAGGGAGGATGAGAAAAGGGTTTGGGGTTTGTAGGCACAAACCCAAAATTAAAGCTCAAAATGAATAAACAATAAAAACCGTATAGTTGAGAAGCCTTGGGCGCCAAAGGTTAAATGGAGTTGAAGACGTGCACTCCCAAGCTTCTATGGTGGTGCTCCTTGGATGTGGAATTGGATTGGAGCAGTTGTGGTTCCCTTGGAGCAATCCGCCGGAGGTTTGCCAAATGAGGAGAATTGTGTTCGTTGGCTTCACAATGCTTAATTATGGTCTGGCAATTGTTCCGGGGCTTCAAGGTCCTTTATTTATAGAGGGGGAACCCTCATATGGCCGTTGGAGGTCTTCGGAGCCGTTGTAAAGGCTTTCGGAGCCGTTGGGAGGCAAGTGGAGCAGCCTGGTCAAAGCCCCAACGGCTAGTTTGACTGGCTCCACCGGCTGGCCGGTACAGTCCCACCGGCTGGCCGGTGTGTGCAAAATGGCATAGGATTCCTGTCCAGGGGCCACCGGCTGACCGGTGCCAGAGCCACCGGCTGGCCGGTGCTGAGACAGTAGCTCAGACTGTTCTGGATGGGTGCCACCGGCTGGCCGGTGGTCAAGCCACCGGCTGACCGGTGGAGCCTGGCAGTGGGCAATGCCTCTGCCAGGTCCACCGGCTGGCCGGTGCCATCACACCGGTTGGCCGGTGGACTGAGTTTCAGTCCACTTGAGATGATTTCTTGGGCCATTCCTTTGGCAATCTCTTGCCTATCATCCACAACACTTAAAAGCAATGTTAAACACATATGAAAGTGATTGTGATCATGAAAATCAAAGAGTGTGGGGTACAAAATTACAATGAAACCCATTTTAGAGCACAATGTTCTAGTTGTTGTCCTAACACCTCAACTGTAACACCCCATGCTTCTACGGTACTCTTCTCTTTGAATAATGTGATAGTTTGTGTTGTACGCAATATCGAGTTCTAACACACCACAACCAATAAAACTAGCCATTATGAATAGTAATATCTACTTGTTGATATTATATATATTTTATATTTCAAAATGGACTTCATTTTTGGATTCAGAATACTGAAACTATCCTCAGTTGAATTTTTGGTATTTTTTTGAGAACTTCAAATTTTTATGAATAGTGAAAAATACTTAAAAACAAATTTTTTAATCAAAATAATTTATAGTGATAAATTATTTATTGAGTAGTTTTAAAGTATAATTAGAATATATTTTTACCATCTTATCTAATGGTGTTCATTATAAATAATTTCACTTTGAAATTGGACATAAACAATTGTCAATCTTTTGATATATATTGTTTCTTAAAAACACGCTATTTTTTGTGACAGCGGGAAGTAATTATAAAATTAATTAATGAAACTTATATGTTTGGAATTTTTTAAAATAGTCATAATTTTTTAATTCGAAATATCAATTATAGCTTAGGGTAAAATATTGGCATTGTTCGGAAAATCATCAATTTTTTATGAATAGTGAAACCACTAAGTGGTAGTTAAAAAACTGAATTTTTCATAAAACTTAATTTTACCACTTATGTGAATTGAATTTCGAAAATCCGAGAGACACGGTTAATATCAAGTAGTAAAATGTGGTTCAATGAGATGAAAATAATTTTTGGTGAATAGTATCTTTTTACTTTTATTTACCACGGTTAAAAGTAAATAGGGTAATTAAGGGAAAAATGATATTAATATTACCCTAAAAAATGTCCTAATTCTATTGGACAAGTTTATCTCGACCAATACAACCTTAGGAATAAAATATTATCATTTATGTCCACTTGGATTAGATTAGGACATTTATTATTATTTAATTCAAAGAAGAGTTAGAAGAGTTAAAATCAATGTTTATTTAATAAAACATTTTTAATATAGGGTTATACATAATATAAATTCGATTGTAAATATTAATTATAAAGATAAAATGATTTCCTACATAATGATAGTTTATTTATAATTTTTAGACATTAAATAGTTTAATTTATTTATGATACAATGATGATGCAGTAATTACCTAATTAATGAAAAATTAGAATAATTGATATTATAAATACCCAAATAAATTTAATTTGAGACTTTTTATGATTTAAACTAATTTTATAGGTTACTATGACATGTCAGGATTGACTTATGTACCTTTTTTTGAATTAATAATTCTGTTATAAGTTTTCAAAAAATCAATTATTGAATAGTGTAAAAATTGACATAAATGAGTTTTTAAAAGAAATATTATAATAATAATTGATATTAAATTCCTAAAAATATAAGGTTAGTCTAAGATACTTATATAATGATATTTGTATCATTAATGGACCAAATGGGGGTCTCTTGGATTTATATAGTATTTTTATTAACCATATAATATAAAAATACCGAGAGAAATTGTAAAAGTGAAACTAATTAACTAAGAGTTAATACTTAAAGATAAGGTTAATATAGTAACCCAAACCAGTCTAACTTCTATTGTTTGAGTGGTTTTCGACCCATAACCACATAAAACTTTAAATAATCTAATTTTGTTCCATTATAAAATGAATATGAATTTATTATAAAATAATATTTCTAGATTTTCCAAAGGTGCCCCTCACCCCTCTTATAAAAGGGCACTCCTCCTTCTCATTAACTCACACATTAAAAGCCTTTTGGATCGGCCAAACTCTTCCAAAATACTCTCTAAAAATAACTAACTTCATCCTAGAGGCCTTTCTTTAGTCATAAAGCCAACTTAAGGAGCCCTTTTGATCAAATCAAAACAAAGAACCTGAAGAAGAGGTAATGATTTCACCACCCTTTTTCAAGTTCCTTTCTTCTTCCACTTCTTCTTTCTTTGTTATTACAATTATAAAATAATAAATCCAGTATATTATATATATTTTTATGTTCTTATAAACATTTTACAATCATATTCAGTATTCTATCCATCCTTTGAATAACATGTCACCATACGTGCGTACGTACGACCTACCGTCTCCACATCGTGGTGTAATTGTTATTCAAAAAATTATTCTTCGGACAGGTATAATGATGACATGTAATTAATGTAAATAATAAATGTAACATGATAATGATTCAATATATATGATATACCATCCAATTATATATTATTTTAATATCAAAAAAATTATATTGTCCCTCGTGCGTACGTACGGACTACCGTCTCCACGAACGCGATAAGATTCTCTCTCCATCGTATCCATTCAAGTCTAATTCTCATTTGATGATTAATTATAGTATCTAAGGACTTTATATAATTCTGGATATGATTAAGATACAACCTATCCAGGACAAATACGACTTACATAACAAAACACATAAAATAAAATGAGTAAGTTAATACCCGAAACAACGATAATACTATGATATTATTAACAAATCAATGTTAAAAGATCATATATGATATCATAATAATGTATATTATTCTTGTATAATTTAATAAAAATTATTTCACCATTATACAGGAGGTTAAACTACCCTCAACCCAGGAAAAGTACAAGGTAATGGTTTATTTCGTAGTCTTTTCATTATCTGAGATTGTTTATACGTAATAATCTACTGGGACTTCATTATCATCCACATCCATGTTTCTTAAAAATGTATTTCAAAACATTTTTACTATTTACTATAATATGGATTAAATTCATTTATACCCTTGTTTGACTTTTTATTAGAGGTTTATAAAAGAATCTTTCTGTCATTTTCCAAACAAGGTCCTTTTTAACATGTTCAACAGAATTAAGGTAAGAATGTTTTTTTAACTTATACGGCGGGTGTGGTTATTTTCCATCGCTATAAAATCATCGCAGCTTCCCTTACAAGCTTATAAGAATATTTTAAACGAAATTGTTTTATTTTATATGACTCTTAAATGATTTCAAAATAAAAAGAGATATTTCTCTAAAAAGAGTTTTGATTTCATCTATGTCAACGTCCTTTGATGGATTTTCTGCTTATTTGAGGCTGATTTATTATGAAATAAAACTTCTATATTGTATTAAAGGTTTTTTTATATGTTTGACTATGGATATGTTATTTTTATACCCATCATGGTTTATGGTGAAAGTATTGACATTTCCAATTCTAGATTTAATATGAATGTCTATGTTATGTTTAAACCTTTTCATATGGGAATGCATTGGACATAATATGTGACTGGTAGAGCCCGCTATATCTCCTCGATGCGTCAGTAGGTCTCATGAGACAAACTAGTGTCATGTCACAAGGCCTTGACAAAATCTTATTTGTAGTCTTGGCACGAGGCCTTGGCTATGTGGTTATGATAGTCTGGCATTATGCATTCCATCATTATGAAAGTGGTTATTGATATTGCATTCGATTATTTGATTAGTAGAATATCCATGTGAATAAGTAATGGGAATTATTTCATTTTATTTTTTCCATACTATGTTGAAGTTGAAGTTTAAAAGGCTTATGTTTTAGTTATACATTACATTAAATGTTTATTCATATTAATGAACGTTTTCTCTATATTTTTATCTTTACTGGGCATTTGAGCTCACCCTTTTCAATGTATTATTTTTCCCATGATATGAAGAAGTAATTTATGAATGACCTGCAGTGATAGTATGTGGGGATACGAGTGTGGACTATGAAGAAAATATGTTGTTGGAGTTTTCATTTTTATGATGTAATGTAAGACTTATGAATATATCTAGTGTTTCCAAGGCTACTAAACCAATTGGTCTTTCGAGATTTTATCTTTCTTGTGATCATTCCAATGTTATGTAATAATGCACCGACTCTGGGTAACTGGGGCCGGGGCATTACAGTTGGTATCAGAGGAATTTTGTACAAACCTTGGAAGCTAGATTTAGATAAACACTGATTAGAGCACATAGATTTAAGATGGAATTTGAGGATTAGTATAGAAGAACTTCCTAGAATTTTGGTATTGTAGATATTTTGTGAGATTTCTGAGAAATACATCCCTATATGAATACGAGCAGGTAGAGGTGGCTCTGGAACAGATGTACCTAGGGGTAAAACCCGAGAACACCTTTTTAAAGCTAGACTCGAACGGGAACTGGTGCACGACAACGGGCCTTGCTGCACTCTTGGTTATGACACTCCTAGGGCATATGCTTAGGATAACTCTCATTTTATATACAAATAATTATGAAGGGTTTATGAGTATATTATTCCGCAAAGAAAACATTTTTATGATTATGGATTGTATCCATAAATAGTTCAATTTATTTCAAGTGTTAAATAAGTATGTAATTATGTATTTTGATTCATAAACTGATCTAGTTTATGCCATTGTATAGAAATGGCGCCTAGTTGAAGAAATGGAAACCGTATCAATGCACGCACTCCATGTAGGGATTTCCCTCCTGCTCAAGATAATTATAGAGGAGCTGGTGATGCAACTGGTGCCGATCAGCTAACACCATATTGGGAAAACTCGCTCAAGTTATGAATAATAACCTTACCCGTATAAAGCACACTGATCAGCAGCGTGGAGGATCAATGTTAGATCAATTAATGAGGCAAAAACCACCAATTTTCAATGGGAGTACAATTCCCTTAGTATCTGAGCAATGGATAAATTCCCTAGAGAAAATATTTCAGGCTTTGGGGAGTAGTGAATGGGAAAAAGTTATCATGGCAGTTTACCACCTCACTGGAGATGCTGATCAATGGTGGTCATTGATTCAAAACATTAAGGAAGATGATGAAGTATCAAATATGCAATGGAGGGAGTTAAAAGATCTATTTTTAGAAAAATACTTTCCTCGTGACCATCGAGCAGATATGGAAAGGAAATTTTTGAGTCTGAGACAAAAGGATGATGAGAATGTCGCAAATTATGACGCTAACTTTAAAAGGATAGCAATGAATGCTGGAGATTATATACGTAACCCCAGAAGTAAGATTGATCATTTTTTATGGGTTAAAACAATTTCTCCGTTGAGCATTAGTCTCACAATCCTTTTCATCATACAAAGACATTGTCTCATGTGCTATCAAGACCGAAAAGGAATTCTATAAGTCTTATGACTTTAATGCAAAGAAAGAGAAGAAGAGATCTTCTGATAAATCTGGGAATGGAAATAAGGGGATGATGGGAAAGGTAGAATATCCATAATGTGGTAAAAGTATGAAGAAACACCCCGGTACTTGCTTGAAGTGAATGGGTGTCTATTACAAATGTGGTGAAAAATGACACCAAGCTCGTGACTGCAAAGGGAAGAAGGAAGCTACCAATGTTCAATGCTACAGTTGCAGGGAGATGGGAAATTATGAAAATGAATGTCCCAAGCGTCAGGGGAACTTACCTCAGAAAAGGCCAAGGGATCAAGGCCAAGCGTATGCTATCACTACTCCTGAGGTAGAAGCTCTGAAAGACGTGGTGGCAGGTAATTTAATGGTTTCCTCAGTTTTAGAAAATGCATTATTTTATTCTGGATCATCGCATTGTTTCATATCTTCCCAGTTTTCTAAGAAAATTAGATATTTCCAATTTGATTTAACAAGGGAGTTGTCAGTTAAAACTCCTACGGGAAGTATCATTGCAACAATGTTTTGTGAATAAGTCCCCATTAGAGCACATACATTTTATTTATCTGTTGATCTCATCATCATACCTACGATTGAGTTTGATATAATCCTCGGTATGGACTGGCTTTCGGACTATGATGTGAAGATTTATTGTAAGAAGAAGGAGGTTACAATTTTTGATGATGATGATAAGGAACACCTTATCTTTAGAGAAGAATCGTCACCACCTAATTCTTATCTAGATCCACCCCCAGTAGCTCAAATAAATTCAATTATTGGGGAGTAAGAGAATGAAATGACTGTGGGTGAGGAAAGGAATGTTCAAATAGAGGATGTACCTGTTGTGAAAGAATATGTAGATGTATTTCCGGATGATTTACCTGGACATCCTCCAGAACGAGAAGTTGAGTTTTCCATTGATTTAATTCCTAGATCAAAGCCTATATCGAAGACCCCTTATAGAATGGTCTATGTGGAATTAGTCGAACTAAAGAAACAACTAGAAGAATTGAATAATAAAGGATTTATTTGACCTAGTGTTTCGCCATGGGGATACCTTGTTCTTTTTGTCAAAAAGAAAGATGGATCTATGAAGTTATGTATCGAGTATAGGGAGATCAATGCTATAACAATAAAGATCAAGTATCCCCTAACTCACATTGATGATTTATTTAACCAACTGCATGGATCTCAATACTTTTCAAAGATTGAACTTCAATCTGGATACCATCAGTTGTGTGTGAAGAAGGAAGACATTCCAATGACAGAATTTCGAACCAGGTACGGGCATTACGAGTTTATAGTAATGCCTTTTGGATTGACTAATGCACCCTCTGTATTCATGGATATGATGAATATAGTTTTTTAAAGGAATATCTCGATGAATTTGTGGTGGTATTTATTGATGATATATTTCTATACTCTAAAAGATACGAAGTTCATGAAAATCACTTGTGCATTATCCTAATGACTCTGAGAAGATATGAATTATATGAGAAGTTTAGCAAGTGTGAATTCTGGCTTCAGGAGATTTCTTTTCTTGGCCATATTTTCTCTAAATATGGAATCTCTGTTGATACTTCTAAGACCAAGGCAATTCAAGAATGGACAACACCTACGAGTATAACTGAGGTACACTATTTTATTGGTTTGGTAGTTTATTATCGATGTTTCGTCCAGAATTTTGCCTGATTGGATATCCCATTAACGAAGCTCCCACGTAAAGGGGTTAAATTTGTTTGGACAAAAGAGTGTGAAGAATTTTTCATGTAACTAAAGAGAATATTAGTCAATGTTCCTATATTGACTCTACCATCAGGGAATGATGGTTCGTTATTTATAGTGATGAATCGAAGAAAGGACATGGTTGTCTCCTTATGCAGAATGATAGTGTTATTGCCTATGCATCATGACAGTTGAAAACTCATGAAAAAAACAATCCTTCTAATGATCTCAAGTTATCAGCTGTGATATTTGCGTTGAAGATATGGAGGCACTACCTCTGTGGTGAAAAATGTGAGATTTATACTGATCACAAGAGATTGAAATATATTTTCTAACAAAAATAACTCAACATGAGGAAAAGGATATGGCATTAATTGCACAAGGATTATGATTGTACGATACAATACCACCCAGGGAATGCAAACAAGGTGGCAGATGCTTTGAGCAGAAAAGATCATGGAGTTTTGAACAATATGAGAATTGAAAGGGGTCTAATTTTCATGGATCTTGTGAAGATGGACATGGGAATAACCAAGGAAGGTGAAACATCAATGCTTTTTCAAATGGTTTCCAAACCATCTTTACTAGAAAGGATTATGAGTTCTCAGACCAATGATGAAGATTTTTAAAAAGAAGATTAAAGTTATGAATGATGTGAGATTGAGAGACTTTGTGTATGAAGAAGGAATTTTGAAATTTGGGAAGAGACTTTGTGTTCCCGATATACCTGATCTAAAAAGGGAAATGTTGGATGATGCTCATAGTTCCAATTTCTCTATACATCCTGGGAGCACCAAAATGTATAGAGATTTGAAGAAACATTTTTGGTGGGACAACATGAAGAGGGAGATTTTCGATTTTGTGTCAAGATGTAAGGTTTTTCAATAAGTGAAAGCTCGAAGGAAACAGCCTAGAAGAGTCATGCAACCTCTTCCCATATCAGAGTGGAAATGGGACAATTTTACGATGGACTTTGTCATGGGGTACCAAAGACTCCTAGAAGGAACGATGAAATATGGGTTATTGTTGATCGTTTTACTAAGTCATCACATTTTCTTGCTATAAGAGAAGATCTACCACTGGAACGTCTAGCAAGACTATATATTAATGAAGTTTTAAGACTTAATGGAGTACCCCTATCGATTGTTTCAGATCGTGATCCCCGTTTTACATCAAGATTCTGGAAGAGTCTTCAAAATCCATGGATAATGAACTTCATTTGAGCACTGCCTACCACCATCAGACAGACGGGCAATCAGAACAGACTATTCAAACCTTAGAATACATGTTGAGATCTTGCCCACCTGACTTTCAGGGTATGTGGGATCAATATTTACCTTTGGTAGAATTTTCCTATAACAATAGCTTCCATTCGAGTATTCAGATGGAACCATATAAATACTTATATGGAAAGAGATGTCTCACACCAACCTGTTGGGATGAAGTTGGTGAAAGAAAACTTGTAGGTCCAGAACTGGTGGAGGAAACAATGGAAAAGGTGAAGGAAATCCAAAATCACATCAAAGAAGCTCAAAGTAGGCAGAAGAGCTATGCCGATAATCGAAGGAAGGATTTGGAATTTCAAATCGGTGATCATTTTTCCTGAAGGTACCTCCATGGAAGGGAGTCATACGTTTTGGTAAGAAATGTAAATTGAGTCCCAGGTACATCGGACCTTTCGAAATTCTAGAACGAATTGGGGCTGTAGCTTACCGATTGGAAATGTCGTCGTGTATCTCCAAAGTTCATGATGTGTTCCACGTATCTCTATTGAGGAAATACACTTCTAACCCAACGCATGTACTCACCAACGAGGATTTAGAACTGGAACCCGGTCTGTCTTTTTGCGAATAGCCCGTCAAGATTCTTGAGACAAGAGAAGAAGTGCTGAGAAATCGGACGACACGTCTGGTAAATGTTTTGTGGATAAACCATAAGATGGAAGAGGCAACATGGGAACCCGAGGAACATATGATAAAAAACCACCTGAGTCTTTTCATGCGGTAGTATTCTAGAAATTTCTAGGATGCAATTATTTGAAGGATGGGAGAATGTAACACCACAACCTTCTACGGTACACTTCTCTTTGAATAATGTGATAGCGTGTGTTGTACGCAATATTGAGTTCTAACACACCAAAACCAATCAAACTGGCCATTATGAATAGTAATAACTAATTTTTGAAATTCTATATATTTAACATTTCAAAATGGACTTCATTTTTTGGATTCAGAATATCGAAATTATCCTAAGTTGAATTTTTGGTATTTTTCTATGAAATTCAAATTTTTATGAATAATGAAAAATACTTAAAAAAATTTTAATCAAAATATTTTATAGTGATAAATTATATTATTGATTAGTTTTAAAGTATAATTAGAATATTTTTTTTCCATTTTATCCAATGGTGTTCATTAGAATTAATTTCACTTTGAAATTGGACATAAATAATTGTCAATCATTTGATATATATTGTTTCTTAAAAACACGCTATTTGTTGTGACAACCTGAAATAATTATAAAATTAATTAATGAAAATTATATGCTTGTAATTTTGTAAAATATACATCATTTTCTAATTTGGAATATCAATTATAGCATAGGGTGAAATTTTGGCATTGTTCTGAAAAACTTCAATTTTTTATTAATAGTGAAACCACTAAGTGGTAGTTAAAAAACTGAATTTTTCATAATACATAATTTTTCCGTTTCTGTGAATGGAATTTCGAAAATCCGGGAGACACTGTTAATATCAATTAGTAAAATATGGTTCAATGAGAAGAAATAATTTTTGATGAATAGTAACTTTTTTACTTTTATTTGCCACGGTTAAAAGTAAATATGGTAATTAAGGGTAAAAATGATATTAATATTACCCTAAAAAATGTCATTATTCTATTGGACAAGTTTATCTCGACCAAATACAACTTTAGGAATAAAATATTATCATTTAGGTCCACTTTGATTAGATTAGGACATTTATTATTATTTAATTCAAAGAAGAGTTAAAAGAGTTAAAATCAATGTTTATTTAATAAATAATTTTTAATATAGGGTTATAAATAATATAAATTAGATTGTAAATATTCATTAGAAAGATAATATGATTTCCTACATAATGATATTTTATTTATAATTTTTAGAAATTAAATAATTTAATTAATTTATAACACAATGATGATGAATTAATTACCTAACTAATGAAAAATTAGAATAATTGATATTATAAATACCCAAATAAAAATAATTTGAGACTTTTTATGAATTAAACTCATTTTATAGGTTAATATGACATGTTAGGATTGACTTACGTAACTTTTTTCTAAGTAATAATTCTGTTATAATTTTCACAAAAAAAAACTACTATTGAATAGTGTCAAATTTGACATAAAAGAGTTTTTAAAACAAATATTATATTAATAATTGATATTAAATTTTTAAAAATCTAAGGTTCCGACAAGAGACTTATATCATGATAAGTGTATCATTAATGGACCAATTGGGGGTCTCTTGGATGTATATAGTATTTTTATTAACCATATAATATAAAAATACAAAGAGACATTGTAAAAGTGAAACTAATTAACTAAGAGTTAATACATAAAGATAAGGTTAATATATTAACCCAAACCTATTTAAATTCTATTGGTTGAGTGGTTTTCGACCCATCCCCACCTTAACCGTGAAATAATCCACTTTGGAGCCATTAGAAACCGAATATGAATTTATTATAAAATAATAATTCTAGCTTTTCCAAAGGTGCCCATAACCCATCTTATAAAATGGCAGTCCTCCATCTCATTAACTCACACCTTCAAAGCCTTTCGGTTCGGCCAAAATCTGCCCAAATACTCTCTCAAATTACCTAACTTCATCGTAGAGGCCTTCCTTTAGTCAGAAATCCATCTGAAAGATCCCTTTTGATCAAATAAAAAAGAAGAACCCAAAGAAGAGGTAAGGATTTCACGACACTTTTCAAGTTCCTTTCTTCTTCCACTTATTCTTTCTTTGTTATTACCGTTATAAAATAATAACTCCTGTTTATCATAAATACTTTGATGTTATTATAAACATTTTACAATCATATTCAGTATTCTATCCATCCTTTGAATAACATTTCACCATACTTGCGTACGTACGGCTTACCGTCTCCATGTCGTGGTGTAATTGTTATTCAATAAATTATTATTTGGATTGGAATAATAATGATGTGTAATTCATGTAAATAATAAATTTAACATGATAATGATTCTGTAAATATGATATACCCTCCAATTATATATTATTTTAATATCAAAAGAATGATAATGTCGCTTGTGCGTACGTACGGACTACCGTCTCCACGAACGCGATGAGATTCATTCTCCATCATATCCATTCAAGTCTAATTATCATTTGATGATTAATAATAGTATCTAAGGACTTGATATCATTATGTATATGATTAGGATACAACCTATCCATGAAAAACATGACTTATGTAACAAAACACATTAAAGAAAATGAGTAACTTAACACCCGAAACAACGATAATACTATGATATTATTAACAAATCAATGTTAAAAGATCATATATGATTTCATATTAATGTATATGATTCTTGTATAATTTTATAAACATTATTACACCATTATACAAGCGGTTAACCTACCCTCAACTAAGGAAAAGTACAATGTAAGGGTTTATTTCGCAATCTCTTCATTATCCGAGTTTGTTAATACGTAATAATCTACTCGGACATCTTTATCACCCACATCCATGTTTCTTAAAAATGTATTTCAATAAAATTTACTATTATATATACTATGGGTTAAAGTCATTTATACCCTTGTTTTACTTTTTATAACAGGTTTATAAAAGAATCTTTTCGTCGTTTTCCAAACAATGTGTTTTTTAACCTTTTCGACAGAATTAAGGTAAGAATGTTTTTTTAACTTACACGGTGGGTGCATCTATTTTCCGCCATTATAAAATCATCGAAGCTTCCCTTAAAAGATTATTAGAATATTTTCAACGAAAATGATTTATTTTATATGACTTTTAAATTATTTCAAAATAAAAAGGGATATTTCTCTAAAAAGAGTTTTGATTTCATCTATGTCAACATCCTTTGATGGATTTTAAGCTTATTTGAAGCTGATTTATTATGAAAAAAAACTTCCATATTTTATTGAAATGTTTTTTGATATGTTTGACTATGGATATGTTATTTTTATAACCTTCATGGTTTATGGTGAATGTATTGACATTTCGTATGGTAGTTTTAATACAAATGTTTATTTTATGTTTAAACCTTTTCATATGGGAATGCATTGGACTTAATATGTGACGGGTGGAGCCCGCTATAGCTCCTCGATGCATCGGTAGGTCTCTTGAGAAAAACTAATTTCATGGAACAAGGCCTTGAAAAAATCTTATTTGTAGTCATGGAACGAGGCCTTGGCTATGTGGTTATGATAGTCGGGCATTATGCATTCCATCATTATGAAAGTGGTTATTGATATTGCATGTAATTATTCGATTAGTATAATATCCATGTGAATAAGTAAATGGAATTATTTCATTTTATTTTTTATATAGTATGTTGATGTTCAAGTTTAAAATGCTTTTGATTTAGTTATGCATTGCCTTAAATGTTTATTCATATTTATGAAAGTTTCCACTATATTGTTATCATTACTGGGCATTTGAGCTCACCCCTTTCAATGTTTTATTTTTCCCAGGATGTAAAGAAGTAATTTATGAATGACCTTTAGTGAAAGTATGTTGGTATATGAGTGTGGACTATAAAGAAAATATGTTGTTGTAGTTTTCATTTTTATGATGTAATGTAAGACTTATGAATATATCTACTGTTTCCAAGGCTACTAAACCAATCTGTCTTTCGAGATTTGATCGTTATTGTGATCATGCATTGTTATGTAATAATGCACCGACTCTAGGTAACTGGGGCCGGGGCATTACATCAACCCCAAAACTGCACCGCACTTATGGATGGGTCCCACATTTGATACCAAATGTAACAACTGGGGCCCGCCCACAAGCACAAATGTGTTATCAAACTAATGTGGGACTGGGCCTACCAGGTACCACCTGTTTCCCCACAAACACATGGGGCCAACCCTATGTCCCACCCACAGGAAGAAATGGGTTATCCAACTAATGACATTTCCCATAGGCAAACACATTTTCTTTCCAGTGTGTTTTTCCACACTCACACACCCTAAGAAACTTCCCAGGAGGTCACTATTCTAGGCCAAGCATGCATAACTGTGGAGTTCTAATTAGGTAGGCTTTCGAAAAAGAAGTTGCACCTTATTGACATGAGTCATATCATTTAGTCATTTAACCATTCATCATTTGGGGTTGTTACAATCACCCCCCCCCCCTTAGAGCACAACATCCTCGTTGTTGGCCCAACACCTCAACCCCGGCACTGCACCACACTTATGGATGGGTACCACATCTGATACCAAATGTTACAATTGGGGCCCACCCACCCACCAGCATAGACACACCACCCATAACATGGTTTTCGGGTCCAAGCCTACCAAATACCACCAAGTTTCCTAACTGACACTTGGGGACCACCCTATGTCCCACCCACGTGCCCAAATGGGTTATCCAACTAATGACAGTCCTCATAGGCCAACACATGTCCTTTCCAGTGTGTTTTGACCTCACTCACACATAACCTGAGAAACATCCCAGGAGGTCACCCATCCTGATCACTACTCCAAGTCAAGAACGCTTAACTATGGATATCTAATAAGGTAGGCTGCCAAAAAAGAAGGTGCACCTTGTTGACATGAGTGATATCATTTAGTCATTTTACCCTTTATCATTTGGGGGTGTTACACTTTGATATAGTTTATCTATATTGTATTAAATAAATGGAATAATAAATATCACACTATAATGGATTCATATGTAATTTCTCATAGAATAGATCAATGTATTCATATAAGACAGTTACATAGTTATTTTTATTATTAACACATACATACATTAGTTATATATTATCTTCTTCTCTATGAATGTCATTCGAAATGCTATTGGGGTGGATCTAGACTTGAATTTGATGAATTCTATACTATAATGATAATTAATTCTATATCATCATCATGAATCATAATTTACAAGTATTTGAACTAAATATTTGTATTATATTTTGAAATCTAGTCTAAAAAAAGATTATATGAAAATAAAATATATATATATTTATAAATTCAAAATATAGTATAGTGGATGTTTCATTAAATGAAATGATCAAAAAATCAATATTTCATTGATATATCCACTAAAATTCATGACATATAACTCAGTACATAATCTTATAGGAAAATATATATTTTTTGTAGAAAACATGGAACATATAAAATAATACGATGATATTGAATCCAAAACATAATATTCAATTTTTTATATGATAAATTTACATTTAAATACATCATATGTAACATCAGACTTAGTTATTTTTATCACATAATCTTTGACTTAATCAATTTTCATTTTTTTTAATGTTCTCTTGAGGACATGGATAATAAATTTTGTAGTTTCCCTTCTCTATACAGGTGAAACAGTTAATATTTAAGGATTATTTGTTTCCCTTGGAATTATAAGAATGGTTTCCTTTATCACCAAAATTATAGAAAATTCATTTTTCTCATAATCATATTACATTGTGTTTTATTCCAAATTTCTTTCACATTTAATGTTCCACCCTACCCATATCTTCACTTATGGAATATTTTTCTATAGTTCTTAGTATCCCTCTTCTTGTCTTTATTTCCTTCAATTACAAAATATATTGGGAATTATTTCACTTTCTTCAGAGAACATGATACTATATCCTCATACGATGAGAATATCTGGGACACTAGCTACCTTCATATAATTTTTTAAATCCCATTAGTTAAATGATAATTTTTTGTATTTGTATTAACTATATAGTCCATAACATACCATTCTAAATTCATAAGGTTTTCTTTAATCATTACAACATTATTAACTACGTTTTTCATATATTAGGGAATTTTATCTCCATATAGAATTATTATTTGTGAGGGAAATATTTTTATTTTTATATTTCCTTGAAGTCTTATCATTCTACGATCATTGTTTCTTCTTCATTATTATCATTAGGAATTAATGAACACCACTGATCTTCATACCAAAAGATATGATAAACATCCATAACTACCTTCTCCCTTTCAGATAATCCCATAGAATAATATATATTATCTAAGGATTTTTTCAATAGTTTAGATACCAATTGATACGTGATTCCATTTAATGATGGAGTCCACTAATTCATGTAATAGTGAACAAAATTTTCACCATGTTGTGGATCAGTAGGCTTCCCATAAATGGAATTTTTATTTCTCAGATCCTAAAAAAATTCAACATTGTTTTATTTTTTTCAACTCCACATTCATTATCATTACATGGAGGGAAAACCAACATGGTTTACATGCCTTAATATGGTTTTCATTCCTCCCACTAGGAACCATTTCCAAAAAAATGGTATACACTAGATTAGATAATCAATCTAAGATTGTAATTTTGAAACTACTGAATCACATAACATAAATTGATAATTTATATATAACTAATCTCAAAATCTTACGTTTGATTTGAATGGGAATATTCTCAACATATTCCAAAGGGTTACATTACAAAATATAAGTTTTTTCAAAATATTCTTTCCATGTTTTCTACTAGACATTCTCTTATACACCCTATTTGGAAAACAACCCTAGTAGCCCAGAGTCATTGATTATTTTATTATATTGGCACTATATACATGAAATCACATATATATGGATAAAATAGTTCATATTTCATGTAAAAAAATGTATAGTTTATTATTATATTAAAATTCAAAATATAACACATCGTTATATTTTCATTTAGTAAACCATTATTCTCATTATCATAAACCTATGTATAACTCATAAAAATTTTCCACAATCATGGGTATAAATAAACATAATAATGGGGTGAGGTATAATGATTAGTAAGGGTTTAAATAAAAATAATTATAACATAAATAAATAATTCATTACTATGGAATAATTAATATATACCAAAACAAATTATTTAATAACTAAAGAATCATGATGAATTATATAGAATGACTGAATGATGCTGAAATAATTCTATATAATTAATAACATTATATTTAAACACATGCATTGATATATAACTAATATTTAAAATCACAAAAATACAATCACGTCCTCATTCGATGATATTGTATATAAATGGGCAAGGTTCTACCCAATTCCCTAATTTGTTTGTTTCACGATACTGAATGATGCATCAAAATGATATTGAGAGCCTCATCTATCACATAATATGTACTATTAAAACATAATATAATATGTTCCAATCATAATCTATATAAAAATTATTATTCAAACAAATATATGAATGTATAATAAATACTCAAATCAATAAACCCAATAATAAACATTCCATATTAATATGGTCAAGGGAATCAAATTAATATGGCCATAATCAAAATAATAATAAACAATTATGAAAAAAATATTTGGTTTTATTATATGAAAATAACCTCAGAAATATAACAATTTCAAAAAATTTATGTTAATATATATTTAAATACCTTAAAAAGACCACTGGATGTTTTTGATGAGAAAACACTATTATTATTCAAAGCATGAATATTTAAACATCAAAAATAAGAATGAAACCATTTTTATTGAATAGAAACTAGTAAAATTGTACTATAATATTAAATTAAATATTATTATAGATGGATGTAAATTCAAATTATGATGTATCATTTAGTAAGTGTACATTTTATTCACACTGTTGAAAAAGGGATTAAAAGTATCACCTTTTTGAAAAGACAGAAATATTCCTTTTAAATCACTTAGTAAAAGTAATGAATGAGTAAATATTCCCATAATGAACCATTTTCGTTTAAAAAATATAATTTAAAAAATTTAAGGCATCATATGTTTATGGAAGGAAAATATTCTCCAATAAGGTTATAAACAACCCATAATAATGATGAATGTTTGATATAACCCATAAATGAAGTCCAATTTAATTTTTACACATTCAAATATAATATATAATAAATATAATTTTATTATAATTTTTTTGACTTATTATACACACATATATAAATAAATTTTTTACTCAAATACTTTTTAATATTATTTTTTTCTTTCTAAATTACGATTTTAAGTAATAACTGCATAGTTTTTCAGGTTTATTTTGGTTCGACGGTTTCTACTATTGTACATTTATTAAGGATCCATAATATTTATAATTTTAATACTGATATAAAATTTATATCTATTAATAATATATTATTTTATGTTATTCTATAAAATTTAGATATATAAAATTAATTACACAATTCATGGAGACGGTAGGGATTACAAACACAAGAATGTTGTTTTTATTTTGGAAAGGATGGAATGAATGAAGATTATATTATAATTAAACATTGTATAACCATTAATATATCATAAAAATAATATATATTCAGTAAATACCATGTTTCTACCATCTAATAAATATTGAATTTAAGATCAAATCACATCACATCATGGATGTGGTAGTCAACTTTTATGCATATACAATATTATCTTTTCCTAATGTATGGGAAGTAAATAAGGTATAGGTAACATTATAATTCAAAAAAATTAATTTTTGTATAATTTTTATATATGATCATTAATACTATTATAAAATAAATTCATTTGTTATTTTGATGAAAAATAAATTATTTCTCTAATTGCTGATGGAATGTTATGCATCCAAACAAAAAATAATTGCAATTACTATATAATGAGAGTGAGGTTGGATAATTGTGGTTTCATAATAATAATAACATATAATTATATTTAGGCTATTATATTTTTGATCTTATAATAAATTAATGTGATTTATAATAGGTAATATAAAAAATAAATAGAATGTGTTCAGGAATAAAAATTACCTATTCTCCGGGATCCCAATATTAGACTATTTTTTATGGAAAATATGGTTGATATTTTTGGGATAAAATAATCTATAAAACGTGTATAAGTATGTTAATAAGAAAAATGTTATGGTTTTTCTCATGATATTTAGCTCAATGTGATGTAAACATGTGGGGGGACATTAGGAATTTCATAAAATATTTAATTATAATAAGTTCATTATCAAGAAAAAAGTACAAATGGACTTGAATTCAATATTATTGAAGGATATGGTTGATAAATCATCTTATAATAAAAATTCGATACATATTTTTGTGGTATGAAAAAAATATTTTGGTTTAACACCTTATTTATTCTATTTAAGCACTTATTGCAATACCATATTTCTAAAATTAAAGGGTTGTAAAATTACATATAAGTTATTTATTTATTCATGAATCGATATGTGATGAAATCAAAAAAAATTATTATCCATTATCTTATGTCAATATTTGAATGTTTTTTATATAATTTAATAAATTATTATATTGATAAAATAATTTTAATGACAATTTCAATAATATTCTTTTAATATGACTTCAAATACATCAATAAAAAAGATAATTTAAATATAATTTCATAAAAAATTACTAATATTTTACATTGATCTATAAAATTTTTCATCAGATTAAATAATTAAAATATATCTTTTATAATATTTTTTGAATCAATTTTTTATTTTTCTATTACGTAAATAAATAATGTATTAACTTGTTAGAAATAATACAATCTAATTATTTAGTATAAAAAATTTAAAACCATTTATTTCCTGAAAATAATTACATTAATAACAAAATATATTATAATTTAACTTCATATCTTTATTTTTTCTCTATGTTAATGGAAATTAGATATTTAAAACTAATAGAGTTACATTTTGTTACTTTCATTAATTTAAATATTATGCGTGACATTTTCGTGGACAAGTGTCCATTAAACAAGTAAATTTTTATCTTAAGGTGATAATTTTATAATTACATTCATATAATAATAATTAGGAAAAAATATAGCGTCCTTATAGATTATATCTAACCAATATTAACCTGATTTACCTTCTATCGGGGTTATTAATTCTATTGTAGTTGTTATTGATAATTTCTAAGAAATAAATTGTTATAAATACAAAATTTGAGCCTCATGATTCAAAATGTGTAATAATTTTTATAAAATTATATCTCTATATATGGAGTAAATAATTATCTAATAATGTGAGAAACACTCAATGAAAATTTATTTTTGGAATATTATTGATTTTAAGCATAATATTGCATTTATTGTTATGGTATCCCTACTAAAAACTATAAATGGATGGTCAAAAATTACTAAATATATAATATTTATACACCATTTGAATTATTAATCAATGGTTACAACATAAAATTAATTAGATATATATATATATAGTACATAAAAAATTTGTTTCATAGAAAAAAAATAATTTAATATCAAATAATTTTTTTATTAATAAAAAAGGAATTTATTTCATAAATTTATAAACCGTAAAATTTTTATTATTTAGTTTTTCCTTATAAAACCATCAATTTTAAACTATTAGGTTATAATTGTCTCATAATAATGGGTTGTGGTTCATTTTAACTAATTTTTTTTGCAACCCAAGATATCAAAGAGAACAAATCTCATTAAAAAGAGACATACCATAAAATCACAAGGTGCAAGATAGATATCCTAGAGGGTGTGTGTACATAGCTTAATTTCAGTGTTACATAACCAATATATATAATTATTATGTCCATTTATCATTTATATTAAATTATTTTTCAATTTTGAATGTTGGGTTAAATTTTCAGGATATTAATAGGGTATTAATTATAATATGAGAAACATTATGTTAAAACCAAATAACGCACATGATTATCATGGAATATGTGTGTTATGAAAACATTAAATTGTCAATAGAAGATATTTAAATCATAAATAAATAATTTGGATATGATATGTGGTGAGATGGGATATGTATTTCGGGGATTCAAATTGACCATGCCCAAATGATGGGTTCAATGGAAATGATTTCAACGAAAGATTGTGTTAGTAGACATTATCCAATGCAATAAATGCATATTGTTTTCCTGAAAGATGTGGTGGCCTAAATTACATTAACAAGTTGATTCTCCAATTTATTCTAGGGTGCACACACCACTAGCAACCATAGATGGTGTACGCTGATTCAAACAAATATGATATAAACCATTTAAATGTGGGATGAGATAATTAAAAATATAATATATTTATGTAGTCATAAAATTACTAATGTTTCGTTGTTATGGGGAATTGAGGACTATTTAATAAAGATGATGACCTGTTTCTAAATTTGACATATATGGTCTATATTTCACTATAAATCATAAAAAATAAGATTAATCACATTGTTATCATAATATAAATTTCACCCCAAGAATGAGATTTAATGTATAATATTCTAATGAAAATGGGTGGATCATATGTTTACTATGGTTAATAAAAATTATGTAATATATTTTTTGGCCTAATATATGTACTATAGGACAAAATTATATATCTAGTATTATCTAGAATCAATTAATATGATTTTACAAAAATCATGAAATTCCATGATTTAGATCTTACTTATAAAGAGGTGTAATAAATATATGAATGAAAAGTTAAAGTAAATGGAAGAAAAGTCAATGTCAATTGGTTTATATATCGAAAATATGGTCTAAGTGTTGTTAACTTATTTGAGATGGGTTATTTGTAATCAATAGTTTCTGTATTGTAAAAACAATAAAATAACACATAGTTCTTGTTGGAAGTTCATTGACTTTTACCCTAATATTGGTCTATTAGAAAAGAAACGTATGTTGAATACTATTACAATAATCATTATATCTTTTTAATACATTTTTGACCATTTAAAATATACCAAAATTATTATTTTAATGTTCCTATTGTATGGACAAATTTTAATATAGTTTAATGTCTAATGGAATGCAATTTTATTCCACATAGTTTAAGGTCATATTCACAAGACAGATATGTGGATGATTGGTCAATTATATGTGTGGTACACATAATGAATTTTAATTTTCATACATATGTGTCATAAGACAGATAAAGATTCATATTCCATGTAGAAACATGAGTAGGATAAGGGATAAATGTTATTGGTTAATTAGATATAATTAATATAATAATTACATCATATACCATTAGATAATGATTGGATTCATATAATTTTATGGAAAAGGGGGGCCTCTGGATGGATCTGGCTCTTGTATATGGGAAACTAACTGTTATGCATTATTAATATGTGAATTTTTTATAAACCCTATGGGAATAAGTATGATCTTAGCCTAATGGAATATAAATGATGGTATTTGTGGATTCACATAATATATTATGATTAGACACCATAATATACCGAATGATAAAAATAATCATGTTATGCAAAATTATTAATCATTGGATGGTTTTTTCATAGTTCAGGGACCTCTTAAAAAATCATTATCAATAGAGGAGAAATAATATATTAGAAACATAAAAATTAATCACTAATATATATATACAAAAATCATGTCATACATAATAGTCCACTATAATTAATTTAAGCTTTTTAATGATAAACCATGTATCTTGAATTATATTATGTTCTGATAAAGAGTTGATAACTTTTAATTTATGGTTACCTAACTATAAATATTTCAATAAAATATAATTTTATAGGTATTAGTGTTCTTGGAGTTAATTTCTACTAAAAGTGATATTTACATGCTAATATGTCATTTATGGTTGTCTGATGGGGACTATTTCCCAGTATTTCAGGGTTTTTGACATTAGAAGTCATTATATCCTATTTAAATTTTTATAGTTAAGGATTGAAGATTAGAATTTGAAATTATGAAATTCAATTCAATAAAATATATATATTAATAATATACATCAACTTCACATGATCAATTGTAATCGAGGAGAAAACTAAATTGGATTTTTCCTTATTATGAAGTAAGGTTCAACACACTTCAACTGATTCATCTATCATTTCATCCAAGATATAATATTGGTTATCCATGAGAACAATTATTATTATTGAATTAAAATGATAAGTTTATCATTATTATTATATAATATTACGACATAATTTTTTTAATCACAAGGTTGTGCAGTGTGCATAACCATTCCTCATCATTTCCCTCTAATTTATAAAGGTAATTTTGATATTGATCATATTCATAAAATTGACCACATGATGAATTTAAAATTAAAGGGAACTAAACATTAAATGGTAGAAATACCATAATCATTTATAAAATAGAATATAGGGTCACCCATGTCATAGTAATCGATATGGTTTGATAATCCCATAAAACACACAAGTTTATATTTGGGAATGACTTCTATTCATTTTGGACCATAATCCAAATTATATTATATGAAACATTATTGAATGAGTTTATATATCAGTTATCAACTATATAATATCATAGTGAAATTTTGGATTGGATTTTTTACTCATGATTAAAATTTATTAATGAAGAAGAAATGTAATTTATGTTATTTTCCATTAAAGTTATTGATGATGAACTACATATGGATATTATTTAAGACTGTATAAAAATGATGGATCTATAATTTAGGGTTATTTCATAAGAACTACATTTCCACATTTGGAGAAAAAATATTGGCAGTAAGAATAAAAATCAACAACTTCCTACTGTCTAGAGGGTATAAATCCATTACATTTATTTCTCATATAAATAATTGATAAAAAAATTTGGTGATGAAAATTGGAACATGATACTGACATATATGTTTTTCATGATCCTCTCTTATATGTTATTTCATTATGATATCTACACTATCATGTATTATTTTTATTTAGAGTTATGGAAATCTATTTAGTTGGTGGAATAACTCATTTAAAAAATGGTGGGTTCCGCATGATCAACCAAGGAAATTTTTAATACCAGTGTTTGTTCCACATTCTTCAATGAACCTGAAAAACACTCTATCAAAGACTCATTCTTCTAGGGCTATTCAAAAATTTAGGGGATCAAAAAGAGTGAATTTATTTTAGCAAATTGACATGTTATTTATCAAAATTATTCAATTTAAGGATCTATAAATAAAACTATTTTATTATAGGATTCGAAAAAAATTTATAATTTTTTATGAGGATAGAGAATCATCTTTAGCATACAAATATTTAACATAATTTATTACATTCATAAAATTATTGAAATATGAATAAAAAACCATGTGATGTCAGATTTGTATGTTCATATCAAATTAGTTTAGATATTACAAACCTATAACTATATTACCTATTGAATCTTATTTATTGTTCAATAAATAATTTATTTTTTATAGAGTTGGATTCAATTTATATTTAGATCTAAACATTCATAAATAAGCATTAAAGTTAATCACTACACCATTCTTTATAGAATGGTCACTATTAATTTTCTTGATCGCAAACTCTAGAGCCCCATTAATATTTTTTTTAGAAGAATATTTTTTAGAAATAACCTGTGACTATAATAAGGGCCTATAATTCTAGGTAAATTTTGGTTCATCACTTTAAATGATTGAAGTAGTAATGTTAAAAAAATTATAGAGTGATGAATACAATTATAAATACAATAATGATGAGATTTATATTTTCTATCCCTATTCAATCTAGAATCCTCACAAAACCATTAATGTATATATATAATTTTTTATATCTTTCAATGACGTAAAATACCTCTTCATAACAGATTCTATATAAAATATAAACATCACTATAATTGGTTGTGTTGTGATTAAATATTCTAATTCTATCACATTGATTTCTATTTGAGACATGAATTGGTTTAAAAACTAGTTCATAGTGACTTCACATTAAAGTAGATAACTCACTAATATTATATTATTGATTATCAATTTGAGAAACAAAAAAAAGAGTAATGGGGTGGATCTAGTTCTATTTAAAATTGGGTCTCACCATCTACACTATACATATAAACACAAGTTGTTTCTCAATATCATAATTTTGGTTCTCATCAACCAACATAGATCTATAATGTATATGGTTAATCTTCTCTCCTCATGTATCACATTTCTATGAATTTATGGAGGTAATAAATCATTATATTATTTAAATATAGAATTTTGGAGTACCCCATCTATGATTGTAATAACGATATGGGGGTGAATAAGGTACATTTATATATCATTGAAGTATTTATTAAAATCAGCATCCCAGTGATAGGGGACCTCCTAATCACCAACTTTGTATTGGTGAAAACAATTACTGTGATATTAGTTATGAAGTTTCTAATATGTAACTGACGTCACAATATTCATATAAATTCATTATGGTAATAATTATGATTTGTATCATGTAGTTCCTTTACTATTTTCATGACAATTATCAACATGGCTCTGAAACCATATTTTTTTGGGTTCATCAATTTGATGTTCTATTATAGTTTGTTGGAAACTATATATATATTATCTTGATTATTATATGAATATTGATATTTTATCAATAATTTCCACATATATTCAAACATCCATCACCATAATGAATTACAAGTTACACATCATGGATTGTTGAAATGTAGAGCTATCATTTTATATGACATATGTAAAAATTGGTAATAATATAATCCATGGGATGTATTAAACATAGTGGACTCTATATTTTTGAGGTCTATTCAGATCTGGATTGTAAACATAATTCATGTATATAACAATTTGGACATTAAAGCTAGATTTTGTATGAATGAATAATTTTGTGGTCGAGACTGTGAAATCATTTATTGGAATGTGATGACTGAGATCCTTAAAATCAATAATCACCTATATTTTTAAATTATTTATTAATGTGGAAAATGTTTTCCATGAATGTTGGGAATTAATATCCAAAATTAATTTATCAGTGATCAAGATATGAATCTTAGGTTCAACAATGATTGACTATATTACATAGACTACCTATTTTACCAGTTTTCAGACTTGATTATAAATCAGTAAACACAAATATTGAAAATCCTCCAATTAACCAAAACTGATTATTATTGTATTATTCAATGAAAATTACTCTCAATGGTCCATTAAGAAATCGATTTAAATCACTACATCAGTACTAATTAATATGAGGAATATTCTTCATATCGTGAGTTCTCTATCATTTTTGATGATTTGGTAATAACATATTTATTCCCAAAACAAATACCAATGTCTAAAAAATGGAAACTCATTTTCATTTGTGGAATGGGATGAACCAGACATCCTCTATTTTGTTTTTTACAAGATAAATTTATGTTCTCTAGTTTTATAGCCTATATAATGTTTTTCAAATGAGTCCTAGAGAATTCAAAATCGAATTTATGTTACTATGAAAAATTTATAGTTCATGATTAAAGGTTTCATGTAGTCATATTACACCAACATAAATGATTCATGATAATTATGGTCTAAATGTTTTTTCTTCTCCACCCTCATTGATATTTTACTTTATTATGGATGAAAATAAAATTTTAAAACAGTCTTCTTCACTAAAAAATATATTTTAATGTGGATGATAATAGCTTAGTTATAATTTCAATCACTATCGGATGAAGTGTAAATTACATGAAATGGTGTTTGGTCTTCCAATTCATGGGGTAATAAAACTAAATGCGTCTAATCAATCTTGGGTACCATTAATGGATTTTTTATGTTAATTGATTTATTACTACCAATTACATAGATTTATTTAAGGTTGTGATAATTATGATATTTCCTTAACTATAATTGAGGTAATTAGCGTCATTAATGGTTGATTCAATCATAGAACATCAATTTCTTGTAGCCATGTGATCAGTATCATTTCATCCAATTGTCACATTTCAACGCATTCCTATTCGATACCACCTTACTCTCTCATTCTATATTATGTAGAGTGGAAGATATATATTCATATATATATATTGAATATATTTATATTATTAAAATTCTAGATTCAGTCATCATATAGGGTATACAATTGGATTTGAATAACTTATCAATTTTATAAAACTATGTCTGGATGAATAGTCGGTAATCATATTGAAAATCCCTAATAACTTCATTGGGTTTTCTTATCTCTAGATGATTCTCCATTTTTATCTCTATGTATTTTGAAAAAAATAATGGAACATTTTCCTTACATATGTAATAGAATCTATTAGCATGATATTTGATGAATTAGTGATTTTTCACCCTATTTTTTCCATAATAAGGGAACTTTTATTTTATCTATTATTGTGATAGAGGTATTACATTATGATGTGTTATAATGGGAATTGGATATGGAACTAGTATTGGTTTGATCAAGAGGGTTATACTTTTTTCGACATAAGGATTATTTTCTTATATTCATGGAAACTAATAAGGGGTGCCTTTAGAACATTGACTATATTCATCTTTGGGCGACACTACAAAATTAAACTCTATTAAATCATTAGAATACTTCAACAGAATATGTATCATTTAAAACTCATCATAAATACATTCCAAACATATTACAAGAATATTAACATGGTTACGATTCCGATTTAGTGAATTATTTTATCCATTCTACCAAATGAAAATATCTTATAATAAATAATTTTATGTTTTTATTTATTTTTGAGAAGATAAAAACTATTATCTCTCTCACTATATAAATGAACTAGAATAGGTACATCCATCACCATTATTCTCCAACAGTTAGAGACTCATGTAGTATGTTTTTGTAAATTATAAATGTTATGTCTTACAATTTTTAATTGAAATAGAACAGATTCACTTCCTCATATATATATAGGTTTACTTTAATTTGGCCTTATTAATAGACAATGTTGTTGGGCTGCTAATATGGGTTACATCTTTAATAAAATATTTGTAATGTCGATTACCCAATGATTGGTGGAGCATAATACATGTCAAACACTTATGGAATGGTATAATCCCATATATCACTAATGTGTGTGTCCCCTCCATGTCATTAATCTAAGAATAAAGGGAATATAAAAATTCACTGAGTTTTAATGGATCTTTTACTATGGGTGATACTCTATGTGTACTGGGAAGAATTTGATGTGGTGGGTAACTGTAACACCAGTTTTTTTATGAAATATTTTCTGAAAATAATTTTAATTTTTAAATGGATTCACTTGCATGCAATAGAAATTCTAAACAAATAAGGTGAAGACTTTAGTATAAAATTACCATTTTAACCAAGCCATTAAGATATTAGGGAAAAATATCAAAAACTTATAAAAATGTACGCTGAATTCATTAGAATCCAAATATTTTTCAATAACATATTTATGAAATATATATTTGTAATTTTTTTTTAATAAATTGGAGTTAATTACAATTATTTAAATAATTATATATTTTATATACTTTATAAAGAAAATTATTCACCCTCTAGATATTTTTATCATAGGGTCTGTATAAACCATATATGATGAATAATAATCAAAATTTTCCCAAAGGATAATTTCCCTCTTTTTAATGGTGAACCCCTACTAAATTAATATTTTAAAACATTAATAAATTTTATATGAAAATATAAATATGTTCTTTTGAATATGAATATATGAATATACTTTTTATGAATTTTTTATATTTTCTAATAACATTCATTTTTTGATGGATAGTAAAAGTACACTAAATTTTAAGGGAAAAAACTTTTTAATAAAAATAATCTATATGTTTAAATTATAATTTTTCATGTTTTTAATCTATAAGTATAATATTTTTCTATGATTCTATATATTTATTTAATTTTAATTAATTTTATATAGAATTCAAATGTAAAAGCATTTCAACCTTTTGTAATGTTTTATCTACTAAAACATGATCTATCATTCTTAAAATGTGATTATTTTAATTAATTAATAAATATTATGTTCATTTGATATTTTAAAAATTATTATATGTTTTTTATGAGTATGTCCAAATTATGTAAATATATTCCCTTTATTTTTTGGCATTATGAATAGTAACATCGATAAATTTTTATAATAAAGTAAAATGGTAAATCTATTAATCTAGGGTAAGAATAATGTTATTAAATAACACTAATAATTTTCCTAATATCATTTAATGAGTGTGTTTTGGCCTAAATCATTCTTGGGTAGAAATGTTGTCTATTCGATAATACATGGATGAAATTAGGACATTTAATTAATTTTATCTAAATGAATGATAATTTTTTTTGCTCATATTTTAATTATTGTATAAGTATTAATATAAGGTTATAAAGTAAATATATTTTATTATAAAAAATAATTTAAATCATAAAATGATTTTATTTTTCCGGATAATTTATTTTTAATTATAAATAAATTAATACTTACCCTAAATGCTTTTTATATAATGATGGTGAAGTTATTTAATTGATGGGAAATTAAGAAAATATTTATTATTAAAGATATAATTAACATTAAAAGACACAAATAATTTATTAAATCTTATTTATTGAGTATATATCGACCATAATCATACAAGTATAGAGTTATTTACCATTTAGAGCCGTATAGATGACCTTATGAAAGATATATTATTTTATTTATACTGATGATAATCCTGTCACATTCATGTTTTAATAAGTATAATTTTTTTTAATGAAGGATTATACAGAATATATATTAAATGTTAATAATTATAATTAAATATAGAGGATTTATCTTTTTCATGGTATTTTATTATTAATTATTCTTTAAAATATAATATTATTAAATCATTACACAAACATGTTGTAGTAATTAATTTATTAAGGGGAATATCAAATAAATATATTTAAAAATATTAAAATAATATAATATGGGATAACTAATATGTCCAATGAATTTAATAGATTAACATTACCTCTTAGTAATATAATAAAATATTTTGTTTTATGTAAACTTTTTATCATAATAATTTTAGAAATCAATCAATTTAATAATGTCAAAATTAAAACTACTAATTATTTATCAAAATAATGTTTTCTTATGTTATTTAATAAAAATAATAACATTTTTAAAAATATATAAAAATTATTATACAGTCTAAAACGCCCAATGGTATTTATATATTGTCTATTTATATCAAATAAGTAAATATTTATCTGTTTTTATATAAATATATTTGTTACACTAGGTAAAAATTAAATTGAATAACTAGGTGTTAATTAAAATGATAAGGATTAAATTCATAGAAAAACTCTTTTAAATTTATTGGTTGATACGATTATATACCTATATAAAATTATCTTTGAAATTTTGAAATTTTGGAAGAGTTTTTATGATGTCATTATATAATAAATTAATATTTTTGGAGATGCCAATAGTGCCCCTCACCTCAATTATAAAAATGAACCTCCTCACTCATCTATTCAGTTAACATTAAGAATTAAATATTGGACTTCTTCTTCCTATATTCCTTGTTAAATTACCTTGTTACATTATATCAGTTCTTTTATTGCTCAAAGACCATCTCTAGTACTTTAAGAGGATATTTAGATGGATCATGTCAAAGAAGAGGTAATCTCCTCTACCGATTCGTTAAAACTTCATTCTTCTTCTAGTTCCTATACATGACTTTTTAAATTATAAATTGATATCACTATTATCACTTATAAAATGATATGGTTTTATAATTATTAAACAAAAATATTTAGTCTTCTATCTATCTTGCGAATATTGAAATCACTACATCTCTGTATGTACAAATTATTGTCTCCACATCATGGGATAATATTTTATTCGACACCACATTACTTTGATGGTTAAAATGGTGAAAATAATAACTATATATTATTATTATAAAAAAATATTGAATCTAAAATATTATAAACCATCCACTTTCATACCATTCAACAATTATTAGAATAATATCGTCACACGTGGGTATGTATGACCTATTGTCCCTATAATGCGATGTGATGCGTTCTACGAGATCTTCAATAGAGACATATTATATAAATAAGTGGAATGAAAATATTATATATATATATATTACTAATATAATAATTTATATGGTATAACTATAACCAATGAGGAGGAACACTAACATATCTGACAAACCATGCGTAAGGAAATAAAGATGTTAACACTCAATGGATGTGTAATAATGTTACTAAAAACAGATGATAATATGATAATATATTCTATCATAAACGTGATGTTAATTTTTAAATAAGTTAGGGACAATATTTAAATCATTATATAGTAGTTTCATATACACACAAGTCATATTACACTTAAATTAATAGATAATTTCACCTTCTCATTATTAAATGAGACAGTTTATACATAAGTATTAATTGGGGTATATTATTCATCTATGACCATGTTTCCTAATATTATATTCCAAAATATATTCATTCTAAATTACTAAAAATTTTGGAGTCAATTTTACCAATTGTTTAATTTTTATTAAATGGATTTAAATGAATCTTTTTTTTTATTTTTGATAGGAGGTAATTTTTGAATTTTCCTGCAAAATAACAAGAAGAATGATGTTTTAATTCTACAACATGAATGTATTTTTATATTTTCATAAAACATTATTTCCATGAAACCTCATTTAAATGATTTCAATTTTATTTTAAAATAAATTGTTTTCTTTTAAAATTATATTGATATTGAGAAATAATTTTTTTAAAGAATATACGATCTTTTACTCATGATTTTATTTGAAGTGTTATATCAAAAAAATACCTTATAAGAAGGAATTATTTAATATGTTTATGTTTAGTGTATAATATCCTTAATTTGTTGGTGGTTTTATTATGTTTATAATGGAATTTTATTTATCAAATCCATATTTTACATTGATTATGTTATGATGGTATAATATTTAAAGGAACCCATTTTATTCCTTAGTGTATGATGAATTATTTATTTTTGTGTGGAAAACGTAAGAATGATTTCATTATTAGATGGGTGGGACCTATATCTACCTACAATGCATTGGGTAAATATTTATATATCATGTGATAAACATGGATATAATGGGAAATAATCTCTTTTTAGTAGTACATGGTTGTAATGAGTATTGAACACAGTTTAGTAATTGACTTTATCTACTATGATGGTCTTGGAATTGAGCCTTGACTAATATGAAATTATTTTCAATTATTATGTGTATACCAAATAAATTTGTGTCTTATGTTATGGTTCTTGGTTTTACATTCATAGAGTATTATGATTTTTTATGATTTTTCCAATGAATAATGTAGTGATATTACATACGCATGATGAAATTTTCAATGTTATGTTCATATGTATTATGATTATGTTATAGTGAATATATCCCTTTTTTATCCTTACTGAGAATCTAAGATCACCATTTTTTATGTTTGTCTTCCCTAGGTCAAGAATAAGTTTATTATGTAAGATATGTCAAAATGGGTCTAATTATAATGAAATAAATGGGAGACAATGAAGATGTATTAAGAAACATTGGTTTATGTTTTCACATTTTATAAAGACACTATACCTATATATTCTTGTAATGGATTTGGTATATGTGTTAATTAATATTCATAAATTGTGATTTAATATCTATGTATGTATAGTGTGGTCACTATAGTTGGTATTAGAGGGGAGGTATAATTATCCTTTAGAATCTATGATGATATACCATAGTAAGAACCGAAATGATAAGTCAACGTATAGGTAATAATCCTAGTTTTTAGAACTGATCATGAATAATATAGGATAAAATGTAAAGGGAACTAAATTGAAAATATATTCATGTTTATGTGGTTTCGCTATTATGATAATTGTTTCTCACACTATGATTATCGTTTTTAGTCAATGCCTGGAACCAGGAAAAACCACGTTAATGCTGAATGTGTTTGGAAATGCAATTATTTCCATCCTAAAAAACCAAATGTTACTAGATTTAGAATGAAATTTTTTTTTTCGATGATGAGACTACATTATCAAGCTATTAATCATGTATGACATTTAAAAAATGAAATGATGGAAAAAATTCTTGTTGAGTTATACATGAGGTGGTTTCCACCTTCATTTAGTGGGACTTCTAATCCATTAGTTGTTGAAAAATGGATGAGTACCATTGAAAATATATTTTTAGTTCTCAAATGTTCATAAAATGATATTTTTATCATTTAAGATTATCATTTATATGTTGAAGTTGATTAATGGTGGAACCTTATCAAGATACAAGATAAAGTATGAAATTGAATATCTAGTATTCGAAAAGTTCATGAACATTTTTTCAATAATTATGTTCCCCATATTCTTCGAATAATGATGAAGAAGGAGATTCAAAAAGGACGATGAATCCATGGGTACATATGAAAAAATATATACAAGACATTCAAGGAACACTTTTTGAATTATTGTCCATCGTAAGAGAAAAATGAATTGATTCTTGAGTGGCTTAAAACCAAGTCTCTGATGGGATATTATTAGTAAGGGAGTTAACTTCCTATGAGGAAATAATTTGATATAATCATGTGGTTCATGAAAATATTTGAGTAACCAATCAGTCCTATGTGTTTGATACGAAGATAAAAATGGAATTGAAAAGGAAAATATAAAGTTTACACTAAAATGAAGATGAGTTTTCCCTTATGTTCAATGTGTAAAAATAAACATAGAGGAACTTTTCTAAAAATACGAGACAATTTTTTATGTGTGGGAGAGAAGTTCATTGGGTATTTTAATGCCAATGTGATGGGAAAAATATTTCTAATTATATAAATTATGGAAGGGCTACAATGAATGAACATCCAAGAAATCAATGTTACATATGTAAGGAAATGGGTAATTATGTCAATAAATTTCTCTAATTCAAGGGTTATTGACAATAATCAATTTCACAAGACTATTACATGAAATAATGAACAAAACTCACATGATATGAATATCGATGATGTGTGGTATGAACATGAAGTGGTGAAAGGTACACTTAACATCCACTCTATTGTAGAAAAATATTTATTTCATTCTGGATCCATCGACACATTTATTTCTGATAAATTTTCTATTTGTATCCTTGTATTACCTCACCAATTAGATGTTGATATAGATGTGGAATCTTTTATAGTCACATTTATCACATAAAAAGTTAATAATTATTCTCTAGTTGGATTTTTTGGTAATCTCATTCCTTCAAATAATTAGAATATTTCTATACTATAATTATATGTGATTCTGACATGGATTAGATTACTCTATATAATGATCAGATCAATTTCCAAGTAGAGGAATTCAAATTTCATATTCTAGGTATATGTATGATCATCGTTCAATGCAATTATTAATATGACCTTCCAGTAGAAATTTCATCCATCTTATGGGTCTTGCTTCCTATAAATGTATAGTATCTATTAATAATGGTTGGAGAGATGCTCATAATTAATAATACACAATGTTTGTGGGGGGGGTTATGATGTATTTCATAAAGAATTTACATTTCTACACCAAACAGTGATGTTGAGATTTCAATAGAACTCAAACCAAGTGATATGCCTATTTCAAAAACACCTTATATAATGTCCCCAATTGAGTTATAGGAATCAATGAAGCAACTACCTGAGAATCGAAACAAGGGATTCATATTCCCTAGTGTGTCTCCTTTGGGTGCAGTTATTCTATTTTTTATAAATAAATATGGATCAATGAAACTCTACATTGATTATAAAGAACATAATATTATCACAATGAAGAATAGATATCATATTCCCCACATTGATGAATCATTAAACCAATGACAAGGTGCTCAATTCCTTTCCATGAGCAATCTTCATTTATGATATCATCGTCTAAGGGAAAATATGTAGGATATAAAAAAGAAGACATTATATATAAGGTATAGACACTATGAATTTATAATGATGAATTTTGGTCTTACTAATTCCCCGTTATCTTCATGGATCTTATTAAAATATTCCATCGATAATATTTTGATTATTTGTTGGTAGTATTTGTATAAAATATTCCTTTCTTTTTTATGATAAATAATAGTATAAATATCACTTGACAATTGTATTTAAGAACCTAATAATATAAAATCATTTTGGAAAATTTATAAATTGTGAATTTTGGCATAAAAAAGATTCATTTTTAGGTCACATAATTTTAGGAGTGGGGATATCTATAGATCTAGTAAAAGAAGATGTTTTTGAATGTTGTCTAAGGTGCGAAATGGTAACTAAGATATGAATTATTCATGGATTGGATGCATATTATTGAAATTTTGTGCAATATTATTCCCTATTAATTAATCCACTCACCAAGTTGACTTAGAAAGGATTAATGTTCATTTGGACGGAGAAATGGGAATGTAATTTCTACGAGCTAAAAAAAGTGTAGTCAGTGCACCTGGGCTCATGCTTCTTTGATGTTGATATTGGTTTCTAATATACCCTGATACATTAAAGAATAGTATGGATTTTTTATCATGCATAATGATATGATTATATCATATACTTTACAAAAATAGAAAATCCATGAGAAAAATTACCCAACTAAAAATTTAGAGATCGCTGTGGTAATCATTACAGTAATGATATAAAGGTGTTGTCTTATTTTTGAAAGGTGTGATATTAATATTGATCATAAAATTTTATATTATATTTTCATACAAAAGTACTTGAATATGAATAAATGAATATATTTGGGGATGGGTAAAAATTTTATGTTTTCAATACATTACCACATTGAAAGAGAACAAGGTGGATAATGCTTTGAGTCAAAATGACCATGCTATCTTATACATGATTAATATCCGAGAAGATATAATATTTATGTATTTACATAGGATAGATCGTGAAATTTTAAATTAATGGGATAAATCTTTTCATTATAAAATTAATGGTTAACCACCTACACAATTGATGATTAAGGAGGCAGTTATGGATGATGGACTGATACAAAAGGATGAGAGAAATGTTCCTGAATTCAAACATGATTTTGATTAAATAATAAGGTTTAAGAACAATGTATGTATTCAAACAATAACTTAATTAACAAAGGATCTATTAGAGGGGATCATTGTTCATCATTTTTTATTCAAACTGGAAGAAAACAAATATAAACAAGGACCCTAAAGAGTATTTCTGGTCAGATGGAATGAAAAAATATGGTGTCTATTATTCATGGGTTTTCAGAATTTATGGTTTATAAATATAAGTCTAATGAGATGTTACAACCATTACACATACCAAAATGGAAAATGGAAATCCTAATTATGGTATTTTTCAACATACTTCCCAAATAATCTAAATGATATAATACTATATAGGTTATTTATGTTTGATAGCCAATGTCATAACACTTAATTAATAATAGATATGGTTTATATCCTGATTAGCATGATTGGATATATGTAATGGAATTGGTATAATTTTGTAAAGTACAAAATTCTATTATAATGGATCAGTATTTTAGATTTACCTCAATGTTCTGGTGATGTCTTTAGTAGGTTCTAGATAGGGAGTGTCATTTCATCACTATTTATCATCCTCAAATTGACAGTTTTAACGAGGGGGAAATTCAAAAAGTAGAACTCATGTTGAGAGCATGCTATATAGATTTCAAATGTGGTTGGGATGAAAATCCACCTTGGTGGTATTTTCTTAAAAAAATATCCTTTTCTCCAGTATTCATATGTCTTTTTACAAATCCACCTATGGAAAAAAGTTCCTAGCTCCAACATTCTTTAATGATATTGGGAAAAGAATGCTATTATGAGCATAGCATGTTGATGAAATGGCATAAAATGTCATATTTATTCGGTACCGCATAAGAGTTGATCTTATTTGAATTAAAATTTAAGCTAATAGATTATAAAGAGACATAGATTATGAGTTTGGTGATAAAATGTTTCCTTGGATATATACATGGAAGATTGAATTCATATTTTTATGGAATGGAAACTTGAGCACTAGGTATATTAGTCCTTTGGAAATTCTTGATCATGTTGGGTAGGTACCTTACCAGTTGACGCATCCACCAAATCAGTCTCCATTTTATAATGTGTCCCATGTATATATCCTAAGAAAGAACATACTTGATCCTTCATAATTACTAAATTCAAAAGATGTATCGCTAGAGAAATATATTTCTTATAACAGAAAACTGAAAAATATAGTGGATCATAGCGAAAATGATCCACGAAATAAGACCACCAGCGTGGTCAATGTTTTGTGGAAGAACCACAAAATTGAGGAAGATACATGAGAACATGAGGATGTGATGAGGAAGAAATATCCTCATATTTTTTCTTTAAAATTTCAATCATCAAGGTAAAATTTCAATTTATTGGGGGATTATAATGTAACAATAGAATGTTTTACCTAAATATATTCATTAAACAATGATAATTCATTAATAGCATAAATTTCTCACAATCATGAGTTTAAAAAAACCACGAGATGAACATTGAATAAAATAAACATTTATCCTAGATATTGTGTCTCTCGAATAAATATTAATAACATATGAAAATGTATGGTTAATTTATTGGATACCTATTATTTATAACAAAATAATAAATCAAATATATATTTGTATTCTTTTATTAATTAATTGAGTGAATTACTATAAGTTCATTTAATATATCTATTATATATCTGCTAAAATATTTTGGATATTAATTCAATATTTCTTTAATAGGGTATGAATAAACCCTATTTTGTGTATTAAAACATATATTTTTCAAAATCATATTTCCAACATTTAATGGAGAGTCACTTCTAAATTAATATATTGAGACATCAATAATTTTTATATTAAAATGAATATATGTTACTTGTAATAATTGTACAAAAATATAATTTGGATTGTGTTTTGATATTTTATGATAAATTTCAACTTTTCAGACTTAGTAAAAATACCAAATATTTTAATTGAAAACAACTTTTTTCATCAAATAATTTATTTTGTATAATTAAAAAATTTAATTTTATTAATGTATAAATATAATATATTTTTATCATTAAAAATAATAAATGTAATTAAAATTAATTTAACATTTAGTTCATTTGTATAAACATTTCATTATATTTCAATGTGCTGAATTTTAAAACATACTCTCTCTTTCCGACGGTGGGAATAATTTTAAATTAGATACTAAAAATTATATGCTTAGAATTTTTGAAAATTGATTCCATATTTGACATTTTTATGTCATAATTATTTTAATATCTTACATTAATTTTTTGACATTGTGAATATTAACTACAGTAATTATTATTAATACAGTAAAAAGTTAAATCAAGTAATTAAGGGTATGATTAATATTATGAAATTACCCTAACACCTATAAAAATATTATTGGATTAGTTTGATTCAATCAAAATAATTCTTGGGAAAAAATAATGTCATTAAAAAGACAATTATATGAGATTGTGACATTTAATTTATATTATTTAATGAAATGTTAAATTTTTCATACTAAAATTTTAATAACTATATCATTTTTATTATAAAGTTATATAGAATATAAATTCAATTATAAATATTCATTTTAAATTTTATTTGTTTTCATTATCATGATAATTTACTTGCAAATATTAGGATATAAATAATTGTTGTAATGACATATATAATAATGATCGAAAATTATTTAATTGAAGAGAAATCAATAAAATAATTATTATTAAAGTTGTGATAACCATTAAAATAACCAAACACTTGAAAAAAATTTATTGTTCTACTATATCCGACCCATAAACATCCAAAGGTTGAGTTATTGGACTTTTAGTTCCTTATATATGATATAATGATACCTATATTATTACATTTAATGTGATGATGAACATTTTATATTCATGTATTAATAAATCGGAAAAAAATTAACTGATGCATTATATAGAAGATATATTCTATTAGGAGTTTTATTATGAAATATTGAGGATTTATTTTTTCGATAGTATATAATTTCTAATTTTTATTGGAAGATTATCATATTAGATAATTATACAATGTTGTTGTAGTGATTATATTATTAATGAAAATATGAACTAAATATTATTAAAAACTATAAAAATAAATATAATTTGGGATATTTAATACGTACAATGAATATTATAGGTGAAATTTACCTCCTAATAATATAATAAATTTTTTTTTTCAATAGAGACTTGAAATATTAATATTTAAAAAAATATATTAATTTAATAGTTTGAAAATTAACACCACCCATTATTCATCAAAATAATTATTTATTAAATTATTTAAAAGTGTGAAATTATTATAAAATATTTGATAATTATTATATGGTCTAAACTGATCAATTATATTTATGTATGATTTATTTTATATTTAATAAGTATATATTTTACCCTTTTGATATTGAAATATTTGTTACCATTGTTAATAATTAAATCGAATAACTAAATGTTAATTAAAATTATAAGGTTTAAATTTAAAGAAAAAGTTGTTTAAAATTTATTATTTGAAATTATTATGACCATATATTATCTAATATTTGAAATTTGGTCATTTTTTAGGTTTTTTATTAGGGTTTAATTTTATATGAAGTTAATAAGTTTGGAGATCCCAAAAGTTCCCCTCACCACAATTATTAAAGGGAGCCTCCTCCCTATCTTATTGACATCAAATTAACCCTTCATTATTGGTAATCCCCCACCCATTTCCATTCTTAACTTCCGATATTATTTTTATATAGTTTCTTTTCTTCTTCAAAGAACAACTCTAGTGCTTTAAGTGGATATTTAGATTGATCGTGATGAATAATTTGTAATCTAACATATATATTCTTTAATCTCTACATCCACTTTATGATTTATTTCTTAAGAAAGTAATAAATATATTTTCACTAATGTTCTGAGATTTTTTTATGATTATTATACAAAAATATTCCATATTTTATACATGCATTGAAAAATGAAATCACCATGCATGCGTAAATATGTCTTACCATATCTAGGACATAGTCTAATCTATTTTTCACCACTTCCTTACTAGGATGGGTATAATGATGGAAATAATAAATATATAAAATTATTAATGCATTATATGGATTCTGAAATATTATAACTCATTCGCTTCAATACCATTTATCAATTATTTGAATTGTATCTTCGCTCATGTGTAGAATCATTTCACCGTCTCCACAATGCATTTTGATTCCTTATAAAAGATATACATTAATGCATTATTATATAAATGAATTGAATGAATAAATATGATATATATTATACTAATATAATTATACAAATGATATGACTATAACCTAAGAAGGTGAACAAGAAATCATTCGAAAAAACAATCATACAAAAATAATGAAGTTAACACCTAATAAATGAGTAATATTATTTCTAACAAACAGATGATAAAATGATTAAATATAATATCAAAAAATGACTATGATTATTAAATAAGTCAAGGAAATTATTTAAATCATTATAAAAGTGTTTCGGATATATACAATTTAAATTGGCCCTATTTTATGGGATAATTTCATAATCTCATTATTTTTTGTGATTGTTTATATGTATGTATTTACTGGGTTATATTTATCCAAAAAGTCTATGTTTCCAAACTATGAATCCCAAATTATATTATTTCTCTTATTCTACAACTTTTTAGAGTCAATTGTAACTATATGTGAAATTTTATTAAATGGTATGAAAGGAATCATTTTCGGTTTTCAATACGAGGTACTTGTGGACTTTTCTAGTAAAATTGTGAAGATAATGTTTTTAACATATATATCATGAGTTTATTTTTACATTTTCCAATCATCTTATTTTCATGGAACATAATTTACATGATTTTTAATGTATAATCAAATGAATTGTTTTTTAAAATAATTCCCAGAATTTTGAAAAAAAGAAAATGATTATGAATAATTATGTATATTTTACTCAACAATTAATTTCAAGTGTTATATCAAAATTATTTTCAATGTAAGATGGAATTATTTAACAGTGATCTGATTCAATTATAATATCCATTTTTTCTTATGGATTGATTGTGACTATTATGGAATGATATTTATTAAATCCATTTGTTTAAAATGGATTATGTTATGTTGGAATGAGGTTTAATGAAACAAATTTTAGTTATTAGGTAATCATGAATGATTTGTTTTATGGTGGAACATGTAAGAATGATTTTTTTATTAGATTGGTAGGGCCAATATCTCTCTCTAATTCATTGGGAAAATATTTATATCTCATGAGATAGAGATGGCTAGAATAGGAAATGACCGGGATCAATAGTAGAAGGATGGAACATGGAGTTAACTTGGATCAATAATTGGATTTGTACGCTATGATGGTCGTGGAAATGATCCTTCAATAATATGAAACGTTTTTTTATACTTATGTGTATTCCAAAAAAATCATGTATTATGTTATTAATTCTAGGATAATGTTCATTGATTTTTATAATCCTTCATGATTTATCCCATGGCATGATATCAAAATCATTCATATGTGTGATATGATTGTCAAATGTTATGTTCTTCTCTATTATGATTATTATATGGTCTATATCACCCTTGTTTACCTATATTTGGAATCTATTCTCAACCTTTCATTGATTTATTTTCCATAGGTAATGAGTAAGGTTATTAAGTAAGATATGTCAAAAATGGGTCTAGTTCTGATGAAATATGAGGGAGATAATGAAGATCTCTTCTGAACCAGTTTTTATGTTTTCCTAGATTCAAAATTCACTATACCAAAAATGTCATATCATGGATTTTTTATATGTTTTAATAAATATTCATCAATATTGAAGTAATATATATATTTTTAATGTATGTTTTTTATAGTAACCAGTTTTTATAGTTGATTACTAGCTTGTTTTGTCCATGAGTAAATATTATGAAATTGTAATCATTTCTATCCCTATAGATGGAAATCCTTACAATCCATATATTTTATAGTAAAGAAATTTTTTATTTCAACTAATTAATCAAAATGGAATCACACCATCCATAATGGAAGATCAATTATATATTCTCTTTTTGGACTAATAAAAGGGGATTCATTATCCATGGGTCAAGAAGTTCAATCAAAAGATATAGTTCCACTATGAAATTTGATTTGGAGGTTACTCAATATCTCTAAATAAATATTATATTTATAAATAGTTATCAATATATTGAGAATATAGAATCATAAAAGCTTCTTATGGATATGGTTATAACCACGCCATTTCCTTTCTGTCTACCTAAATCAAACTATGTAAATCACAATTTTATGTTAAATGGATATACTATTCCCTGAATTAGAGTCAAATATATGGTAAGCATGCCTTTATAATGAATAATGAGTTGAGAAATGATTAAAATAGATAGCACATCATTACATCAATCATCAATATTTATATTCTTGGTGCTTCCAACATCTCTATTGTTTAAAATATTAATTGACATGAATCATGTTGTTTGAATCATATCTGTATCAATGTTTTATTAGTAAAGGGAATGATCCTGCTATAAATATCAATCAATTTATATATTATAATACTTATTAATTATAATTTTCATTATAGATCTGTTTTACATGATTCATTTATAAGGAATCACATTTTATCATATTTTCAATCCTTAAATGGATATTCAAAAGGAAATTTATATGGTGTAAATAATGGCTTGCATTGATCGTGGTACTAATCAATGGGATAGGTCAGGAAGTAGATGAATTCATGGGATAACATCATAAAAATAAACTATCATTCAGTAAAAATTGACTTCTATTGGGCACTGAATATTAACTATTATTTTTTTTTCTAAAATGTTTTGGGTTATTTTTATCAACCACCATCATTACCTTTCACTAGTGTGGAATTTCTGATCTAGTGGTGGTTTTGGACGTAAAATTTCATATTAGCCTATAGGTTTGGGGTTTGTTTTGTTTTTTCTATTGTATTCTTAAAAAATACTTCTATTTTATGGATTATGTTTCTATAAAAGGAATATTAAATGAGTTTTTTATGATATATTCTTTCCATTGAGTGTTTATTATTTATTTTTAGCATCAATATCCACCAACGGGAGGCTTGAGTGGTCTTATTTGTATATTATTGGAAGATATTTCCATTGTATCCCTCTAAATGAGTATGGAACATTGGTGTTTATGAATAATAGGCCTTCATTGGATAGATAAAATAATATATTATTTCACATGGCCTAAAACATGGCCTCATTTGATAACATTTCATGCTTATTTCCCCAAATAAACAATCTTATCCATATTGTAGAGTAAAATGATGATATCTATATTCATCCCACCCATTTATTTACATATCATGGTGTTTTATATGACTATATTGAAGAAAAACTTTATACTATTAAGGGATTCATGTTGAACACACTCACACATTTTCCTATACATTGTTTTTTAATCAACAAAAATACATTCCTAGTCAATGTGTTGCAAAATCTCTCATATCATCTTCATCTATTTTTCATATTACACATATTATAGATATCTATTCATGATATTAGGTAGTATAACCAATAATATATGATTAATTTATGTATGAGTTTCTCCTTCAATGGATCTAGAAAGTCATATTTTCATGTGGCTATGGGCTAAAAATTGGCTAGTATTATAGCTTAATCCAATTTTTCCAACTTGATAATGGATTTATTTTTAACCACAATGAATTTTAGTTTAACTATTATGACTATATGAATTTTTCATCTACCTTTGTGTTAATATATTTAGGGTAATTTATTATCATCTCAATTGAATAAAAATGAAATTATTCTAGGGTGGTATATAATACTATCATAACCTCAGAATAACATTTTTCAAGGATGGGTCATATGTATTGACCTGAGGAACCTAATTTTGACATCCTCATTTTCCCTGGATCCTATTTAAATGGATGGATATTTAGAGTTTTCTAATCATTTGAAGGACCTTTATGGTAATAAAATGATTCATTATGTGGAGATCCATCACAATGATCACAATGGGGTGGTCCTCGGTGTTTTATTATTCATTAACATGCATGGGGAGGTCCACAATTATAAAAATAATTACCTATCATTGGGAGAAACTCTACAATATACACTATGGGGTAGATATCCAAATTTGTTATTTTGTTTTCCATGGTAATGGAAAGCATGGTCACTACTATAATGGTTTCTATTACGGGGAGGAATTTAACTATTGTTGTTTTATTTTTTGTAGAAAGAATATATGAATTATATAACATGTGTAGAATATTAAATTTTTTTGGATGGGATTCTATAGATATGGCCTTCATTAATTACAATTTATGATGAGTTTTTAGGATTGAAACACCATTAATGGTCTATTATTATGATTTATTAAGTATATGTACCTTAAATGTACCCTAGTGGATATTCATGGATGATTATATTCATATCGTTTATTGTGATGTTTTCCTATTTGGATGAATTTTCTGGGTATTAGGGGAACTCCAAGATTGGTACCTATTGAATTATAATAAATTTCTTGGATATAGAATTATAGGTTGGTACAATATTTTCAATTCTATGAGAATACCTCATTGGATTTTAGATATTTAACTATAGTAAAGTCCTTCATAGTTAATTCTCTATTTTGGAATTACATAGCTATCAGATATAAAACTATTTAGAGAACCATAATAGTAAAATATTACATATATTATTGACTATAATTTGGAGGATGGTGAAACCCCTATCTAAAAATTATAGTGATCTATATGGACCTCAATCTCCCTAACATTAAAGTAAATTACTAGGATTTTATGGTTTTAGTAGAAATCCCTCTAACTGTAAATACTAGATTTGGTGAATGAGGTTATAGAATCAATAAAAATTGGGGTATAACAATGTTGGTGTAAAATATTATTCGTATGATCCCTCTATGGTACATCATGTTTCACTCTAAGAATATATTAATGGGGTTCATCCTATTTCATAATAATATACTAGCATGATTCGTCATCTTTTCTTGGAATATCCCATTATGATTCATGGGTTTTTATAGGGATAAGACCATGGGATTCATCATTTTCTATCAAAATATTATAACATGATTATGTATATTCTAATTATATATGATGATGGTAATCTTTGGTATTATTCGAAACATGAAATCTTGATTGATGACGTGATAATAAGATATACTGATAAGAATCAACTGTTTTTTATGATATAGTAATGGAAATAATGGGTTTTTATCGGGGTAGACCATGTGGTTGCATCCACTACGTCCAAGATATGCTGACGAGCTTCATGGGTTTCTATCAAAATATACTGATATTATTCATTAGTTGTCATTTGAATTTTATAATTTGATTCATTGGTTTTATCGGTATATGTGGATTAGGTTCATCGATTATCATTGTAATATAATACCATGATTTATTTGATTACATTGAGTTATTTAGATGGGACTAATTAATTACCATCATGATATACAGATGGGATTCATGGGATTTCCATCTAGATATTATGATTGGAATCAGTTCATTATTATGGAATATTACACCAGGATTCATTATAATTAGCCTGAACCAAGATGGGACCCAAATAAAATACATTAGTAGTAATCCACCCACAGAAGGATCACAGTCTAGTTTCTATAATTCTAACAACCATGGACACAATTTGTAGTTTGATGTCCTCAATGTATTCATATTGGTATGGGGATTTATTCATCAATTATGATAAAAACTTGTTGGATCCCACATTTATATCCTTTGAATAGTGGTATGTATATTTTCAATGTCCTCCTCTACATATATAATTTAAGGGATGTAAACTCATTTTCACTCATTGAATATAATCCCATTATAGTATTATATTTCATTGGTGAAACATACTTCTAATTGTCATAGTGTTTGTATGACTTCCAATGGGGAGTCATACCTCATAGTATATCATGAGATAGCCACATTGATGGGATGTATCCACTGTGTTATTACATCCATAATAGTACATTAAAAAATGGTGTTATATACCCTAGGTTTGTGATTACATGTGTTTGGGCTCTATGGATGTTACAATCATGGCAGTTGTGGAATATTTCCATGGAATTGTCTTTGGGTTCATAGTTGATATATGTTCCAATTTCTTTACTGTTGACTTATTGAGGGTGTTTGACATGGGAAATTGTTTTTGAAGTTGACATTTGATTGTGTCAGGTGATCATAAAGTAGAAATAACCACAAACTGGTATTCTTTTAGTGGAACATGTTATGAAAAATGAAATATTCTACTAATCTCTTTTATTGGTATAGTATATAAAATCATGTTAATTATTTTTATTTTGTTATGTTCTTCATTCCTATATATTTTGAGAAAATGCGAGTCTTATTTAAAAAAGAATGTTAGTCACTATGAAATATATCTTCATATTGGAATTCATGTTGGTCACACTCATGTGAGTTTGGAACATCCCTCAAGTGGTTTTTTATGTTAGTCTAAGACACTCTTCTATATTTAATATGTATTCCTTAACTCATTCATATTTATAGTACTAATTACCATGATCATGATTGTGATCGATTTTAATCTAGAATTACTATGAAAAACTATAAATATCATACATTATCCATCTATCTCTACCTGGTCGGTTATACTATGGATTTTTTCCATAATGGTTGGTGACCAAGAATTTTTCCCTGTTCATGGTTTTTTTAAGTGAATCAATGTTATAATCAATAATTTTAAAGTGTATTTCAAAATACCAAAATAAATTGGATAAAAAATATATAATTTTGTTGCTAAAAATATGAAATAATGTATATTCTAGATTATTTGAAAAAGAATACGGTTGTTCTCCTTACGGCAATGAATCCATAAAAAATTAAAGTTATTTATAATTTCATGCATCTGAGGACAATTATATAAAGTTCATCTTTATATGAAATTATTTTTAAAATATGCAATTTAAACTCATATGGCTAGTACTTTATGTGTGAAAAAAATATAGAAATTTTTTATAGTTGACCAAGACATGAGCTCCCAATTCTGGTTCATCCAGAAAAAATTGGAACTATACATATGAGGGTTTTTTATGTGATTACACCTAAGACGAGGAACATTATATATTTTTAGTAAATTTTATTATAATGATTTTATCATTAAGATCAATATTTTCAAGTCTTGCACTGGGATTGAGGCTCGTGTAGTTGCAAACTCCTTTTTTAGTTGACTAGAGAAGGTTGGATGACTTTACTTACGGAGTTTATGAAATATTTATGAATATTTGGTACATAAATTTTCTCTGAGACTCATAATATGCATCTTAATCAGATTTTTTAACATTTGGGAACACTATAATAAGATTTTTCTTATTTCAAATTATTATGGTTATATTCCTAAATGATTAGAGGATATGATCCGAAAAATAAATTTTATGTTTGACTTCAATAAATTCCATTAAGCTAACACATTATGATTAACTATTTAAATAAGGTTCGAAGGGTGTTTCCCAGAGATATTAGGTTGATTTTCACATGCTATGAGTAATATATTTTGATTCCTTGAGATAGGAACCCCCATTATCATTTGAATAAATTATTTATTATTTCATAAAGATCATGTTTTTTTCAATAGGAAAAGCATGAGGAATATATTTTAGGAGTCTTGATTCCAATTATCAAATGAATACAAGACTAGAGTATTTCATTCTATTAATAAATACTTCTAAATCATGTAAAAATAAATGAATATGATAAGCCAAGATGGAATGGTATTTGTGGGGATTTTATATTTGAACAAAGATGTAAATGAGGGTATATGGATAATTTAACCCCAGAAATATGACTTGGACAAAATAAGGTATATAAAGAAGGATAAAATACTCATAATAGGTGTTATCCATGATGTAACTACCCTTAGGTAAAACAATTTTCATTATTATTAATAAAAAATTGTCTAAATGATCATATTAATGATGCCATGATTGATTCCATAAAATTTTGTGATTACTCTCCAAATATCATGTTTTTTGAAGTCTAATAACCATAAAGGAATAAGTGAGTATTCCTCCATAACATAGTCATGATTGATTCCATTTTTATGGATCTTACATGAGATAATTACTGGTATTAATTTTTAGTGAAGGGAATACAATGAAAATGTAATGTTGTGGCCATCTCCATTCCTTTATTATTAAAGTTATATGGTACTCGAGGAAATGTATTAATGGTTTAATACAATGGAAGATTTCTAAAAATGGAGAGATTCACCTCTCAATATTTATGTTGTAAAATAAATAAACTATATATTATTGAAATTTAATTTATTAATTGATCTATATGTCAATATATTTATAGGTTACATATATAACATATTTACCCATAATAAATGAAATAAAAATCGCAAAGGAATCACAATATTCCCAAGGATACATAATTTAACATCTTAAAAAATAAATACAATTTATTGTTTCTGGTATGTATGGTTGTTTCACTAATCTGTAAGAGTGTTTTCCAGAGATACACACATATATATATATAATTGTTTCTATTATTTATGGAACATCTAGGAATTATATGATGGTTTAATATTATTTTCCTATAACTGATAAATTTCACACCATTGATAATAGATTCTAATAGTCTTTGTAATTTTACATTATTGTGATTAATATCTTCATTAAAGTTGTAATGATATTTCTATCAATGAATACATTTCTAGAATAAAAATGTTCAAAATAATGATTTTATAAATTAATTTGAAACTAATAAAATGTTACGCAGCCCCAAAGGATAACATTTATACTATGATATGTTTTATTTATTCTTAATGATTTTAAGAAATCATAAAATATCTATGTTATAAAACCAGAATCATTATATATTTCATACATGATGATTATTTCATGACAAATAAAAATTTCATCATGGTAATTATTTAGTTTAATTGTTTTTTGACTATAGGTCCATATTGAAGTAGTGAATAACTATTTCATGTGTTAATAGATATGTCATGGATTAAGAAAAAAAAAGATTAAGATTTGGATATTTGATTTGAAATAACTATTCCATAAATTACCTCACTACTAATTAAATAATTAATCTATATTATGTTTGAAATGTTTACTTATATCTATTTCAATTCCTAGTGAAATTAAATAATAATTATAGAAATAAAATAAAGTTAACACAAGGGTATACCCAAATAGAAAATCATTATGATATTCAAGATGCAATGTCCAGAACATAACTCATTCACATTTTGTATCCTAAAAATGTATATAATTGTCACCAACAATAATATGACACTACCCATAAATAATGTTATAACATGTTTTGATTCAGAATAATAAAAAAAATAATGAAAGGATAAAAAATCCAATGAAGTATTTTTACATATATTAAATAGTTATGGTGAAGTGATGAATATTTCATTGTTTAAATTTTCATTAAAAAAATTTGTATTTTACTTGACATATACCAGATTTTCCATTATTATTTTGTTGTTATAAAACCCCATTTAATTGTAAAATTGTAAACCATTGGATAAGAAATGTATCAAAATATCTTTTTAGAAATTCTTTAGATAGTTATAAATATTCTTTCTTATGTTTAAAAATATATTAAAATAATTAGATAATTTATTAAAAATTATATTTATCCCTGGAAAGGAAGGTTAAAACATGGCCCAATAAGATAATAAATTTTCTTCAAGGGGTTATAAACCCCTACCTTATCTATATGAAAGATATAAGAAACCATCTACCCAAATGTTACACTCTAATGACTACCAAATTCTTTTATAGATAATTAATGACGAAATTAATATAATACATCCATCAAAAACGTCAACAGTAATTAATTTAAAATAATACAAGACAAAAAATATTATAGAGAAATTAAAAAAATAATCTTAAGATCCTAAATTTCAAAATATGCAACAAAAATCTACTAATTAATATATAATTTCATAAAAAATCACAAAATACAATATAATAAAGCACTTTCAAATAAGTTATTATATAAAATCAATTGAATTAATTAAGGTAACCCGTAAGGGACTCCATTAAGGATGATTAAATGAATTTCCCAGACAATTATTGATTATAAGGAATCAATGTACAAAATCAGAAATCCCAACCATGTTTAAAAGAAAAAGGGTTAATTGAATTGAATAAATTATGAATAATTTATCAAAATGTGTATACATAAGATATAATTTAAATTACAATAATCATTTCAACATAATTAATGGTATTATTAAAATGGTATAATGACGGAAACATGAAACAAAAGATAGTCACATGGATGCCTGCGATGGAATGAAGAAAAAAAGGGTGGAAGAAGGGTTATATATAGTTTTTTAAAATTCTTAATTCAAATATAATTGAACTGGAAATAAAAAAATCAGTATGAGATACCATGTACATTTTTAATTTGTATCAAATGTGTCCCCTGGGTATCCACCACCACTAACTAACCCACTGCCCGTATAAAGAGATCCCACATTATAATCATTGTTACTGATGCTCATGATATGACCTTCATGACTACAAAACAACTAAATATTCTCTTGAAACATGAACCATACAAGGAAAATCCCATTAAATAATTATAAAAAATCAACAAAATCAACAAAATCACTAAATTAAAACTGACCCCATAACTAGAATTTAAAAATGGAATGATTCATTCTGTAATTGAAAAATTACTCAAAATTTCATCTTCCAAATAATCAATTAGAACAAAAATTATTAAAATATCCTAAAATTAAAAAAAATCTGAAATAAAATAATAATCATATTTAATTTATGGATTCACGAAATTAAATAATTCAAAAAACATAACCAATTATCCCAATAAATAATAAATAATAATTTCCAGAATACCAATTATTAATTTACATTTCAAATAAAAATAACCAGCTACTACTCAATTATAATACACAAAATTCCTACCATTTAAATATCTTTATTACACATTATGAATAATATTTTAATATTCATATACGTGACTTTTGAATCCAAATAAGATAACTATATTCCCAAAAAATCAAATATACACAACATAAACTGTGTAGAAACACTTCACTAATAGTATAAACCCAAATTATGTCCCCAATACATGACCCTATGATAAATATAAAAACATGATATTAAAGGAAATACAAATTCCCAATGACAAGATATAGAAAATATTGTGACCTTTTATTTTCGAATATTGATGAAAAATGGATTTTGATCGTAGAGAGATATAAAGACGATGTTTCTCTAAAAAATTATTTGGTACTCTTGATTACATAAATGGGGTAAAATGAATAAGAAATTTGTATTTTAATTTCATTAACACTGAAGAAAAATATTATTATTTTCCGTAGATATAGATCATAATATTTCATTATTGTAATCATAAACATAAACCTTTATAATAAATGATGACATGGTATCATAATACCCTTGACATTTTGTTACCAATGAATCATATGCCCCATGAAATAATGAAGTTAAATAAAACAATATATGGGATTATAATAATTAAATTAATTGTATTAAATATAAATTTGGTTGCATTTTCACCTCAAAAAAGAAGATTGGTTCTTGAAATAACATATGTCTTAATGATGATAAAATTAGATAAAAATATCATACCAATTTGGAATCATTTGAATAATACCCCCAATTAAGAAATAATATTAATTGGTACATTAAATAAAACATATATAATATTATTTATGATATAACATGTCAAAAGGACCAGTTTATACACTACACAGTATATACAAGTGTTGGATATTCCATAAGACTCCCAAAAATTAAAGTGAGATTTGAAATCCATTACCTTTAGTATTAGATACTTTCATACATATTAAAAACTTATTTATATAAATGTATCATTACTATTCATATATTATAGAAAGATAATTATTTTTATAATACAAAATATGATTTATTTATGAGTTTTATTTCCCATTTATTAACAATTCTCGCTTCATATTACTTTTTAGGTTAAAAATGCATTATTTGTCCTCTATTTTTTTTTTGTAATTTTTATCTTAATATCGGATACATTATATATAATTTTAAAAATGATATAAATATCATATATAGTCTATATATAATTATTTACAGTAATCCATAATTATTATAGATTTAAAATGAAATACACAGTTCATGGAGGAAATAATTTGTATGTACACATGAATGTTGCATACATTTTCTCTAGGGAAGGATAGAATGAAAGGTAAATAATATATTACAATTAAATAGTGATTATTATTTATTTTATATAAAATTTATTCACTAAATTTACAATTATTATCTTTTATTCTGAGAGTTCATCATAAAATAATCACATCACATCATGAGGTAGTAGTCCCTTGTACACATGAATGACGTTATCGAATCCCCCAAATAAAGGAATATAATATTTTATATGTAATTTAATAATTTCATAAGTATAAATATTTCATAGATTATATATATATATATATATATATTACTATCCAAGTATAATTGTGATGATAAAAACACATCACTTCGGTTTGCGTGGTGGTATTCTGTTGATCACAGAAACCACTTTGTTGTTTTCCCAAGGCTTGAAAGGGTGTGAAGTAAGAAGTGATATAATAATTATATAATTAAATTAATATCATATATCTCATATATAAACTATAAATACATCATTATATTCATTGATGATATGTGGTGATGGATAAAATACAAATTGATTGTGAGGCGGTAGTCCACCACACAAACAATCAACCATTTCATTTCACATTTAATTGAATATGAGATGTTTTTAGGTTTTAAAATTAACGTAATGAAATATAATTATGTAAAATATTAAATTTTTATTCAATTAGTATAGTTATATAATATTTTAAATTTTTATAGGTTGAAATAAAATGAAAATATATGTTTAAGGTTTATAATACTTCTTCGGAGAACCTCATTCTCATTACACCTAAAAATTAATTTGTGTTATTTATAATAAAAATGAAGACTCTAGGGTTTGAGGAGGAAATTTAGGAATTTTTTTATTTATTTTCCTAGACAAAGGATTTTGCAGGTGTGCAAACAAGAGGATATTGATTTTCTTTTATATGTGTTGGAGAGGAGACACATTGAATGTTTTTCACAAATATTGTGAAACAACATTTATTACATATAATTAGGCTAAAAAATATTTCATTATAAAAACATATAGATAATATGGTAATAATTTTTCCAATAAATTCATTTAGGTCAATTATACTCTTCATATTAACCCTTATCATTTTATTATAACCACATGTTAACAAGTTTTAACATCACTCAAGGTAATAAATTTTTATTATTTTTTTGTTAATTTTTTACAAAAACTATGCTTATATTATTATATAATATAAATAATTCTGATTATATAAATCGAATATATATTTTCATATTCAATTAACATATCTGGATGAACAAAATTTAAATTTAAACACAGAAAGATTATGAAAAAATTGTTTTTCAAAGAGAAAATTTTCCATATTATATTTTATTTTTGTAAAATATCAATATATATTTTATTAAAATAACATAAATTTGATGAATAAATATATTATTTAACAAATATTTTATTTAAGACCATATAAAAATAATATTTACCTAAAAAACTATTTAAATAAAAATATTCTTATGAATAAAATCAAGAATTTTTCAGTATTTCCTGAAAAATAATATTTTCAAAAAATTATAAAATTTCCACTTGAATATAATTATGAAATTATTATTTATAAAAAAAAATTTATTTTTTCAAAGAATTTTTTTATATTTATGAAAAATAAATTTTAAAATAAAAACAAATAATGAAACATATCTCTTTTTAAGAATTAATTTTCTCTGAATAAAATTTGATGTTTTTATTATCTCATGTTTAGAAAACACATTATTTGAATGTTAATAATATAATTGAATATATAACATATTTATATCATTAAAATATTTCACATAAAATTATTTTTAAAATTTATTTATGTGATACATGTTTGTTTATTGAGATTTTTTTTCCAAAATAATATTTCCATTATTTTAAAAGGATTCTTATTTTCATTTAAAATTAACTGTTCACGACATAATTAATTTATTATAGTTGTGCAAGCCATATATTTTTATGATTTACATAATGATATCGATACCTCCAATTTCAATTGATAGTTTTTTTCTATCATATTAAATAATAATATTTTTGTAGTATATCATGTTTGGAAAAACACCTCATTGTATGTAAAAAAATATATCCTATAAATTTAAAAATATTAATAGAAAATATATTTCATAAAATATCATTGTGGTACATTTTACCAAAGGAAATTAATTTTTTATCTAAATTTTATCATGTTCTCCATTAACATGTGTATTACATAAAAAATTATGCTATAGTAAATCCACATTGTAACATGTGTTAGTAAAACAAACATTGGAAAAAAGGGAATGGTATATGTGATGGTTTACTTGAATAAAACATAATTATGTTTCCATATTGGGTAACATTCATGATAAGAGAATTCATTGATATGGTTAAGAAATTTATTTTCTAAATATTTCTACAGAGTAATAGACGAAATGGTTAGGAAAAAGTTAATGACTTTAAATCCTTAAATATGTGATAGGTGAGAAGAATATTAATTCATATGAAATGAAGGTACATGTAATTTTTTTCAGGGTCCTTTTTTTAATGATGGATAATTTTCATTAGAGGATACACTTTTATGGTTTCATAATATTTTATAAGAATAATATCATCCTTTGGTGGTCCCTCGATCTAATTCCACTTCATCTCTTAATCTAAGGGATGTTGTTTTTCATTCCTGAATAATATATAGAAAATAAGATCCATTAATGAATTAAAATTCATTAATGAAATATATAGTTATTTTCAAAAACTATATGGATATCACATAGTATCTTGTATGAATTAATATTCATATTGTGAAATAATACATTAGTCTATAATACCTCATCAAATGTTATACCTAAATTATTACACAAATAGATAATATTATGACACTTAAAAAATTCAAAATTTATAAATTATGTCACCATATTTCCTAAAATAAGATAGAAATTAAACCCCCAATTATCATTATGTATTTCTTAATGTTCCCATTAATAATATACATATATTTCATGGTAATTACTATAGTTATAATAAAAAATTGAGAGATACATGCATGATCCTTTATTTCAAAAATAAAACAATATATTTCGAATATATTCGTTAAATACAAATTTCTATAAACTACATCATTTTTAAATTAACATTTTTTTGAAAAAATTCATTAATTAGTTATAAATTCATCAATAATCATTAATTATTATATCAATATAAATCATCTATTTATAAAAAATTAATTTTATTATTTTAGTGTGAGAAACATATTAATAGTTAACATAACATGATCATGTTTTTTATAAAATACCACCATTCCATTGAATCAAATTTATAGTTTAGTAATACCATTCACAATATTATTTAAAATAATTAATTCAAATAATTAACAAAAAATATTTATATATTTCATAATTCATGAATTCCAATACAGAAAAACGTAAATCATTGTAATTAATTACTAAACCATTAACTTGGATTCAAAATATTATATGTTAATATATACTTCCAATAATTTAAAATATGACTCTTTTCATAGGATTTATCAATCAAAACGTGATTGTGCTATAATATTTAACCTAAAAAATAATTTTACAACATCCCATATATTTCATTTATCATTTTTTTTCTCTTAATAATCAATAGTATGAATATTAATCTTACAGTTGTGGGGATTATCTTCATGGCCTTTCAACGTGATTAATTGATTTTCAAAATTCTACTATTTTCCACTTTCGAAACATTTATATGGTGATAATACCGTATGAATACCAATATTCTTATCCATAATGATAATGATACAATTCATTATTTATCCATAATTACATACTCGGTTCACTTTCTTATATGAACTTAAAACGTATAAATAATCCTTTATGGCTTTGTTTTGAGTTATTATTCCAACATTCATGAGATATTGGATACTAGATAATCATTCCACCAGGGTATCTACCACCTGAGATCCCATAGAAGCATATCCTTCTATTATTTGGTGACTATGAGATTTGGTTAAGGTGATTATTGATGATCATATATACCGAAAATATATTAGACATAATCATAATATCCTTCAATTTAATCATAATATGATTTTTCCATCAAAAAATAATACGTCACATTCAATATTATCCATTTTCTTTCTGGTTCCCTCAATTGATTAAAATGAAGATCATAGTGTGACCAATAATAATCCTCGTTAGAATACTCATAATGAAAAAATATATTTTTTCAAAATCAAAACGCATTATATTAAAACATTGAAACTTTATATTTAACCTTGGTCGTTGATGGTAATTAGATATTCAGATCCTCTTTGATGGTTTGAGCAGAGTGTTTGAATATAAATGTCATATCCCCACGGAATGTCAAATCATGTTTGTAGTACGACCCATTTTCGTGAACTAGGTGATGGTTCAATCAAGCTTGACATAACCTTTTCAAAATTATAACAGTTATTTACATCTATTGCATAACTACATCCACATATATTATCCGTACAAGGAATTATTTTTTGGGAACCAATAGGTATATAATTCCCCAAATTTACAAGATATTTCGTTATACACAGATTTATTAATTAATGTATATATAGACTTATACATCGGGACATGAATAATGTATTCCCATCCTAGTTTCCAATGGGTAAATGTACATATCAACTAATAGAAACTAAAATGGACATCAATTCTCTTATATTGATATTATATTTTTTTTGAATAATATATATTACATTTGATAAACACACTATATTTGATCACAATGTTATAGGGCCATTGGAATCATGTAATCATGAAGAACTGGTTCAAAAGAGTTATTAATTACATCACATTATGATTATTATAACTGTCATCCTTTTTATACGTATAACACTTAATACAAATCATCATTACCCATGGAAATAAAACATAAGAAATGGTGGGAATCAATGCCCACTAAGTGTAATAAATAGAAATACATAAACATAGCATGACAATATTTGTATGACCACATAAAAATAACCTATGAAAAAAATCCTTCTAATCAAATATTAAAATAATGAGTCAGGGTGTAAATATTTATAGTTCGTGAGACATGAATAATAATGAGTTTAAATAACATATACAATTATCTCATAAAAATGAAAAAAGACATGTAATGGTGGATAACTCATAAGTATATGATGAAATTTTCTTAGTAGTCAATGATCATTTCCATGTTTAGTAGTATAGAATGGGTTTTATCCCCAATCCATCACAATTTCAAAGTAGCACTCCCAAGAATATCTAATTAGGAAATGTCCATAATTGAACTAGGATAACACTCCATTTCAGTCTTCTTCATCACCTGAGATATTACAATTTACCTAAATCGCTGAGGGAGATATAGTTTCCACCAAACATATAATTAAAATCCTACTTAAATTTTCCCCATGGATAGAAAAAAAATTATCAAATCAGAACATAATAAAATAATTACACTTCATAAAACATTCATCACATTTGAACCCATGAGAAGAAATATGTTTTATAAATATTATATCATATCATAACTCATTGAAATAAAATGGATTTGAAAAATTTTGTTGCCATATATATAAATTATCTAGATGATGAATAAATATTATGTAATTAGAATATGTCCCTAGAAATTCTTTTGTTAAATCATTGGATGACATCATAGATGGAAAATTATTTTAAAAGATAAGTATTAACATTTCATGGAAAAAATAACATTTCCCCTTTGAAAAAAATATATCCTAAATATTTTGAAAATATATTTTTTCAATGATCATTAAAAACATATAAATGAATTATTAAATTTTCTGTTGGATATATCAGTGGAAAATTATTTTCATTTCGTACATGTTATAAAAATGATTCATTTCAAAAAACATTATAAAAGACAAACTAGACATGATATGAAAATGACATGAAAATTAAATTAACAAATAAATATTAAAAAATGGGTGTCAAATTCATCAATTATTTTGTATGGTAGTTTAAAATAGAAATTTTAATACTATTTTTGAAACCATTGGTTTGGAAGAAAAAGATAATTCATCCTAATAGTGAAATAAAGAAGACTTCTTTTAAACCATTATCACATTTGTAACATTGAATCATAGTCCCCATGAAAAAATAATATTTAATGCAGTTTTAAATATCATCATAATTAATAAATTCATCATATTACATGTCAAAGGTCATGTATATACACTTTATCAAATAATACTGGTTCATTACATGACATATTTCTCAATGAAGACAAATTGAGACTAAATTCTTCCACCACATTAAATACATTTTAATTATAATCCCCATTATAGAATAAAATATAATCCATTATTAAATATATGTTGAATTATAATATTAATGATATAAATTTTTAAATTTTCTAGATTATACACCACACACAATTAATAATTTTTGAATATGGAATACGTGTCCCAAAAATAAAAGCAAAGCCATAAATCACTATCGTTAAGTATCAAATTATTTCTTACATTTAAAACAAAAATTATAATATATATATATTTTTATTATTCATATATTACATTAAACCATTAAATTTATCATTCTATATATTATTTACTTTGTACCATTAATTAAAAATTTATTAACAACCTCTTGTTAAAGACATGTTTTACGAAAAACAACTTTGTTTTTCTTGAATGATTCGATTTGATATTTTTATCATATTACATTAATCATTGTTACATTATATATAGAATTTTACAAATGGAATAAATATCACACATATATATGAAATAATTATATATGTGTTATAATTAATTCAATAAATTTAGTGATAGTTGATAAAATACACTATTTATAGAGATAGTAGGTTGAATGTTTCCTTGCAAATCATTTCAATTTTATCAATGGTTGAAATTAAAATAAGATAAATAATATATCACTTTCATAGATTAATTGTGGTTTCTAAATATATATAACACATATATTAATTATACATACCGTAATTACCTTCTTTGCAAAAGTGTTTTTGAAAAATAAATCGCATCACACTATGAATATGTTGTCCATTGTGCACATGAACGATATTATCGTACCCCCTAGGGAATGGAATGTAAGAATTGATATGTGATATAATAATTCTATAAGTATAATAATTTTAATAATATTATATATATCCATTTAATATATTCTAATTACCATCTATGTATAGTTGACATGAGAAAAACACATCACATCTGTTCCAAACGCATCAATACGTTGTACCTAAGAGTGAAATTATTTTTTTCCATCGTCATGGATGGTAAGAATGTTTTTAGAATTATAATAAAAAAATTATAATAATATAATATTAATCTTATATAAATATTATATCCATACATATATCTATGTAGTAGAGGATGTAGTGGAAAATGAATAACATCAGTTTGTCAGGCTGTATTCCACCATATGTATGATCGATGATATCATTTCAAACATGATGCAAAAAATATGGATAAGATTATTACAATAACATAGCAAAATATAATTATATTTATGAAATTTTGGTTATTATATCATTATATTTGAATAATTTTCTATGGTGTTATAGGATGTAATAAAATTAAAATGCATGTTTAATGACATTAACTATTCTTTGGGGATCCTATTTTTTCTAACACTTAAATCCTTTATATGGGGATTTTGTAATAAAAATAATAACTCTACGATATGCGGGGGAATATATGAATATATTTAACCCATTACTAATGAAAAAAAGTTATTTTGGATGTCTGGATTGAAGATGACATACATTGAAATTTTTTATGTGCGGTAGAGGACCCACATGGTTATATTAAGAAAAAATGATTTCTAACCTCATGTTTCACACTCTAATAGGCCCCATAATGGGTCATTATGTATACTTATAGGTTATAAGTTCTAAATATTGATATAAAATCGTTGTTTCACATGTTTCTATGACATTTCCACTTAGGTTTTTAGTTTAATCCTCAAGTAAGCTTAATTTAACTTTAAATGTATTAATTAATTTTTACTATTTCTTATATTCATTTGGGAAAAAACATATGTTTAAAATATTATATAAAATAAAATTTTATAATTCCAAAATTATAATAGGTATTTATAAACTCCAACCATAGATAACATTTAAATTATATTAATAATAAACCCCCAATCCAAAATTAAAAATCATTTTTATAAATAAAAAATATAAAAAAATTAATTATGAGGTAATTATAAAATTATTATTTAAAAAAATGATATTTTAAATTAAATTTTCTATAATTGAAATTTTTATTTTCAAGAAACAGAGCATAATGTGACAAAACCCATTTTTAAAAAATGCAATTTTAAGAATAACATTGAATATATTATTATCTTATGTCTAAAAAACACATAAAATAAATGTTAAAAATATTTTTCAATGTATAATAAATAAATTTTATTAAATTATTTCATATAATTTATTTATTTATTGATGTTAATCATGTTTTTTATTGAACTATAGTTTTTTATAAAATGAATTATTTTAATTTCAAATGGTTTTTTTCATTTCAATTTAATTGGTCACAAAAGTATTAATTTCATATAAATTTGTAATTAATATATTTTCATAATTTATTTAATAAAATTAATACCTTCCATCCCAATGTATAGGAAAGAAATATCATAATAAATAATTATATTTTAAAATTTAGTAATGTTTTCTAAAAACTCGGTTTTTCATGTAATGTAATCAATCAAATAAATTATAATTATTTAAAAACATATTTCATTTAATATCATGCTCTTACACATATTACTCCAATGAAAAATTTGATATATTAGAAAAATTAAAATAAAGTGTCTAAAAATTAAAATCAATTCACTATTAATGTAGGAATTGTGATAGTAAAATCCCCACTGTTCATTCTCAAAATACACAATGTCAAGTAAACTATCTACCCTCAACCTTATAGACCTCTATACCATAAAAATTATCAATGGAATTAATTTTCTATAACTAACATTAATATCTAATTCAATTAAAAAATTCACATTCCATGTAGATTTACCATAATGAAACATCACTTTTAAAAATCAAATGTAATATCCATTTTCCAAAACATATGTATTTTAAAATAGACAGTTAACTTTATTAAATGATTTTATTAACACATAAAAAAATATAATTTTTAATAATTAATTATTTTTAGTACCTAGATTAACCAACAAAATCTCAATTTTTACTGTTTAAAATAATAATGATTCTTCCCAATTTATATCAAATGTACAACTGTATAACGAAAATTTTCACCTTTCAAAACCCAATTTTCGATATATAAAAAATTATATAATATAATATACTAACATTGAATTAACATTAATGTTTTATAAAACTAATTAAGATTTATTGAAAACATAATATAAAACAAATGTAAAGCAAGATCCATGGAGACAAATAATAATTTATAAATATCACTCATTGAGAATGTGCATGTGTAGAATTATTGTTAATGAAACATTATTCTAAGGGTATTTAACATTATCATTAGTATTCTATAAATTGAAAAAAATATCTCATAAAAATTATCTAAATACTAATTCGATTACTATAAATATGATTATTAATTCAATTCATATAAAAAGTCTATAATTTAGTACTAATTGAAGAAGTAATCTAAAAAATATAATACATTATGATATATGATTAAAAATTCATAATCCTTATTCAACACATAATTCTATTTTGTGTACAAGAAATAAATTTTATTTATTTTAGAGTGTTTTCATGTTAATAATTTATGGTAATTATGTCACAACTATTACATAACCATCACGTAAATTACATATTGAAAATATCAACTTATTATTTATTTTTATAAAAATAAAAAATGTATAACATAAACATGTTTTCCTTTGAGGAAAAAACATTATGATTTTAAACAGGATTCTTATTTATTCATACTCATCAGTAAAACCATTGAAACTAATTAAAAAGAATGTGAATAGATCTATAGATATGTAAGGGACATAAATGAAAAATAAACAGCCATATTAGACCATTTTAAAATCGTATGATCTAAAATTGTGTTTGGATTAAAACATTGAAATAAAATTAAATTAGTTATACTACATAATATATTTAATAGGAAAAATTATAACAAAATAGAAAGAACAATATCAAAAAAATTGATTTCATAAAAAACATTAGAGTTTATGGAAAACATTTCCATAAAAAATATTTTTTTACACTAAAAGGAGTAATCATTATTTTTAAAAGGCCATTAGTTTTCTATTTGAAGTAAAAAAATATCTATGAGAACTCATTATAATTTATAAAAAACTCATGTAGGTGCCTTGGAAAATCATCTTCAAAGAACCCTTACAGGGACCCAAAAATATAATGATACAGTCATCATCCAAAAATTCTCCAGATAAAATAATCTTTACGTAATGAAATGAAGATAAATATTGGTACACCCATTATATAAGCTATATTGGGATCACACTTAATTATATACTATATTAAGATCACTTATAATAATAAAAAATTTCTTAGGACCCATTAATGAAATAAACGTTTCCATATTCCATCATTTCATCATTATGGCCATGAAAACCGCATTTGAACCCAAATGTGAAGCACTTTTAAATATTAAAATTTGATTTAATTTTTAAAAAAGCCAATATAAATCAAATAAAAATATAATAAGAGGGAAATATGGTCTATCATTAATGAAAAATATGGAATATTATAAAGGAATCATATTTATTATTATGACAGATGGAAAAATGATTGTCACCTTATAAAATTAAATAGAACATTAATTTTGTATTTTATAGAGAAAGTTCAATAATTACATATAAAATAATTAAAAAGATTCATTTTAATGACATTTTTATGAAATTAAATAGATAAATAAGATATACATTAAAATTATTTTATTTTCATATAAATAAAACTGATTTTTTCTTATAATTTTGACATTGAATAAACAGATTTAGAAATTAATGCTTTAAAATATATAAATGGTAGTTTTAAAATTTATTTTTCGATTAGATAAAACCATAAAAAATTTAAAATAATTCTTTTGGTTTCTAAAATTACCATTATACTCCATTGAATCAAATATATAAATTTTCTTGATAAATTTACAAGAATGTGGAAATACAATAAAAAGAGTTCGATGGGAAACAATAACAAACTATTTAAAAACACATCTACACTATGTTTAAATAATCACACACATTATTTATATTACTGAATAAAATTTTTATTAACTATTAAATTATTTATTTTTTTATATTAATTTATTATTTTAACTATTTTATATTTGATTACTTAATAAATTACATTCATATCTAATTTTGTGGTGATATTTGTCTTGTATGTCAAAAAATTCGTTGATAGGTTGAATATGGTCAAATAAATAATTATTTCATCATATATAGAATATTATTCAGGATGTATTTATTATTATTATACATATATTATACTTTTAAAAAAACGATGATATATATTTACATCAAAGGAATAGTTTTTCAATCTGGGAGATGTTCAGTGTATACACATGAGTAATGTTCCTATTTTTCAACAATCACCATGGAAAGAAGATAATTATATATTATCATTTCACAATTATCACAATCTGATTAATTCAAATTAATTTAATGAAATATAAGAATATTTAAAAAATGTGAGGTGGTGAAAAAAATTTAATCACATTGATTCTTGGAGATGGTGGTCCACATGAATGAATAAATAATGCTATAATATTCTAGTGAGCGAATGGATAAGAAAACTAGATGATATATTATTTATATAGAATGAAAAATATTTCATTAAAATTATATATATACATTAACTAAATGATTATTAGTAGTTGTGTGATGGGGTAGAAAATGAATTATACCAGCTTGTAAGCCAGTTGTCCTCTGTACATATGAATGATGGTTTCATTTTACCATGTGATGGGTTTGGATATGGATATAAGTCATTAAATATTCATTATAACATGAAATTTTAAATTATATTACGATTTAAAATATTATAAATGATTAATATGGTTTGTAAGATGGGTTTGATGAAATAAATTTAAGTTTATTGATTTTGAACTATACTTCTTATTCAGATAACGTATTAACATTTATATAAAAAGAATTCAAATGATCTTTTTTAAATAAATAAATGTAATATAAATTGTAGGGAGACTTGTAATTATTGTATTTTGGTAACTACTGGTAGATCAAATTTTTTATGTGTGATGGAAAGTATACAGGTGGGCCTTTATATAAGTGATGGGAGTGGCATTCCTCATATTGGTTTTACAATTAAATTAATATATATTACCTTTCATATTAAAAATGAATCAAATGGATTACATTATATAATAATATTATTTTAATTTTGTATACATTCAAATAATATTTATTGTATAATTCATTTTATAGATTATCCCTTATCAATTGGTTTTAATCCACGTTATCCTTTTTTCCCAATTACTATGATATTAATGATTTTTTCTCTTTAGGTTCTAGAAAGATGCATTTAAATGAAAAAAGGCCGATAAATGGACCATGGTAGATATTATAAACCACGTAAAATTTACTTTATATATGGAAATATTTACAAAAATTTTAAAAAAATAATTAAAAAATTATTTATTATAAAATATCATTAATGTAAATTTTAACACTATTTATTTAGTTTGATATTCAATAAGTAAATTCAAAGATGATGTTATAATATAAATTATTAAAAACTAAAATAGGTCTTATTTGTATAATAAATTATTGGACAGTACTAATTCATCCAAATTATATTGATATTAATTTTTTTATGATTTATATTAATTTCTATTTTATTTGATGAACACTTTTGGAGTGTTGAGTAACCATTTTTTTAATTATAATATTATTCAAAAAGCAAAATAAATTGACATAATTAAAATAACTTAATTATTCTCATACCAACCATTATTATACATTGAAATCCATATTTTGTCCCTTTTGATCACATATGATATATATTAATGGATGATGGTGACATTTTGTATTTTTATTTAAATAAATTATTATATTCGACACATTCTCTTAAAAGTGACTAATATATAAATAACTATAGATCCTAATCTTATAAGTTACAAAATACATTCGTATAATATTATTTAAGATGATAATCATTCCTTATAACTTTTCTTTAACTAACGATGACAAGATTTACACTTTTATTACGATGATGAGTTTTTATTATTTTACAATTCATTATAAAAAAATTTAATATAGATTTATTAAATATTATTAATTTTTTTATTCCGAATATGGAATCCATTTAAATAAATTCATCCTCTAAAATTTTCATAAATTTATTTTAAATGTATACCTCAATGCATGATGAAAAACAATTTTAAAAAGTGTATTCTTATGTCTACATGTATTTTAATACCAACAGAATATAAATTATTAATTAATTTATAACTAATTGGATTATTTTTTATTAAGGGTTAATTATATATAAATTAAGACCTAAATAAAATTATTTTGGTCATTTTTCAAAGAAAATAAATTTACATTTTACCAAAATCAGTACATTTCACTATTCTATAAAAAAATAATTAATTTTTAATAAAATCCACAAATATAATATTAGAATAATTTTGAAACGGTGATTTATAAATTAAAAATCATATATCCAAATTAAAATTGTTTTATTATAAAATATAACTTTTAGATAAAAAAATATAAGAAATTAATTTAATAAAAGAGCTTCCTTTTTGTTTTAAAAAATTACATAATATTTTTGAAATGAATATAAACTTCATATTAATAAATAAAAATTAATCTAAAATTGATTTATTTTATTTTTGTGGAATTTATACTCTTAACCCATTTTTAAATTTCATCAACGAAATTTTCATTACTCATTAAACATTTTGGTAGTTCAGTTGCGCGTAGAATTTTCATATTCCCACAATTCTTCATCAACATTATCATTTTCCCACAAAACCCAAAATTAGTGAACAAAAATATTCTACATAAAATTCTATATATGTTAAAGAATCTATACTATATGATCATCATAATAAATCTTTTCTTCTGACTTAAATACATTAGGGATTAAAACGTGAGATGTATCCATAAAATATTTTCTTATTATGGTGGAAATGTATATGTTCTATACTCAGGATATACATTGTAGGAAACTGATCAAACATTATCCAGGATTTCATATCGTCTAATGATCAATGTAAAAAACTACATCTTTTTACAAAAAAAAATATTCCAATATTATTAATTTAATAAAAAATTTATCACTTATCTCAAATGAAAGAACATTCCTTTGACTATATGCATATCATTTTTTCTTACTTTGAGCCATCCCTAATTGTTTTAGAATAATCTTCATCTTATCATTCACTACCCCTACCAACTGCAGTCACAACAAATTCCTTTCTTGGAATTCAACCCAAGAATATGTAATTCCGAAAATTTTTCCATTTCATTCATCTAATAGAACAATATGAATACTTAAATGTTGAATTTTTATAAGATATCATTGCAGATGAATGTTATTTATGCCAATCTACATGTTATTTTTCTAAACGTGAACAAATAATGTCTTCAATTATTTTAATTAATCACTCATTTATTACTTGATGTATATGTCAATATATTTATAGGTTACATATATAACAAATTTACCCAGAATAAATGAAATAAAAATCGTAAAGGAATCACAATATTCCCAAGGATCTATAATTTAACATCTTAAAAAATAAATAAATTTGTATGTTTCTGGTATGTATGGTTGTTTCACTAATCTGTAAGAGTGTTTTCCAGAGATACAAACACACACACACACACACACATATATATATATATATATAATTTTTTCTATTATTTATGGAACATATAGGAATTATGTGATGGTTTAATATTATTTTCCTATAACTGATATATTTCCCATCATTGAAAATAGATTCTAATGGACTTAGTAATTTTACATTATTGTGATTAATCTCTTCATTAATGATTTATTGATATTTCTATCAATGAATACATTACTTGATTAAAAATGTTCCCAATAATGATTTCATAAATCAATTCGAAACTAATAAAATGTTACGCGACCCCAAAGGATAACATTTATACTATGATATTTTATATTTATTCTTAATGATTTTACGAAATCATTAAATTTCTATGTTATAATACCAGAAACATTATATATTTTATACATGATGATTATTTCATGACAAATACAAATTTCATCATGTTAATTATTTTTTTTAATAATTTTTTTTTACTATAGGTCTATATTGAAGTAGTGATTAGCTTTATCATGTCTTAATAGATATGTCATGGTTTAGGAATAAATGATTAAGAATTGGATATTTGATTTTAAATAACTATTCCATAAATTACCTCACTACTAATGAAACAATTAAACTATTTTATGTTTGAAATGTTTATTTATATCTATTTCAATTCATAGTGAAATTAAATAATCATTATAGAAATAAAATAAAGTTAACACAGGGGTATACCTAAATAGAATATCATTATGCTATTTAAGATGAAATTTCAATAAAAAAACTCATTCACATTTTGTATACTAAAAATGTATATAATTGTCACCAAAAATAATATGACACTACCCATAAATAATGTTATGGGAATAAAAAAAATAATAATGAAAGGATAACACATCCAATGAAGTATTTTTACATATATAAAATAGTTATGGTGAAGTGATGAATATTTCTTTGTTTAAATTTTCATTAAAAAAATTTGTATTTTACTTGACATAAACCAGAATTTCCTGAATTATTTTGTTGTTATAAAAGACAATTTAATTGTAAAACTATAAACCATTGGATAAGAAATGTATCAAAATATTTTTTTAGAAATTCGTTAGATAGTAATAAATATTGTTTCTTATTTTAAAAAATATATTAAAATCATCACATAATTTATTAAAAATAATATTTATCCCTGGAAAAGAAGGTTAAAACATGGCCCAATAAGATAATGAATTTTCTTCGAGGGGTTATAAACCCCTACTTTATCTATAGTCAAGATATAAGAAACCATCTACCAAAATGTTACACTCCAATGACTACCAAATTATTTTATAGATAATTAATGAAGAAATTAAAATAGTACTTCCATCGAAAACGTCCACATTAATTAATTTAAAAAAATACAAGAAATAAAATATTGTAGACTACTCAAAAAAATAATCTTAAGATCCTGAAATTCAAAATATGCAACAAAAATCTACTAATTAATATATAATTTCATAGAAAATCACAAAATACAATATAATAAAACACTCCCGAATCAGTTTTTTATATAATATAAATTGATTTAATGAAGGTAACCCGTAAGGGACTCCATTAAGGATGATTATATGAATTTTCCAGACAATTATTGATTATAGGGAATCAATGTACAAAATCATAAATCGCTACCATGTTTAAGATAAAAATGTTTAATTCAATTGAATAAATGATGAATAATTTATCAAAATGTGTTTATATAAGATTTAATTTAATTAACAATCTTCATTTCAACATAATTAATGTTATTATTAAAATTGTATAACGACAGAAACATGAAACAAAATATAATCTCATCGATTCCTACGATAGAATGAAGAAAAAAAGGCCACTAGAAAGGTTATATATAATTGTTTAAAATTCCTAATTCAAATATAATTGAACTGGAAATCAAAAAAATTAGTATGAGATACCATGTACATTTTCAATTTGTATCAAATGTATCCCCCGGGTAACCACCACCGCTAACTAGCCCACTGCCCGCATAAAGAGATCCCACATTATACTCATTGTTAATGATGCTCATGATATGATCATCATGACTACAAAACACCTAAATAGTCCAATGAAAAAAGAACCATACAAAGAAAATCCCAATAAATAATTATAAAAAATAAAAAATCAACAAAATCACTAAATTAAAACTGACCCCATAACTATAATTAAAAAAATGGAATGATTCATACTGTAATTGGAAAATTACTCAAAATTTCATCTTCTATCTAATCAATTAAAACAAAAATTATAAAAATATCCTAAAATTAAAAAACAAATGAAATAAAATAATATTAATAATTAATTTATAGATTCACAAAATTAAATAATTCTAAAAACATAACCAATTATCCCAATAAATAATAAATAATAATTTCCACATTAGCAATTATTAATTTACAGTTCAATTAAAAATAACCATCTACTACTCATTTATAATTCTCAAAATTCCATCCATTTAAATATCTTTATGAAACATTATGAATAATATTTTAATATTCACATACGTGACTTTTAATTCCAAATAAGATAATTATGTTAAAAAAATCAAATATACATAAGATAAACTCTGTAGAAACACTTCACTAATAATCTAAACCCTAATTATGTCCCCAATACATGAACCTATGAAAAATAAAAAAACATTATATTAAAGGATATACAAATTACCAAAGACAAGATATATAAAATATTGTGGCCTTTTATTTTCCAATATTGATGAAAAATGGATTTGGATCATAGAGAGATATAGAGACGATGTTTCTCTAAAACATTATTTGGCACTCTTGATTAAATAAATGGGGTAAAATGAATGTGAAAATTGTATTTTAATTTCATTTACACTGAAGAAAAATATTATTATTTTACGTAGATATAGATCCTAATATTTTATTATTGTAATCATAAACATTAACCTTTATAATAAATGATGACATGGTATCATAATACCCTATATATTTTGGTAATAATTAATCATATGCCCCATGAAATAATAATGTTAAATAAAACTATATATGGGATTATAATTAATAAATTAATTGTATTAAATATAAATTGGGATTCTTTTTCACCTCACTAATGAAGATAGGTTCTTGAAATAACATATGTCTTAATGATGATAAAATTAGATAAAAATATCATACTAATTTGAAATCATTTGAATAATACACCCCATTAAGAAATAATTTTAATTAGTACATGAAATAAAACATATATAATAAGATTTATGATATAACATGTCAAAAGGCTCAGTGTATACACTATACAATATATACAAGTGGTGGATATTCCATAAGACTCCCAAAAAATAAAGTGAGATTTGAAATCCATTACCTTTAGTATTAGATTCTTTTATATATATTAAAAACTTATTTATAATAAATATATCATTAATATAAATACATTATAGAAATATAATTATTTGTATAATACAAAATATGATTTATTTATTAGTTTTATTTCCCATTTATTAATAATTCTTGGTTGAAATCAATTTTTTAGGTTAAAAATGAATCATTTGTCATCTATTTTTTCTAATTATTATCATAATATTGGATACATTATATATATTGTTATAAATGATATAAATATCATATATAGTATGTATATATTTATTTAGAGTAATCCATAATTATTATAGATTGAAAATGAAATACACAGTTCATGGAGACAATAAGTTGTATGTACACATGAATGTTACATCCATTTTCTCCACGGAAGGATTAAATGAAAGGTAAATAATATATTACAATTAAATAGTGATTATTATTTATTTTATATAATATTTATTCACTAAATTTACAATTATTATCTTTTATTCAAAGTGTTCATCAAAAAATAATCACAACACATCAGGAGGTAGTAGTTCCTTGTACACATGAATGACGTTATCAAATCCCCCACACAAAGGAATATAATATTTTATATGTAATTTAATAATTTCATAAGTATAAATATTTCATAGATATTATATATATATATATATATTACCATCCATGTAAAATTTTGATGATAAAAACACATCACTTTAGTTTGCGTGGTGGTATTCTGTTGATCACAGAAACCACTTGGTTATTTTTACAAGGCTTGAAAGGTACGAAGTAAGAAGTGATATAATAATTATATAATTAAAATAATATCTTATATCATATATATAAACTATTAATACATCATTATAATCATTTATGATAGTTGGTGATGGAAAAAACACATTGTTTGTGAGGCGGTAGTCCACCACACAAACAATCAACCATTTAATTTCTCATTTAATTGAATATGAAATTTTTTTAGTTTTTAAAATTAATATAATGAAATATAATTATATGAAATATTATATTTTTATTCAATTAGTATAGTTATATATTATTTTAAATTTTTATAGGTTGAAATAAATTGAAAATATATGTTTAAGGTTTATAATACTTCTTCGGAGAACCTCATTTTCTTTACACCTAAAAATTAATTGGTGTTATTTATAATAAAAATAAACACTATAGGATTTGAAGAGAAAATTTAGGATTTTTTTTATTTTCCTGGACAAATGACTTTGGAGGTTTTCAAACGAGAGGATATATATTTTCTTTTACAATTTTTGGCGAGGACACGCATTGAATTGTTTTCATAAATAACGTGAAACAACATTTATTACATTTAATTAGGCTCAAAAATATTTCATTATAAAACCATATATATAATATTGTAATAATTTTTCCATGAAATTCATTAGGTCAGTTATACTCTTCATTTTAACCATAATCATTTTATTATAACCACATGTTAACCAGTTTTAACATCACTCACGATAATAAATTTTTAATAATTTTTTATTAATTTTTTACAAAAACTATGCTTATATTATTATATAATATAAATTATTCTGATTATATAAATCGAATATATATTTTCATATTTAATTAACATATTTGGATGAACATAATTTAAATTTAAACACAGAAACATGATGAAAAATGGTTTTGCAAAGAGAAAAATTTCCATATTATATTTTATTTTTGTAAAATATCAATATATAATTTATTAAAATAACAGAAAATTGAAGAATAAATATATTATTTAACAAATATTTCATTTATGACCATATAAAAGTAATTTTTACCTAAAAAACTATTTAAATAAAAATATTCTTATGATTAAAATCTAGAATTTTTCACTATTTCTTGAAAAATAATATTTTTAGAAAATAATAAAATTTTCACTTGAATATAATTATGAAATAATTATTTATAAAATAAATTTTATTTTTTCAAAGAATTTTTTTATATTTACTAAAAATATATTTCAAAATAAGAACAAAAAATAAAACCTATCCTTTTTAAGAATTTATTTTCTCTAAATAAAATTTGATGTTTTTATTATCTCATGTTTAGAAAACTCATAATTTGAATGTTAAAAATATAATTGAATATATAACATATTTATATCATTATAATATTTCACATAAAAATATTTTTAAAATTTATTTATGTGATACATGTTTGTTTATTGATATATCTTTTCAAAAATAATATTTCTATTATTTTAAAAGGATTCTTATTTTCATTTATAATTAACTGGTCATGAAATAATTAATTTAATATAGTTGTGTAAGCCATATATTTTCATGATTTACATAATCCTATTGATACCTCCAATTTCAATTGATAGTTTTTTCTATCATATTAAATAATAATATTTTAGTAGTATATCCTGTTTGGAAAAACATGTCATTGTATATAGAAAAATATATCCTAGAAATTAAAAAATATTAATAGAAAATATATTTCATAAAATATCATTATGTTACCTTTTACCCAAGTAAATTAATTTTTCATCTAAATTTTATCATGTTCTCATTAAACATTTGTATAACATAAAAAAAATCTTCTATAGTAAATCCACATTGTAACATGTGTTAGTAAAACTAACATTAGAAAAAAAGGGAAAGGTATATATGATTGTTTACTTGAATAAAACATAATTATGTTTCCATATTGGATAACATTCATGATAAGAGAAGTTACTGATTTGGTTAAGAAATTTAATTTCAATATAATTATATAGAGTAATAGACGACATGGTTAGGAAGAAGTGAATGACTTTAAATCCTTAAATAGATGATTGGTGAGAAGAATATTAATTCATATGAAATGAATGTACATTTTTTTTTTCAGGGTCCGTTTTTGAATGATGGATAATTTTCATTAGAGGATACACTTATATGGATTTATATGATTTAATAAGAATAATATCAATCTTTGGTGGTGCCTCTATCTAATTGCACTTCATCTATTACTCTAAGGGATGAATTTTTTCATTCCTGAATAATATATTGAAAATAAGATCCATTAAATAATTAAAATTCATTAATGAAATATATAGTTAATTTCCAAAACTATATGGATATCATATGGTATCTATTATGAATTAATATTCATATTGTGAAATAATAAATTATTCTATAATACCTTATCAAATGTCATACCTAAATTATTACATAAATAGATAATATTATGACACTTAAAAAATTCAAAATTTATAAATAAGGTCACCGTATTTCCAAAAACAAGATAGACATTAAACCCGCAAATATCATTACGTTTTTCTTAATGTTCCCATTAATAATATACATATATTTCATGGTAATTACTATAGTTATAATAAAACATTGATGGATACATGCATGATCCCTTATTTCATAAATAAAACAATATATTTTGAATATATTTGTTAAATACAAAATTCTATAAACTACATCATTGTTAAAATAACATGTATTTTGAAAAATTCATTAATTAGTTATAAATTCATCAATAATCTTTAATTTTTCTAAACATATAAATCGTCTCTTTGTAAAAAAAATAATTTTATTATTTTAGTGTGAGAAAAATATTAAGAGTTAACTTAACAAGATCATGTTTTTTATAAAATAAAACCTTTCCATTGAATCAAATTTCTAGTTTAGTAATACTATTCACTATAGTATTTTAAATAATTAATTCAAATAATCAACAAAAAATATTTATATATTTCATAATTCTTGAATTCCAATACATAAAAACAGAAATCATTTTAATTAATTACTAAACCATTAACTTGGATTCATAATATTATATGTTAATATCTACTTCCAATAATTTAAAATATGACTCTTTACATAGGATTTATCAATCAAAATTTGATTGTGCTATAATATTTAACCTAAAATATAATTTTACCACATCCCATATATTTCATTTATTATTTTTGTTCTCTTAATAATCTGTAGTATGATTATTAATCTTACAGCTGTGGGGTTTATCTTCATGACCATTCAACGTGATTCATTGATTTTAAAAATTCTATTAGTTTTCACATTCAAAACATTTATATGGTTATAATACCATATGAATAACAATATTCCAATCCATAATGATAAAGATACAATTAATTATTTATCAAAAATTACATACGCGGTTCACTTCCTTATCTGCACTTAAAACATATTACTAATCCTTTAAGGCTTTGTTTTGAGTTATTATTCAAACATTCATGACATATTGGATACTGGATAATAGTTCCACCAGTGTCTCTACCACCTGAGATCCCATATAAGTCTATCCTTCTATTATTTGGTGACTCTGAGATTTGGTTAAGGTGAGTGTTGATTATCATATGTCCTGAAAATATATTAGACATAATCATAATATCCTTAAATTTAATCATAATATGATTTTTCCATCAAAAAATTATATATCACATTCAATGTTATCCATTTTCTTTCGGGATCCCTCATTTGATTAAAATGAAGATCATAGTGTGAACAATAATAATCATCGTTAGAATCCTCATAATGAAAAAATAGATTATTTCGAAATCAAAAAACATTCTGTTAAAACATTGACACTTTATATTTAACCTTGGTCGTTGATAGTCGTTAAATATTCAGATCCTCTTTGATGGTTTTAGCAGAGTGTTTTAATATAAAAGTCATATCCCCACGGAATGTCAAATCATGTGTGTAGTACGACCCATTTCCATGAACTAGGTGATGGTTCAGTCAATCTTGACATAACCTTTTCAAAATTATTATAGTTATTTACATCTATTCCATAACTACATCAACTTATATTATCCGTACAAGGATTTATTTTTTGGGAACCAATAGGTCTATAATTTCCCAAATTTATAAGATATTTTATTATACACAGATTCATTAATTAATGTATACATAGAATTATACATCAAAGCCTGAATAATGTATTCCCATCCTAGTTTCCAATGGGTAAATGTACATATCAACTAATAGCAACTAGAATGGAATTCAATTTTCTTATATAGATATTATATAATTTTAGACTAATATCTATTACATTTAATAAACACACCATATTTGATCACAATGTTATATGGCCATTGGAATCATGTAATCATGAAGAACTAGATGAAAAGAGTTATTAATTACATCACATTATGATTATTGTAACTGTCATCCTTTTTATACATATAACACTTAATACAAATCATCATTACCCATGGAAATAAAACATAATAATGGGTGGGATTCAATTCTCACTAAGTGTAATAAACAGAAATACATAAACATAGTGTGAGAATATTTGTTTAGCCACATAAAAATAACCTAAGAAAAAAATCCTTCTTATCCAATATTTAAATAATGAGTCAGGGTGTAAATATTTTTAGTTCATGAGACAAGAATCGTAATGAGTTCAAATAACATATACCATTATAGCATCAAAATGACAGAAGACATGGAATGGTGGATAAATCATAAGCATACGATGAAATTTTCTTAGTAGTCAATTATTATTTCCATGTGTAGTAGTATAGAATGGGTTTTATCCCCAATCCATCACAATTTCGAAGGATCACTCCCACGAATATCAAACTAGGAAATGTCAATACTTATACTAGGATACCACTCCATTTCAATCTTATTCATCACCCGAGATATTAAGATATACCTAAATCGCTGAGGGAGATATAGTTTCCACCCAACATATAATTAAAATATTATGTAATTTTTCCCCATGGATAGAAAAAAATAATCATATCAGAACATAATAAAATAATTACGCCTCATAAAACATTCATCACATTTGAACCCATGAGAAGAAATATGTTTTATAAATATTTTTCCATATCATAACCCATTGAAATTAAATGGATTTGAAATTTTTTTCCCATATATATTAATTATCTAGATGATGAATAAATATTATATAATTAGAATATATCCCTAAAATTTTTTTTGTTATAACATTAGATGACATCATAAATGGAATGTTATTTTAAAAGATCATTATTAACATTTTAGGGAAAAAATAACATTTCCCCTTTGAAAAAAATAAATACTAAATATTTTGAAAATATATTTTTGTAATGATCATTAAAAACATATAAATGAATTATTAAATTTTTTGTTGGATATGTCGGTGGAAGATTATTTTCATTCCGTACATGTTATAACAATGAATATTTTCAAATTTTTTGATAAAATACAAACTAGAAATGATATGAAAATGACATGAAAATTAAATTAAAAAATAAATATTAAACAATGGGTATCAAATTCATTAATAATTCTGTATGGTAGTTTAAAATAGAAATTTTAATGCTATTTTTGAAACCATTGGTTTGGAATAAAAATAAAATCCATCCTAATATTGATATAAAGATGACTTCTATTAAAACATTATCACTTTGGTAACATTAAATCATAGTCCCCATGATATAATAACATTTAATGTGGTTTTAAATATCATCATAATTAATAAATTAAACATATTACATGTCAAAGGTCCTGTATATACACTTTATCAAAGAATACTGGTTCATTACATGACATATTTCTCAATGAAGACAAATTGAGAAAAAATTCTCCCACCACATTGAATACATTTTAATTATAATCCCCATTATAGAATAAAATATAATTGAACAATAAATATATGTAGAATTAGATTATTAGTGATATAAATTTTAAAAAAAATTAGAATATACACCACACACAATAAATAATTTTTGAATATGGAATACATGTCCCAAAAATAAAAGTAAGGCCAGAAATCACAAACATTAAGTATCAAATTATATCATACATTTTGAACATAAATTATAATATATATAGTTTTATTATTCATATATTACCCTAAACAATTAAATTTATCATTATATATATTATTTACTTTGTACCATTAATTACAAATTTATTAACAACCTCTTGTTAAAGACATTTTTTACGAAAAACAACTTTGTTTTTCTTGAATGATTTGGTTTGTTATTTTTATCATATTACATTAATCGTTGATACATTATATATAGAATTTTACAAATGGAATAAATATCAAACATATATAAAAAATAATTATATATTTGTTATAATTAATTCAATAAATTTAGTGATAGTGGATGAAATACACTATTCTTAGAGACGGTAGGTTGAATTTTTTCTTGCAATTCATTTCAATTTTATCGATGGTTGAAATTAAAATAAGATAAATAATATAAAAATTTCATATATTAATTGTGTTTTATAAATATATATAACACATATATTAATTATACATAACATAATTACCTTCTTTTCAAAAGTGTTTTTGAAAAATAAATCGCAACACACTACAAATTTGTTGTCCATTGTGCAGATGATCGATTTTATTGTACCCCCTAGGGAATGGAATGTAAGAATTGATATGTGATATAATAATTATATAAGTATAATAATATTAATAATATTATATATATCCATTTAATATATCCTAATTACCAACTATGTATAGTTGACATGAGAAAAACAAATCACATTTGTTCGCAACGCAGCAATAAGTTGTACCTAAGAGAGAAATTATTCTTTTCCATCATCATGGATTGTAAGAAGGTTTTTAGAATTATAATTAAAAAAAATAATATAATAATATAAATATTATATAAATATTATATCCATACATATATCTATGTAGTAGATGATGTACTGGAAAATGAATAACATCGGTTTGTCAGGCTGTATTCTACCATATATATGATCGACGATATCATTTCAAATATTATGCAAAAAATATAAATAAGATTATTACAATAACATAACAAAATATAATTATATTTACAATATTTTGGTTATTATATCATTATATTTTAATATTTTTTTATGGAGTTAGAGGATTTAATAAAATTAATATGCATGTTTAATGACATTAACTATTCTTCGGGGATCCTATTTTTTGTCACATCTAAATCATATATGTGAAGATTTTGTAATAAAAAAAATAATTCTAGGATTATGGGAGGGAATATATGAATATATGTAACCCATTATTAATGAAAACAAGTTATTTTGGATGTCTGGATTGAAGATGACATACGGTGAAATTTTTTATGTGCGGCAGAAGATCCACATTGTTATATTAAGAAGAAATGATTTGTAGCCTCATGTTTGACACTATAATAGGCCCCATAATGGGTCATTATGTATCCTTATAGGTTATAAGTTCTAAATATGGATATAAAATTGGTGTTTCACATGTTTCGACGACATTTCCACTTATATTTTTAGTTTAATCCTCGAGTAAACTAAATTTAACCTTAAATGTATTAATTAATTTTTACTATATCTTATATTCATTTGGGAAAAACATATGTTTACAATATTATATAAAATAAATTTATCTAATTCCAAAATTATAATTGGTTTTTATAAACTCATGCCATAGATAACATTGAAATTATATTATTAAAAAACCCCCAATCCAAAATTAAAAATCAGTTTTCTAAATAGAAAATATAAAAAAATTAATTATGAGGTAATTATGAAATTATTATTTTTAAAAATGATATTTTAAATTACATTTTCTATAATTTTAATTTTTATTTTCAATAAATAGAGATAAATGTGACAAAACCATTTTTTAGAAAATTCAATTTTTAGAATAACATTGAATATATTATTATCTTATGTCAAAAAAACACATAAAATTAATGTTAAAAATATTTTTCAATATATAATAACTAAATTTTCTTAAATTATTTCATATAATTTATTTATTTATTGATGTTAATCATGTTTCTTATTGAACTGTATTTTTTTATTAAATGATTTATTTTAATTTCAAATGGTTTTTCTCATTTCAATTTTATTGGTCACAAAAGTATTAATTTCATATAAATTTGTAATTAATATATTTTTATAATTTATTTAATAATATTTATACCTTCCATCCCAATGTATAGGAATGAAATATCATAATAAATAATTATATTTTAAAATTTAGTTATTTTTCATTAAAACTCGGTTTTTCATGTAATGTAATCAATCAAATAAATAATAGTTATTTAAAAACATATTTCATTTAATATCATGATCTTAAAAATATAACTCCAATGAAAAATTTGATATATTATAAAAATTAAAATAATGTGTCTAAAAATTCAAATCAATTCACTATTAATGTAGGAATTGAGATAGTAAAAGTCCCACTGTTCATTCTCAAAATACTCAATGTCAAGTAAACAATCTACTCTCAACCTTATAGATCTCAATACCTTAAAAATTATCAATGGAATTATTTTTCCATAACTACCATTAATATCTAATTCAACAAAAAATTCTCATTCCATGTAGATTTACCATAAGAAAACATCACGTTTAAAAATCAAATTTAATAACCATTTTCCAAAACATAACTATTTTAAAATAGATGGTTAACTTTATTAAATTATTTTATTAACACATAAACCAAAATATAATTTTTAATAATTAATTATTTTGAGTACCTAGATTAACCAATAGAATCTAAATTTTTATTGTTTAAAATAATAATGATTCTTCCCAATTTATATCAAATTCACAACTGTATAAAAAAAATTTCACGTTTCAAAACCCAATTTTCCATATATAAAAAATTATATAATATAATTTACTAACATTGAATTAACATTATGTTTTATAAAACTAATTAAGATTTATTGAAAATATAATATAAAACCATTGTATAGAAGGATCCATGGAGACAAATTATAATTTATAAATATCACTCATTGAGAATGTGCACATGAAGCATTCTTGTTAATGAAACATTATTCTAAGGGTATTTAAGATTATCATTAGTATACTGTAAACTGAAAAAAAAATCTCATATACATTATCTAAATACTAATTCAAGTACTATAAATATGATTAATAATTCAATTCATATAAAAAGTCTATAATTCAGTACTAATTTAAGAAGTAATCTAAAAATAATAATAAATAATGATATATGATTAAAATTTCATAATTCTTATTCAACACATAATTCACTTTTGTATACAAGAAATAAATTTTATTTATTTTAGAGTGTTTTCATGTTCAAAATTTATAGGAATTATGTCATAACTATTACATAACCATCTCATTAAATACATATTGAAAATATCAACTTATTATTTATTTTTCAAAAAAAAAAATGTATAACAAAAACATGTTTTCCTTTGAGTAAAAATCATTATGATTTTAAACAAGACTTCTTATTTATTCATACTCATCAGTAAAATCATTGAAACTCATTAAAAAGAATGTGAATATATCCAGAGATAAGTAAGGGACATAAATGAAAAATAAACAGCCATGTTAGACCTTTTTAAAACCATATGATCTAAAATTTTGTGTTTGGCTTAAAACATTGAAATCAAAATAAATTATTTATAATACATAATATATTTAATATGAATCATTATAACAAAATATAGAAGATAAATATCAAAAAAATTGATTTCTTAAAAAAAATAGATTTTATGGAAGACATTTCAATAAAAAATATTTTTTTACACTAAAATGAATAATATTTATTTTTAAAAGACCATTAGTTTTCTATTTGATGTAAAAAAATATCTATGAGAACTCATTATAATTTAAAAAAAACTCATGTAGGTGCCTTGGAAAATCATCTTCAAAGAACCCTTACAGGGACCCAAAAAAATAATGAAACAGTCATCATCCAAAAAGATTCTCGAGAGAAAATAATCATTACGTAATGAAATGAAGATAAATATTGGTTCACCCATTATATAAGCTATATTGGGATAACACTTAATTATGTACTATATCAAGATCACTCATAATAATAAACAATTTCCCAGGACCCATTACCGAAATAAACATTTAAATATTCCGTCATTTCATCATTGTGCCCATGAAAACCACATTTAAACCCAAATTTAACGCACATTTAAATTTTAAAATTGAATTGAATTTTCAATAAACCCAATATAATACAAATAAAAATATAATAAAAGGGAAATCTGGTATATCATTAATGAAAAAAAGGAATATTATAAAGGACTCATATATATTATTATAACAGATGGAAAATTGATTGTCACCGTATAAAATTTAACAGAACATTAATTTTGTATTTTGTAGAGAATGTTCAATAATTACATATAAAATAATTAAAAAGATTAATTTTAATGACATTTTTATAAAATTAAAATTATAAATAAAATATACTTTAAAATTATTTTATTTTCATCTAAATACAACTAATTTTTTTTAATAATTTTGAAATTGAATAAAAAGGTTTAGAAATCAATGCTTTAAAATATATAAATGGTAGTTTTAAAATTTATTTTTCGATTAGATAAAACCATAACAAATTATAAATAATTATATTAGTTTCTAAAATTACCATTATAATCCATTGAATCAAATATATAAATTTTCTTGATAAATTTAGATGAATGTGGAAATACAAGGAAAAGAGTTCGATGGGAAGCATTAACAGACTATTTAAAAACACTTCTACAATATGTTTAAATAATCACACACATTCTTTATATTTCTGAATAAAAATTTTATTAACTATTAAATTAATTTATTTTTATATTAATTTATTATTTTAACAATGTTATATTTGATTACATAATCAATTACATTCACATCTGATGTTGTGGTGATATTTGTCTTGTATGTCAGAAATTCCTTTGATAGGTTGAATATGGTCAAATACATAATTATTTCGTCATATATAGAATATTATTCAAGAAATATTTATTATTATTATACATATATTATACTTTCAATAGAAACCATGGTATATATTTACATCAAAGGAATAGCTTTTCAATATGGAAGATGTTCAGTGTATACACATGAGTAATGTTTCCATTTTTCAACAATCACCATGGAAAGAAGGTAATTATATATTATCATTTCACAATTATCACAATCTGATTAATTATAATTAATTTCATTGAATATAATAATATTTTAAAAATGTGAGGTGGTGAAAAAAAATTAATCACATTGATTCATGGAGTTTGTGGTCCACATGAACGCATAAATAATGCTATAATATTCTAGTCAGCGAATGGATTAGAAATCTAGATGATATATTATTTATATAGAATGAAAAATATTTTATTAAAAATATATATATACATTAACTAAATGATTATTAGTAGTTGTGTGATGGGGTAGAAAATGAATTTTATCATCTTGTAAGCCAGCAGTCCTATGTACATATGAATGATGGTTTCATTTTACCAAGTGATGGGTTTGGATATGGATATAAGTCATTAATTATTCATTATAACATGTAATTTTAAAATATATTATGATTTAAAATATTATAAGTGTTTAATATGGTTTGTAAGAGGGCTTTGAAGAAATAAATTTAAATTGATTGATTTTGAACTATTCTTCTTATTCAGACAACGTATTAATGTTTATAGAAAAAGAATTTATATGATGGTTTTTAATTAAATAAATGTAATATAGTTTTTGGGGATACTTGTAATTATTGTATTTTGTTAAGTATTGGCAGATCAAATTTTTTTTGTGTGATGGAAAGTATATAGGTGGGCCTTTATATAAGTGATGGGAGTGGTATTCTTCATATTGATTGTACAATTAAATTAATATATATTAACTTTCATATTAAAAATGATTCAAATGGATTAAATTATATATTAATATGATTTTAATTTTGAATGCATTCAAATAATTTTTATTGTATAATTCATTTTATAGATTATCCCTTATCAATTGGGATTAATCCATGTTAACCTTTTTTCAAAATTACTATGATATTAATGATTTTTTCTCTTTAGGTTATAGAAAGATCCATTTAAATGAAAAAAGGCCGATAAATGGACCATGGTAGATATTATAAACCATATAAAATTTACTTTATATATGGAAATATTTACATAAATTTTAAAAAAAATTAGTAAATAATTATTTATTATAAAATATCATTAATGTAAATTTTAACACTATTTATTTAGTTTGATATTCAATAAATAAATACAAAGACGATGTTAGAATATAAACCATTAAAAACTGAAATACGTCTTATTTATATAATAAATTTTTGGAAGGTACTAATTTATCCAAATTATATTGCTATTAATTTTTTTATGAATTATATTATTTTCTATTTTATTTGAGGAACACTTTTTTAGTGTTGAGTAACCATTTTTTTATTATATTATTATTCAAAAGACAAAATAAATTGAAATCATTAAAAAAACCTAATTATTCCCAGACCAACCATTATTATACATTGAAAACTATATTTTGTCCCTTTATGATCACATATGATATATATTAATAGAGGATGGTGACATTTTTTATTTTTATTTAAATAAAATATTATATTGGTCACATTCACTAAAAAGTGACTAATATATAAATAACTATAGATCCAAATCTTATAAGTTACAAAATACTTTAGTCTAATATTATTTAAGATGATTTTCATTCCTTATAACATTGTTTTAACTAACGAGGACAAGATTTACACTTTTATTACGATGATGAGTTTTTATTATTTTACAATTCATCATAAAAAAATTTAAGTTGGATTTATTAAATATTATTAATTTTTTTGTTCCGAATATGGAATCCATTTAAATAAATTCAACCTCTATAATTTTCATTAATTGATTTAAAATGTATACCTCAAGGCATGATGAAAAATAATTTTAAAAAGTGTATTATTAAGTCTACATGTATTTTTATACCAAGATAATATATATTATTAATTAATTTATAACTAATTGGATTGTTTTTTATTAAGGGTTAATTATATATAAATTAAGACCTAAGTAAAATTATTTTCATCATTTTTCAAAGAAAAAAAATTTACATTTTACCAAAATCAGTACATTTCACTATTCTATAAAAAAATCATTAATGTTTAATAAAATCCAAAAATTTAATATTAAAATAATTTTGAAATGGTGATTTATAAATTAAAATTCATATATCCAAATTAAAATTGTTTTATTTTAAAATATCACTTTTAGATAATAAATATAAGAAATTAATTTAATAAAAGATATTCTTTTTTGTTTTAAAAAATTACAAAATATTTTTGAAATGAATATAAACTTCATATTAATAAATATAAATTAATCTAAAATTGATTTGTTTTATTTTTGTGGAATTTATACTCTTATCCCCTTTTTAAATTCCATCAACAAAATTTTATTTACTCATTAAACATTTGGGTAGTTCAGTTGCACGTAAAAATTTGATATTCCCACAATGCTTCGTCAACCTTATCATATTCCCACAAAACCCAAAATTGGTGAACAAAAATATTCTAAATAAAATTCTTTATATGTTAAATAATCTATACTATATGATCATCATAAAAAATCTATTCTTCTAAATTAACTACATTAGGGATTAAAATGTGAGATGTATCCATAAAATATTTTCATATCATGGTGGAAATGTATATGTTCTATACCCAGGATATACATTGTAGAAAACTGGTCCAACATTATCCAAGATTTCATATCGTCTAATGAACCATGTAAAAAACTACATATTTTTAAAAAAACAAATAAAATATTCCAATATTATTAATTTAATAAAAAAATTATCACCCACCTCAAAATGAAAGAACATTACTCTGATTATATGCATATCATTTTTTCATACTTTGTACCATCCCTAATTGTTTTTGAGTAATCATCAACTTATCATTCACTCCCCATACCAAATTCAGTCACATCAACTTCATTTCTTGGAATTCAACCCAAGAATATGTAATTCGGCATCTTTTTCCATTTCATTCATCTAATGGAACAATATGAATACATAAATGTTGAATTTTTATAAGATAACTTAGCCGATGAATGTTATTTATGCCAATATCCGTGTTAATTTTCTAAACGTGAACAAATTAAGTCTTCAATTATTTTAATTAATCACTCATTTTATCCATCATATTTATTGTGAAAAGATTTACTTAAATTAAATTTGGTTCTCAATGACTTATGAAGTATATCAAAAATTACAAGATTACTTAGGATCATAATAAGATATAATGGATAGGGGAAATCTATGTAACTGGTCTATCTCCGTGAGGTACACTCAAGAGTATTGATAAAAATATAAATTATCTTGAATGGCAATAAACTATGCATAATGTCATAGTCAATCCACAATAAACCAAATCATATTTTTACCTTGTTATTTACATAGAAATTCCCCCATAAAATATATGGATATATTTTCCCATTTCTACTCTATCACTCTCAATGTTTGAAGAATCACCATCAAAAATTATTTTTCTACTTTTTCTAATTGAAAATTCAATACATTTTTGGTATTTTTATAAATATTACTTCTCATTCAAACCCATCAATAATAATAATTATTTAATTTTTTCATCATAGTGTAACTTTGGTGAAAAGAATAGAAAGAACTATGATCTTCACCCAATAATTATTTTTCAACTAAGAAACACAATGAACATGTAATATTTCTCAAATCCTGATAAATGTTTCTTCATAAATACTAACCTCTTAAAATGTACACTTTTTAATATATTCTAAATTTTCATAAAACCATGATACTCACTATGAGTTTGTCAAATATTTAATTATAGAAAAAATTCTGTTTAAAATTGATAGAAAACAGAGTTTATTATGAAATGAACAATAATTATGAAAAATTTCATCAAATCATTAAACTAAGGGTCATTTTAAAAACAAAACATGTTTAATTTAGAATTATTTTCATATCCCAAATTAGTAAAAAAAAAATTTAAATTTTTTATAATGATATTGAATTATTTTTAATAATCCTTAATGAGTTCCATCCATATTCTCGACATCAATTTAATGTATTTATGGTTGAATATATAAATTAAACACAAATGATCAGTATATATTACGAAAACAAGTCCATATAAATTATATCGCTTTTGTTTTAATAAATGTAATATTGAAACAGATTTTAGATATTGTGTATGATAATTTAACTCATGATATTTTTGTTTATGTGATTTATATCCAATTACCTAAAATTTCTTTATATAGAGGAAACCATGTTCTTTTAATAAAGAATCATAGAAGATGAAAAATACTCATTTCAACATGGATTGGAAAAAACTTGAGCTTCAACATAACCTGTTTTCTATAGATCAAAAAAAGCTAATCACCTTATTTTTTCAAAATGAATTTAATTCCATTAAATGTTAATATTGTCAATGGTATAGAAAACATATAATTTAAAAAAATGATCTTGTAGAAACCAAAAATTTCATGAAAACTAATGAAATCCTAACATTTGTAGGACTTTAACATTTTTCAACAAGTTTTATATTATCTCAGTAAATATTTTCTCCATCATTATATGTAATATGTACAAGGAATGATGTTTATTTCAACCATAAATAATGATTTCTAAAATTTTCAATTATTTTATTATCATTTATGGTTTTAAAAGAAATAATTAGGGTTATTTCATGTTCCTCATGAGATTTAAAATATACAAAAATAAAATTAAAAAACATAACCACAATAATATCTATAAACTCATGGAAAACTATATTCATATGTTATATAAATATAGATGGTGCATTAAATAACACAAAGGGAAAAACTATTTACTCAAAATTATAATATCAAATATCAAACAATTTCATTATATATAAATGTCATATGGTGATATCTATCCCTGAGATCAATGTTATAAAATACATCGCTCCTAGTATATGAACAAAATATTAATTGATTTTAGGAAATGGGACTTTCACATAAAAGTAATGTTACTCAAGGAACTAAAATCAATAAAAAGTATGTTTGAATGAAAATTTATTTTTAATAAATAAATCAAGATCACCCCACTGTGAAACCAAAGGTTAAATGTTTCCATTATATTGAAACTCTTAAAAATTTTCATTATATTTGAAAATTTACACTTGACTATTTGATAAGTGTGTTTTCTGATAGACTTATCATCATTACTAATTTGAAAAAAAATTAATCACTTTGATCTGGACTGACATAATTAATATCAGTCAGAAATACATCCACTAATTCACTTACTACATGGACATCATTAATTTGAAATGTTTTTTTATTTTCGACACTATGATCGAGGTACATTTCACTGCCATCTCTATTCTATTTATCTGTTTCTTGGTAGTTTATCTATGTTATAAAATCATTGAATATAAATTTTTTCAGTTTTAAATCTACCTAAGAAGGATTAAATTTTATTCAACACTTACTTAATATAGTATCAAACTACACGATCCAGATTTCAATAGTATATTCAAGAAATTTCAACCCACTAAAAACAATATGAATGTTACAATAAATCATTCCATAAAATTACCAACCATATTTTTTACGAAATGATATATCTTCTTTTTTGAGGTTATATCCCCTTTATTTCATAAAAATTTCTCATAAATGTTTGATTTCTTTGAAATAGATTGAAATCATGCATGTAAATAATTCAAATAAATATCTATGATAAATTCCATTAATTCAATATATAGGGTTACAACAACCGCAGTAGTAGAATAGGTTTTTTCTACATCTTTATTATATCAATCTTGATGATTTCCAACCTGAGTTACTAAATTCATACAAAATTTATCATAGTTATCAAAATTCTCAATATTATACAATTCTACCATTATAATATCATTATTTATTCGGTTCTCTTCCTTGAAGTCAAGATTCACATGTGAAAAAAATTCCATATTGCAAACACTCTCTAGAATTTAAAATGCATTCCCAAGGATCCTTTTAACATATTTATCATATAATCGGAATGTTATTTTCCTATATAAATATTTATTTGGACGATTATTCCATATTTATTACTATATGGATATTTTCAACATATTTTTATCAAGGGATACATAATCAATGGTAAACAATATTTCTACCTTTACTGAACATAACGAAAATTAACCATGATTTTTTAATTTAATGGAATAATATTTGTTTTTTATATTAGTTTCAATACTAAGTAAAATCAATTTTATTTATTATCATGATTTTCAATAATAGTTGGTGATAATCATTCAAATTCAGTAATTTTTTCTCTATATGTGTCCCCGAATCATCTTCATTACATCTCAATAATAAAAAAATTCATCCTACCTTGAATGGCCTTGGGAAAATATTATTAAATTTATACCAATATAAGGAATTAGTATATTCTCATTACCTAATATTTTAAAAAAAAAATTAAAAACATATACTTTTTCCACCTTAAAAATATTAAATATAAAAATTTACTTATTTATGCTCTAAAAAATTCATTACATTGAATATAATTTCATGGGATTTAATCAATACCTTGGCTAAAAATGGGTAAGATGATCAAATGAACACAAGAGGGTGTTTTTTCTATACATGTCCATACAATAGAAATAATTATATACATGGAAGAGGGTTTCTGTATCACATAGATTAAACCCCCATTTATATGCTTTTTCAACCCATTGGTTAGAGTAAAAAATTTATCCTCAAATTCCAGCCATTCGAGGTTGTTGACTTGAGAGGATATTGTCCAATTGGTGACATCAAAAAAAGGTTTCCATATTTCCTCAATGAAAACCCATTATGAACCGACCTAATAAAAATGATTCCACATTATAATTATTAAATTTATATAATAACCGAGAAATAAAATATATTAACGGTATTTAAATTCATTATTATATAGAAACTATCTAAACTAGCCTATGTAACCACTATAAGGAAATGATAATTTTTTAAACCATAATATTAATTTTTAGGAATGAATTCATATTATTTTATTTCAAGGTACTATTCAAGGATATATTTTTCTAAAATTAGGTCATAACTCACATATAACAAACCCATAAAATAAATGTTATATACTTCCTATTATTATCCATTTTTTATATAATAAAAATCTCATAGAATGTATTAATTTTTTTCAATTAAAAAAAAGTCATTATGAATGGAAAATGATTTTTAATATATTTATTCTCATCCTTAGAACCTATGAAAAATATTTTAAAATTTTGGAAAAGGTAAAACGATCGGGAAGGATAAAAAAAATTAATCATTAGTCTATTTTAAAACACCGAGATCATAAAAATATTTGACCATTATACATTAAGATCAAAATAAATTATCATTTCTTAAAAAAAATTTCATAAAAACCATTATTAGAAACCATTATTGAAAAATCACAACTTGAAGGGTTTCATAGAATACATGAAAACCCATGTAGGACAATTACGTCGAACAGGCATTTTTAACTAAAAGAGAAAATTGATTCTCTTAAAATGATCTTTATACTACAAATTAAAATTAAATGATTTTCATGTATTATAATTATAAATCATTGAAAATATATATAGGTTCCTTAGGGATTCATTTTTATATACATTGTAAAAAAACCTATATAATTATATTTACCATACGGTCGGTATTGAACATAATATTTCACAGAACATAATCATTACCCAATGCAATTCATTGATATTTGGGTGCAACCATAATATATTCTATATCAATCTCACCCATAATCATAATATATTTTTGGATCACCCATAAATAAAACAATTTAAAAATATTACTTCATGAATAAACTATTTTATTAATGTACCTATTCCTCATAAATCACAAAAAGAACTCTTTTGAACCCTTTTGTAAAACACTTTTTAATAATTAAATAACCATTCATTAAAAAAAATTCAAAAATTAAATCTCCATAAAAAAGGGGAAATATATTTCTTCAATAAAGAAAACATGGAATCTTATAAATGAATTAAAATAACACTTCGAGTTATGGGATAATTTATTGTTCCTGTATATTCTAAAATATAATATTTATTTTGTCTTTGTAATAGAATTCAAAAAAAAATTATAACACACATAAAATGATTCCATTTGAAAACCATTTTAAAAAAGAATATATTTATAAACATAGTAATTTATAATTAGTTTATTTCTATATAAATATATCCAAATAATAATTTTATGAATATGGACGTGCAGGAAATATATATTAAATAAATTTTTTTAAAATATATAAAATGAGGTGTTTCAAGAAATATGTCCCTTATGTGAAACTATAAAAAAATCATTTAGATTAATATAAATTATTTTAAAAAAGGTTCTATATTATCCAATTATGAATAAATATATAAAATTTGGAAACAATTCCAAAATCAGGGGTAAGGAATAGAAATAGTTGGGAGGGAAACTTTAAATGTTTATGTTTTTAAATTAAACTCACTTGTCTATAGTCTGAATTATCATGCATGTTTTTTTATCATCCTACATAATAGAACTATGTTAATTATATACATTATTAAGATATTTTTACACGTTAAATATTACACATACTATATTATAATAATCACAAAATAAATCAAGTACATGTTAGTAATTTTAACTATATTTGTCTCACATGTCTAAAATAATGTTGGTGGGTTGAATATGGTCAAAGTGGTTGTTATTCCATCAACATTGAAATAATAATATTTAAATATTTATCATTTTAGTAAATCAATTCTATTATTAAATAAAATAGTGTCAGATGGTTATGAAAACATAACATTGTTACAATCATTGAGAAGGTATATCAAACATACACATTATTATATTATCCATTTTTTAACAATATTTATGGATAGATGAAATGTATTATGTTAACTAATAATATTTTTCTTTAAATCATAAATCTATTAATTTGTTGATAAATTTACTTATATATATTAACCATGTTATGTGGGGATAGAAAATGAATCACATATCTTTGTGGAGGTGGTATTCCATATATACGCATGAGTGATGATGTCATTTCACAGTGAATGAATTATTATCAAAATAGATTATATATTACTCTCAAAAAATTATTAATATGTCACTAGAATCATATATATCCACTAAATCCATCATTATACACATCCATGATATAGGATGAAAGAAAATAAATTACACTAGTTCCTAATGTGGTAGTCCACCATACATATGAATGATGTTTTCCAATACCATTTGATGGAGGAGGACATTAATAAAGATCCTGATTTGAACATAATAAATTAATTATATATAAATTATACTAATGATATATTTTTATCATGGTTTTATAATGTTTTAATGATAGAGAATAAGAAATAATTTTTAAAATCTTAATATATAAATATACCTCTTCTTCAAACAACCTCTTAAAGGGTTACACAAAAACATATCCACGGATTGTTTTAAGATCCATCCAAGGAATCTGTGCTATGTTTAGGGAGGTAATAAAGGTATTTGAGAAGGTATTATATGAACAAAAATTTATTTCTTATGTGAATAAAATAGGTGATAAAGATACCATTTAGAAAATTGGGGATGGGCCCTCTTGGAAAATCATAATGTATTAAAGTAATATAAATTTATTTTCATAAAAATATTGAATTAAATTGATTAGATTATACATAATATGTGTTTTAGTCTAGATAATCTCATCCAATAAAAATAGGGCATATTTAGGTGATTTTCCACGAATATAATTTTTTAACCTTTGTCAACTCTTTTTCAAAATTACTATAGTATTAATTTTTTGTATCATTTGTGGTCAAGAAAGAATCTATAACAGGAAAAACGTCCAATAAATGCACCATATTATATATTATTAACCACATCAAATTTACATAGCTAACTAAAATATTTTTCATAGTTTAAACTCATTTAACAATCCTTGTTTAAAATTAAATTTCTTTAATGTCAACATTGACACTATTCCTATAATTTTCATTTTTAAAACTTCTATACAAATATTTAATTTTAATATATGGGTGAAAAACATCCAAAATATATTATAATTTAATAAAAAAATTCTAGGACATAGTAATTTATTAAAATTATATTAATTTTAATATTTCGAAAACAATAATTATTAATTTCATTTTAATCTACTAAATATTATGTTAATGTTTTCTAATTTTTTTTAAAATTATATAATTTCTTAAAATTATAAATATATAAAAATAAAAAATTTAATATTATTATTATAAAAGTAAATATTAATATTAATTCACATCTTTTTTTCATTTCTGAATACATTTTTTATTTTAAATGAAATAGGGTGACATTTTTTATTATTTATCTATATTGTTATGTTGGTCTGTCCTGTAGATCCCATATGAACCATGATTGAAAACTGGGTGGGGGAGAGGTGTGAATAAATCCCCCCAAAATATTACAATTTTTATAAAAAAAATTCAGTTATCCCCTCTTACACTATATCATATTGCCTGGATAATATGAAGGGATTTGATATGCACTCTCAACGATATAATGTATATAATAAAATAATGAAACATCACACATTGACTATTATAAGTTTTTTCCTCAATGAGAAAGCACGAACCATCCCATGAGCAGCCAATGCTAGTTCAATGAATATTATTATCACTATAATTTGTAGTGCCTATACAATCTATTCAATTCAACAACATTTTTAACATATATTATCCACATACTGTAAAGGATGAATGGTGATATTTATATTGATACAACCAATCGTCAATGGTGTTGTTTATAATAGAAGAACCTGTTCATTAAAAATATTTAAAAGATTTACAATCATGATATCTCTACTGCATTGGATATCATTACATCTTTTTAATAACCCTTTTCATAACATGTATTGTATATATAAATAATTTATAAAAAATATTATAATAATTATGAACCACTACTCTTAAGATAATGGAATATGAAACCTCCATAAGAACTCATTTCACTCTTGTAATAAAAAATAGAAGAATATATTAAAATTTTAAAAATTTTCTTCTCATTGACTATAAAATGATCAAGAAGATGAATCCTTAAATCAATGAATATCACGTTTTCATTTTTATGGGATCATGTGGGCTACAAAAATTTATTTTTATTTTTCATATAAGGCATGATTCTCACAATATCAAATCAATTTTGTCTTAACTTATAACATTTCGTTCATGTGTATTGTAATTCATTGTATTCACTTTAAACACCCTAGAAAACATATAGAATCTTATTATTATTATTTATTGTTTCATTTGTAAAATTTGACTTTTTAAATGTAATCCTCATTAAAAAAAACCCAAAATAGGTCTAGGTGTTTCAAACCGTGGATAAGATTGTGCGGGATTATGAATGAACTCATGCAATAACTCATACTTTGTGTAATAATCTCCTTTTATCAAACAAAAATATATGTTATGTATATTATGCATCTTATATGAGAAAACCATAATGGGTGTGGTTATTTTTCCATGAGATATTATAAATTTCTTTCTTTCATATGACCTTCATACAAACTTCAATGCTTTAAAGAGTAGTTCACAATCGATGTGTTGATCGTAAGTGTATGAGTTTTCCTTGAATTATTTCTTCTTAGGGGATAAGTAAACATTTTCAAAAAATCAATATACATTGTATGAAGTTTTTCAAGAACCAAATATCCACAGCTTCACCATTCAAGCATAGAATCATGGGACATTTTCTTCATGTAATTTGAAAGCTTGACATGAATTCCTCATTGTAAAACATGATTTTTGGATGATATTTTTTCTTTTAAAAAAAATATCTCTAAAAATAAATCAATATCAACCCATTTCTAGATAGAGGTCATTTTATTTACAGACCTCAAGATCTACCTTTGTTCAATATTTTATTCTATATTAAAAACAATTGAAAACAATTTCATGTCATTTTATATTGTATAACCGCCACTCTTAGTATAAATAAATTCATCAAATGGGGTTTATTTGTTGACCAATTAGGATAAAAGTGGTTTCATGTCTTATATGATAAAATTATCATGTCTTTTTTAGGTGGAACACGTGAAATTCATTTAAGTGTTATTAAAAATACTCTCAATTTTTTTCCTTCACAAACATTGCTTTAATACTCGATGGTATTATTTTTTCAACAAGAAGAATTTTTTTTCATCCTTGTTGGGAGAATCTCTATGAAATATTTGTTCAAATACACCATCTTTAGCACTAATTGAGTGAGGGATAGGACATTGATCATCAATAATTATAATTACATCCTCAATCACTTCATGAAAACTTCATAGAAACCCTTCATCTAGAGGTAGGAGTGACATTGCTCATATGGTCCAATAACCATAATCAAGATGATCTAGTGGCTATAATTTCATACATATATAATTAAATAGAATAATGGTTCTACATATGCCATCTATATTCTATTTTTCAGTTTCGTGGTAGGTTATCTGGGCTATAAAAACATTGAATATAAATTTTATGAGATTTAAATCCACCTTAGAATGATTAAATTGTATCCAATTCATACCAAATATAATATCGAACTACACCATGTGAATTTCAATAGTATATTCAAGAAATATAAACACACTAAAAACAATATGAATCTCCCAATAATTCTTTCCTTAAAATTAACAACCATATTTTTCACCATATGATCTATATTCTTGTTATGATGTTATATCCCACTATTTCATAAATATTTCTAAAAAATGACTGTTATCAATGAAATAGTGTTAAACAGTTCATGGTAATAATTCAAATAAATAGGTAATATAAATTTAACCACTTCATTATATACGGATACATCAACTGTAGTAGTAGAAAATGTTTTTTATACATCTTTATTCATTCAATCTTGATGATTTCCAACTTGATAGACTAAATTCACAAAAAATTTGTCATTGTTATCCAAATCCTCAATATTTAAAAATTGCACCATTTGATTATCATTATTTACTTTGTTTTATTCCATAAATTCATGATCTATATGTGAAAACATTTCATATCAGAAACACTCTCGAGAATTTAAAATACATTCCCAAGGATCATTTTTAACAAATTTATCATAAAATTAGAATGTTATTTTCCTAAATAAATATTTATTTGGCAGATTATACCATATTTATTCAAATATGGATCTTTTCATCATATATTTATCTAGGGATACATAACCAATAGTAAACATTAATTCTACATTTACAGAACATCAAAAAAATTCCCATAAATTTTTAATTGAAGGGACTAAAATTTGTTTATTTATATTAGTTTCAATACTACGTAAAATCAATTTGATTTATTATCATGATCATCAATAATAGTTGGTGTAAACCTTTAAAATTGAGTGATTTTTTCTGTATATGTTTCCACTAAATTATCTTCATTATATCTCAATTCCAATCATTGTTTCTATCCTATATTGAATGGCCTTGGTAAAATATTCTTGAATTTATACCACTATAAAGAATCAGTATATTTTCATTACCTAATATTTTAAAAAATTAAAATTATATACTAATTCAACCTTAAAAATAAAAAATATCATGGTTTACTTATTGGTGCTCTGAAAAATTCATGACATTGAATATCCTTTCTTGGGATTTAATAAATCCAATGGAAAACTCTAGATAAGAAGATCCAGAGAACACTAGAAGAAGTTTTTTCTATACAATTGTTTACTATAAAAATAATTACGTACATAGAATAGAGTTTATATATCACATAGATTAAGCCCTCAATTATATATTTTTTCAACCCATTGGTTAGAGTAAAAAAATTTGTCCCTATTCCATCCATTCCAGGTTGTTGACTTCAAAAGATAATTCCCAATTGGTGAATTCCAAATAAGGTTTCCCAATTTCGTAAATATAGTCCCATTATTAACCGACCTAGATTTAATTATGAAACATTGAAACTATAAAATTTATATAATAACCAAAAAATATAATATATTGAGGGTATTTACTTTCATTATTAAAAAATAAAAAATTATCTAAACTAGCCTATGCTAAACACTATAAGGAACTGATCATTTCTTAACCCAAAATATTTTTTTAGGAAATAATTCACATTTTTTAATTTCAATTAATTTTTTAGGGATACATTTATTGAGAATTAGATCATACACCACATATAATAAACCCATATAATAAATTTTGTATAGTTCCTCTTATTATCTATTTTTTACATAATAAAAAACTCACCAAATGAATCATTTTATCAATTAATTAAATGTTATTATGATTTGAATATTAATTTTAATATCTATATAATCATCTGTTAAACCAATAAAATGTATTTTATAATTTGGGAAAAGGGAAAATGCTCAGGTAGGGGCATAAAAAATAATCATTAGTCTATTTTAAAACATTGAGATCATAAAAATATTTTCCTATTATACATTATGATGAAAATAAATTATCTTTTCCGCCAAATGTTTTTCATAGAAACCATTATTCAAAATCATTATTGAAAAATAACAACTTTATGGGTTTCATAGAAAACATGAAAACCCATGTAGAACAATTACATCAAACATATATTTTTTAACTAAAAGGAAAAAATGATTCTCTTAAAATTATCATTAAATTAACAATTGAAATTAATGTATTTATATGAAATATCATTATAAATCATTGAAAATATATATCGGTTCCTTGGGGAATAATTTTTATAAACACAATATAAAAAAATATATAATTATATTAACCATATGGTCAATATTGGAAATAATATTTCACAGAACATAATCATTACCCAATGCATTTAATTGATATTTGGGTGAAACCATAATATAATATATATATATATATCACCCATAATCATAATGTATTTTAGCATAGCCTATAAATCAAACAATTGAAAATTATTCATTAAGGAATATTCATTTTTATTATTGTACCTCTTTCTCTTAAATCACATGAAGAACTGTTTTGAACCCATTTGTAAAACAGTTTCTAATAATTAAATAACCATTCCTTTTAAAAAATAACATTATAAAGTTAAATCCTCATAGAAAAAGGGTAATATAAATATTTAATAAATGAAACATGGAATCTTATATAGTAATAAAAATAACACTTATAGCAATGGGATAATTTATTTATTTTGTATATGTTAAAATATAATATTAAATTTTTATTTGTAATAGAATTCGAAAAAACATGTATAAAACACCTATTTAGATTCTATTTGAATACCATTTAAATAAATTATCTATATATATTGTAATTTATAATTCATTTATGTCTATATAAATATATCAAAATAATAATTTTATGAATATGGACATACAAGAAATATATATAGAATATAATTTTTTTAAAATATATAAAATGAGGTCTTTGAAGAAATGTTTCCCTTAAGTGATACTATAAAAAATCATTTAAATTAAAAGAAATCAATTTAAAAAACATATATATTATCTAATTAGGAATAAATAAATAAAATCTTTAAACAATTCCAAAATCATGGGTGAGGAATAAAAATAGTAAGAAGGGAAACATTAAAAGATGGTTTTTTAATATTAAACTCACCTTCCTATAGTCTGAATTATCATGCATATCATTGACCATCCTAAATAATAGAACTATTTTAATTATGTATTTATTAAGAAATTTCTACATTTTAATTATTCCACATACAATGTTATAATCAATTACAAAATAATGTAAGTACATGTTTGGCTTCTTAACTATATACATCCCATATATGTAAAATAATGTTAGTGGGTAAACTATGGTCAAAGTGGTTATTATTACACCCCCCTCTTAATAATAATATTATAATATTTATCATCTTAATAAATCATTATATTATTAAAACAAATAGTGTGAGATAGTTATGGAAACTGAGCTTTTTTCCAATAATTGGGATGGTAGGTAAAACTTACACATTATTATCTAATTCATTTTTCATCAATATTTATGGACAGAAAAAAATCTATTATGTTATCAAATAATAATAATCATAAAATCATAAAACTATTATTTTTTCTATTAATTTACTTATATATATTAACCATGTTATATGGGGACGAAAAATGAATCACATCTCTTTGTGGTTGTGGTATTCAACATGTACGCATGAGTGATGATCTCATTTCTCAGTGAATGAATTATTTTCAATGTAGATTATATATTAGACTCCAAAAATTATTAATATGTCATTATCATAATATATATCCCCTAAATACATCATTATACCCAACCATGATAGACGGTGAAAGAAAACTACGTACATTTGTTCCTCATGCGGTAGTCCATCAAACATATAAATGATATTTTTCTATCCCTTTGGATGGAGGAGGAAATTAATAAAGATCATGATTTCAACATAATAATATAATTATATATAAATTATCCTAATGATATATTTTTGGACATGGTTGTATAATTTTTCAATGAGGTAGAATATGAAATAATTTTAAAATTCCTAATAAATAAATATACCTCTTCTTTAGACAACCTCTTTAGGGTTACACAAAAACCAGTGCAAGGATCGTTTTCAGATCAATCCAAGGAATCAAGGATATGTTTAGGGATGTAATAAATGTATTTGGGAAGGTATTATATGAACTAAAATTTAATTCTTTTGTGAATAAAATAGGTTATAAGGAACTCTTTTAGATGAGCTGGGATGGGCCTTATTGGAAAATCATAATGTATTAATGTAATATAAATTTATTTTCATATAAAAATTTATATAACTGATTAAATTTAAATAAAATATGTGTTTTAGTCTAAATAATCTCATCCAATATAAATATATCATATTTATATGATTTTCCAGCCATATAATTATTTTATCCTTTGTTAACCCTTTTTCAAAATTACCATAGTATTAATTTTTTGTATCATTTGTGGTCAAGAAAGAATCCATAAATGGAAAAACGTCTGATAAAAGGACTATAAAATATATTATTAACCATATCTCATTTAAATAGCTATATAAAATATTTTTCGAATTTGTAACACATTTATCAAACATATTTTAATATAAAATGTCATTAATGTCATCATTGACACTAGTTGTTTAAATTTATTTTTTAAGCATCAATAAAAATATTTAATTTTAATATAAGGCCTAAAAACTAACCAAATATTTTATAATTTACTAAAAAATTTATGGATAATCTAATTTATTAAAATTTTATTACTTTTAATATTTTTATAATAACTAGTATTAATTTTTTTTATTTAACTTAATATCATGTCAGAGTTTCCTAATTCTTTATAATTATATAATTTCTTCAAATTATCTATAAATTAAAATAATAAAACTAATATTAGTATAATAAAATTAGATATTAATATTAATTCACATAATGTTTTCAATTTTTAACACATATTTAATATTTAAATGAAATAGGGTGACATTTTTTCTTATTTATTTATATTATTATGTAGGTAACTTTTTTCGAGAACATATAGATCATAACCGAAAACTATGAGGGGGAGTGGTGTGTTTCAATTCCCCCAAAACATTAGTTTTTTTAAAAAAAACATCAATTATCCCCTCTTACACTATATCATATTCCATGGTTATGAATAACAGATTTGATATGATCTCACAGTGGTATAATGTAGATAATAAATAATGAAACAGCACACATTGAATTTTAAAAGGTTTTTCCCCAATTAGAAGTCACGCACCTTCCCATGATCAGCCTATGCTAGTTCAATGAATTTTATTATCAATATAATTTGTAGTGACTATAAATTCTATTCAATTCAAACTCATGTTTAACATGTAATATCTATATGGTGTAAATTATGAATAGTAATATTTATACGGTTACCTCTAATATTCAATGGTGCTGTTTATTCTAGAACAACCTGTTCTTTATAAATATTTAAAATAATTCCAATCATGATATCTCTACTACATTTAAGTTCATTACATGTATTGAATAAAATTTTTCATAACCTGTTTTGATTCTATAGTTAATGTATAAAACTTTTATAATAATTATGAACCACTACTCTTAAATAAATGGAATATAAAACCCCAATAATAAATTATTACACTCTTTTAATGAAAAACAGAAGAATATATTAAAACCTAAAATTTATATTCCTCTTTGACTGTTAAATGATCTGGATGATACATCTTTCAATCAATAAATATCATGTTTTCATTTAAATGTGTGTTTTTGGGGTACACAAATTTATTTTTTAATATAAGACAAAATTTTAACGATATCAAATAAATTTTTTATTAATATCTTACAATTATATCATGTGTAATGTAATTCATGGTATTATACATCAACAACATAGCAGACATATAGAATCTTATAATTATTATTTAATGTTCCATATGATTAATTTTAACTTTTAAATGTAATCCTCATGAAAACAAGCCCAAAATATGTCCTGGTGTTTCAAACCATGTGTATTATAATGTGTGATTCCTAAAGCATTCAAAGATTATCCCCTAATTTTTGTAGTCTTCTACATTTCTCAAACTAAAATATATGTTATGTATATTATGTATCGTGTTTGAGAAAACCCTAATTGGTGTGGTAATTTGTCACATAGATATTATAATTTTCATCATTGTATAAGACCTTCATACAAACATGAATTCTTCATGAAATGGTTCACTATGGCTGTGTTGATCTTAAGTGTATGGGTTTTCCTTGTAATTTCTCTTCTTTGGGGATATTAAAAATTTATCAAACAATCAATATACATTTTATGGCATTTTTTTAAGAACCAAATATCCACAAGATCACCATTCAATCATAGCCTCATGGTATGTTCTCTTCATGTAATTTGAAGTCTTGACATGATTTCATCATTGTGAAACATGTTTTTGAGATGATATGTTTTTTATAATGAGATATCTTTGTGTAAATCAATATCAACCCATTTCTAGCTTGAGTCCATGTTATTTATAAACATCAATCACTATCTTTGTTTAATATTTTATTCTATATTCAAAACCATTGTGAATAATTTCCTGTCAATTTATTTTATATAGCTAATGATATCAGTATATGTAAATTCATAAAATGGGGTTTATTTAAAGTAAAATTATGGTAAATGTAGTTTCATGTATTACATAGAAAAATTATCATTTCTTTTTTATGAGGATCATGTGAAATTACATAGAATGATATTAAAAATACTCTCAATTTTTGTGCTTCCCAAAAATTGCTTTAATACTCGATGGTTTTATTTTTTCAGGAATAATAATACATTTTTCATCTATGTGGGGAGAATCACAATGAAATATTTGTTCAAATCCACCAACATTAGGAATAATTCAGTGAGGGATAGGACATTGATCATCCATAACTGTAAATCTATCATCAATCACTACATGAAAACTACTAAAAAACCCTTCATCTAGAGGTAGGAGATGACATTGCACATATGTTCCAATCACTATAATCAATCTGATCTGCTGGCTATTATTTCATCCATATATAATTAAATTGAAGAATGGTTCCACATATTCCATGTAACACAATGATAAAATTCATGTATATAAAATACTAAATGATAAAAATCTTTTACCCCACTATTATATGTGAGTACTAGGTTACACACCTGATCCCCTACTGGCCCCTACCCATAATTGATCTAACCTACCACTCTTACTACATTGTGGTACCAATATTCTTTCCTATATACCCATCTGTGTGCATTTATTTCTACCTCATTCATCAATATAAACATGCAGAAATGGCTCTACGATTCATTTAATGTCTCCCCTAAAATATCATGACGGAATTGGCACCATATATGACTTGGATAACCTGATTTTTTTTCAATTTCACATAAGAAAATCTAGTGTAATGGGGAATCATATATGAATTTAAAAAAATATTCCCATAGATATATAAATGTTATATATTTAATAAATATATTTCTAAATAATAAAGAACGTTAAAAAGATAAATATATTTTCATGGACTTATTAATATTCTTCTGATGTTGTAATTTGATTTTTAATTTCTGTTATTGGACTTTATAAAACATCACCCAAGAAAAAAAACCACTATATGGATAAAAATTATTATTTTTCAGTAATTCATACTAAAACATAAAATTTTCATGGAATTGAATTAATTATTTCAATGTTGTAACCATGTTAAATATTATAACATCTTTTTAATATGTCTAAGGAAATGAACATAGTTCAAAAAAATCAGATTTAATCATGGAGAATTGTATTTCCACTGTACATCCAATGATCCATAACAATTATCGAAGAACCATCACATCAATAAATATAATTATCTTATTATATTATATATAATGAATCCATTTAATTTATACTAGAATAATTACCATTAAAATTGGATAATTTCACTAGTAAATGATATAAATTTAATCAATAAAAATTCACCAAGAAACATCCCCCCGATCATAAATATTCAAAAATACTTTCTATATTTGATTAAAAATTATGTTTTCAATTGAAAATCACTATTTAGAAAAAATTTGGATACCTATGAAGTTAAACATAAAATATCTATAAACATAGTAGGAAATAATATTATTATTAAAAATGAGGATAATATTTTTGGAATCATGTACCAAATATGTCCCCATTAAAGTACATAATACATTGTATTTAGATCATCCTTGATTAAATATTCAAAATTGTTGTCCACCTTGTCCCATGTGTGGATTTACTGCTCCACATTAATATTCATTTAATTCATTTTTCATGCAAAAATATTATCTTATTAGTAGATCAATGATTTCCAGTCCTTGTTAACATCATTTTGGACCTATCTTTCTAAATTTTTGTTCATACAATCATCTGGATCATTGATCTGGAGTGAACCTTCTAAAAAATATCTATATAAAGAATAATTAAATTGGGGTATTTCCCTTTACCCCCATCATCCATTTTGACTACACCACCTAGCCCATAATCCTTAACATCTCTAAACATTCCATTAGCATTCCACTACATTGGTCTACCCCCTTCCTTTATTATTGGTATTGAACTATTGCTTAAAATTACATCTCATTGTCCCTTATTGTTGATCTTGTTTCCATCATCTTAAGGTGGAGTATTGTTTCCTCCATTTAGAATTCATCAATTTAAACATAATAATGTCCCACATAACATGTTTTTCCACTAATCCATTCATCTTTATTGGACAACAAACTCTTGTAACTATTAGTCCATCAAAACTGTTAATAGCTATTTAACTGTAAATATCATCATCATTATCCTATAATGGTGTCTACAGGCCCAATTCGTATGGATGTTCCAGATCGAGTCATGTATCCTCCAGTTCACCAATGTGATTGGAGAGGGTAATAAATATAGAAAAAATCATAATACTCAACCTACTCAATTTTTTCACCAATGAATATTTATTACCAATGACCATTCTAGATGAATTACCCCAAATATCAACCTATAAACACAAATTAAAAACTTCCCAATGCCTATAGGCACTTCCCCTTAATGCCTCTTTGGTATAGTCTGGACCTGTAATGCTAAACTATGAACATCTAAATCATTTCTCAATATTTTGATAATATTCAAACCCATTGAATTCTAGAATTCTGTTTGGAGGTCATTCTGGTAATGATCACAATATATTATAACATTAACATATCTATTAATGATGGAGGAAAAAAAATTCATAAGGGGTCGCAGTTGTATTTCTCACAGAAGTGTGACCCTCATGATACAAGGTAGGAAAATCAACATGTTCTAGAAGTTTCTCATTTGGGGAAGAGGATTAAGAATAAATAGAAGGATAATAATCTTTTATTCCACAACCCTTTTCTACCCAATTTTACATAATGTTAAGATATTGTCAAAGGATCTTAGCTGAGCCCTCACCTCTATCTGCAAATTATGATTGGAACCGACAAATCCATAGAGAGAAGGGTTCTTAACTTTCTTAGAAGTAGAAATAATAGAACCTTCCTAAAAATTATAAGCGACAATACAACCTGCATGATCTGATATACCATCAAAGAAAATCACATTTGGGAAAGAGATGTGAGAAGAGTGGCAGTTCATATACATATGATCCAAATGATTAAATGAAAAACAAGAATCGAACCCGATATCAAATACCATAGTTTCAAGGAAATGTAATTCTTTAATGACCTCTATCCTAATAGCTATAACTAATGAGTTAAACTAGTTTTTCTATGAATTTAGTAAAAGAATATAAATTAAATGAAATGATTCTCATTTCTGTTCTTGTGATTGGATCAATAACATAGTAAATGAAAATATATGATTTGTAGTTATCTATATACTGTTTATTGAATCTTTTTAAAGGAAAGTGAAATAATCTATTTTTTGATACATGTATGAAATAGGGATAAAATTGTAATTTTAAAGTATTAACAACCCTCCCCTATCATTTCATACTAAATCATCCAAATTTGGGGGGATTTAAAAAAAATATTAGGATAGAAATCAATTTCGCTCTATTTATTCTCATGTTATTTATATCTACTTTACATCACATTTCCAAACATTAGAAATCAATTTCTAACCTCATTACTATTTCTCTTCTCTTCATATGAACCTGTAAAAAAATCTCTTAAGAGGTTTCCAATTTTATGAGAATTCATTATGAAATTAGATGAAATAGGGATATATAATGCACGTGAAAGGCCATCAATATCTCTAAAAGGATACATAGAATGAAGAGAATTATGGGGTTTCCGAACTTAATGGGAAGAACCTGGAAACATATCCAAATCCATAAAATGTAGAAATCATGTTTCCAGTGAAATTCATTTCTTTAATTATGTATAATGACACGATAACCATCATATGATCAAATTCTTTTAGTCCACAAGGTAGAAAGATCATCATCATAGGTGAAGCCCAACCATGATTCTTTCTTTAAGGGGTTAGAGGACATTGAAAAATATTTCAAAAAAAAGAGCAAAGGGCGACATCTACTTCAATGATAATGTAGGGAAACCCCAGGAAGCGATGATGCCTCTTAGTACTCTTTATGGGGAAGAAAATGTGAAGGATCCCCTTGGTGGACAGAAGGGATGTTCATAAAAATTTAGATAAGGGGAAAATCAAGTTGGGTGTTTTGATTAGTTAATGGGTAAAATGTTGATTATGAGGAAAGAGAGGGGTTGGTGAATTTTACATCATCACCACTCGATTGTTGTTCCACTACATCTAGGGTTTGATGGGGAAGTCTAGTGGAGCCATGAGAAAAAATGATCCTCTCAAAATTATTCTTACTATCTTCTATTCAATGCTTCTCATTTGATGATTAAGAACTATTCATAGTAAAATTACTCATATATTGAATTTTGATTCCCCCAATATATTGAGAAAAAATAAAACTATACTCAACAGAAATCCACCTAGCCATTTCACCCCCCCCCCCATTGAATTTTTTTCAGTACCATTTTCTAAATATATATAATATATCTTATACAATTTATTGAAAACAAAACAAAAAGAATAATAAAAGGGTTTCATAATTTATTTTTATTCCTTCAATGGAAATTCAAATTCACTTATCATTTTTATAAAATAAGGATGATACCACATGGTTTTACTATATATGATCATGTATTTAGTATACTCTATGTATACATGGGCAATCACAATATAGAAAAATATAGTCATAAAACCAAGGTTATTTAAGATTTCCATTAACAATGAAGTATATGATATCATTATCTAAAAATGTTATTTCTCTATAAGAGGGAAATATAAGGTAGATTTATCAGGAAATATAATATGTAGCACAATATAGAAAAGACAAATACTATTTTAATTGAATGAATAAATTAATCAACCATTATAAAAGGATACTAATAAACCAACACTCACCCTTTATAAAAATATATGATATAATAACGGAAATAGAGTGAAGTGTAATTGTGTTAACTTAATTTTAATATTCTATAAATATGTCATGATTATAAAGAAATTCATGAAACAATCATGGATAGAAACTAATTTATGTTTGCACGCCCTCAAGGGGTGATCTATCATCATTTCAAATGGTGAATAACTTCTTTAGATAAACATCTAGATGTTTATACGGATGATCTGTGATTATTAAAATTTAATTTGTTGGTAAGATCATGAAAAATAATTTCAACTTATTATATAAAAAATTTATTCAACAATTTTCGTGTAAAAGAGTTTCCCCTTCTATTCCTTGTAATATAAGAACAAAAATATTTCCATTATAAGTAAGGGAATAAGGTAGATAACACATTATATTATTTATAATCAAAACATGTTTTAGAATTTAATCTCAAGAAACATATACATTTCTATATATCTAAGAAGCATATTTTACTATTTAGGATAGTGTTTTCTCTTTGATTCACATTTTTATAATCCATTTAAAATATAATTTAATTTTATTCACCATCATATTGTGTTTTTTAATTTTCTTATAAACATCCTTTAGATAAATAACATCCCCTAATTATTATTTTATCCTCAACATCTATTTTTAAATCAGGTAAAATATTCATACAATTATTTTTATTATATATATTATTCTTTTACCCTCAAAAATATTTTCTTAGACTTTTGATATCTCATTTGTTGAAAACTCTTATGAAATTATATATGTTTTTCATGTTGAACTCACTATTTTTCTTCTCTGTTTTCAAATTTCTTGTGCTTCATCTTCATCATTCTCTATTTATCATGAAATATTCACATGACCATGAATAAAATTGACGAATTACAACTTAAAATATTATTATATAAAGATACAACATGTCCTCGTCATTTTTTCTTGCTACCTTTTTGGTTAAATAATCATTTTAATCATAAATAATACCACCAATTAATATTTTCAACTAATTTGTATCATAGAATGTTTCTCTTAATAATTTTAGATTTATTTTATTCATTTCAAGGAATATTTTTAGTGGACCATGGTATGAACCCTATTTCCATATTAAAATCATATTTTTATTTTTAATATGAAATTCATGGGGTCCATAATAAAAATATTTTGAGTGTTTTCTAGGTCTTTTCATTTTTTGATAATTTTTCATCAACAGTTTATCTTATGTGGCATGTAGTTCTGTTGTTTCCAATATTCTAATATATATGTTGTATTATTATATTCAAATTGTAATATGATTTCTAGCTAGTAGGTTCATATCATCACATGTCTTCAATGTGACCCCACGTATTACACTATTTAATGAAATATTCAATGCATTTGAATTTTTTATATTAAAGATGCACCATCTTCTATAGAATCTTCATTTATTTAAATGTATTCTTAATTTTTCTCTTCCACTTATTGAATTAATATTTTTAATAATCTTCATGAATTATCATGTTTTTTAATCATTTAGTGGCCTAATTTGCAATAAACCAATATTACTAACAACAGAAAATGAATCGCCTTATGTTATTTATAGTACCATTAATTTTATATGATGTCAATTTATTTTTTTGGATATTCTTTTTGTTATTGTGATCATAATTTTAGGAGTTATTTTTCATCATCATTGCAGTATCCACGGTTGGTGATTTGGGGATTTTACTCCTTTTTCCATCTCACGTATTCATATATTTTGGAATCAAACCTTCAATATCATATGATATTATATTTGTATAAATATAAGTAATTAGGTTATGGGTTACATTCATACATGATATTGTAGAAGGTTAATTAATATATGGTTTATAGGTCTTAGTTCCACCAATATGCGGATATTTTGAGATATAATCCTCATCAAGAAAATTATGTAATCATACCATTTTGATAATTGAATATACCTATATATTGGTGTAGATTAGTATATAATCCCAATAACATGGATATTTATATCATGTGTCTTCTTCTAATTATAGAAATATTCCTCTAATTAAAGACATTTCATTCTTAGGTAAAACATCGCATTTTCAAGTAATTTCATCCTACTATATCATTAATTATTCATTTTATTAATAAGATCATTATTTTTTCTTCTAACATAAATCAATGTGCGTCATTTTCGTTGGTAGTTTTATAATAAACATAAAATTAATCTTCCATGGTTAGGATATTATATTAATTTTATACTTCTGGAGAATTGATATTTTCATAATACACATTATAAAATTTGGGTTTTTATCCATTAACATGGAAGAAACATTGACCATACATGATCAAATATTCAAACTGGACTTCTATAACACTCGTGAAAACATTAAACAATGTTTAATGTTCCTTTATTATATCACCAAAAAAATTAAGTCATTATTTTCTCATAAACAATTCCCTAAATTTCAAAATCAATTATTGAAATCTTTTTATTATTATGATGTACATATTTTTCCATTGATGTAATATGGTATATAGGAATATTAACCTTACTATATTTCATACATTGTAAAACATCTTGTTTATTAATTACTACATCAAGCTACCCTTTTATGAAGAATGTCCTAGATAAAAAAAAATATTAAATTACATAATCTCGATGATTCTTCATATATGTGTCTAATTGAGTGTATAAGTCATAAACATATTTTATAGGTGTCTCTTACACTTACTCCATATGTCCTGAGCTATTTTTTCAAAAAAAAATCATTATCAAAAAATTTTAAAAAATATAATTAATCCATCATATATTTATTTGACAATTCTGAAAATATCATTGATTCTATATTATTAATTTTGGTCGGAGTCCTTGTTTATAAATTCCAGGTATTTTGAATATGAGTGGAGAATATGTTTTCTCCTTGTGGGAGCTAGCTAAAAAATCAAATAAACTATTTATATAAACATTTTCAAACATCTAATGATAAATTTTTGATCCAATAAAAGTATGACCTACCATTTGATAGCACTTATAGATCCCATATGGATTTTTCATGAGCACTATAAGGCAGGGGTGAATTTATATTCCTAACATTTTTCTATGTTTAAAAATTATTTTAAAATATACATTATAATTGTCATCCATATTCCCCACTAAAGAGGACTTTATATGATACAAACTCTCAATACTATATTATCGATGATACGTAAGATAAAATAAAAAAACATTTTTACATGGGTTGGCATCAATGTGTAATCATAGTCTTTCTCTTGATATAACTTTGGTTATTTCAATGATTTTACTATCAAAGTGATTTTTTATGATTCTATGTGATATCACATTGTCACAATAGTTTGATAATTAATATCCTTATCCATAAATTTAAATTTTTAATAAATTTTACTTCTACACTCGTATTAAATATAATTATTTATAGAACAACCACTACTTTCTCATTGATATTCAACAGCATTCATTACAATATCTCCCTAATAAACTGAATATATTTCATTAATGTAATAACCTTATTACACAACTAGTGTTTATCTAATACATTTTTATCAATAATATCATATTCACTTTAGCCCGCTATACTTGAATAAGTGGATCATTCAACTTAATCCCAAACTCAATGAAATATCAGAATGAACAACTGAAGAATCAATACACACACTACATGTTGTATACATTCAATATTATCAAATTTTTATAAAGATACATCCTTCTATAAATGTTTTTTACAGCCTCCTTTAAATTTTTAAATGTAGTTTAGAAAAATTATTTTGTATTACCTATATAATATATGACTTTCACAATCTCAAATTACTTTTTTATTAACTCCTAAATTCTAATAAATGTGTAGTATAACGCATGGAATACTCATTCAACACCCTAACACAAATATTGAATAATATAGTTATTATTTCATGTTATATTCTTTTTTTTCTTTTTATCAATAGTTTCTATGCTTCCCTTTTAAAAATAAGTTCTTGTATTTCGAACCATGAATGTGATGGCACTTACATCCATAACCTTCATGAACTATTCTCCTCGATTTAAGTTACTTTATCATTCATGTAAATCACAACAGATGCTTGGAATACTTTGAAATCGATTCTATGTGAAAAACAAAATGTGTGTGGTTCTTGATCAGGAATAAATGATAACCATTTTCGTTACAATTGTGAAAAAAGAAAGTATTCATAGAATATTTCTCCAAGCAAGTAGTGATCTTAATTGTGTAGGTTCTTCATCTCTTTTTTCAATCATTTAACATAATGGGTTAATTTAATGTTGTTAATGAAATAAATAGACTTCTTGTTAATGTTCTCATGTAAAGGATCTAATCTCGTTATAAATTAGAAACATTTTATAATATTAGGTTCAATTAACATAGGTAAAAGTACTCATGGGTGTTATTTATTGTGAAATTTTTTTCATGGATTCTATAATATTCATTGAAAATGAGATCAATATATCACTCCATGAAATAGAAAAAATACCTAGCGAGCTTAATGTGTCTATAACAAACATGAACAATAGTAATTAAAATTTTCATTTAATTTCCTTTCATTCTTTGTTTTTGGTGTTTTCCATTCATTTTGTTTGAAATGGTGGGTTTTCAAAATTTCGGCCAACCCGTGTGCCCAATTCCAAATTTAAAAAAAATTATGTTCATTTTATAACTACTTATTTATTTCAACATTTTGTATCAATTCCATTTCTTACATGGCCTCCCTGACCTATTAACACCACCATGTTAATTTTAACACTTTAGGAATCAATAATTATGTTGTATTTGGGTTTTTATTTAATGAATTGGACCGTCCTAGAAGAACATTTCCTATTAAAAAAAATCAATTTTTTGATTTAATATATTATTCAATTTTAACAATATTTCAGTTATTTCACCTATCACCCAAGCCCACCAATCCTAGGTGCACCCACATTCCTTTATCATTCTCTTTGAATCTCAATTGCTCAAGATATTAGGTCGAAACTTAAAAAGCATTTAAAATTCATCCAGATTTGAAATGATAATTTGATTCCTCCATAACTCATTCATTATTCAATCTTTTCACACCATTTATGTTATCAATTTACCTAAACATCCTTATTACATCCTCAATTGCATTTTTGGCTCTTTGTAAATTCAAGTACTAGTGTATTTGATGTGATTTCTTAAAGATACCTCAACGAAGTGGGTCTTCTCCATTCCTTATTCAATTTACATATGGTTTTATTCACTTTTAATAGGGTTTCATCTCTTTCCCATTATGTCACAAATTACTAAAGGGTATGTTTTAGAAACTATGGTTTATCCTTTGGTTCTCTTGGTCTAATATTTTGTATATATGCTTGATCATCCCTCCTTGATGTGCGGTGGTGCTGCATTTGAGTTTTCGCACAAACGATTCATGGGTTTTAATTACATTGGTATATGATTCCATTATGTATGAAATAATTATAACCTAAATTTTTTAATGGTATTTTTGTATTTATTTAATTTTATTATTTCTTCATAAGTTTTTTTTAGTGGTGTTTGTAATTCAAGTGAATTTCTAAGTGCCAATTATATGTGAAATTTATGGGTTTTCATATAAATATTTTATTGGTTCATTTGGGAATTACCTATAATTGAATTTTCGATTTTATTGAATGGTATTAGGTATAGGAATAATTTTTTGAATGCTTATTATATTTGGTTTTTTCAATGAATGTTTATTAAATGGTGTTTGTGACACAAATAGATGTTAAGTGCCAGGTTTTTTTGAAAAAAGGGGTTTTAAAAAGACATAACTTCTTGGTTCATATGGGGAATACCCATAATTGATTTTTTGGTTTAATCAAAGTTTATTGAACAAAATTCTGTTTTAGTGACTTACAAGTGTCATATTGTGTGCAATGTGGATATTTTAAAGAGTTTTTTGTGCAAAGCAATGTGATATTTTAAAAAGTTGTTTTATTGTAAATAAAAATGATTTGTTGTTTGTTTTAAGTGTTATAAAGTTTGTATTGCTACTATATTGTTTTTATGTAACCTATAGATGCCTCTTTATATGAAAGGGTATGTGTGTTTATTTTTTTAATTGTTTTAGTACAATGGTGGAAGCCTGGGTACCTATGTGGGAGGATTTATACTAGTATGGCTAGTGAACCTAATGGGTTTTGTCCCTGCTTCAGTAAAAAAACAGATAACGAGAACTCTTACTAAACTGTGTGGATGATTTTTGGGGACCACTAGGTTATTTGTATATTCCTTACTTGTTTCTCATGCATTGGAATGTATTTTGACTCAGATACATTACACCGAGGTATGTGGTATATAGGGCCCCAGAATCTCTAGTTTCCTTATGGTGTTCCCATTTTTGGTGCTCATTTGATTTGTGGTATATATTCTTGTAATATGGTGTGTTTTTATGTACATTATATTATATAACATATATTTTTTATATTTTTTAACGTTTTCTTAATTTAGTTTGAAATTTTTTTATCAATTGAATGTTCCATTTCTTTGAGTTTATCACTGCTTTTCTTTACATATTAAAACTGGTTGTTTTTTCACCATGTATTGTATACTATTTGGAATTATTGGGTTGTATACCATTGTGATTAGGATAACACCATACTTACACCCCTTTGGTGTTAGTATAATTCATTATTTTTGAATCAGTTAATGGCAATGCCTTGGGTGATGGAAGACCGGGATTTTAGTTCCCTCCTGTGGTGTGGTGTTGTGGAGATGGATCAGGGGTGTTGACACCTTGTTGTGTGGATTATTTTGGGATGGTTCGATTCTATTGTTATTTATTTTTGGACCAATTTTATGGTATTTAAACAATTTATTCAAATATTTTTTATTACAATTAATGTTTGTCATGAAAATTTTCAGATTCATATTATTGATTGTTTTTAATGTTATATGATTTCATACTCAGGTAAATCATTCCAAAAACCAATATATTGAACCTTTCATACCTATGAAGGCACATGGGGACAGGAAACACCTTTAGGGCCTTATCATGGGATGGACTTGGTGCTGGTATCAGTGGTGACAAAATTTGGTTCGTGACAAAATGGTATCAAATGAAGGTTAATATTTTTGGGTTATATTACTATTTTGGGATGGGTTGGGATTGAAAGGATCTAGGAATTTCTGGGAATGTAATTTTGGTCATGATTAGGGTGCTTTGCCTACACCACTAGTTAAAGACCTTGTGTTACTAGGGGACATTGCATTAGTATGATTGAATTCACTTCTAGGTGGGATGTGTGCGCTGCAGACCACCTGTGGACATCATGAGGGGGTGAATTAGGGGTTTATTTTATTGTTGGAATGTGTTTGGATTAATTATATTTAATGTTATTGATTGTATTTTCTAGAACATTTGTATGTATTTTTTCTATTATGACTACTGATTTTTGGTTGAAACAGGCCTGCATGGAAAGCTCACATACACCCACGGGAGGAAGCCAGAGATAGTTCTTGATCATCGCTTGATTAGTGGATAGTAGAGGTTGTGGATTAGCTAGTCCAAGAAATCATGCATGGAATGGATTTTTTTTAGCTCCTGTGAATTTTATTCCCTTCGAATTCTTAATAAATAATCATCCTACTTTCTGAGGTAGCGTTAACTCGCTGAATTTTCTAACTGGGTTGTTGTATTTTGTGAGGGAGTTGGGGACACAACTTGGAAAGAAGAAGGAGTCGGGTCTCAGGTGTCCATCGAGTGCATTTTCCATTTTACGGGGTGAGATATAGTGGGAAATAATAGTCTTATATATGGAACATTTTACATAATACATTTCATGGGTTGTCTAGAACACTTTCTGGAACACATTGATTATTATAGGCGGAATTTCAGTTTTAATAGATCCAGATGGGAGTCATCACGTTTTTATTGTGGAATGGGATCCTCGGTCGAGTCCTTCAGGACCTCCATACACATATTTGGGATATTTTTTTTTCCAGTTACGATTTCCCATGATAGAGTATTATTTTCATGCCTCTGAAGGTGCACTACCTTGTGTACTGAATAGGTTTCTGGAGGTGTTCCCAGATGATTTTTCATGTTTCCCCAAGTGTGGGATGTAGAGTTCTCAGATGATCTAGATCTAGGAACACACCCAATATAAATTCCCTCATATCGCATAGACGCCAACAAGATTAGGGGATTAAATATACAGCTAGACAAATTAGAATCCAAAATATTCATTCACCTAAACGTCTTTCCTTGTTTTGCTCTTATGTTTTTTGCAATGAAGGCTGGCAGATCCATCCAGATGTGAATTGACTACAAGAAGCTGAATAATGTAACAATTATGTTGAAATATCATTTTCCTAGAATAGATTATTTGTTTGATCGGGTTAATAGGGGAAATTGGTTCTAAAAAATAGATTCTTGATTGAAATACCACCAACTCAGGCTGAAAGAGGCAGATATCCCAAAGACAACCTTCTAAAGCAGTTATGACAACATTGATTATTTTTTAATGCCCTTTGGATTGACCAATGATCCAGCGGTATTTATGTTAGTCATTAAAAGGGTGTTTCACCAATATCTCGAATCCATTGTTGTGGTGTTTTTTGATGAAAATTCAGTATACTATGGATCTGAGGAGGAACACGAACATAACCTGAAAACCATCTTGGTAACATTGAAGGATCACTGCCTCAATGAAAAATTTTCAAAGTGCACCTTTAGGATCAGGGAGCTAAAATTTCTGGGGCATGTGATATTAGAGCATGATATTTTAGTGGACCCCGGGAAGATCAAAGCAGTCATGTCATAGGATCTGCCTAAGAATTGGGTCAAGATCAAGAGTTTCCTAATCCGGGACGGTTATTACAGGCGGTATGTTTGGGTTTTCTCACATCTTGCTTCACCGATGGCTGCACTCACCCAGAAAGGGGTGATGTTTTTATATGGCCAAGAATGTTTGGAATCCATCGTGGAGCTAAAGAAAATGTTGACTACCTCCTCTATGCTAATTTTTACATAGAAAAGAATGGATTCTGTGGTCAATTGTAACATTTCAGGTATGAGTCATGGGTGTGTGTATATTAAATATGATCATGTGGTGGTATACGTCTCTCGAAATCTCTGATCACATGAAATGAATTACCTAACCAATGAAAAGGAGTTGTTAGAGGTGATTTATTTTTTAATGGATTTTCATCAGAACCTATTTAGGGAGAAGATTGTGGTATATTATGAGCACAAAAACATGGCCAATATTTTTTATACCCCAAGAAATGGAAATGTAATGGTAAATTCCTTGGGAAGAAATGTACCAGTGCATGCTTTGAGGAAGTCTAGTGATGAATCGTATCTAATGTAACTCTTTTTTAATATAAATATAGAGACCAAGGATCATCATGGGGGTTAATTCATGGAGGACATTCAATTTAATCCTTCTATGGGGGAGCTATTTTAGTGGGAGCTATCTAGTTATGATATTTGTCTGTGGTATAAATAGTTTATTCATGGTGGGGAGACATCCTTTTATTAGACGTTATCTCTAAAGGGAATCTTGAGTTTCAAGGGACATTCTATAGTGTCATTATATTTACTAAAGGTGGTGATGGAGGATAACAACCAGTCTCAGTGATTTATCCATCTGAGTTCCACCAAGATGAATTATGATGTCTTCTAGTAGTTATGGGGTCCTGGTATGAGATAAGACATCGCAAACTTTTTGATGAGATGCTACACATTCTAGTACGTTAAAGGAGATCATCAAAGGCCCTCTAGTTTTCTCCAGCTATTACACATTACTATATGGATGTGGGATGAGGTTTCCCTGGATATCATTGTTGGATTTCCCCGTACACCTTGGGTTAAGAATTCTATTTGTGTGGTAATTGATTTTTTATACCATATCAGAAAACATAATTCTGATCAGAGATACAACTAAAGTGGATAAGTTAATACATTTGTATCTTCAAGAGGTGGTAATACTCAATGGTGTTTTGTCAGCAGTTGTAACATATAGGGACCCCAGTTTTACTTCATGGGTTTTCAAGGCCTTCAGATGGCCTTGGGGTCTCAGATTAAGATGAGAATAACATACCATCCTCAAACGGATAGTCGGACAGAGCAGGAGAATCAAATTTTGGAGGAAATTCTCTATACAGGTGTTCGTTACTTTGGATGCTCCTATTATATCCATTTTTATTGGTTTATTTTTATTATAATATTTTTTACCTATATTTAATTTGAATATATTATTTTGAGGCCCTATATGGTAAGCCTTTTTAGTCACCCTTTGTTCGGATGAGGTTTATAAGACCTCACTACTTGGGTCGAGTCATGTGAAGGAGATATATTTCAAGGTCATGTTGATCAGGGAACACTTATTAACAATATAGAGTCACCATAAATCATATACTGACCATCAGTGACGAGGCCTGGAGTTTTTTGTGGGTTACTGAGTATTCATGAATGTGGCCCTTTACCTGGGCCAATATTGGTTACGAAAGCAAGGGAAGATAACGTCACTGCATGTCAAACTATTTTAGATCACCGAGTGTATTGAGAAGGTGGCATACATTTTGTCTTTTCCTTCAAATTTGACATCAATCCATGACTTGTTCTATGTTTTCCAGTTGATGAAATACAACCTAGATACATCCCATGTACTGAATTGGGAGGAGTTGGATATTGAGCATGAATTGTCTATTTTTTAGTGGCAGGTATGAATAGATAATTATTAAGAGTAGGTTATTCGAGGGAAGATTATTCCACTAGTTGAGGTTCTTTTTCTGCATGAGAATGATATACATGAGTCATGGGAGTGTAAGTCATAAGTTGAGGAAGAGTACACATTCCAGTTTTCCGATCAAGATTCAGGTTACCCTTCTGGGATGAAAAGCATTCATAGTGGGGATAATTGTCTCATAAATGAATTCTTTTAAAGATATATTTCATTTAATTTCCTTTAATGAGTTGTTTTTGGATTTTCCCAAATATTTTGGTGGAAATTTTTGGTTTTAATAATTTGGGCCAAACTATGAGCCAAATTACATATTTAAAAATAAATTTTGTTTTTTATAACTCTTTATTTTTTCAACATTTTTAATCCATTGAAATTCATACATTGCCTCCGATGACCTATTAACACCACCATATCAATTTTTACACATTATGAATCGATAATAATCATGTATTTGGTATTTTATATAAGGAATTGTGTTATCTCAAATGCCCATTTCCAGTTTTAAAATAAAAATTTTATTATTTAATATCATATTAAATGTTAATTATTTTTCATTGAATCAACCTCTAACGTGAGCCCACGTAAACTAGGAGAAACTCCATTCCATTATCCACCACATTGGAGGTCATTTTCATTGCATATTAGGTCAACATATCTGAAGCCATTACAATTCGTCCAGATTTAATAAGGTAAATTGATTCCTTCATAACTACTTAATTATTTACTATTTTCACCCAATTTCAGTTCTACATTATCCTTGTATTACTTTTTTGAACCTAAATTTTATTTTTTTGATATTCTAAAATTCATATAGTTGTGTATTTGAGGAGATTTCATCAAGATCCCATAAGTATGTGGGTCTCTATATTTCCTATTTCATTTTTCTTAGGGTTTCATTCAATTTTCATAGGGTTTAATCACCTATAATTGAAGTAACAAATAAAAAATTGGTTTTTCTTGAACCTAGGGTTTATACTATGGTTATTGTTGTCTAAATTTGGTTTTTAGTCATGATTTTCCCCCCTTGAAGGGTGATAGTGGTGCGTTTGAGTTTTCACACTAACGATTCAAGGGTTTTCAATACTTTGGTAGGTTATTCCATTTTGTATGAAATCACTAGGACCTAGAAGCCCTATTTAGCATATTTTAATGTTTATTTAATTTTATTTTTTTGGAAAAAAAATATTATTTAGTGGCGTTTGTATTTCATGTGAATTTTTATGTGCCAATTTTATGTGAAATTGGGGTTTTTCATATAAATCATTTGTTTGTTAATTTGGGGATTCAATAAATTTAATTAGTTGATTATATTGAACTTTAGTAGGTATGAATATAATGTTTTTAATGTTTATTATCTTTTTTTGTTTCTGAAAAAGTTTGTTTAAATAGTCTCCGTGAAGCAATTGGATATTAAGTTCCTTGTCTGTGTGAAAGTATGGGGTTTTAAAAGATTGAACTTTTTTTCATATGGGGATTCCCCATAACATAATTGTTAGTTTCATTTATGTTTATTGAAATAAAATTTTGTTTTTGTAACTTAAATGTGTTCAAATAGCATGAAAAGTAGATATTTAAATGTTTTTAGGGTGCAAAACAAAGTTATATTTTGAAAAGTTGTTTTGTTGAAAGTCAAAAGGTTTTGTTGTCTGTTTTATGTTGTATAAAGTCTGTATAGATAATATATTTTTTTATGTGACCAGTAGTAGTGTTTTTATATACAATGGGATGTGTGTTTATTTCGAAAAAAATTTTCAGCACAATGGGGGAATCCCGGGTACCTAGGTGGATGGATATATACCAGTACATTTAGTGAACTGGATGGGTTTTGTCCCTGTATCACTGAGAAAATGAATAATGACAACTCTAAATAAACTATATGGATGATTTTAAGGACCAAAGGTTACGTGTATGTTCACTTATAGTGTCTCGTGCATGGTAATGGATTGTGACTTTGATACTTTACACTGACGTAAAAGGTACAAAAGGGCAAGAATATCTACTTGCATAGGGGTGTCCCCAGTTTTGGTGCTCATTTGATTTGTGGTATTTATTCTTATATTAGGGTGTGTATGGATTTAAATTATACTATCTAACATATCAAATTTAAATTTTTGAAAATTTTGAATGTTTTTGTTTTAAAACTGTTTTTCAATTGAATTTTTTATTTCATGGAATTTATCACAGCTTTTCATTACATATTCAAACTGTTGGGTTTTCACCATGTATTGAATACTCTTTGAAATCGTTATGTTTTATCATATTGGGTGTAGGTTCACACCAAACATACACAAACTGGGTATATGTAGTCATCATTATTTTTTAATCAGGTAAATGAAAAACCTCAGGTGAAGGATGTGGGGGTTATCGGTACCCTCCTATGGTGGGGTCTTGTGAAGACGACTATGGGATGATGAACTGTTGTCATGTGGAGTCATTACGGATGTTTTTTTATTTTTATTTATATTTGGGGAATTTGTATTCACTTTTAACCATATATTCTGATCTTGTTTTTGATAAGACTCATTTGGAATGAAAATTTTTAGCATTATATTATTGATTGTTTTTTATGATTTATGCCTTCATAATCAGGTAAATCGATCCGAAACCAAATTTATTGATACCCAGGAACTTGTCCCAGCTCGTGGGGATTGGTAACAACATTCAAACCTTGTCAGGGGATAGATTTGGTGCCATTATCAGTGGCGACCAGATTTGGTTTGTGACAATGTCAGTATTTTTAATCAATTAACACCTCATTTAATCCACATTTGATTTGAAATTCAAACCAACATGAATAATTCCTTGAAAATGAATTTTTAATGTCAAAATATCTCATAATATATAAATTTTTTATATAGAGTCTCCATATTTTGAGATGCTGAAAATGGTCAGTTCATATATTAGGAGATGAATTTATCATGTGCATGTGATGAGAATTTTGTGAAACACAGTAACCTATTAATATACGTGATCTAAAATTTTAACATACTACCACATCATTTTTAGCAACAATATTAATATTTTTCATATTTAATAGGAAGAATTACTTTTTAATGAATGAAAGGTGGGGTTTCATTCTAGAATATTTCAAACTAAATATCATTGGTTCTACTACTTGACATGGAAATAATATTGATCAACAAGCAATGGAATATCTTCATTTAATTGTGGAAGTTGAATGATATAAAAACCCTTAATATGGAGGTATGATATGAAAACAATTATAAGATATAAATGAAGTGATAAATATTTTTTGGGTAGCTACTGTTTAATCATTATATATAAAAATTTAGGAATAATTTCACAAAAAACACATCCTACATAGATGAAATGATCGATTAAACACATTTCATCCCCCCCCCCACTAAATGTGACTAATGGGGTCTGCATCCGATCGCCCCTTGGAACCAACTTATTTTTTATTATACACCTTTTTGCTGCTTAACACAATATTACCACAATTCTACACTCATTATCCTCTATGCACATATCCTTACCTTCCTCAAGACAATATGTTATCTTAGTAATCAAGATGTCAAATGTGGCTGAGTTCTCTACCCACAATGTGATGATATATCTTGATCCTTATTTATATTTTCTTCCTTTTTTATTTTCGTGTAGAAAATATCTCATGGATGATACAACCATATCAATATTCTCAGTAAAAATTCTGATCTAGTAACTCATTCATCCTCAAAATGGAAAATATATTATTTCCAAACTTTTAAAAAATATCTTTATGAAAAATTGATATATTTATTGGCATGCACTAAATATCTTCAAACAACATTTTACTAGTAGTACCACAAGATTGATAAATTATATTTTTCAAAACTCCATATGAAAAATAATTTTTTCATGGAATTGAATGAATTATAATGATTTTGTAACCATATGGGATATTCAAAAATATATTGTACATGTATTTAGAAATATGACATACTCATCTAATATCTAATTTAATAATAATGATGTTACATTCCATCTGACGACCAGTGGGCCCAAAAAAATATCCAAGTCTCATGAAATTAAAAATTTTGAATTCTATTAGTAAACAAGATCCAATGAATCCATCGAAATTTCCCAATGATCATCACTACAACATATGGAGGATTGTATTATTAAATTAGATATAATGAATCCATAAAAATTCTCCAACAATTACAACAAAAGTTATTTAATATTTCATAAATTAATTAAATAATATTGCTTATAATATTTGTCACTATTCAAAAATTAATTCAACATACATTAAATATGATTCATTTATATACATTGATAAAAACTACAACAACACTCCTCAACCATACATAGGATATTTTCATATTTCAATGAAATGATCCTCAAAAGAAGTGAATATTTAGACTAAGGTAATTTGTGTCAAAATCCCATCATATAGTAAGATTGATTATGAAATATAGTGTCTGTATAACTGATTTTTATCCTATGTTAATCTAATAAACTCATTTACCATCATGATAACTTTTACTATTTTTATTATTCATTAAAAATAAAATATTGTTGAATTTTTTGAAAAAGATTATGTTTTATAGTTCTAAATACAAGAACTATATTACCTGATTCTTCCTTCATAATTGGAAAATTTAATCGTCTATTTATCCCACAAAGCATCAAGAAAAACATGTTTTTATAAAAAGGAACTTTTTTTTATGTCTACAAGTATATATATAAAAAATCACATATAATTTGTATTATTATGAAATTAAATAAATATTTTATAATTAAATAATAATTAATTTAATTTAGTTTCAACATAAAAATATTATGGGGTTTTTAAAAGGAAAATAAAATAAATTTTTAACAATATTTTTGTATTATTCACAGTAACAACAATATATTATGAAAAATACATAAAATTAATCTTACCGTATTTTTGATAATATGAACTGAAAAATGAAATTATTATTTTAGAATTTAAATTTTATAATTTTAAAATAATAATTTTTGAAAAAAAAATTATTGGAAATGAGATTCATATAGCTATTTATATTTTGTTTTGAAACATTAATTAATATTTGTATAATGAATATAACTACATAATTCAAGAATAATTATTTATATTAAAACAATTTATTATATCATCAATTGGGTTGTTAAAATGATATAATATAATTAATTATATAAAACATAATATGATATACTTGTAAACACTAAATATATGTTAATGTATTATTGATTTAAATAAGGTCATTTACAAATATTTATAATAATATAGATGAATTGCACATATAATATTTACCACTAAATAATGTGATGTATAAAAAAATATATGGAGTAGATATCAATTTATCCCTAGAATAATCTATGAATATTATCCCCAATTTCACTATGAGTTAAATGAAATAATTTACCACTTGTACTAATACTTCATATACCACAGACTCTTTCATCCCTAGTAACAATGGTTTCCACCATATCCATATTAGATAGACATGCACATGATGTACCATCTTGTGTCCCAAAAAATATCTCATGTCGAAACAATGATGTCCTAAATCCTAAATAACCTCTTAAAACAAATCTAATAAAATCTTGTAATGCCTAAGACACAATTACAATAAGAAAACTAAGTCATGGAAACTAAAATATTTCAGGAAAACCAACATGTCTCTAGATTTTGTCATATCAGTCAACATATGAAAAGAACCAATGCATTGGGGAGATTCACACATATTAAAATAGGAGGATATATTTCTTACATCGAATAAAAAGACATCTATAACCCTTGTGGTTGGATGAAATATAAACCTAGAAATCATGATCGTATCACGTAAAAACACATTCATTCATACCCTATGTTAGATATTTGAAGCAATAATTATATATAATATTTGTAAATTTCAAAAAAAATTGAAAATCACATATATGTCAATGATTTTTTTAAAAAAAATACAATAACCGAAATTTTATATATTATGTGGACCAAATGTGTCATATTGATTCAATAAAGGATTCTGATATATGAAATCATTTATAAGATAATCCAGTGATAGTTTCTATGACTTCTCTATATAGAGACTCTAATGAATATAAAACATATCTGTTCTTATTTTAATTCCAAAAATATCTTACTCTTGTGTCACATGGGACTAAAAGAAACATGAAAAAGCAACAACTATAAGTGTAAAAAAAATAAAACATATGATTCTATATAATATTTGGGGTGTTAATTGAAGTTGTGATAGCATATATAGTTAGTAGATATCCTCGTAACAAACCAAATTTTTATAAATAAAATTATTATTTTGATTTCAATAATATTTCTTAGTATATAATTTTACTAAAAAAATTACAAATTTTGCTTTATTGTACCCTATCAAATTTAAACGACAGTTAAGTATTATTACCCATGAAAATATCATTGGTTAATAGTGACCACATGATTAGAATAAATAATTGGTTTTAACGAATACAATTTTCATAGAAATTGGAATTGATGGCCTTAATAGGTATGATTGGACCTTAAGAAGCCCATTTATCACATCTTTCAAAGGAGAAAGAATCATATAGATTTTCTATAACGATCCAAACCCACTCTTCGGGGTTCAATGCCTATAAATGATATGAATTTTCTTAATAAAACAGAAAAATACACAACACTTAATATATACAATAAATGTTTTCTAGTCTAGGTTTTAGACAATTAGGAAAACCTTATGTTTTTATCAGAGTAGTAAAAATTTAAAGGAAAATAAAATATATAATCTACCTCATGTGAATTAACTATTTATCCAAAATGATTGACATAGGACATATATTTGATTTTCTCATATTAATTTAAAATAATGGATGAGAATTAAATTTCCACGAAGGGGATTTTCCAAAAGGCTAGAGATAAATACCTTGAAAATTAACTTTATAAATCATTATAATACATTAAATATAGTTATACATTAATATTTCCTTAAAAATTACCATGATTTTTGGAAAATATTAATAAATTATTTTAAAAAAAATATTGAGGCCAATTGATACATTGAAGACTATCTGTTGTGAACCCACCAATCAAGGTATGGTTTCACTACACAATTCCATATAATATTTTCAATGTTCAAGTGATGTATTTTATAAAAATAATTTAATATTTCTTATATATATATATATATGTTATACACAAGGTTTTTTGCATGAAACACAATTACAAAAAATCACATATAAATATATATAAATTTATAAATATAATATATTTATCTAAACATCAGATAAATTAGAGAAACTAAATTTCTCAAATCATATACATTTCTAAACAAATGTAATATAAATGAATGAATAATTAAAATTTATGTATTGATATTTTATTTACATACCTCATAAAAATCATTTTTAAATTAGTTTTTTACAATATTATAGTTAAGTCGACACGAATACAGATAAAAATAAAAAAACTAATGCATTATATGTCATGTGTTATAAATGAGGGACTTATCCTGTATGAAAATTGTCTACATGTAACAATATATTTTTATAAAAAACAAAACTACTTCAGAATAAATTTAATATAATAATTTAATTATAAATATATATATATTAGATAATATCAAATCCTATATTTGAAATATTGTTTATAATGGTCCAAAAAATAATAAAACCAATATAAATATTCACAAAAAAGGTTCTAAATTATAATATAAAATTTTTAATATCTTGAGATTAATACAGATATAATTATTTTAAATATTAATTATAAAAAAATACATTAAAGGATGAATTTTCTTTATAATTATTATCTCATTTAATAGAAAAAAAGAAAAAATCTCTTACAATAATACAATATATCAAAATTATAATTTTTTTTAAAAAAAAATCCATTACTCTAATGAAATATCAATGTATAGAAATATTAAAAATTACAAATCCTTTTCATAAATTAAATTCCTACATATATATATATATAATTAAAGAAAATATAAATATAGAAAAATAACATAAATAATAAATTTTAATATCATAATTTGAATAAATAATTATTCCTAAATAATTATTACAATTTTATTGAAATTTTTTTATTGTAAATTCCTTATAATAAAAATGAAATTAAATTCCATTAATATTAATTTTATGCATACTGCTTCTCCGTCAGACACTCTCTCAATTGGGTTATCTGATTTCACTTTCACACAAATATAATTCTTTTATATCTCTTATCACTACTATTTATATAGAATCACTCAAAGAAGATTTTGAAGACAACTAAAAATGGCGTTTCTATTATAGAAAATAATATTTCATTTCAACATATTCATACATTTCCTATAAAAGAATCTTCCTACGAAAGAAAAACAACAATATTGAGAGATTAAAATTAAAATAAACACAATCCAGACATCCAAACATAAATCAATAGACTAAAACCACTCATATTCTGTTAATAATCTAAAATAAACCCAACATTTTAAAAAAAATGACCACAATAAAATTCTATGTCAAAATTAACATAGAATAAAGATGAAAACGAAAGGGAAACACAAAATAAAGATAAAAACATCAATATGAATGAAATTTGGATACCTAGAAAAGGAAAATAGGCCAACCTCATATAGATATGAATACAAGATCATGACATTACATTCTTTTTTTTCGAACCTCTAATTCGAGCATTGATCTCCTTCGGCATTTGAAACACATTTTTAGAAATCAAACCACCATCGGTTTCCAAACTTTTTCAACTCCTCACAAATACTTGAAGTCCTCTGGTCTTCACACATACCATCACCAGCACTCGGTTCTCCTTAGTGAAAACCTATTTGGTGGATCAACCCCAGATCTCCCCCAAATAACTCATTACCAGATTGATTGCTCCCCCTAATACCCAATACTTTTTTTTCTTATCATTATCTTTTATTTTTATTTTTTTTAAATTTCAATTCATAGTTATTTATTAATATTTCATTTTATTATAATCATATTGATATTTTTTTATCTTAAAATAATAATACTTATATATTTTTAATAAAACTAATCTAATAATATTTATATTATAATTAATTTTATAATACACTTAATTAATTTAGGTGATTTAAGAAATTTAACTCATATATATATATATATAATAAACAATGTTTTTCATATTTTTTTAAAATTTGAATATTTTTATGACCAAAAATATTAAATTTAAAACAATGTGTCTAATTTCCTAATTTCATTAATATTTATTTCATATAATAATACAAATATTTTTCAAAAGATTTTTTTTAATAAAAACATAATTAATTTAATTTTTTAAATTACTTGTTATAAATAACTTTTATAGATTTAATAATTCTTAATTTATAAAGAATTTTTTCAAATAAAAATAATTTATTTACTCATACACAATATTATTTTATATTATTACAGCTTTATTTTATATTAAAAAATATTTTTAATATTTTTAAAATGTAATGTAATTATATAGATTAATTTTAGATTACATTTAAATAATCCAAAAATTCTAATTATAATAAAATATATTTTATAAAAAAATTAAAACTACATTTAAAATAGAAGTATTTAAATTTTAAATTATTAATTTAAAAAATAAGTCAAATTTCCTTAAAGTATAAAATTATTTAATGTTAAATTATGATATTTTTAAATTTTTAACATAATAAATAACAGTTAGTATAAATTATAAATTAATAAATTTAAGAATGAAATTCTAAAAAGAACAGTATAAGAATATGGTTCTGGAATATTACATTCTTCCCCCCTTAAATGAGTTTCATCCTTGAAATTCAATATTTAGATTTATGAATATTCTGAATTTTCATCATTATAATTAATAAAAACTATGAATTATAAACTTCTATACTCTATAGATTGTATAACGTCATATAACCATCATAATTGTCTAAACTGTTGCTCTGATACAAACTATAACGATCTGATCCCATTCTTTTAAGTTCAGTTTATATAATGATGTTTATTTAATAAAGCTAAAGAAAATACTAAATGCTTAATAGATACTAGGAACTATTATGAGTCCATGTTATTTAGTATCATAAAAACCATATATTTTTTATTGATGTACAAAAGATAATGAAAAATTATAAACCTAATCTATTTTACGCACACCAACTATTTATCCAATCCACTTGACTTAGATGTTCTAATTGACCAATGAAAATAATTTTAAAAACGAGGATGAGTATTAAATTTCAATGTAATGTGTTTTCTAAAAGGATCGAATGAAATAACTTGTAAAATTCTTTTATAAAATATTATAGAACATTGAAAAAAAATTCAACATAAAAAATGCATTCACAAATATAGTGATTTCTCGAGAACAATACAAAAGCCTCTAAAAACACAAAGGCCACCTTAAATATTGAAGGTTTCCTGGGTCCTAACCACTTTCCAAGGGATGATTTGACTCTCCAATTCCCTATTATATTTAAAATGTTCATGTTCCAGGTCATATAAAAAATTAAATCTTTCATACATATATATATTTAGATTATTCACTGAGTTATCTTCTTAAAAAATATTGTCAACATAATCTCATATATGTATAAATTTAATTGAATAATGTAATTAAATAATATTCTGATAAATTAGGACCCACTTAATTTTTCCACTCTTAGATAGTGCATAACACATGCACTGTCAATAAAATAATAATTAACAATAATTTACTGAGATTTGATTTACATAACTCACAAAAATAATTTCTAAAGTAGTTTCCTACAATAGTATAATTAATTTAATTCAAATACATATACAAAAAAATAAAACTAATGAATTTTATGTCTTGTGTTGTAGATTAGGTCCATATCAAGTATGAAATTCATGCACATATATCATGATGTTTTTATCCTAAAACATAAAATCAGTTTATAATAAATACAAAATAATTATTATTCTTATAAACATTAATATTTTGGATAAAATCAAGTCCTCTATTTTTTATAAATCCTATAGGGGTCCAAATAAAATACAACACAAATAGATGATCATAACATTAATTTTGATATCTAAAATTCAAAATTTTAATATCACTAAATTAATATATATATATAATTATTTGGAAAATTATTATAAATAAATATTCTTGATGAATTATATTTTTAATATAAATCATAACCAGTGGAAAAAAAGAAAAATCTCTTTCAATAACACTATAAAATCATAATATGATTTTTATTATAAAATTTAATCCACTCTAGTAATGGAATATTGAATTAAATAAATTTGTAAATTTCTTAGTCAACATATAAAATTAAATGAATGCATATATATATAAAAATATAAATCTTGGGAAAGAGAATAAATAATCAATATCTATATTGAATTTTGAATCAATAATTATTCAAAAATTATTATTATAATGGTATCAATTTATAAATTACTATGATTATTCCATAGAAAAAATGAAAATAAAATATGCAACTATTTATTTTCTACAAAATTTTTCTTCTTCTTTGAATTCTCTATCATTTGGGTTCTATAATTTAAATTTTATATTTATATAAAGCTATTATAGCCATTATTACTACTATTTATATGGTGACACACACACAAGCTTTCATAGAAAGCTTAATATGATGATGTGGAAATATAAAATTAAATTTCACTTATATATTTTGATACATTAGTTGTAAAAGAATCATCCAAAGAATGAAATAAAATAATGTTGATATATTCAAAATAAAATTTCCACAATAGGGACATTTGAATCTAAATCTGATGACCAAAACCACTAACATTGTATTCATAATCTAAAAGAAACCCATAATTTTAACAAAATGACCGTAGTAAAATTCCATGAAAAATGAAATAGGGAATATAAAAGAACACTAATGAGGAGGGTAAAATAAAAAAAACATCAATCTGAATGAGATTAAGATACATGAAAAGGAAAAAACCTTCCTCCCATAGATTTAAAGACAATATCATCACACCTTTGTTGTGGGAAGTCAAACCCTAATATGAGTTCAGATCACTTTCAGTGTTCAAAACCCCTTTTAGGAAATCAATCGACAATTGATTTCATAACTCGCTCGACTCCTTACTGATAGCCAAACTCATTCGGTCTTCAGGCGGACCCTCTTCGGTGATTGGTTCTCTTTGGTTGAAACCACCATGGCTATTTGACTTAAAATTTCCACTAAATTCATCTCTTAACTCGAGGGATACTTCCCCCAAAAAACCTAATCTCATTTTTTTGTCTTTATCAATTCGTTTTCCTTTTTTATAATTTAATTTCATCATTTTTTATCAATATTTTATTTCATTTTAATCATATTCAGATTCGAATTTCCTTAAAATAATCATTCTTATATATTTATAATATAAATAATCTTATAATATATCTATATTATAATTTATAATGTTATACCATTAATTAATTTAGGTTATTTTATGAAATTTAACACATTTATATATATATATATATTTATTTATTTAATTAGATAATCCATATATTTTAATTTGATTTAATATTTGAAATTTGTTGTAAAATAATTTATTAAATTTAAAAAATAGGTTCATATATTATAATATCAGTAATTTATAATTTCATATAATATTATTATTATTTTAAATAAAATTATCCTTTAATAAAAACATAATTAATATAAAATTTATTAAATTTACTTTTTCTAAATAACTAATATAAATTTATGTATTCATAATATATAAATAATTTTTTGAATAATCAGAAATTAATTATTCATACATTATATTATTTTATATTTTTATATTTTTATTTTATATTATAAAAGATTGCTAATGATTTTATAAAGTAATATAATTATTGATAATAATTTTAGAATACCATAAAATAAACAAATAATTATATTTATAATAAATTTTTTATTTTGTAAACAACATAAAACCACATTTTTGTCATCTATATATATAATTTTCAATATTAATTATATAAAAAGATAAATTTCAAAACATTATTTTATTTTTTAGTGTTATATTTTATAATTTTTAATATTTATCTTAATAAATAAATTTATGAATTATTTATAAATTAATCAACATAATTTATGACCATAAAAAATGAAAAATATAAGCTTATAATTTTTGTTATATTACATTTTCCTTTGAGAAAATGATGTTGATATCCAACAACATAAACATGTGAGAAAATTTATGAAAGAAGTTCAATCTCATTGAGATCATGACCAAAAATATTTATGTCAATCCATGAAACGAACAATCAAAATCGTACATCTTACTTTTAGGGTTTTATGGTATATTAAAGGGATATTTATAAAGTCCATAGTGATATGAGTATGTAAATTATTTTTAAAATAATAATTAAAATATTTTCCTTATATTATTGTTACATTATAAAAAAAATTAATTAGATGCAATAAAACCCAAATGGTATTTCTTTTTAATATTCAAATACAATTAAGGAATTTATTTTTCTGAAATAATAGATTTATTTTAAAAATAAAATATTAATGAAATATTATTAATAACTAATTTTTGTTATATATAAATGATAATATAAATTTTTGGATGATAAATGTAATATTTATAAGGGTTCAAAAATGTTATTGTTTATAAACCATCATTTCTCAATAAATGTCAACATTAATTTAAAAGTGTACAAGAAAAGAATTAGATAATTATTTAGTTAAATTAAATATTATTTAAGGAATTAGATTTCCAAAATTATTCAATAGTGAATTTTAAAAAAAAAATCAGTGACAAATTATTTTCCGGGTAAAAATTAAATTCTGTATAAATATTCATTGTGTATTACTACATCATAATGACCAAACTGTGATGTAATAAATACAATAAAATGTTTTTATGACCAAATATATTAATAACCTTTAAAATAATATGTTTTTATGCTTATTAGATTAATTTTATAATGCCCTTATTAATCTTCCAAAACCATTAATATATTTTAATATTTTGAAACCATTTTTTAATATTATAAATCACATCTATATCTGAAATGATATTATATTGTTATTTTTAATATTTTTTTATTATATAATAATGAATACCAATTCCACTTTTTAGAAACAATGGGAAAAACTCACGGTACAGTTTTTTGTTTTGGTTATTGTACTATTTAGAATCTAGAACCTATGATTGATAAGTAATAAAGAAATACCAACTCATTTACTATATTAAACCACCCAAGATCCCAAATCTATTCTGTAAAAATACTCGGATGGAGTTTTTACTATGCATTCCCCTTTATATTGTACTCATATGGTTCCACCAAGATCTCAAAATGATCCAACCATGATTTTGGTGTCACAAACTCAAGTAAGAGATCCTCACCTTCTCTTCTTTATTTAGGTTTCATAATTATTATTTTTCCTTTAAAAGCATCATGTAATGTTTAGTCTCGAGACACATTATTATTGGATAGGGTTTACACTTTTTTATTTAATTTGAATTTATTCAACATGAACCCTTTAATGTTATCCATGACCTAGGTTTATGATGTATTTTTTATGTTTTTCACACGTTTCTAATGTGGGGATTATGATTATCATGTTTATCGTGTCTCATTATTCATGTTTATGATTATCATTCATTATTTTACAAATTTGAATTCCTATTTAATAACATGTATTACCTCATAGCATGTTTATTCACCGACTATGATATATATCTCACACCATTCTTAGTTATGTCCCCAAGTTATCCCAATCAGTTTTAAAATACCTGGAATATTAGAAACATGTTATGAGTGTTTTCAACAATGTAATTGTATCCCTTTTTCTATATGTTATGCTGTGTACCTAATTCGACAATGAACTAGAAATATTTCTATTCTAGGAAGTATTATATGTACTTTTATGTAATAATTCATTAAATAATGTGTAATAAAAATAAGGTTGGTAATAGTTGGTATTAATTGAATTTATTTATTGTTTGGATTTGGATTAGAAAACTCTTACGGAAGCATTTCGAAAATGAATAAGTATAATAAAACACCACCAATTTTTTTTTGTATTGAGTATGTGTTTTATCAATTAAATACATCATTTTCTAGATAATAAATGTGGATTTGTATTTGAATGTGATGTGCATTAGGGTAAAAAGCAAAAAAAACATTTTGAGAAAGACTCAACTCTGAATAGGTGAACGACAACAAGACATGCTACACACCTAGTTTGACACTCCAAGGGAATATTCATTGGTAAATCTGTATTCTCATTATGACCCATTATTATGTGAACACAAAATGAACATAAGAATATATGTTAGGAAATAGATCATTTAAAACATATATTGAATCATAGAAATTTTTAATTTAAGGAATTAAATGTAATTTATAACTTATCAAATTAAAATTTGGGTATTCTCATTTATGGGATTAATATTGTAAAAATATCCATCCAAAATATTTAATTTATTAATAACAATGGTCAGAAATAGGAGTAATCAGGTAAAAATTCAACATTATGGGAAATGTGATGGATATCCAAAAGGGATTCCCAACCCATTCAGAGTACGACCCATATAACTTATGATAATACCCATTCATCAAACATAGGTTCAGAATAGTTTGTTGGGCCAGAATGATCACCCAATTACCCGTTAGAAAGAACAAACTACAATTGAGTTCTTTATGTAAAAAATGCCTCTAAATGTAAATAGATCATTTTATCCATTAATCATGGAACAATAGATAAAATTTATCGATATTTTCTTCTATTTCATTCAATATTATGAGTAATAGAAGTTTATACTAGTTTTTTATCTTATATAGAAGGAATTTGATATGTCTTATACATTGATAATGATTATGAAACATGAGGATTAAACTGAAGTGATAGGGCAGAAGGAATTTTTTTAAAAAATTTAAGGTAATTATATTCCTCAAAATATCCATCATTTAAATAAAGTGTATTTCCTTTCACTCAAGAGTAAAATTTAATTAATCTTTCTATGTGTTTGAGAGATACATCACATGACTTGACAGATACACTTATTTCTTTTTCGTTACCCCCGACTATATGATTGACCACTTTTTTGGTGGGATAAAACATAGTCTATGAAGATCTCATGATATTTGAGACTCTGATAGCTATGTGAAAATTTTGTGATGTTCTCTCAAAGTCCAAATGAATATTACTGAATCTCATGGGTATCATGGAGAAAGAAGAGTGATGTGGAGTTTAATTATAATTTCCTAATAGAGAAACATAATAGTTCAAATTAATTCCAACATACCACTTGTCAAAAAAATATATAGAATAACCCTATAAATTTCTTATGTGGGAAAAAAATTATTTATATGTTGGAAGTAAGGTAAACTAGATAATGAAAAATGACCAAAGAAACCCACTAATTCATTATTGTAACTAAATGATCTAGTCAACCCATAGTGCTTTTTTTATTTCTTCAAAAACATTGAATCATTGAACTTTTCAAAAAAAATCACTAAGAGATGGTTTTTTTTAGACAACCAACTACCTCTAAGGTACGAAGTGAATGGATTTTCTATCACAATCATTGATACATGTCCAAAAAAATAATTGGGGATTGGTAATATACTTATCTACTCAAGAATTTATAATGTAATTTTTTTATTATGGTTCCAAACATTCTTTTATATAAAAAATGTTTATTAGGACTATTCAAATACCAATATAAATCATGTATGTAGTTTTATCTACGAAAATAGAAAATGTAAAAATTATTACATCACAAATATATAACTCCAGCCTTGTCAAAAAATTTAAGATGAATTCCTTAAAAATATTTCATAATCCCTTTGGGGGTATTTTATACAATTCTATGAATGGATTAGCTTTCCTTATATATAGAGATCATAAAATGTTGTCACAAGTAATCAATATTCGTATAAAAAAATTTCCCCGGATTTAGTAAAAGTACAATAAGAAGCATTAATATTATTTAGAAAATTTATATCATGAAATGATACAATTTCTATATAAGTAAATGTATCTAGTAAAATGATTGATTCTATGGAAGGAATCATCCATGAAGACATGCCTATTTTGAGGGAGTATGCTGATGAGTTTCTCAAGGGATTTCATTGTCTTCCTCCAAGTTAAGAGGTTGAATTTTCAATTCATCGTATACCTAGGGAATTATAATTATCTAAGACATCTTATAAAATAGATATTATAGAAAATTTGGTTGTGATGAAAAAAATATAAGAGTATATATATATAATGTTTATATACCCAAGTTATTCACCACATGGTGGACTACTTCTCTACATGAAGATGAATAATTGGTCTATACACTTTTTCATTGATTATCATGAGCTAAAAATGATCATGATAAATAACCAGTATCCTCTACCATGGATTATTGATATTTTAGATCAAATATGTGCAGCATAATAATTCACCAAGGTAAATCTATGGTCAGGATTTTATCAACTTTGGGTGACGGAGGAGTATATCCCGAAAACTGCTTTTTCATATAACTTAACATCAATATGAGTTCATCGAAATTCTATTTAGACTCAATAATTCTTTAGAATTCATAATGGAATTGATCAATATAGTCTTTAGAGATTAGAAAAAAATATGGCGTAGAATTTATAGATGATATTATAATATTCTCTAAAACTGAGGATGTGCATGATGAGCATTGGATCACTATTAAAAAGACCTTGCAAAAGGATACACATTATTCCGAGTACCCCAAATGTGGTTTTTAGTTGTGTAAAGTATAATTATTGGGGAATGTCATCAGAAGAAATGAAATATCAGTATACCCAACAAAAAAGATGAAATTTAAGGATGGTTGAAGTCAACATATATGGTAGATATCCATAATTGTTTTGTATTAGAAGAGTATTATCTTTTGATTTGTTGGAATTTAATCATGATTTTGAAAACCTCTAACAAAGATATTTCTTATTAGAGTTAAATTTTTATGGAATGAAGATTTTAAAGAGAGATTAAATGACATCAAAAAGAGGCATATCATTTAACATATACTCACACTACCCATAAGTGGAGATCTTTTTATAGTACTCAATGGTACATTGAATAATGGATTGTGTTGTGTGTTAATGTGAAATGAAAAGGTCATAGCCTCTGCTTCAAGGTAGTTGAAATTTCATGAACTAAACTACACAAAAAAAGACATAGATTTTGTTATAGTGATTTTATCTATGAAAACTTTTTGTCACTATCTCTTTGGGTAGAAATGTGAAATATATACGGATTAGAGAAGCCTAAAATATATTTTCACACATAAAGATATGAATATGTTCCAATAAAGAAGTTTAATGCTGATCAAGGATTACGAAAACACAATACACTACAATACTTATAAATAGAATAATGTGGATGATTCACTTTGTATTAAGGATCCAATAGTTTTACCATTTGTGATAATTTAGAAGTATCTGATCATCATACATTTGAGAGGATGGACATGGGAATCATAATTAATGGAACATTATCAATTATTTCAAAAATTATATCTCAACCATACCTTCAAGATAAGATATAATATTCTCAAAAAGGTGATGTGGTATTTTATGATATATTGGAAACAATAATAAAATGTAAATTCCTTGAGTTTAATGTTAATGAAGGAGTTGTGATATTTGGGTTAATGTAATATGTACCATCAAATATTGACATAATGATGTTTTTTTGATGGTGCACTTAGATCAACCTTCTAAATCCACCTAGGAAAAAAAAGATATTTCAATATCTATGATAACAGTATTGGTGGAAAAATATGATTATGGAGATCATTTAATACGCATCAAGATGTATTTAATGTAATCAAGTGTTGGTTGAAATGAAAAAAATATAAGGAGATAATGCAACCATTACCCATACCTATATTGAAATGGGAAATCATTACCGGGGAATTTTCCACTAGATTTCATAAGATATCAAGATGAAATAATGCTATATGGGATGTGGTGGATCATCATACCAATATTAAAAACTTCATTGTTATTTGAAAGGATTTCTCACTTGACAAAATTGCAATGATATACATTAACTATGTGGTGAGGCAACATAGAGAAAAATTATTTTTTGACTCTGATAGAGATCCAATGTTTACCTCTATGTTCAGGATGAGTCTCCAACACACTCTAAATATGGATTTGAATTTCATGACAACTTACCAACATCAATAGGATGGCCATTCTAAGTGGATTTTCTAGACACATTAGTACTTGTTGATATGAAGCTTAATTGACTTCAAAGGATAATGAGATCAACATCATCCTATACTTGAGTTCTCATAAAATAACATTTTCCACTCATGTAGCCAAATCAATCCTTATGAATCCATTTATTGAATGAGGTGAGGAACACCTATGTACTAGGATAATGTTGCTAAACAAAAATTGATATGTCTTGAAATTGTTAAGGTAATGGTTAAAAAGGTTTAGACTATTAAGTAAAACATCAATGCTTATCTAAGTCGATAGAATATATATACTGATAATAATATAAGATTCCTAGATCATGATGTTAGAGACATGGTATTCTTTTACCTATCTCCATGGATAAATGTCATTAGATTTTTTATTAAATAAAATCTTTGTCCAATATACATCATCCACTTTGAGATCCTTGATCATATCACGGAAATGACATACCTACTAGATCTCCCACCCAACCTATCTCAATTAAATGATGTATTACATGTATCTCTATTGATAAATAATATACCATAACCCTCACATGTACTCAATATAGAGGTGGTTCTATTAGAAAATAACATTTCCTCTGAAAAGAAGTCAGTGAATAACATAGATCATTTTGACATAGTTTAATGATATAAGTCAATTAACCTAGTCAATTTGTTGAGGGGAAACCAAAATATTGAAGGAAAGGTGTGAGAAATGGGGAAAGTGATGATGCATAATTACCCCCATCTATTTTAGAATGGGAAAAAATCTAAAAGGATTTTTTCATAAAGGGGAATTTTTTAATGACCAAAACTATTATAAATAAAAATTCACCTTGTAATTTAAATTAAATGTAAAATTATGTATTATGGTTATAGAAAATACGTTCAATTTTTTGGTATTGTTATATCTATTTATATTTAAATTACCATTAATAATAATTACTCTTTATAATATAGAATTTGAATAGTAATCACAAGATTATTATAACTATAAGGTTTTTACAAATCTAATTCGCACAGAAAAAGGAATTGATGGCCTAAACCATATTCAAATAAACCCACTAAGACCATTTATCTTAGATACTAACGGAGATAGAACAACCCGTCTTTTCCTGTGACCATGTCAAATATAATATCCAACAAAATATGAATGTTTGATACCATTTATGGTTTTTTATTATCATTAAGTGATTGACTCAAACAATGTACATTGAACCACCCATTGAATATCGCACTATAATGAACCTTTGTCTAAGGACATTTTTTACTGTATTAAAAAGTCATGTATCAATACCCTAGTGATATTAAAATGTAAGTTATTATGTATAAAAAAATGAATATATTTTTATCGTATTAATGATACTTTATTAATTATTTTTATTTCTATATAATAAAACAAAAATTATGTTTTTGTGTAATATTAAAATTAATTTATGAAATTAATTCTTATGAAGTTTTCTATTTTCAATGTACATGATTTTTTTAAAAAAAATATTTTTATTAAATAAGATTTATTATATATTAATGATCAAATAATTTATATTAATTAAAATATAAATTATATATTGGACTAAAATAGTTATATCTAAAAAATCCAATCATTTCACATTAAATATTGATTATTAATTTAAGTGTGTAAATTACAATATTTAGTATATTATGTAGATAAAAGAAATAAATATTTTTTAATCAAGATATCCAAAATAAACAAAGAACCTATTTTTATTATCTTATGCCTTCTATTTTGAAATACAATTTCTCATCTTTCTAATTCCATGTTCATATTACTTCCATTTAATTTCCAAATGATGAAAAACCCATTTATTTCATCAAACAATTTCATCAATTTTTAGGGGACATTATTATGCTCCCAATATTTCACCACAATTTTCCAAGACAAAAATGGTAATGTTAATTACATACCCATTTACATTCAAGAGTGTTCAAAATTATAAATTTATACATATTGGAATTTCTACATACATTGGTTTGTTACACATTCCATAATAATTGAATAAAATATGATAATGTGTGTATCCATGGTGTATAATCTATGTGGAAAACATTAAAATAGGAATGAAATAAAATTGATTGGTGTGACAAAAATTATATTGTGATCTAATGTATTGGGTGATGTGTAGTCTCATAAGACGTGATGTTGGTATAGGGAGAGATCCTTATTCATTTATGATACTTTTTTCATGTTGTTTTCTTTGAAGTTAACCTTGACTTCTATTTATGAGGTGGTGTTTTAATTTGTTTACACTTTTATCATGTTTAAATTATTATTATCATGATATATCATGTCTTGTTATTAATTTTTATTATTATTTAACCATTAATTCCTTGTTTATATACCTATTTTCAAACTTGTATTACCTTATTCCATGATTTTTCTCTTAATGGACAGTTTATCTCACACCTTTCTTATTATGTCCCCTGTCTATCCCTTGAAGTTTTAAAATCCATAGCATTTTTGAAGCATGTTTTTGTGGTATTAAAAAAAATTATTTGTCTATCACGTGTTCATGAATTATGATATATACATAATTAAAAAAGAAATAAGAATTCTTGATCTTATGGGTTGCATAATGTGTAAATTTAGGTAATAAATAATGAATTAATGTGTGATAAAGACAAGGGTTGTTATATACCAGACATGCATCAGCAAAGGGGTGAATAACAAGGTGTATATGAAGAAGTGTTAACAATTTTATACAAATATTATAAAAAATCATAGTAGGAAGCCAACATACATATCATATAAATTTTAGTATAAAAAATTTACTCGTAAATGATGAAATATATAATGTCTATATTCATTTAATCATTGGTTCAATACTAGAAATTCTTTATTCATGACACATAACAAAGTTATGGATGATTCGAAAAGGGAACAGTGACACCCATTTGAGTAAAATGTATCCCAAAATATGTTAATGAACATGTTCATACTTATGGGAAAGGGAATGGTTCATATAAAGCCAGGATGTTCTTGTGCTCAACCATCCTTGTGGTATTGTGGATGGGTCGTACAATATTTGTATTCGATGAGTCAAGTTAATTTCATTAACCATAATAGCTAAACATTCTTTAAAATTTTATATATTATTCATATATGTTCAAATACCCCTACTATAATTTGTTTGAATATATCATTTAATAATTATAGTTAAAATATAGATCAACCATAAAAAATATGATTACCACAATGAAATGTAAACATTATATTATATGATAAACTAGGAATCATATAAAAATGGGATATTTTCATGATTTTTGTATACCTAAAATATGATTTTCATATTCAGAGAAACATTATAATGAATTCCTTATATTTATGTAATATACATGTCATGTATTACAAAAATATTTGTACATGGTATTAATTTAAGCAATATCAAATAGAAATTTTTTTATTATTTAAATAAAATGATTTATTAAAATCTAATGAATCAAAAAACTATGTATAATGATAAGGTCACATGTGTACACTAGAGATAAACTATTTTAAAAAATATTCATGTCATTGGTCCAAATTCTATCCTCCTCATGTAAACCAGAAAGGATGGTGGATCTTGGTACAAAATTTAAGATAAAAAATTAGTTCAAATTTAGTTTTCATTATATTAAAATATTTTAATGTTTTATATTAATTTTTGAAAATAAATAACTGTAAACGTGAATATTTAATTATAAATAATTGTTTAAAATAACATCCCTCTAGTTGGTAAATGAATAATCCCAATATTAAATTAATATTAAAATTTCACTTATGTATATTTATAATTTTCAATTTGATTAAAAGGGAGGAGGTATTGGGTGTTAATTAAATAGGTGGTTTCTTAAATCTAACTGGATTGATGATAAATTTGAATAAAACCTTATGAGTATTTATTCATAATGTAATTTAATCAGTTTAAAAATTAAAAAAATCACGTTTTTAGGCTAAATCATAGTTTAAGAAACAAATATTAAATATTAAATGATTTATTCCTTGATAAAAACTCACTAATCATTTGCAACACAATATGTAAAACTCGAAAAATGTGTTAAGTTTTAATTATTGTCTAATAAATCATTCTAGTCTTTGTGAAATTAATTTAGAAAAATAGAAAACATCATATGATAATGTAAACATATTCCTAAATAGAACATGGTTGAGTCAGTTAATCCTCTATATCACGGTCAAAACATATTCTCAATTTGTAAAAGATGATAGTTCAGAACATTCAAAAACATTTATATAATAGAATTGATAAAAAATCATATAAACCATCAAGACACTGAATAATTTTCATGAAATCCCGATAAGAATATAAGATGAAGTGAAATCTCTAATAAACATGAAATAATAAATATATTTAAATTATTAATTATTAAAAAAATCCACCTCTAAAATTAAATATAATACGTGACAAAATAAGTAATTATTTTACAAATTAACATCTAAAATATACACTTCTTAATAAAATTATGAATTATAGGTTATATAATATTCAAAAAAATATTAAAAAAATTATCTATTTACACCAACAAAAATTATTATATTACAATAGTTAAATAACATGAAAAATAAAATAATAAATAAACAATAATTTATATTATTCGATAGTATATTTTCATATAATAATTGAATGTTTATCCTTAGTGTATCTATAGATTAAAGGAATGGTTTGAGAAGCTTCTTCATTATTCATAGGTATTATTTGTGAACCTAAGGTTCTTCAATGTATTCTCCAGTGATATCTAAAAATATAATATCAACCATTAGACAAAATTATATAAAAAATAGAACTACGGTAAACATACAAAATAATCAATGAATAACTAAACTCAATAAAAATATATTATGATAAATAAAAAAATTACCCAAGACCATGAAATATCAAGGAACTAATTAAAAAAATAAAATTTAAATTCAAATTCAAAAAATCATAATAAAACCTATTACATCATACATAAATATCTTACTAAAAAAATAGAGATTTAAGAAAGGTAAATAAATAAAATAGATAACATTAATTAAAATGAAATGAGTCCAACATAAATTGATTGATCACAAAATGACTTTGTGAATCCGAGCGATAAAACCCATCTAAAATTAGAATAATTGATGTATAATGATGAAAACAAAATAATTATGAGATAAGATAATTTTTTTACCATTGATTAAACATAAATAACAAGATTCATTCAACTTTTATCTTATTCGTTGAACAAGGGGATGAGGATGAAAACGAGTGTGCACATATATCATCAATAATAGATAAGAGTGAATGATGTCGAAGTTCCATAAAAAATTAGGGAATAAATTTTGGTTAGAAGGAAAAAATTATCTATTTTAAATTGAAATTATACATGGTTCTAATAGGTACATGGTATAGTGCCACCTTGTACATTTTTTTCAGCACTAGTTTCCAATATCTACTTCATTTCCCAATAGTTACTTTGTGATCTACCACCACATTTACAATGTGATATGAAAAATGCTATTGATGTGGAACAAATTAATTGCATACATAAACTCCAAACTAACCTAATTAACCTCAAAACATGCCTAATAATAAATATGGTTTCATACCAGAACATAAAAACCCTTGATTGTGTCCATAAATATAAATAAAACTCTCACTAAAAAATAAAATATTAAAAAGTCAAAAGATCTCATTAAATTTTTTTTTGGAAATTTAACCACTAAGTAAATCCGTAGGGACATGACGTATTCATAATATATAAAGTGGATATTGTAAAATTTTTATTATTCCCTATAAAATTTTAATTTTATTATGAATCCTTAAATATCATCTCAATAAAATGGGAATTGGGTTAAGGAAGAGACATTAAATACTATCATTCATGTTATGTCCTCATTAATTATCTTTTGTAATGTTAGAGTATCATTCTCTAACCTTAATAATAAATAGTGTATCAATAATTTTTCCATCCTTTAATTTCATACACATTGTTTTTTTAGGTTGCATCAGTCACGACCTGTCCCACGGGGCCCGTGCTATGACTACCCCAAGCTCGCTTTCCATAGACCAGGGGCTGGCGACTAGCACTGAAGGCGTATTCCCTAAAACTGGGAAGGCATTGACTTTATAACTTTTAATCTCACACAAATTAGCACACAAAAAGATACAAACCCTATAAATATAATAGTAAAAAGTTTGAGTACAGTAAATGAAAGGGACCAGAATACAAGCCCAACTTCAAAGTACAAGAAAACTGGAATGGGAAAGTAAAATCAACAGTTCATGTGAACACCCACCAAGGATCCTACCTGAAGTGTAGGTACAGCTCTCGAATGGTCACCTCTACGGTTCTCCATGACTAAGTTCCACTTCCGCGCTACCTCCAATCCCAGTACCCTCGTCCTCACTTAGAGTTGTCTGTCATCTGCACCATACACAACAAAGTGTGAGCATAGCCCATATAGGGGTGAGTATAACAATACACAGTAGGGAACTCAAAACACTTAAAGGTCTCACAAAATCTACAAAGGATAAACCACACAGCATGTATGCAACAGAAAACCCTACTTAGGTATATTCCCATATATATATACCTATCTTATCAAATAAACCCATCACAATACAAGTTCCAAAGCCTTATCCAATGTACAGTTGTTAAACGAAGGAATGAATACCATGAAGGTAACCACCATGAAGGTATGTACCCCATAGGTATGCCACAAAGGAGAATACCACAACTATATCACCATGAAGGTATATACCACAATGTATGCCACATAGAAGATTACCAAAAAGGTATCACCATGAAGGAATGTACCTCCAAGGTATGCCACATAGAAAATTACCACAAAGTTAAAAACTTAGCCCACACCATGTATGAATTAGGAACGGTAGTAAAGATAATTTGATGTAACTACTAAATCATCTTACTTTGTTAAGAGGTAGACCTATGTAGGATCCTACATCATCTGACCCACATAGGATCTTAAATCATAAGACCCATATAGGATCCTAGTACATCATCAAACCCATATAGTATCCTAGTAAATGTGACGCACGTAGAATCCTACAGTAGTCCCAAGTGGATTCCTAGAGCCGATCCAAGTGAGACTCTTGAACACAAACCCATAAAGGATCCCAAATCACAAACACACATAGGATCCCTTTCTCATGTTGCAGACAACTACATGGATCATGCATTAAGCTTTCTTGATTTTAAAAGGGTCTGCTCCACAAGATACATGTGGATACTCCACCTTCCATGAAATCCTAAGAAGACTTATCCCAATGGACCACCAAGAAAAAGGCCTCAATGCAATAGAAGGAATGTCAATCGGATGCCCGTTCTATAAGTTATTAGCCTTTTTGTCCCAAGGGACCAGTTAGATTCTTTTTCGATCCAACCCAACCATACCTCAACTATATTGAAAACCCAAGTGAGGAATACCAAAAGGACCATCTCGATACACAATTTCTAATGCCGTAGATGGTTGTTCAAAAGGACGCATGGTTCCAATTTTATATCCAATAAAGTGATTATGGGTCTAGTTGGGCCCGAACTCTGTCTGACCTGGCCTTGGATTACCCGACCCAGGTCTGGTCCGGTTGGCCTGGGCCGCGGCGGGCACGGTCCGCTGGCCCGCGGTCTGACCCAGCCTGCACACGACAGCCTGTGGTGGGGTCCTCCATATCTTTATGGGGGGAGGGGGGTTTGCACCCCCCCACCTCCAATAACTAAATGGCCGAAGCTGTTCAGTCACCATCCTGCACGCGAGACCCACTACGGGTCCGACTTGGTAGAGCTTTACCTTCCATAATTGTCATGCCCTTACTCCTCCCAGTGGCTCGGTTGCGCACTGATGCCCCTCCGCGGTCGGCCGAATGTTAGCCACCTTCGACCATTCTCCGCAGCCATGTGGGCCACATCCACATTCTCTGATGGAAGTATGTGGTGGTGATACCCGTTCTTCTGCTGCCGGCCATAGCACTGGCCACCCTCTATCCACCTCTGTGACCAACAACAGTTAGAATTTGTGAGGCTAGCCTGGGAGGCAGCTTCCACCTTTCTCTGCCATAAAGAACACGACAACTATGAAGAACAGTGGAGAGATCAGGTCGTGTTTGTTTTTCCCGAACCATCCACATTATATAGGTCGCAAATGAATAAAGAGGATTAATTCATCACAAACTATGAATAACAACAAAACCCCTAACTTTTAGTTCATTGGTGGATGTAATGAGGAAGAATACAAAGTCATTTAAAAATGGTGTATTTCGTTGCCTCTACAAGGTTCCTCTGATCTAAGCTCCATCATCATCCTCGTTCATCAATTCTTGAGTGTGTTCTTCTTTGGAGGATGATTTCCTCCAATGTTAACCCCCAATCCCCCTTTCCCAAAAAATACTCTCAAAGGAGTAGGGTAGGAAATATAAAATATATTAAGAATGAAAATTTAATTTATGTTGGTATAATTAAATATTGACACATTTAATTAATTTTAGTTGGCTCAAATAATTAAATTGGAAGATGAATTGTTTTCCCCCATTAAAGAGGGTATCAGTGGTCACCGTCATTAATTTTAAATTGGGGGTTTTAGCCTCGGGTGGTCCCCAACACTGCACATTCAAAACAGAGGTTATAAAATAAAATAAAAGATTGTTTTAATTTTATTTCCATGAGAAACACTAAAACTAAATTTCAACCTCATCCTATTGTATTCGAGGTGAAAGTCTCCTAATGTGATTATTGGCATTGTGAGTTCAACGGTGTCCTCAGATTTCAATTCTAAGCACCGGTTCAAAAGATAAAAACACTGGTCACATTTTTAATAAACATAACTGAAATATTTTTCGAAAATTCATTTCGGTCACACCATGTCTCAGAATCATGTGCCTTCAATTTTCTATGACACGTAAAATTCTCATATAATTAGAAAAACCACATTGATTTTCTGGGTAATTACATTCTCGCCACCTCAGGGCTTTGTTTCCAAGAAATCCACATCACAAAAACTAGGAAAACAAGTGGGGGTACTATGCATGAATATGAACATCCCACTCCCATTTTGTCCCCTGGATGTTCCTATGCTGCCAACGAATACGCACTAAAGGTATCAACCAATCATAATGGACCCGCTCATGTCGATCCTCAATCTCTACTAGGACCTCCGTAAAATTCACCCATCGTCGATGTCCAGCTCGCCATGGAAGATGACGTGTGATGGGTCATGCACATATCTCCTCATCTAGGATACATGGAAAATGTCGTGCACTCGGTGCAATAGAGGAGGAAGAGATAAGTGGTAAGCCACCTCGCCAACTCTACTAAGGACCTAAAAAGGTCTGATGAACCTTGGAGAAAGCTCACCACCCCATTCAAATCTCTTCAAACCTCATCGAGGAGAGACCCATAGAAAGATTAGGTCACCATCCATGAACTCTAGAGGTCTCTATCTCCTATTAGCATAATAATTTTGCCTGATCTGTGCAGTCTTCATCCACTCCTAGAAGATCTGAACCTTTTCTGTGTTAGATTGTACCATATCTGGTCCCATTAGTGCAATATCCCCAAGGACAGTCTCGCACAAAGGCAATATTCAAGTTTGTCCACATAACACCTTGGAAGGTGTCATCCCAATGGTTGAGTTATAGGTTTTGTTGTATGAAAACTCTACCAAAGGCTAGTGATCCTCCAAACTACAACCAAAGTCAAGGATGCAAGCATGCAACATGTCCTCGAGGGTCTGAATGGTTTGCTTAGTCTGGCCATCCGCCTAAGGATGGAAGGAGTTGCTCAAACAAATATGTGTCCAAAAAGCCTCCTACAACACCTTCCAATGTTGGGAAATGAAATGTGCATCTCGATCAGAGACAATAATCAAGGGTACTCCATGTAGCTACATAATACCTTTATATAAGGACGTCATAAATTCTCTACTGAACCATACTCTCTGATAGGTAGGAATTGGGCCGAATTGTTGAGTCGGTCAATGGTCACCGAAATATAATCATGAACCATGGATGTATGTGGATGTACTATCATGAAGTCCATGGATATCTTGTCCCACATCCACTCTGGGACCTCTAAAGGATAAACCCATCCTGCTAGTACCTGATGATCTGCCTTCACTTGCTAACAAGTGAGGCATCGAGAGAGTAACTCTGCTACTTCTTTCTTCATTACTAGCCACTTGAGCTGTCGTTGGATATCCTGGTACATCTTTTCCACTTATGGATATACATCTACAGGTAATGTGTACAACTCCATCAAAACATCCTCCTGAAGCGACACCGGTACCATGGTATATCCTCTTAAAAGGATAAAGTCCTCCCCACCTTCAAATATAACATCAGGTGATTGTCCTCTAGATATCTGAGCACTTCGAACCTCGCACTCCGCGTCCCCATGCAACGCCTCCCTAACTCACTGAGGAAGTGGGGGAGTGACTATAATAGAAAGAAAAAATGTTCTCCATCTAGATCCACGTAAGATATCTGCAAAGCAGCTAGCTTCTCTGTCTCCTCACCTAGAAGCTGTATACCAGATCTCCTGGTTAGTGAATCTACTATAATGTACCACTTCCCATGAGTATATAATATCTATACGTCATAGTATTAGCGGGACTCAAGACAATGTTGTTTTCTCATGTTCGGGTCTTTATGAGAGAATATATACCTGAGACTCTTGTGATCAGAGTAAACCATAAAAAGTTACCTCATCAGGTAATGTCCCCACATCTTTAAGGTGGAGACCACTGCATGTTATGTCCATATAATGGAAAGTGTAGTTATGTTCATTCTATCTCTGCAATCATGAACCATATGAGTTAACATTTATCTCTTGCATCAGGACACATCTGATCCTGGTCCCTGATGCATCGTAGTATACTATGTACCCAGCGCCCTCCTTAAGAAGCCTCATGATGGGGGCACTATTCAGTCTCTACCTAAGCTCTTGAAAACTCTTCTGAAATCTCTCTGAACATATGAAGGGTTTCCCCTTCTTTGTCGATGCTGATAAAGGTGCTGAAACTCTAGAGAAATCTGGCACAAACTTTTGGTAGTATCCTACTAAACCCAGGAATCACTATACCTCTGCCACAATCCTTAATGGATCCCAGGAATGTACTTTCTCGATCTTCACTGGATCCACTGCTACTCCGGCCTCTAATATGAAATTTTTGTAAAGTGAAGCTCTCAGATCCATAATTGGCACTTCAAATGCTTTCTATAATGCTGGTTCTCTTGGTGTGTGTCCATAACTATCTATAAATGATATGCATTCTCCTCCATTGTGGATAAGTAGATCTCAATGTTGTCGATGTAGACTACTACAAAGAGATCATGTTATGGCTAAAAGATCATTTAATTGGTCCCATGAACACTACTGGACAGTTGGTCACGTCGAATAGCCTGACCCAAAATTCATAATGGTCATACCATCATCTGAATATCATCTTTTTCACATCCTTGTCTCGTACACTGAGCTGGTGATTGCATTATATGTGATGTACCTTCGTGAACCACCGTGCTCACCTCTGCTGATCAAAGAAGTCGTCAATCCTATAAAGTGGGTACTTGTTCTTCATGGTCACCTTGTTCAGGCGCCAATAGTCAACACAAAGTCTCAATCTCCCATCTGCCTTCTTGGCGAACAAAATCGGGGCTGCCCAGGGAGAAACACTAGGTCGAATGAACCCCTTCTCCTGTAAGTCCTCTTGTTATACCTACATATCACAAATCTCCATGGGAGCCATCCGATATATTGGTGTTCATTTCGGTGCCATCATGGGATTCAAGGCAATGTAAAACTCCACCTCTTTGTGAAGAGGTAGACCCAAAACATCGTCATGGAAGACATCTATGTACTGGTTCACCACTACAGGATATCTTAGAATCTCCACATCATCCCCTGTGAGGGTAAGGCTAGCCAACTGATGAGTGATCAGTGGCACTTTCCTCCATGTAAGTCCATACTATGCTACAAATACTCATTTCTTGTTGGTTAAGGTTAAACTTGTCTCATCCTCAAGGAAACATCACACATTGCATCTAATAGATTCAATATGAGAAATGACCCTAGATAACTAGTCCATACCCAAGATGATGTAATAAGGGCTCGATGTTGCTAATAAGAGATCCCAGCTGATGCTCATGCCTCCTTTTGTGAGGTCGTGCTTTCGGCACCAGTGTGTAATCATTGAATCTTATCACGTAGGAGTCTCTATCCACACCGATCAAGACAATGACTAAACTGGATTTTTAAAGCTCGGAACGAGGGGAGTGGCAAAAAAAGAATGAATTACACACGTGTCTATAAGTGTTGCAGCTAAGGTGGAGTAGACAGAGTTCATACCTTGTATCACCTCTGGAGTTCCATGGCCATAGTCCTCAGCTGCCTAGATTGGAGTTTTCCCCTATTAACCTACCCCATGTTGTCAGGGTGTTCCACCTGGTGGTTGTGGAAGTAACATATCATATCGCCACCCACTGCAAACTGCACGGATAGCTCCTCTACCACCTTTGCTTGCTCCCTACGGACCTCTTCGGTCGAACATCTTTCTTTATCTGGGCAGTCCTTTTACCATATTACGATCATATGTACGACGGGTCGGGCAGTCTTGAGCCATGTGACATTTCCCGCCGCATATGTATCACTTCCTGCACCTCGCATGACTGGCTCAGTCTCCGGTGCCCTGCACAATAGACCATGAATCCTACAGTCTTCCACTTGTAGGTCTCATCCACTTGGAACTCTGAGACATCTGTCTACTACCAGCTATAGAAGACACTGCTACATGATGCCTGGTGGTGGGTCTAGTTTTTGGTAACAACTCATCATGAAAACTGACCACTAAGAGGGCCCACTCTAACACCCCACCTGTGTCGGGATGCGTAGAGAAAACATTGACGCCCTGATATAACCTAGAGTCACTGATCGATGGTCCAAGACCTAAATAATGGGTCCCGCACCATATCAGTGGAGTATCCTAGGATTTTGGTGAACCTCACCGAGTACTGAGCCACATTCATGTTGCCCTGCGGCATGTGACAAATCTCTTGAATGAACACTACGAGAAGGGTCACTGGGACAAGCTCTTCCCAAAACAAGATCTCAATGTTTATCAGAAGAGTGTCACCTCATTGTGAACCTAGAGTGTCAAGAACCACCATCTTCCTACTACTACCAGAAAGGGGCTAGAAGAAAGGATCACCATGAGATCAGCTAGTGTCCCTACCAGTCAGAAAACTCTCACCAAGAACTCCATCCAATCCTCGACTACATATGGGTCTATCTCTCCCCGAAACCAAGGTGGTTTTCCATGCTGGAACTCATGAAATGCCCTCATGCAGTGTGCATGCTCTACTTCTTGGGCTAGTGGAATCAGTTGAATAATGGGTAATGTTACCACTGGTACCCCTACTGAAAGAGGGCCTTATACTGAGGCCTAATTGCTCAGTGATCCATTATCACGTACTACAAATGGAACCCTAGTTGGATGTCTATGTGGAGGCATCCTAAAAAGTAATAGGTATGCCACAGTGAAAATGTTATGCATGGTGAGATGACTCAAATAGATCACAAAGAAAACTCTTCAAAACACACATGCAATCTGTGGTTTCTTGTACAGAGTCAGAAATCAGAAGTCATTGTCCTTGTGTATGGATATGTCGGCTGTCGCACCAACACTGGATTCCCAAAACTAATAACCATACTCTCTACATTTAAAACTATTGACGTTAAAAGATCAGAGTCCAAAATTAAATGGTAGAACCAACATCTATGATACCAATTTTTCAAGACCCGTCCCCTGGGGCATGTGTCATGACTTCCCCAAACCCACTTTTCATAGTATAGGGGCTGGTGACTATCACCGAAGGTGTGCTCCCTAAAACTGGGAAGGCAATGCCTTTATAACCAGTAAACACATGCAACAAAGCATACAACTAGATACAAACATGAGTAAACAGAATAGTAAAAATCGTGTTTACAGTAAGTGGAAGGGGCCAGAATTAAATCCATACTGGAAAGTACATGGAAACTAAAAAGTACAAGAAAAATGAACAGCTCATGTGAACACCCACCAACGATACTACTTGAGTGTTAGGTACAAATCTTGAACGTTTGCCTCCATTTTATTATTAAAAAAAGGTCCACCTACGAGCAACCTCAATTCATAGTACCCTCATCCTCAGTCCGCGATGTCTGTCATCTTCATCAAACACAATAAGGGATGGGCGCAGCCTGTGCAGTGGTGACTATAACAATACTCAATAGTGACCCAGAGACCCTAAAAGGTCTCAAAAAATCTACAATGTATTAACCAAAAAGCATGTATGAAACCTAAAAACATACTTAGGTATATTCCCATACATAGAGCTAAGTTATCATGCAAACCCATCATAACACAAGGCCTAAACTCTTATCCAAAGTACAACTGTTCCACGAAGGAATGAATACCATGAAGGTAACCACCAAAAATTAATGTACCAAATAGGTACGCCACTTAGAAGAATATCACAAATGTACCACCACGAAGGTATGTACCACAAAGGTATGCAACATAGAATATTTCCACAAACATATCACCACAAAGGTGTGTACCAAAATGGTACACCACAATAAAGACTACAACAAATTTAAAGACTCAGATAACACCATGTATAACGTAGGTAAGGTAATAAATATGATTAAATGAAACTATTGAATCTTATTGCACTATTAAGAGGCGGACCCACATAAGATCCTAAATCATCAGTCCCACATAGGATCCTAAATCATTATACCCACATAAGATCCTAGTATATCCATAGGCCCACATAAGATCCTAGTACTTCAGATCTTCGCAGGATCCTAGCGTAGTCCCACGTGGATTCCTTGAGTAGATCCAAGTGATAATCTCGAAGACATACCCACAAAGGATCCCAAAGCACCAACCAACAAAGGATCCCTTTCTAATGTTGCATCCAGCTACTGGTTTCTAGCACTATGCTCGTGTGATTTCGAGAGGGTCCAATTTTCAATCCACATTTTGATACTCCAACTTCCATGAAGTCCCATGAAAATGTATCCAAAAGGACCTCCACAAAAAAGGGGTCTCAACAGAATAGACGATGTGTCAATATCATGCATGGCCTGTACGTTATTTTCATTTTAGTCCTAAAGGCCAGGTTGGATTTGTGATTGATCCAACCCAGCCATACCCCAACATTATCATAAACCCAAGTGGGGTATACCAAAAGGACTATATCGATCCAAGGTTTCTAGCTCCATAGATGGTTCATCAAATGGATTCCTAGTGCCAAAGATATGGACAATATCGTGATTCTAGGTCCAGTTGGGCCTGGGTCTAGGCCAACCTGGCTTGGGTTGACCCGACCCGACCCGACCCAACACAGGACCATCCCAGTTTGGCTGGGCCGCGGTGGGCCCGGTCTACTGGGCCGCAACGGGCCAGGTCTACCGGGCCGCAGCATGCCTGATCTGCTGGGCTGCGGTCCGGCCCGTCCCACACTGGGTGGTCAGGCCCACACTGGGTGGCCAGGCCTGGGCATCCCGCGGTGGGGTCTGCCCTAGCTAGATGTGAGGGGTGCCACATGCCCCTCACCTTTAATCACCGAATGACTGAACCCGCTTGGTCGACAGCCTGCACGCGGGACCGGCTTACGCATCCCACTCGGTACAACTTGGGTGGTCGAAAAGACATGCCCCTTACTCCTCCCGATAGTGCAGTCACGCGCCGCTTCCCCTCCCCGGATGACCAAACAATGACCACCTTCCACAATCTGTCGCGGCCAGGCGGGCCACGACCACTTGCTCTGACGGCGGCACATAGTCATGTCGCTCGTTCTTCTGTGATCGGTGGATGCACTGGCCGCCCTCTATCCACCACCTCGGCCGACAATATCCAACCGCCCTCTGACCTCTGTATGACCTCTTTTTCTTCTAGTAGGATGGACGTGTGGCACCTCGATTCCGTGTGGATGGCCCGGGAGGCGGCTGTCACCTTTCTCTAACGGGAAGAACACGAAAACTATGAAGAACATCAGAGTGATAGGGTAGTGTTCTTTTGTCCCACACCCTCTGCCTTAGATAGGTAGTAGGGAGATCATGAGGATTAATTCAATGCAAACCACGAAGAAAAACAAAACCCATACCTTATTGATTGTTGGATTATGTAACAATGAAGAAGATAAATTCGTTGGAGAACATCAGCGTTCCTTGCCTCCGTAAGGTGCCTTCGAACTGGGCTCATGTTTCATCCTCGTTCTTCAATTCTGGAGTGTGTTCTTCATTAGAGGATGAGTTCCTCCAATGTTATCCCCCAATTCCCCTTTGAAAATGAATCCTCTCAAATGTGGAGGGGGTCCAATATAAAATAAATTAAGTTTAAAAAATTAATTTATGCTCGCAGATTATATGTTGAAACATTTTATTAATTTTAGTTGGGACAAATAATTAAATAGAGATTTGAAAGGTCTTCCCCCACTAAGGAGTGTTTGGGTGGTCCATGCCATTAATTTCAAAATGGGGGGTTTTATGCTCGGGTGGTCCCCACTATTGCACAATCAAAAAAGAGGTTATAAAAATAAAATAAAATATTATTTTAGTTTTATTTCTACAAAAAATCACAAAAAAATAACGTTAACCCTCATCCTACTATAGTCAAGATGAAAGTCTCCTTAAGAGAATACTGGTGCTGCGAGCTCAACGGTGTCCTCAAATTTCAATTCTGAGAACTATTTTAAAAGTTACAAAAAACACGGTCCTACATTTACTGAACGTACCCGAAAAAAAGTTCAAACATTTATTCTACGCACACCGGGCCATGGAATCACGCACGGTCAATATTCACAGACGCATAAACTTCCAATATAATTAAAAAAATTACATTGATATTTTGGGTAATTAAAACATCATTCCACTATGTGAATCATTAAATATATTTAAAAGATAAAATCCTAACCATAGTTATGTTATTACATCAATGGTGAGATAATGTATTTTTGATGAAAGTGAGGAAGAATTATTTTGTTTATTATTATTCATAGTATCATTATATTGTTTATCATTAATAAAATACAAAAATTGTTTTAAATGGTATATTTTTATTTAAAATAATGTTTAGAATGGAATGTTTATTTTATGGAATTTTACTTCAATAAATATTATTTTTGAAACTATATTCATAGTAATTCAATTATTGAAAAACAACTAAAATTTTCTTCAATATAATCTATTTATATTTATTATATTTATGAAATTAATTTATAAAATATGAAATATATGTAATCTTCTCTAATATAGACTCTTTTAAAAAATTTAACATCTCCCGTAAGTAATTTTTAAATTTCTAAAAAATATTTCAATTTGTTCATATATGTGTATTTCTATATCATAAAGTGTATTTATGCCATCTAGTAAGATTCATTTGATTCACTACGGGTATGGAATTATTTTACCCAATTCCATACATAACCCTTTTCTTGTTTTATTATTAGTGTGTTCAATATATTATTTATTGTATAATTAATCTCTTGTTTAATGTCATTCCAAACATAATAATAGATAGTTATTGTTAAAAACTTTCTTGAATTATCATTAAAATTAACAAAATAATTTTTACACCTAGATTGATGACTCATTTAGCTTAATTGTATCACAGTTAAGGGTGTTACATGTTTTTTTCTTATCATTGATTATCATTCTAGTTATGACATGTATAAATCTATCATTGAATTGAATCGTGCTGATTTTATTATTAAAGGTGCATACATCAACATGATATTATATTTTTATATCATCAAATAATATGAAATGATAATTTATGAATGGAAGATCATGATAGCCGATTTAATATATTGAGAATACTGAATTAAGAGGAAAATGGCCAGTAAAATTTATTCATATAGTTAACCAAAAAAAATAAATGGATGGGATGATGATTTTGAATGGGATCACAATGTCATTTGTCATTATACCCCTTTATCGTTTACCTTTGAAGGGTTTTAATAGCTTAACTCTTTATTCAATATTTTATATCCCCCATGAAAGGTAGTGTATACAAACTAATTACAAATAATCGTATTTCGCCAAGGATGGGAGTTGAAACCAAAATAATCATATACGTGTATCACAAATTATGATCAATGAGTAATGTAGGATTGTTCTAGTATAATTCCTCACTATAAATGGACTAATTTATCATTGTTTATGGCCCTTTATAAGCTATTTGTGTTATATATTTTTTCATTGATGATTGTATGGTAAAAATATTTCATTCAATGTCTATATATATATGGACATTGTTATGTATATATATTTTTATTTAATTTTTGTGTTGATAAATTATTTGAGGTTACCTATTACGTATTTATTCCAACATCTTGTATGTTGTCCTCATGAATGATTATTTTCACATGATTTTTATGTGCGATTAGTTATATTGATTTCTAATAGGTGTTATTGTATGGGTTGGTCAATCATGTCCTTTTAGTGGGTGAGATAGTAAATTTTGTTTTATAGTAATTGGAATGTTGGTTAGTTGGGGTGTTTTCTCTATCACCTATTTCACTTTACATTACCTTTAAAAAGATCTTATTAGATACATTTAATTTTAGGTCTAATTTTTCAATATTTTGATCTATAACATGTTTTGTTCTGATTTTTTTCATAAACTGCTATCAATTAATATTTTATGTTATTATTTCGTTATAATAGTTTCTCTTGTTTAATTTCCTAGAAAATTTAAATGGATTGAAGATTATATCATATTTATTAAATGAATATCATCAAAAAATATTGTATTTTTTTATGGTGAGTAAATCATTTCCCATTATTAACCCATGATCAACAATTATAATCACCAACCCATATGGTTTATGGAATTTTCATACAATACTAGCTTCATATATATGGAATCATTACGGTGTTTAAATATGGCCCACTAAAATAAGATACAAATGGAATTAGTAAATTTTATTTCAATACAATTTAAAATTAATTAATTATGTTTTTCAAAATTACAAAAAAAAAGATAGTGACCGAATTTCCAACAATGTGATTGGAAATCCAAAATTCCTTCACCATATTCTTAAAATCTATATAATTATGCTCTATTATATGTCAAAATACATTGAAAATTTTATTTTATGAATAAATATATAAATTAAATCAAATTTATAGTTTAAATTTCATTGTTTTTATGTAGTTTTTTTACTATAATATAACTAATCGTCTTCCCCATCTGGTTAGTCAATTAAAGTATTTATCTTATGTTCCCTATAAAACACCAATAACTTAAAAACTATTTTAAAATAATTTTTCTATTGTTATATTTTATATAAGATTTTGGATCCATCAAAAACTAATGGATCTCATATAATACAATGCATCAAATTTTATTTAAATTATTAAGGGATGGTCAATCTTTCCATTTTCGATTATTACACATCATATAGAATGTGGTTAATGATTTTGAATATCTAAACATTACATATAACCTATTGAAAACTTATATAATTTAAAATTATAATCAAATACCATATTTTATCATTGATGACATATATCTATTTTTTATTCAAAACTAAGAGATAATATTTCAATACGTTAAATATAATCTAGTTTGGTATTTTAATATTAGGAAAACCATTTAATAATAAATATATATTATAACATTTTGAATTTATTAAAATATAAATTATTAATTTTTCTTAAAATTGTTACTATTATATCTCAAAACCCCTGTGGTTTTCATATACAATCACATCTATATTGATATCCAATATCAAAATCTCTATAGTTGTGTAAATTTTTTTCTATATCCAAATGTAAAAAAACACACAAAAAATCCATCACTATAATATCATTTTCATTCCCAATTTAATTTTTGAGTGTTGTATATGTTTCCAAACTAAATGAATTTCATAAAATATAACAAAAACAACACTATATACATTATATTTTTAATTCATCAAAAACACATATTTATAAAAATATTTACTTCATTCAAGGCCAACGAACTAAGGAAATATATTTATTCCCATATGAACAATTATCATTAAAAAAACATGAAATTTTCCGTAATATAAATGATACGTTAGCACACGAATCCCAATAAGGGTAATATAAAGAGAATAACTATTATATTCCAAAAAAAATAAATACAAACTAATGAACATTAATTAAATTAATTTATTTATTGAAATTTATATTCAATAATTGGATAAAAATAATTATCTTGATAAAATCATGAACATTATGTTCATATATAGAAGGTCACAATAATTATTTAAAACAGTAATGGGAAGGAATATATTCGTAATCCTAAAATTACTTTTTTTATAAATCACTTTTTCACCAAATTAATTGCTATGATATATAATATTGGGCTCACAGGTTAATATATTAAATGTAAAAAATATTATAATGAATATATAATTTAATATTTTAAAAAAATAGATATTAATTCAATAAATCACTTCTTAATAAACTAAATAAACATAAATGAATCAAAAGTAACGGGCTAATGAAATACCCAATGAGAGGAAAATAAATGTAAAATTCCGATTCATTGTAAATAAAAATTGAACATATATACTAATATTAGGAATTTTTTTCCATGGTAATTTTATAATGTAAGTTATTAATAATTTAAAGTGAATTATTTTTCAAAATTCGAATAGAATACTATAAAAAATTATCATATAATGATTAGAAAGACCATTAATGATTTTAAAGTGAATTAAATAATTACATAATTGATATTAAATGTAATTTTAATCTTTAATAAAATAATGAATTACTATTTCTATGGAATTAAATTGTAATTATGAATAATAAATCCGAATTTTTTTTTAAAAAAATGTATGAGAATATCATTGTTAATTTATGGAGAAAATAGTAAAACATACAAAATAATATTATTATACTATAGAATTAATAAATAATATGATACAAATATAAAAGTGTATAAATACATTTGAAGTTGATATATAATTTTTAAAATCTAATAAATTCATACCATAGATTATTTAAAAATACATCGTTGAAAATAACCCCACTAATTTCATAATGTGGGAAATAAAAATTAAACAAATAAATGATGAAAATTCATCTATATCCACAGATAATAAAGAAAATTTTTTACATATTAAGTTTTTAATATGGAGAACCTATTTTCAATATCATAAAAAATATGAACACACATCACATAAAACTATTTAATATTATTATTTAAATGTGATCATTATAAACTAGTCATTAAATTAGAGGGAGTGAATAATACCAAAATATTATGAAATAAATATTGTTCATACTCATTTAAATTTTATTAATTATTATTTTTTAAATAAGTAAACTACGTTGAGTAAATACATTTAACTCATAAAAAATTGATTTCATCATAAATGTTTTCAATTAATATTAATGGGTGGTTATTAAAAATAATATTATTAAATATTGAAAACTATTTTCGATGAAATGATTTAAATATATAAAATAATCAGGTTAAAATAATAATAGAAGAAAATAATAGGAATTAGGTGTAATTATTGATTTTTAACGAAATAGTCAAAAATATGATTTTTATAAAAAAAATATTTTTGAGGAATTTATGAGGTAAAATTATATTTTTCGATTATTTTAAAATATTCATTAGTCTATTTTTATTTAAAATAATCCAGTTATGGTTTTTGAAATTGATTTTTCATTTAATTTATTATAAAAACATTTTATATTTAAAATGGGCATGTTTATGAAAAAATCTTATTCATTACATTTAAGGATTATTTTTCAACTAAATTCATAAATTTATAGACTATAATTTTTAAAAATATATTCATTATTTTTATATATTTGTCAAAATTTAGTAATTTTTTTTTTTGAATTTCTTTTAATATGAAATGTAAAAATATTAATTTTATTACCACGATAAAGGGTAATGCATCTACTTTTGGATATAAATAATATTATACAAACCATAAAATTACATTAAAAAAACCTAAATATTTTTATAAGAATATATATCAATCATAATCTTCCAAAATTAAAATTTATTTCTTTTTCAGCTAATTAGTTGAGATTTTTACCTTTATATTTTTTAATTTAATGAAAAGTCAAACATATCACAATTTTATTTTAATTTGTTTAAAATTCCAAATATGGTGTTATCATTAAAATATATCAAAATTTAAATAGAATTTTAAAAATACATTGATTTATTTTCATTATAATAAATTATTTTTAATTTTAATGAATGAAATAATTACATTATGTTATTTCAAAACATTATTTTAATAATAAATCGTTTTATTAAAAAATCACGTAAATGATATAAGAAAATATTAAAAGAACTATATTTTGAGTTTTTTATGGTGACACAAGTATTATATAGAATAAAAATACATGTTTAAGAAAAAATGGAATAGTTTGTTTGAATTGTTAGTATTCTTGATGTTATGAAATAATATCAAAATTGAAAATAATTATATTATATTGGATTATTATATTATTAAATTATTTAAAACTAAATAATATTTAAAATAAAAACAAATTGGATATTAAGTGGTAACATAATTCATCACATAAACATTTATTGGGAATTTTTAATCATTTATCTCTCTAATATTCTTCTAATATTTTATTATTTTAATAAATGACAAGAGTCCTCACACCCTCTCTTATGAAAGGGATCATATTGTTCTCAATAATTCATAAATAAAAAAATTTTGGTACATTCTATATATTTTTGAATTCCATTCTATAATATTTCTATTCATTATAGTGGTGTTTTATTAGGAATCATTCCAAACCCTGAGGTCTTATGGTTTTATGAAAAAGAGGTTTTTTCAAAGAAATTGTATAGTTTATATCTATATTTTTTAGTTTTTTTTATTCATCCACATCACTAAAACCCAAATAATCCATGATAAAATAATAAATATAATATCTAACAAATAATTATATGTTTTTACATTTATTTATTGGCCAATATCAATATCCACATCCTTTAAATGGGATATTAATTCATCATTCTTATGTATAATGGACAACCACCTTGAAACCCGATGTAATTCATTTCAATATTCATCTGTTAAGATTCATTCCAATGATGGAATAAATGTTAATATATTATATTAAGGAAAAAATTTCATTATAAAAATATAGAAGTTCATTTTCATTCATACATTTACATACTAAAAAAATGATAATGTTGTTTGTGCTTATCTGTTGACAACCACCTCCATGAAGCGATGATAATCATTTTTTATCACGAAACCACATTGATGATATATATGATAATGTTTTATGAAATAATATTATATATATTTTATTATGAAAATTATGTAAATATAATTAATACTTAACTTCTTTCAATAATGATTATTAAAAAATGGAAACATTACACATGGGTATGTAAGACCAACCATCTCCATTATTGTGTCATCGTAATGTTTTCAAAAACTTGTTTAATAGATGGACATAAATGAATAATTATTGGGTTAAAATTGTAATTATTTAATTTTTATTATTTAGTAGTTTTAGTAATGATAACATTGACCATAGTGAACATGGTAAAGTCATTTTGGACATAAGTACCGAATATCATCAAAAAACCTAATGTGAAATTATGCGATTAAGTAATTGTATATGATATAAAAATAAGTTTTTCAAAAATAATAATAATCTATAAAAGTTTTATAAATAAAAAAACAATTAAAGAATGTTTATTATTTTGTAAGATAAAGAATTTTTTTGATGAATCTATCTTAGTATGTGAAATTCTTTTAAAAAATAACTTTATAAATTTTCCCTTAAATCTACATTTTTCTTACATATCCATAATATTTATTTAAAAAAATATATAATCAATTTTATTATTTTTCATATAATATTTATTAATTTAATTTTTTCCCACTTATTAAATTTTTCAAAAAAAATTAACGGAATATATTTAACATTTTTAAAACATGGTACTTTGTGAATTTTATAATAACAATATTGAAGAATAATTTTTCTTACTTATACGGAATGATATGATTTTTCCCCATCATGAATATATAATTATTTGATGCTTCTATTAAAATTTTACATGGTTATTTTCAAGTAATATTTTCCGCCTTTATGTGATTATTTTTTCTTAAATTATGTGATTTTAAAATGAAAGATATATTTTCCTTATCAATATTTTTAGGAAGAAATATTTTAGGATTAATGGTTCTATTATGGTTATTAGAATTTTGTATAATGATGTTTGGTTACATGATTAATAATTTTTTTGTGGTAATGTGATAAAAAAATGATGGTTGGTCAGGTTATAACCACGAATGTATTAGGTAATGAAATCAATCATATGTTAATTACATTTTTAAGAGTGATTTTATGATTGTTAATGAATTGATGTCCCCAGATTCCTGTATAATATTTCAATTATTCATTATGAATTTTCATGGAAACCATTTAATTTACAAGGTATTTTTAATATCATTTTAAAAAAATAATCAAAAATATTTTGGTAAAAGTAAATTTCTATGAATTTTTTATGGTTTTTATTGTTTTTCACAAGACTAATTGTTCTTCTTCTGATTTATATGATTTACTAAACGTTTTTTTTCTCACCTAAAATTTTAAAAAAAATATTATCAGATAAAAATGGGTAATTTAAAATCAAATGTCATGTTGTATGTTTTGATTATTTTTCATTGAATGATGTCTTGTTTTATTTTCGGTTATTTTTATTATGGAAAAAATGGAAACAAATTTATAATTGACCAATTATAATGTTTGGGTTTTCCATGTAATAATTTATCCTAATTCCCTAAAATTGTAAACCTAAATTATGATCAAGATTATAAAAGCATGAATTATTTAATAAATACACAGAGAATATTTGATTTTTATTGTTAGTTAATTATAGTTGGTATCATATGAGGATTTAGAAAACATTGAATATTAGTTTGTCTTCTATAGTGGTTTTGTTACGAGTTATAGATATACTCATGGGATTATAATTTTATATTTGTTCATAATTTTGATGTATTCAAACCCCATTTTTAGTAATTATGTTATTATATTTTATAGGGATTAATGATATATTTTTATACATTTAGTTCCTTCAAGTAATTATGGGTTTCTAAATATCAATGTCAAAAAATGAAATCTCTGAGATAATATTTGATTTAAAACATATCATTTAATTTTGAAAATATAAATGTTATATTTTATCCTTTTTATATCATTTTTATAACATTATATATGTCATATTAATATAGCTCTAGAAATAGGACAAACCATATGATGGTTAAAACCCCATCCCATCCGAAAAGGCCCTGATAACTAAACTCGCAACTCAATGGTGCCAATTGTGCATCACATAAACTGTTCTATGCTTTGTCTTGTTTTGTATGAAATTTTTTCATTTGAACTACAGATAATATAAATATAATGTTCATTTGAAGAAATATTTCTTATTTAATAGAAATAAATTAAATTGGAATTTGATTTTTAGATTATGTGAGTAAGGTTTTTTCAGATGATGTTCACTATTTTGGGAACATTATATTATTAATGTAAAATGGATTATTAAGACATTTTATTTTAGAAATTATATAAAAAATATTATATTTTTTACACATTAATACATGACTTATAAAAAAAATTATACTTAATGAAATACGTAATATCAATAACTATATTGTATTTGGGAACTATGTATATTAGAAAACAATTTTAAAATGAAAAACATCATCTTTTTTTAAGTCTTCGTTAACCTGATTACACATAAATCATAATGGTATAACCGTAGAAACACATATGAATGGAGTTATATATAAATATAAATAAGGTAATAATTATTAAATATATGGTAAAAAATGATTTAAAATAGGCATATTAATGGGGAAAAATGAACAGGAACAGTAAGTCCTATTGTAGAATGAAAATCACAACATGGGAAACAACATAAAACACTGAATCATAAACAAAGCTCAATGATAGCTACCAAGAAATCATGATGGAAAAATTACCATAAAGAAATCAGGTCCATTCTCTATCCCAACATGACTTATCCTGAAACTAAACAATACCTAATGCATTAGAGCTCTATAAAATTTACGGCACAACCATCACAGTGATATCATTCTGAAATTTAAGTGTTCCATATAGCTCAAAAAACATTGGTTCATTCATCAACATATTTAATTTCTAGATAAATTATTGGGAAATGAATACATTTAATAACATTGTTAATTATTAATACGTGTATAAATAAAATCACCCTTTATTGTAAATGGGTATGTCAATCAATACACAATTGTTTTTGAATTGAAAACTGCTGTGAAATTCAGGCAGCTTAATGAAATCACTAAAAATAATAAAATTTGTTCATGATATATATAAGGGTAGTTAATATTTTTATCCTGAAATAGGAAGTAATATTATAATGTACAGATAGATCAAAATTTAATTAACATGAAATAGAAGGAATAATATAATAATAAAACCTGAATAAAGAAGAGATGGTGAGGATATTTTACTTGAGCGTGGGACCCTATGTTCTTAGGAACAGATTACGGAGAGATGTGGGTCACCATTGTATAATTATATAGAGGGAAGGTTTGATTAATTATGACCTAGAATTATATTTAGTTAAGATAAATTGGAGAATGATAGGTTTCATATAATAACATAGTTGGGAATTCTTTATCATTTCTCAAACATAGGTTTTAGAATCTACAAAATAAAATAATAAAACCACAATCCTTCACATGTTTTATGATCATGGTTTTATTAAAATGGATGTATTTTTTATTATTTTACAAGTTAAAGGTATTATCTTTATAAAAAATACCCTTCTTATGTAGAAGTGAGTCATAGTCTAAAAAAATGTTTTAATACCATCCAATATTTTATATGTTTACATGGATTCATATAGGATTTATTAAATATATTAAATAAACATTAAATAATATTATTTTTAATTTAAAACATATATTTGGTCATTTATACCATTTATAATATTTATTTTATCTCTCTTGGGTCATTACGACGTCATATTACCAATGTACATTTATACAATGTTTATTTTTTAATAGAAAATTCAGCTGCCTCAAAGAATTATGAAGAATTAATCATTGGATAATTTTTATGTTTTTAATATAAAAATACTATTAATATTATATAATTTGTTTTCTAACTAGGTTTTTTTTCTTTTAATATAAGAAATTACATTTATTGAGAAATTCCTCGTTTTTTATAATAACATTTTTCAAACGCTTATAAAAAATTACATATGACTTCATAAGAATTATATGATCATTATTATTTCATAAAAAATATTTAATAATAATATTTTATTAAATTGTTTTATACATATAAAAGAAATTAATTCATCAAAACTAATTCCTAAATTGAATTTCAAAATTACCCAAAACAATATGTGTGAATCAATATATCAAAATGAAAATATCTATAATGTAACAATGATAGGATGAAAATGTATTACATATTCTCTAAAAAATAATATATATACAAATATATCTAGGGTATTGAAACATATCAAATTAATACTTCTAAAAAATCCCTTTCAATAAGATGTCTGGTGGTGAACCTTTAATGGTGTGGTTTACTGTACATAGATTGGACTCTGGCCACAATGATCATGATCATCTCTAGTAAATTGTTTCTATGAGGCTTAATTGTTTAGATATCAACGTGTATTAGGTCATGGGAAAATAACATTGATGATTTCAGTCATATTATGTCCAATAAAGTGGCTTCATAGGGTGTCATCATACTGGTTGAGGCCATAACATCCTTTGTCTGGTTAAATTGGATTTTTTAAACCCTATATTAATACTAATCCCATGATCCTTTTTCAGAAACTATATTATAAAAGAAAAATATTATTAATAATCATTTAAATATAGTAGAATATAATAAAACCAAATAGATCATTTATTTTATATAAATATAATACGTAATAAAAATTTAATTAAATTATTTCAAAAAAATTATTTATAATTTTTTCGGTCGTAACTATCATCCACACATTTTAAATTTCTCCATCAAAATTTTCATTTACCAGGTAAAAACTGATTAAGGTAACTCTATTCCATCATATCCTCTATTTCTCACATTTCATATTCAAACATTTGGTTTCTCTATAGCATCTTGAAAAAGGGAATTGTCTTATTCTGTATAACATTGTCTCTATGATATAAAACATCATCAGATTCATGCCACAAGAAATATTATTCACCAAATATAATACTTCTGTATTGAGTACATGTGAGGGTTCTAGTATTTCATTTCTAAAAAGGGATACATAGAATACATTTTATACTTTTGATTGGTTAGGTGGGATTTCTATTTGATAGACCACCGATCTGATGTAATCAAGAATCTCAAATGGGCCAACGTGTCCTGGAATAATAAGTCCCTTATTGAAAAATATAATGAATCCCTTCCATTAAGAAAATAAGAGAAATACCTTGTATTCATCATCAAACTCCATTTCACATCGATGATTGTCATCATAACCCATAAATTGACTCTTAGCCGCCTTGATGTGATAATGAATCGTCTTAACCTTTCCACAATTTCATCGAGTACTTATGGACCCAGATGTTTTTTAACATTATTTATCCTAATAATCATGTGTTATTCACCTCTTCAAAAAAAGTGTTTCATAGGGGTACATTTGGATTCATGAGTGGAAACTGTTGTCGTATGAGAACATGACCAAATGTAGATGTTTGTTCTATCATCCATTCAAGTCCATATAACATTTCCTCAACATGTCTTAATGTTGTTGAATTTTACAGTCATATTGGCCATCAATTTGTTGATAATAGGCTATACTGATGTTCAACGATTTGAATATAGAATGTTAGATACCATTCCATATCATTTAGATAAATCATGGATCTTGATCTGGTATAATTGATAGTCATACTCCATGAAACCTCACCACATATATAGTATTTATCCATATAAGTTGATCAAGGGATAAGTCCTCTCAATATTAAATTATGTGTGCAGTCTTTATAAGATTATCTACCACAACCCAAAAATCATTTTTCCCAGGATGTGTTCAGACATTTGGTGAAAATGACTATAGTGATATTTTCTCATTTCTATGTTGGTATGGGTAATGTTTGGATCATATATTTAGAATTCTTCTTGTCAACCTTCACCTATAGATATACTTAGCACATTAATGAATATTAATTGATCACATTCTTCAAATTTTCCCACCACTAGTGCTCTCAAAGATATTGATACATCTTTGTGCTTACTAGGTGAATAGAGAAACTCAAACAACATGAATCATCCAATAGTTACTTCCTTAACATAGAATTTGATGGAATGAATTTTAATGAAAAAAATCTTACAACTCCTTATTCATTAACATTGAAAACCATTGACATCCCTTTTTAATAGTTTCAAATTTTTTCTGAGTTCCCACATCATCCCACTGACAATATTTTAAGCTCTCCAGAATGGATTGTTGAGAAATAATTTGTGAAAGTATTGATGATGTTCCTTCAATTATGGTGTACATTCCCGTTATTTTTAAATACAAGAAGATATTATCCCTCTAAAATCTAATCAATTGTAGAAATGTTTGATCCATTATAGTTAGATCATTATCCCCAATATCCCTTTTCTAGGTTAGTATTTAATTGAAAAATCATAGTTTTTGATCAGCACTAACCATCTATGTTGGCCCATATTTTGATCTTTTTATGTAAATATATATTTGAGGATTATTTAATTTGTATTTATTTCAAAATTCTCCCAAAAGTAAAAATACAATCATATTTTAAAAATAAATATCACTTCATCCAACTTTAGATCCTGCACCTGGTAATTCATTTATTGATCTTTCAACTTCCTCGATGCAGAGGAAACATATTTTTCACTCTTCATTAACACACCGACCAAACTGTTCTTTAAAGCATCATTGAATACAACAAATAGTTCTTCACTTACGGTTAATGTGAAAATAATGGCTAGGATAAGACATCATTTTAAATCTTTTAATCACTATTGACATTCATCGTCCCAAGAAAACATGAATCCTTTCGAGTAAAAATCATTAGAGTGTTTGAAAATTGTGAGAAATATCTCATAAATCAATGATTATATCTAGAAAATAGAAATGATACTATAGAAATTTGTCATAGATAGTTTCATCATCCATCTATCAATTTATCTTGTCTTTGATGTTTATATATATAACTCGTTTTTTGTGATTATATAACCCAATAATGAGACTACATTCATCCAGACCTCGCATTTTCTTTACTTTTTATAATGTTTTCCATTTTTTAGTGTCTTTAGCACAATACCCAAATTATTCTCAGGATCCTCCTTGTTTTTTAATAATATTTTAATAATAACAATAGATACTGCCAAATGTTTTTGAGCTATTCTATGAAGACTGTATTTATCATGTCCATATTGATTATTGGTGTGTTATTGAATCTAAATGGAATTAATATGAATTGATATTTCTCATACCTTGTATGAAAATATCTCTTGAGGGTATCTCCATTCATAACACTAACTATGTATATCCCATCCAAAGATACATCTTTGAAAATTATTTTTCTTAACAGAGAAGATCTAACCAGTCATCAATCTATTAAATAAATACTTGTTCTTAATCGTGATCATGTTAATCTCATGATAATCAATGAAACATTGCATTGACTCATCACTCTTCTCGATAAAGAGGAATGGTTCACCGCATGGTGAATCATATGGGTGTATGAACACTTTACCCGGATTCTCCATTAGTTGTTTTTTCATCTCTTCATGCTCTCAAACAACCATTTTATAAAGATTCGTGGATATTATTTAGACCCTAGATAAAAAATCGATAGAAATTTCATCTTCTTATGTAGGAGAAAGACTAACCAATTCCTCAAAAAACACATTATCATATTGCATCACAATTTTAATTTCTTAAAGAATTATTCCTCCCTCAAAATCAATCATTTGAGCTATATTAATTTCTCAAAGGGAACTAACATCCATTTTTATGATATCGGTGCTAAAGAGAATTTATCCCCCTCCTTGCACTAGTATCGAATTGGGTGGGTGATTCAAAATATGGTGACTGAATTCATTCTCATAGAAATTTATGTTCGATAAATATAAGGAAAACCAATATATGACAAAAATTACCTCAAAATCCACCAAATAGAGTATGACCATGATTTTGAGAAAATTCATCCCACTAATTTTGATCAGGGAATAGTTATGTTGTAAAGACCCATAAATTTCAAGGGAAATTTTTTCTTAATTTTCTTTGAATTCTACGAGTACATAGTTTCTGACGGCTCCGGATTCTGAGGCCCAGTGTGCTCGGAATAATTTTGCTAAGTTTAGCTCGGGTGTGTTCAGTGAACGAACGAGCTGGTTTTTATAACTTTTGATCCGGTGCTCAGAATTGAAATCTGAGGGCACCGAGGAAACCGCAGCGCCAGTTATTGCTTATGAAGGCCTATAATGGTGTTGCATTTTCTCAGGATGAGTTGTTAAAAATTAGGGAATTAAATGTTAGGTAAAATAAATTGTGTGCAAATTAATTTTATCCATGGAAGTTTAATTCTCCCATGGTATGTTGTTAGTGGGTCCACAACCACACAACATCCCATGTGAGGTTATGAGGGTCGCGGGGCCCATACGAGCCCCCATATTCTCATATTCCCTAACTCTTCTAATATCCCTCTTAAGTGTGTAACCCTTAAAACTTCCCATTAAAATGTGACCTTCCCTCTCCCCACATTTATTCAATTCCAACTATTTAATTTAATTAAGTGGGTTATGTATTTTGAAATTTATAATTTTGAAAGGAATGACTTAAGATAATTAAATGAGCGGGATCTTATTTTATTAGGTTGTCTTGTTGTGTGATGGGATTGGGAGAAGAAAATGCTAAGTCATAAGAACTTAATCTTCTTCGCGAAGATCACCAAGACTTCGACGGAGAACACTGTCACCACAAGGAGAGATCGACGTTCTGTCTCTTCTCCTCTCTACAGCCGGTGTGTGACGCATTTCCTAGAGAATGATGATGTGCCCTCTTTCGATCTTCATTTCGCATCAAAGGATGGGAGACACCGCTCTTCCTTGGACGTTCTCCGTCAACATATATGGAGCTTCACCTCACGACGTCGTTTTCCATGATGATTATCATTCGACAACTTCATTGAGGTAGGGAATTGTTTTACGTTGGTGATTAATTTGGCATTAATCATTAAATAATTATCCGCTTGTTATCAAATTAATGGGAGGTGGTCGAACCGCACAAACACGGCTGATCCTCCTCTCCATTGTTGTTGTACTTCGTCAGGGATTGGAATAGAGGCGAAGCAGTGTTGTCGCACTTCGCAGGAACAAGGGAACCGCAGCCGGTGCGGGCCGAGGCAGAAGAGCGCGGCGCCATCACACCACACCGTTGAGGCCGAAAGGGGACGTGTCGGAGTTGGGCCATGGTAGAGTAGCGCGGCACCATCGCGCCGTGTCAGAGTACCTTGGAGGGTCGCGGCCGGGGCCGACCGCGAGGGAGGGGCGCGGCTCCGACGCGCCGCGCCGGTCGGAAAAGGGTCGCGGTGGTGCAGGGGAGGGTGACCAGATCCTCCGGCCGCCAGCGCTTCAGACGATGGGACCGTGGGGGTCCTGCGGCGGCACACCGGCCGACCATTACAGCCGGCCGGTTTTTGGAAGATCAGGGGTTGTATCCCTCGGCAGCAGGCAGAGGCAGGCCCCTCCACGTGGGGGGACTCCGTTCAAAAATGAGGGGGGAAACACCTCCCCATTTCACATCTGCTCAGCGCACGGGCGTCCGCACAGGGCCAGACCGCCCGTGCCGGGTCAGACCGCCCGCACCGGGCCGGGTCGCCCGTGCTGGGCTGGACCCCTGTGTCGGGTCTTACCACACCGGGTGGGCCGGGCCACACCATCCGAGCCTGGCCGCGCCCAATCGAGCCAGACTCGTACCTGGGTCATGTGACCCATGGGTATCGGGTTGGGTCGGACTGGGCCCGAACCCCTGATTTCCAGACAGATCCGTTCAAATGTCTATAACATGGGCTAAGAACCTCCGATCGATGCACCATCAGTTGTGTAGTGATTCTTGTATCTAGATGTTCGTTTCAGTATATTACACTCAATGTTTTAGAGAACGTTGGGTACGGATGGGTTGGTTCGAACATGAAACCAACTGGGGCCTTGAAACGGAAACACTTATAACATGATATCCAGACGTCTGACTGACGTGCCGTCGACTTTTTTGGATTTCTCCTAGTGAGATGGTTCATCTAGCTCACTCCTCTAGAGTTTTCGATGTAGTTGGAGTATGGTCCGGTTGGTTTTGACTTAAAAACCAACTGGCCCCCTTGGACGAAAAAGCCAATAACTCTCAGACAGGGCATCTAAATTATGTGCGGTTTATCGCATTGAATTTTTATTGACGAGAAAAAACATTGGGATACATCAACTCCACACATCATGTCGGTTGATGTATCGACCCCCTTGACTCATGGAGAGAACCCTCTTTGAATCGAGCATGCTGTGTGCGGGAACCCTATAGCTGGCTGTGACTACGACGACGATGACGAATGTAATGGGATCCTCTGTGGGTTTGGCAGCGACGACGACCGTACTGGAATCCTCCGTGTGTTCGACGGTGATGACTACAATTATTGTATCATATGTGGGTCCGATAGTACTTGACTAATATTCTTGTATCCTATGTGGGTCTGGCAGTATTTGACTTTATACATGTATCATATGTGGGTCGAACAGAGTAGATGGTCTTGTAACTTTTGTGGGTCTGACAGCTTAGCTGGTCTTGTTTCTTATGTGGGTTAGAGAGCTTAAATAAATTAGTTTCTACATCTGATCATCTCTATCATCTTACGAAGAAGTATACATGTGTGAGCTGAGTCTTGATTTTCAATCATTACCTTCGATATGATTGACTTGCATTGTTGTGTGGATTGGGTTGTTCTTTCCTGTGTGAATTGGGTTGTACAATCCTTTGTGGGCTAGATCGAACTAGGACTAGGATGTTGGAGCCGAACTATAATTGAAGACTTAGGTATATGTATGGGAATATACCTAGGTATAGTTGGTTGTTACTTCGTGAATGTAACTTTCTTGTGTGTTCTATCCTTCGTGGATTCTCGGAGACCTTCGGGGGACTCGAGGTCCCTACTGAGTAGTGTATAATCTCCCCTGCATGATATATTCCTGCACTATGTTGTGTTGGATGCAGATGACGAATAGCTCTGATTGAGGTAGGAGCTTGTGGAGCTGGACGGTACGCGGAGGTGGATCACTGGACGAGACGTACATGAAGCGGATGGCTGGAGCCGAGGAGCATAGGTGACAATATGTACCCACCCTTCAGTTGGGATTTCCCAGAGGAGGTCTCGGTGTCGCTGCTTTACTTTTCTGCTGATGTACTCTCTTTTAAGCTGTACTTTGGTTTCAGTTGGGTTTGTATACTGGTCCATTTACTTTCCAGCACTTACTTTTGTACTCAGTTTAATTAAAGTTACATCAGATTGCATACTCTGTGGTGTTTTTTTCTTACATAAATGCAATGCCTTCACTTATATCGGGATATACACCTTTGGTGCTAGTCGCAAGCACCTGGCCTATGGGAGGTGGTCTTGGGGTAGTGATGGCACGGGTCCCAAGGACGAGTCGTGAAAAATTGGTATCAGAGGAGTTCAGTTCTACCGAAGAACTCAAGACTCTGATCTTTCTTCTATGTGAAGAAATATTGTTAAGGGTATTGAGTGGGGTTATCAGTACAGGGAGTCCAGTGTTGGTGTGGCAACCGATGTATCCATACACCAAGACCCTGACTTCTGATTTCTGACTCAGTGGACGAAAACATTGATTGCATGTGTGTTTCAAAAGTTTTCATTGTGATTACATTGTGTCATCTCATAAAGTATACTGTATTGACCATGGCGCACCTATCTCTTTTCAGGATGGCCCTATGGCGGAAGCCAGTTTGGGTTCCGAGCTTTGTACGAGAGGACAGCCCACCGAGTGATGAGGCCTCGGTGCAGGGCCCTATTACAGTGGAGGCACCGGTGGTACCTTTACCCGCCGAGCCACCGATGCCACCAGCCCTAGTAGCTGAAACTGCATGTCGCCTTAGTGCATTGTACGAGTTTCACCATCAGAGACCGCCCAGGTTCCATGGGGAGACGGACCCTCAGGTAGACAGGGATTGGATGGAGGCTGTTGTTCTAATTTTCTGGTTAGTGGGGACACCAGCTGACCTCATGGTGATCCGTGCAGCGAGTCTACTGCATGCGGAAGAAGGTAGATGATGGAGCCTGATGCACCAGGTGCACGATGAGAAATCTCTCCTTTGGTTGGAATTCGAGAGCCTCTTCCGCTCGGATTTCGTTCCAACCACCCTCCGTGCAAGGCGCATTCAGGAGTTACTGTAGCTGCGGTAGGGCAGCATGACGGTAGCCCAGTACTCGGCGAGATTTACCGATCTCTCATGTTATTCCACATACATGGTACATGACCCATTATTCCAGGCCCGGACCTTCGATCAGGGACAGAGGCATGATATTAGGGCTTCGATGATCTCCCTTAGTATTCCGAAGCTGGAAGGAGTACTGGAGCGAGCCCTTCTAGTGGAGAGATTTCTTGCTGAGCCTACACCTGCAGCGAGACCGACCGCAGGGTGGCATGTAGCAGAGTCTTCTGCATCTGGCAGTCGATGGATGTCACAAGGGTCCAAGAGTACCATACCATCAGGCGTACGACCTCAGGATACTGGCACAGAGGTGCGAGGTAGATGGCGCAGATCCAGCCTTCCAAGGACAATACAGTGTTATGCATGTGGCGGCCAGGGCCACATGGCTCGTGACTACCCGACCCACCATGCAGAGGAGCAGCAGACGGTTGAGGGACCACCCAGATAGAGGTAGAGGTTTGACCATGGTGGTCCGCTGGGAGAGGGAGGACGAGGCAGAGGAGATGGCCGAGCAGCAGGTGGTGGGTGATGATTTGAGGATCTACCACCACCACCACCACCAAGAGGTCCACCCCGACCACAGGGAGCTGGAGGAAAGAGGTAGGCTCAGCTTCAGGCAGCGGAGGCCTATGACCACGACACACCAGAGATGATTCTAGGTACTATCTATGTCTACTCCACACTTGATGCAGTTTTTATAGATAGAGGAGCGAGTCATTATTTCATTGCTGCTTCCCTTGTTCGGATCTCAGAGATTTCGACGGAGCTGTTGGCTCGATCCTTACTGTTAGAGACTCGTATGGGAGTTGACTCGACGATTATGCACTGGTGTCGGCAGTGTGAGCTTACTCTAGGAGGCGAGAGCTTCGGCTGGGATCTTCTTGTAACGGCGTCGAGGCTTTACATCGTCATATTGGGGATGGATTGGTTATCTACAGTCCATGATCAGATCGACTATATTAGGCACAAGGTGCGGTGTGTTCTCACCGATGGGAGAAGTTTCACCTTCACCGGTGATAAGGGAGCCTTTGCAGCGCAGGATGGACTCACGCAGAGGAGAGGACAGCTGATCACTCATTAGTTTGATAGTCTCATCCTTGGAGTATTTGACGTGCAGAGTCCGAGTTTTCTAGTAGTGTTGGATCAGTATGCAGACGTTTTTCATGACGATATTCCAGGATGACCTCCTCGCAGAGAGGAAGACTTTTATATTGACCTGTACCCAGGGACAACCCTGATATATACTCCAGCATATCAGATGTCTCCCGCTAATCTTCGAGAGCAATATGTACAACTAGAGGACTTGCAGGGCAAGGGATTCATCTGACCCAGTGTTTCACCCTGGGCTTCCGCGATTTTGTTCGCCAAGAAGGCGGACGGGAGCATGTGACTGTGTGTCGATTACCGTCGCCTAAACCAGGTGACCATGAAGAACATGTATCCACTTCTGAGGATTGAAGACCTCTTTGATTAGTTCAAGGGATCACGTTGGTTCTCGAAGATAGACCTTAGTTCATGCTATCATCTGCTCAGAGTTCGAGATAAGGAAGTGTAGAAGGTAGCTTTCAGATGTCGGTATGGCCACTATGAGTTCTTGGTTATTCCTTTCGGCGTAACCAATGCTGCATCAGTTTTCATGAGTCTCATGAATAGGATCTTCCAGCCTTATCCTGATCAATTTTTCATGGTCTTCATCAATGAAATATTGATATACTCGACTACTGAGGAGGAGAACGCCTACAACTTGAGGGTTGTTCTGGAAAAACTCCGAGAGCACCGGCTTTATAATAAGATCTTGAAGTGTCAGTTCTGGATACGTGAGGTCCACATCTTGGGGCATGTCATCTCTGAGGTGGGAGTTGAGGTGGATCCTGCGATGATCGAGGAAGTGCTAGCTTAGGAGCCACCCAGGATCGTGACATAGGTGTACAGTTTCTTAGGTCTGGCTTGGTACTACTGGTGATTTGTGCCAGACTTCTCAAGAGTTGTGGAACCGCTTTCAGCTTTGACGAAGAATGGGATACCCTTCGTGCGGTCAGGTAGATGTCAATAGTGATTCTAGGAGCTGAGACAAAGATTGACCAGTTCACCTATCTTGTTGCTACCGGAGGAGGGATTAGGGTGCGTAGTTTACTGCGATGCATCACGGATCGGACTTGGGTGTGTCCTGATTTAGGAGCGAGCACTGATCGCCTATGGATCACGATAGTTGAGGAAGAATGATAAGAACTATGCTACCCATGAACTGAAGTTAGAAGCAGTGGTATTCGACTTGAAGATGTGGTGGCACTATCTAATGGGTGAGAAATTTTCAGTCTACTCTAACCACCAGAGTCTCAGGTACATCGTCTCGCAGAAGGACCTAAACCTGAGACATCGGCGATGGCTTGAGTTCCTCCAAGACTATGACTTTGAGATAGTATATACTCTTTGAAAGGGGAACGTAGTAGCTGATGCTCTCATCATGAGGAAGGGAATTCAACTTCGTGGAGTGGTGACAGAGCAATTAGTCGGGCTGCAGATATCCTTCGTGGATAGAGATGGTGCAGCCTTTCTACAGTCGCTCACAATCACAACCCCACTTCTTCAGTGGGTCAGAGAAGCACAACGTGGGGATATTTACTTTGAGACGCGGCATGCACAGATATCCTTAGGATAGGAACCTGATGGATTCTCTATAGGTGGAGAGCACGTCGTCCTTTTCGAAGGACGTACCATGGTACCAGCTGCATTGCATGAGGAGGTGCTAATATAGTTTCACACTCCCCCTTTAGCGGTACATCTAGGAGTGGTGAAGATGTACCTGGATCTCAGACGACAACACTAGTGGCGGGGTATGATGAAGGATGTGGCAGAGTTCGTTTCTCGATGCCTCACCTGCCAGCAGTTGACGGCGGAGCACCTGGTTCCAGCAGGGTTCGTACAGCCCTTGGAGGTCCCGGAGTGGAAGTGGGATGGGATATATACAGATTTCGTGACTCGACTTCCACGTACTTCTAGAGGACATGACTATATTTGGGTGATCGTCGATCGACTCACCAAGTCGGCCCACTTATTACTAATAAGAGAGCAGGGCTCAGTGGAGAACTTGGGATGCCTCTACGTTCAAACGATCATATGGATTTACGGTGTTCCATCATCTATAGTCTATGATCATGTTTTTCGCTTTACTTCTCGGCTTTGGAAGGGGATGCAGGAGGCATTAGGGATGCAGCTGCATCTGAGCATCTCCTTTCACCCTTAGACGGATTGTCAGATAGATAGAACCACTCAGACTCTCAAGGACATGCTCCGTGCATGTGTCATCGACATTGGTCGTAGCTGGGAGGATCACCTACCCTTGGTGGAGTTTGCGTACAATAACAGCTACCAATCCACTATCAGGATGTCACCATACGAGGGATTGTACAACTGACATTGCAGATCACCACTGTGCTGGACAGACCCTAGGTAGTCAACGCTTGTGGGAACAGAGATGGTCCAGGCTACGACAGAGAAGGTCCAGGTCATCCAAGAGCGGATAAGGGTAGCACAGAGCCAACATAAGTCTTATACTGACAGGAGGTGGAGGCCACTAGAGTTTGAAGATGGCGACTACGTTTTCTTATGGGTCTCAACTCGACGTGGGTTATAGGGATTTGGCCGGGGCGGCATGTTATCTCTGTGCTACATCGGACCATTTCAGGTTCTCATCATGATAGGCAAGGTGTCTTATCGCCTTACTCTACCACCTCAGTTGCACGAGGTGCATGACGTCTTCCACGTATCTTAGCTGAGGATATACATGCATGACCGGACTCATATCATTGACCATGGGGAGCTGTACATCAATGACGGGCGACATTTGAAGAGGTCCCGGTGGAGATCGAGGATCGACAGGAGTGAGTCCTACGTGGACGGTCGATTCCTCTAGTGCATATCAGATGGAATCACGGGAACCTCAAGGATAGCACATGGGATCGGGAGGCTCAGATGCGTGCACAGTACCCCCATTTGATTCCCTAGTTTTTTATGTAGCTTTACAGGGACGTAAATCCATGAGGTGGGAGTAATGTAAAGATCGGTAAATTTCAAGGGAAATTTTTTCATAATTTTCATTGGAATTCTATGAGTACAGAGTTTCTGAGGGTGCCTGATTCCGAGGCCCGGTGTGCCCGGATTAATTTTCTGAAGTTTAGCTCGGGTACGTTCAGTGAATGAACGAGAATTTTTTTCTAACATTTGATTTGGTGCTCAGAATTGAAATCTGAGGGCACTGATGAAACCTCAACACCTGTAATTGCTTAAGAAGACCTTTACTGGAGTTGTGTTTTCTGGGGAGGAGTTGTTAAAAATTAGGGAATTAAATGTTAGGTAAAATAAATTGTGTGCAAATTTATTTTATCCATGGTAGTTTAATTCACCCATGGGAAGTTGTTGGTGGGGCCCACAACCACCCAACATCCCATGTGAGGTTATGAGGGCGGCGGGGCCCACACGAGCCCCCATCTTCTCATATTCCCTAACTCCTCTAATCTCCCTCTTAAGTGTGTAACCCTCAAAAATTCCCATTAAATTGTGACCTTCCATATCCCCACATTTATTTAATGTCAACTCTTTAATTTAATTAAGTGAGTTATGTATTTTCAAATTTGTAATTTTGAAAGGCATGAATTACGATAATAAATTGAGAGGGATCTAATTTTATTAGGTTGGCTTGTTGTGTAAGAGGATTGGGAGAAGAAAAATATATGTCGGAATAACTTCATCTTCTTCGTGAAGAATTCCAAGACTTGGATGAAGAACTTCTTCATCGCAAGGAGAGATCGACGTGCCGTCTCTTCACCTCTCCGAGGTCGGTGTGTGACGCCTTTCCCAAATAATGACAGAGCGCCTTCATTCGATCATCTTCCCGTATCAATGGAAGGGAGACGCCGATCCTCCTTGGGCATTCTCCTTCAACATATATGGAGCTTCACCTCACGATGTTGTTTTCCGCGACGATCATCGTTCGACAACTTCTTCGAGGTAGGGGATTGTTTAATGTTCGTGAATAAATTGGTGTTCATCATTAAATAATTATCCGCTTGTTATTGAATTAATGGGAGGAGGTCGGACCACACAAACATGGATGACCCTCCTCCCCATTTTTGTTGTACTTCGTTGTGGATTGGAATGGAGGTGATGCAGTGCCATCACACCGTGCGGGAACGAGGGAAGCACGACCAGTGCGGGCCACGACGGTGGAGCGCGACAGAGGATCTTGGCGCATCACGCTATGCCGGTTGGTCAAGGGCCACAGACTAAGGCCACGACGGTGCAGTTGAGGGTGGCTGGATCCTCCGGCTGCCAGCGCTTCAGAAGAAGGTACCCGCTGGGGTCCCGCGGCGGCACACCGACTGGCCATTACTGTTGGCCGGATTTCGGAAGAACGGTGGTTGTAACCCCCGGAGGCAGGAAGGTGCGGGCCCCTCCATGTGGAGGAATTCCGTTAAAAATCGAGGGGGGTAGCGCCTCCCCCTTCCGTATCCGCTCAACGCATGGGCGCCCGCATAGGGCCGGAACAACTGCACCGAGACGACCACCCGCACCGCGCCGGGCCGGACCGCCTGCGCTAGGCCGTGTTTCCCGCACTAGGCTGGACCCCCATACCTGGCCGGGCCGCACTGGATGGGCTGGGCTGCGCCATCCGGGTCGGGCAGCGCCCAACCGGGCCGACCCAGGGGTATCGGGCCGGGTTGGACCGGGCCCGAACCCCGTGATTTCCAGACAGATCCTTTCAAACGCCCATATTGTGGGCTACAGACCTCCGATCGACGCACTGTTAGTTGAGTAGTGATCCATGGATTGAGTTAGTCATTTAGGTATATTGAACTCAAGGTTTCGGAGAATTTTGGGTATGGTAGGTTGGTTCGAACACAAAACCAATCGGGCCCTCGGAGCAGAAACACTTATAACATGAGATACGGACGTCTGATTGACGTGTCGTCGACTTTATTGGATTCCTCTAAGCGAGGAGGTTCTTCTTGCTCACTCTTCTCGAGGTTTGGACGCAGTTGGAGTACGTTCGGGTTGGTTTTGACTTAAAAACCAACCAGGCCCCTGGGACGAAAAAGCTAATAACTCTCAGATCGGGCGTCTGATTGACGCACTGTCTATCGCGCTGAGTTCCTATTGATGAGATGAAACTTTGGTTTACATCAACATAGGACTCTGTTTCAGTTGATGTATCGACCCCCTTGGATCGTGGAGCAGACCCTACCAGAATCAAGCATGCTGTGTGCGGGAACCCTAGAGCTGGCTGCGACTGCGACGACGATGACGACTGTATTTGGATCCTCCATGGGTTCGGCAGCAACGACGACCGTACTGAAATCCTTAGTGGGCTCGACAAAGATGACTACTGTTCTTTTATCTTATGTGGATCCAGAAGTACTTGACTACTGTTCTTGTATCCTTTGTTGGTCTGGCAGTATTGGACTCTGTACTTTTATCCTATGTGGGTTCGGCAGAGTAGCTGGTCTTGTATCCTTTGTGGGTCTGACAGCATAGCTGGTCTTGTATCCTATATGGGTCTGATAGCATAGATGAATCAGTGGCAACATCTGATCATCTCTATAATCTTACGAAGAAGTATACCAGTGTGAGATGAGTCTTGACATTCAATCATTACCTTCGATATGATTGACTCGCTTTCCTGTGTGGATGGGGTTGTGCTTTCTATGTGGATTGGGTTGTACTATCCTATGTGGACTAGATCGAACTTGGGCTCAGATGTTGGAGCCGAACTGGAATTGATGACTTAGGTATATGTATGGGCATATACCTATGTAGATTTGGTTGTTAATTCATGATTGTAACTTTCCTTTGTGGTTTATCCTTCGTGGATTCTGGGAGACCTTCGGGGGTATCATGGTCCCTACTGAGTAGTGTATACTCACCCCTGCACGGGCAATGCCCGCACTACATTGTGTTGGATGCAGACGATGGACAGTGCTGATCGAGGTAGGATCTCATGGAGCTAGACGGTACCTGGAGGAGGATCATTGTACGATACATACACAGAGAAGACGAATGTAGCCGACGAGCAGAGGAGACTATCTGTACACACCCTTTAGGTGGGATTTCCCATAGTACGGCTCAGTGTTGCTGCTTTACTTTTCTGTTGTTGTACTCTCTTTTAAGTTTTAATTTACTTTTAGTTGGGTTTTTATACTGGCCCATTTACATTCCAGCACTTACTTTTGTACTCAGTTTACATAGTGTTTACCTCAGCTTACATACATTGTGGTGTTTGTTTTCATAGATAAAGGAAATTCCTTCCCTTATATTGGGATATACACCTTTGGTGCTAGTCACCAGCACCTGGACTATGTGAGACGGGCTTGGGGTAGTCACGGCACGGGTCCCGATGATCGGTCGTGACATATATACTTGGCATTCAATAATTTCTCCATTTTTTGTTTTCAATGATAACTATATTTCATAGATAGCTCTATTGTTGAATAAATAACTATCATAAAATCCACCAATGAATTATCAGGATTCACATTATAGTCTGGGATGTAGAAATCCCAGCCTTTCTTCCTTGGTTGTTCTTAGATGCCTGCAAAACCATTTTCTTTAGAAATTTGTTTGAAATGTTCTATAGTTCCTTGAATTTGAATAAATGACTAGTGTGTTGAGTACTTACTAGAGAATTAAATTCCTCCATTGCATTTGTGGTATTATCCTATAAACAATATCCAGTTAGATTCCCTTCTTTCCTAAACCAAATTCATTTCATCATCCACCATAAAAAAAATTCAAAGAGCTTCTTTCTACACCCTTCACAAGTGATATGTTGAAATTTCTTGACATCATTAAATTTCTCCATTAGACTACCTAACATAAAATCCACATTCCATATATTAAATCCGAGATTCCAGTGAGATTCCTTGACCACCATCTTAACATTGAGAGCATGTTAGAAAATTTCTTCATATTTATAAAAATCACAAACCACTGGGGCTTTTCCTATAGTATGTTTACCCCACCATAGACGAAGTATCCCTTGATGTTCAGGGTGATGACAAAGATGAAGGTGTATCATTAATGAATTGTGATTTTTCCCTCAAACAATATGATAGATTCATTATCTATTTATCTTGAGGTCTTGGAAATCCCTTTCCATTTAATGTCAGAGAGTGCGAGGAAAATATTTATCAAAAAACATTTTCTATAATTACTTCCACCCAATTACTTCAGTATTTTTTTTTGATTTTTATTATTAATCAATGTACACAATTGATCATTATATTCCTCTATATTATAAATAACATGTATAACCCTCTATTTTTATGAACATTGTAGGTTGAAGAAGATCTTCTCAAGGGAGTTGATCTATTGTTCCATGATAAAGGGATTAGATTATCCAACTAAATATGGAGGCCTTTTTCATATAAAGGAATCAATTGTAGATTGCTATTTATTAGGTGTATTCGAGAATTATTCCAGACACATTATTCTATTCAGAACCATAGTTAGATGAGAGAGTATCATCACAAAGTTCACAATTCTCACGCCCATTCGGTAGGTTATATCATTGGGGGTAGTCATCATATTTCCCCCCAGATTGATTATTTACCTGATTACTCATATTTTCAACTATTGGATAGAACAATAGTTAAATTAGGGATGATTAATTGAAAAAAAATACTAAACACATTAATGGAAATGTAATGAAACTAACGGGGTAACTTATAAATTAAATGTATATTCTTCACTTATGAATTTATCGGTCTTAGTTTATGTTTTCCATAATTGGTTTCCTAACATATGACCATATGGTAATTTTTATTCCCACAATAATGTTTCATAATGATGATATGAATTTCCCATAGAATATCTTCTAAATGGGTAAAACAAGGTGCATGGTAGGGCCCATTATCAGGTACCTGGTTACACCATGTCAGGCCCAACACACCTATTCAGAGTTGTTATCCCTATGTACATTTATGCCCGAACTATGCACATTTTTAGTATCCAGACATTGATTTATTTTCCTAATAAATCTTTCAATATATACTAACCAAAATTTAGGGTTGTTTTATAATACATAGTCTTCTCATTATGTCTTTCACTAGAATTTTATGAATCATATACCCAAAAATAACTATGCTCTTCCTCAAATACCAAACATAAGAAACATTTCATTATTGCACATTAATACATGATTTATTACATAATATTTAATTTAAAACATCATGAATGAATAAAAATTATACTATATTTTTGAATTAGGTACATTACATAACAAATTAAAAACTGAAAAAACATATACATTATTGGAAACATACTGAACATTCTCACTCTTATAACTACATGGGATGATCTAGGAACAGACATATGAATGGGGTGAGACATAAATTACAGTATTGTAATAATCATGAAATAAAGTAAATCATGTTATAAAATAGGAATACCAATGGTTAATTATTGTGACATAAATAACAAGAAAATATATATCACGATAATCATAACATGTGAAATGTGGAAACATCATAAAATACAACATCATAAATATAGGTAAATGATAACAACAAAGGAATATTGATTGTAAAAGTACCATAAAGTTATTAAGTTCATTCCCTATCCCAAATTGAATTTTCATGAGACTAAACATTACCCAATGCATTTCAGTGCTATATAATTTCGGGCACACTCATCAAATTCATTTTATTTCATGATTATGTATTCCACATAGATCATAAAACATGGATTCATTCATCATAATATTTTATTCCACTATAAATGAGTGATGAATTAATTCATTATAGTCCAAATTCAATGTGTTATAATTTTATTATGATGAAAACCCTGGATAAGAAATGGATTTTTATTCAGTAATCATTTTTTGGAATACGAAATCAAGGGGAAATTCTTGAAGCATAACAGTGTCAATCAAAAATTCCCAAAATGGGTTGATGGGAGATAAAAGGGTATCTAATAATTAAAACATAAAATAGGAAATAATATGCACATTGAAATACATATTAAATAAAAAGTAATTATAAATATAACACATAAGATAATAAAAAAATTTAAGGAAGAAGTGATGGTGACGAATCATTACTTGAGTTTGTGACTCCTAATACATGAGATAATATTATTAAGATCTTCGAGGAACCTTTGGATGAATCAATACATTTGAGGGTAGATTAAGGAAGTTATACAAGGATCATTAGAGAAGATAAGTTGGAGACTGGTGGTTCTATATAGGAAAAAGTTGTAATTTCTTTATTATTTCTAAAATAGAGGTTTTGGACCTGATATAATGAAATTACCAAAAACACAAATCATCCCATGATTGTTGCACATGGTTTTTGAAAAATGGGAATAAATTTCATTATTTTATATATTCATGGTATTTAATTAATAAAATATTTCCCGTTATTATGGGGAAGTGAGTCATAATTTTAATGATATTATATTAATACATTAAAATATATTAATAGTTATAGAGGACTCATAAAGGCATTATAAAATGAACCAAAAGAACATTAAATTATTTTATTTTAAATTAAAAATATATATTTGGTCTTATTTGACATTTATAGTATTTATTACATCACTTTTTGGTTATTAAGGTTTTATAATATATGATGAAAATTTATATGGTTTTTAATTTTTAACAGATTATTTTACAATCATAAATATTTATAAAAAATTCAATATTGTATAATTTTGGAATTATGATTACAAAAAAATAATCATTTTATCTAAGTAATTTTTTTAATTTTTTTTTATTTTTTAAATAATAAAATACATTTGTATTTAATCAAAAATTTATTATCATATATATTTAGTAAATTTTTTTAATATTAATATATTATTAAAATATTATTTCATTATGAAATCCAATAAATTATCAAAATGAATATCATATTTTAATTGTAATATTATCCAAATATACTATTTTTGTATTAATGTATAAAAATAAAATCATTTCTAATGTAACAGTAACATATTGAAAATGTATTCATTATTCTCTAAAAAATACTATACATACTCTTTTTTATAGGGTGTTGATACATATTTATTTAATACACCAAAATATAATCTAAGAGTATGGTTTATGATGGTGATAATATCAGGGGGTGGTTTATCATTCATGGTTTGGGTTGTGATATTGATGAGCTTGAACTTTTATATTAAACGGTTCCTTTATTCCGTCAAATATTGGATCTCATCTTGTCTTCGTTCATGGAAAAAAATGATTCTATCTCACTTGTAATTTTCATTAAATGGGATTCTTTGTGTATGATCCCATTTTTGAGTCCACCACTTAATTTTTTTTGTCAATTGGATTTGTTAAAACCCTGTATTTATACTAATCATGAAATCACTATTCAACATATGTAGAATCAAAAGTAATGATTCTTAACTGGAATTTAAATATTATAGGATATCATAAAACCAAATAAGTACATTTGTTTCTGTAGCCATATTACAAAATATGAAATTTTATTTAAATCAAACGTGAAATTTCATTTATAACATTTCGGGTAGTTACACATAATGATAGAATTTTCATTCAAATGAATATTTAATTTAATTATTGATTTATTATGAATAATGTTTTCTGGAAGGTATTTCCCAATCATGAAGAATATATGTTTCGGTAACACAATTTTTTGTATGTGAATTTAAAAGTATGTTATATTATTTCTAGCTAAATGTGTAATTTTTCATGGAGGACTATGTTATAAAATCTATTTCATTTTAAGTTTTTAATAATAGTCTAAAATATTTTTGAGCTATATTATGGATACATATTAATTGAATGATCAATGATGATCATTGGGTATTATAGTTGAATTTATGAAAATTATATAGTTTCCATCATATAATGGTTTGTTATTTTTTGAGAATTATCTTATAATATTAAAAAATGTGGGGTTTTTAGTTCTTAAACAAAAGAGGAATTGATAGTCATTATTTTGTGAATTTTATGATCCATATATGTTGACTCATATTAATATGTCATGAAATATTCCTCTTGAATAATAATGGAATAGAAGAAAAATATGTTATTATGGTGGAAATTGATTAGAGGATAAAATACCACTTGTAAAGTATGAATATTTACATTTTCTCATTGTATATATCGAAATTGAAATAAAATAGCCTTGGAAAATGATCTTGAATTTTTTTTATCTTTTTACTTTCTTTACCTATAAATAAATGGCCTTTTAACCTCGTATAGATTTATAATTTAGCGATGGTTATCATTAGCATGACAATTTTCTATATTAGTCTTTATCAGTCCTTGGGAGTTTGATTTCTCTTCCATATCAAGGTTTTCACTTCCAATGTAATTTCATATAATTTAAACATACTATTTTTTAATTCATATGACCTTCGTAATTCCATTTTATCTCTTGTAAAGTGAAGGATTATTAATCCTTTTTACAAAACTGGATTTGAAAAATGATATTTTTAAAATTTCAGACAGGTTTCTCAAAATCCAGAGTACAATTTGAGTGGACAAATTTTTTATTGGGTGGTGAATATGACATCAAATTTTATTTCAAAATAAATAAAATATTCTATAGAGTACAAAATATGCCAAACTGAGCTCAATATATCACGAAAATGTTATTATTTAAAGGTTACTATTATAACCTAGTCATTAATTGAAGGCAATAAATAGTATTACAACATTAAGAAATATATAATGTTCATAATATTTTCTAGTATATTAATTTATTCTTTTTAAATAAATACAATTTTTTTGATAAATTCATTTCACCCTTCAAATAATAAGTTCCTTCAAAAATAATTTTATTTATTTCTAATTGATTGTTATAATAAACATTAGGATGTTTTTGAAAAATAATTTGAGAAAATAAATATAAATTTTAAATTCATCATATAAAATTTTTTTAGGATGAATTTTATTATATTTCCTCATTATATTTCTTTTTCAAGGAAAATGGAAAAATATAGATTTTTATAGAAAATTTTATTTTATTTTAAGTTATTTATTATGAAAAATTTATAATTTTAAATAATTATAATTTTTAATTAGTTAAATTTATTTAAAAATAATAAACTTTTAATTTTTAAAAGGGATTTTAAAATTCAATTTATTATAAAAAATTATATTTAAAAGTTATTTTAGAAAAAAAATATTTCATAGTGTTTTTTCTGTTTTATATTAAATTTAATTATTAAACAGATAAGTATTAAATTTATGCAAAATTGGATTCCATATTTGGAATTATTTGATCCATTTTTATTAAAATATCTCTTTTATATTTTCTGTCAATATGAATAGTAAACTTAGTAATTTTATTAACATGGTAAACGTTAAATCTAATAAATTATGTAAAAAAATAAATTTATAAGAAACATAAAATAATAAAAACCATAACCAAATCATATATTATGAATATATAAAAATAATAATAATCCAAGGGTATAATTTATAACGTTTTTGGGTCACTTGGATTAGATTATGTGCTTTATAGTAATTTATTTAAATAAAAGTCATACATGTCATACATTTTATAATGAGTGTAATACAATTGTAGACGCCGGAAAAGTCCGTTGTTCCCAAACGAAGCTCTGGATGCGGAAAGCGAGATCATATTTGGAGTCGGAAGCCCGTTTTGGAAGGCCCGGAGGCCTTGCGTGGAATTTTGGAGGCCCGCGCGCAAAGTTGAAGTGTCGCGCGCAAACCTCTTGGGATGCGCGCAATGCGCTGGGTAGGTGCGCAATTTTGTGCGCCCGTGGCCCGCGCGACTCCTTTGCGCGCCGGGCCCGATTCCGCGTCCGCGAAGGAAATTGCGCGCCCGCGGACCAGATTCCGCACTCGGGGTTGCCTATAAATATAAGGCGACCCCCGACGTTTTGAAGGTTGCCGGAATTCAAAGAGTCGCTCGTTCGCGCAATCCAACCCCCTTCGCGCACAATGCCGATCTTCAGGTAACCTCCTTTATTTCACGCAAAAAGCCTCGGGGTTCGCCTTCGCGCGCAATCCCTTTGGCTCCTTTCCTTTGAATAACCCTTCACCCAAAGGCATTCGTGTGCAAAAGAGGCCTCTTGCACGCAATTGCCCCCCGTGTGCGCGCAATCCAGCCCGATTGCGCGCACCCCCCTTTTTGCTAAGTGGCCATTCGTTGAAGAATGAGCCGTTGCCCCCGCGCTCTATCCGAAGCCCGGTGCGCGCAATCTCTACCTCTCGCGCGCAAAGCGCTGGCCCAATTACGCGCCAGCCCGTCCATTTGCGCGCTGACCCGCGGTATTGCGCGCCAAGCTCCTCTTTTGCGCGCAATCCGCCGGGGTCGCCCCCTTTGACCCCCTGAGGGTACCCGCCTGCGTGGCACCCGATGATCCTCATCCCGGGTGCCCGCACCGTGCGTTGTCTTCCCGTGCGGCCCTTCAGGCACGCGCGAAGTGACACGGACCCATCGGCGGTATCACATTCGTCTGCACTGCAAGACGTTAAACTGCCAAGTGTTTCGTCCAACATGACGTTAAACTGTACCACGTCCAAGCTTCACGACGTTAAACTGCCTAGCATATCATCCAAGCTACAAGATGTTAAACTGTACAGCATTCGTCCCGCATGACGTTAAACTGCACGTTCGTCCTGCATGACGCTAAACTGCACCACGTCCGTGCCGTAAGACGTTAAACTGCCAGACATCTTCGTCCTCAACACACGACGTTAAACTGTACTTCGTCCGGCAAGACGTTAAACCGTCCGCATCACCTGATCCCATGCCTCGCACGCAGGGTTCTCCACCCGGTTTGGATGTGGCCCCCACCCGCTCGTCTCTGCAGGGATGTCGAGATTGGAGTGGCCTTCGCCCACGGCGGTAGAGTGTCACAAACAGAACGAACTACGTGGACTTTGATCCCTGTCTCCTAAACAGGGTACGTAGGAAGCCTCCCTGAGGTTCAAGCCCACCACCTGGTCGTCCCGGTCGTATTCACGTCGGTTCGTCCATCAGTGGACCCCTCCAGGGTTCACATTCGCGTCGATTCACCTATAAATCCGCCCCTGTGGGAGACTGCACGTGTGTATCTCCATTGTGCCTCCCCACTGCCCCTTTCTATTTCTTCTTTCAGCGTCCAGCATGACGTGAAACTGGGATCCACCCGGCCATTCCATCCCCATCTGTGCAAGGTGGTTCGGTTCAATCCTCCGCCCGGCAGCCTCGACCTCTTCGTGAGCCGGCTTTCCATCGTCCAGCATGACGTTAAACTGTATATCTGAACTACGCTGACTTTGATCCGCGCTAACGCGTGGTACGTAGGAAGCCTCTACGAGGTCCAAGCTCTTCACTCCATCATCCATCCTGATCCTTACCCGGGCCACCACATCCCGGTGGGGTCATGCCATTTCATTTCACTCCACTTCACTCGGGAAGCCGCCCATGTGCTGGCCCCAGCGTCGGAGGTTCCTCGCAGGGGGTTCTATCATCTGATCCACTTCTCGTGTTGATCAGTCCAATGTCGTCCCCGCTGGACGTTAAACTCGCGGCATACCCCGTGTTAAACATGGGAAGCTGAGGAAAACCTCAGGTGACACAGTTCCCCGCACCCAGCGTGGGATGCCTCAGGCCATCATGCCTTTGAGAAGCCCTATTAGGGACGGAGGGCAGACATGCAGAGCCGCAGTGTTAAGACACACCCCCAACACCCAGAGCTACCCGGTCTCCTCACCGCAGGTTGCTGCCCCGACCAGAACCCTTGGAGCGTCTGTGCGGAAGCAGCGTAATTTACCGGTGTCCATGCAGATATGGCGCCGGGAACGAGATTCATGAGCACGTCTTAAATCTATGAGGGAGACCCGGATTAGGCAACGAGTTCCGAGGAGACGTCCACAGAAGGAGGAGCTGACATCCCATCATCCCGGTTTCGATCAAGGAGCAGACACCCCTGAACAAGGGACGGATGCCGCCCGCCTTTGGAAAGAGGGACTGCGGGGCCACAAGCCGTGCGCCCATCCCCTCGGGTTGACGGGTTCACGCGCAAACGCGTCCAGGCGGAACAGCGTCGGAACAGAAACCCAACGCACATCTCCACCGAAACAGAAAAATGGTGAACCCGACGTGAAACTCTTCTCCTCAATACGAAGACCGATGGCTTTCAGAGGTGTTGGAAGACCAGCATGCTGCTCGACCGAGCATTCAACACCGGGGCACGGAACCCGCCAGGGGCTGGGGAAGGGAAATCGGGCACTCCGTCTCACGACGTCGATGGCCTGGGTTCCCCCCCACAGAAGGTGTCGTGGCACTAATGGTTGGTTGTCGATTCCTTTTCCTGTCAGTGTTAATGGGGTTTTCCCCTTGCTTTCAGGAATCAAGTCGCCCAATCCAGTGCCCGATCGCCACCCGCCCACTGGCGCAGGGGTAGGGGAAACACTGACGCGGCTACTCCGAGCGGTCCCGCCCGTTCCACAGTCGTCCCAGCAGCTGCAGCTGCGGGGCAACCATGCCCTCTCTCCCCCTCGGAGGTCATCCAGAGAAGGGTGATTAACAACTTGGTGCGGAGATATGAGGAAGAGGGAGTCATCCCCACCAGGGACATGGCTCGCCTAGACCTCGAGGAGGCTGCACCTCGCCACCAACGCCGCCCCCGAGGGCCGCACAGGGAGGCACCGCTGCCTACCTTGACGTCCAACCGCTTCGGGAGTTTGTCCCCGGAACGCTCCGACAGCTCCTTCCCCTATGCGGATGAGGTAGAAGATGCCCAGGACCACCCTACCTGAGATTCGCTCCAGGGATCCGCGATAAGGGCTCCTGTCAGGCCACGACGACACTGCCGCCAGGCCTCTCAAGTAGAAGAACGGGCTCTCCACCTGCCCGCGCCGCTCATCCCGACTCGTTTGTCCCGACGCCAATGTCGGGCACGAGCGGAAGAGGATGCCCACCTTGGGGCCCTAGCAACAGCGGCCGCGTTGGCTCAAGCCACTGCTGGCTCTAGTCACCAGGCCCCTACGCATCCTGAGCAGGAGCACTTCTATGCCCGACCTGGATCGAGGCCCCGACCGCCCCAAAGGCAGGTTGGGTTGACTCTCCCGGTTGCTGGTACAGGCAATAGCCACCGTGGACCACCTCGCGGTAGCGCTATTCACCAACAGGGTCTACTCCGTGTGGCCGAACCAAGAGGTATGGGTCATCCCACCTTCCGATCCCGGCCCGGAGGCCTGCCCGGAGTCATCTCTCCCTGCGTCCCCTTTGATATCTGTCTCGGTGCTCCTCGCACCTTGGTTTCCAGTCCTCTTGGCCCCAGCACCGGTGCGGCCAGAGGACGCCAGGACGGAGATCAGCCATTCCGCAAAGAACCACCCAGGGGCAGGAAGGCAAGGCGTCGACGTAGAGGGAGGAATGTTACGGAATTCCGGACAGAGATCCGACCGGTTCGTTTCTCTGATACAGAGGCGGAGTATGATTTGGCGACGGACCCCTCCCCCCGATCCCGCCAGTTAGGGGAAGGGGTAGGAATGCGGCACGTCAGCCTCGTACTTCCCGAGAGCGAGATCGATATGATCCTCGCTTCTCTCTGAAGGTATATCCGAAATAGCGAAGGCCTGGTAGACCCCCAAGGATCAGGCTTGCGGTTGGTACCGGCCCCTCCGGAAACGCTTTCTGCCTCGATCGGAGAAGCCGGAGACTTTTTCTGGGGACCGACGGTCGAACCACGATCTATTGCACCCTCGGTGAGCACCGACGCTACGACATGATGTTCTTTCGCCGGCCCGTCCTATCGTGATGTGGTAGCTGGGGCACCGCCACCCTCAGAGGGAGGCCCGGGATATGGAGGCCAATCAGCCTGCTCGCCGTATTCACCGCCGGCCTGCCCGTCGGCCCGGCGGCCCGCCTCGGCACCACTGCCGGTTCCCCGTCCATTCCCAGTCGTTGAAGAGGACCAAGGAGACCTGGGTCCCGAGTTTGAGTCGTGGAACTTCTGGACCGTCCTTGCAGAGGGCCACTTCCCTGAGAAGTTTTGGCCAGTCGCAGGACCGGACTTTGATGCACCCGAATCGCTCACCCCGGATGAGTTCGAATGCTTCCGCCGAACTCTCTGGGAGACTCACTCCCGTCTTCACCGCCTACAAATGCCATATCTCGGGAGTCAATCACACCTGGAGGATGTTGGTGAGCAGTGCCGTCAAATTGACCTCGCCACGCTCCCTGCGGTTCGGCACCCCGGGTCATTTGAGCACCACGAGGCCCTCCAACAACGATGCGTTGAGTGTTTTCAAGTACTCCGCAAGGTTATCGAGGGAGCCACCCCCACATGTATATCCGTGGATGGGGGCAGTACGCTTCCCTACGCTTCAGTGCGATTCGCCGACAGCCCGATTCGCTGGGTGGCCCTGAGGGTACATCCCCAGGGACGGAAACGGTCAATATGGCTGACCTGTCGGGAGAGGGGAACGACTTGGAACTTCTCGACGGGGCCTCTCCCCCCGAAGACAAGCCGTCGTTGGATCCATCGGTGAGAGTTACTCGTCACCAGAGGAACCTCCTGGGTCTCCCCACACCCACTGAAGCACTGACGTTGAGCCGAAACGTCAGCAAAGGTAAAGAGCACGACGGGGCTGTAAAGCCCGCCGACCCATCTGCCTCTATGCAGAGGGCGGATGAGGATCCCGAGAAGGCTATGCTACGTCAATAGCTCTCCGAGCAGAAGAAGCTAGTTGACCAGCTCCTCGCCGAGCGCGCTGCAGAGTAGCGGCCTGACTACGATGATCCTAGGCTAGGACAGCAGGGACAGGAACAACCGCTCCTCGACAAGACTCTCCCGGGAAACCGTGCTTACGCCGTGTTCGCCGACAGGGGAGAGGCCATTGCCTATGGCAAGAGGGCGCGGTATGTTCACCACACCCTCCCGAGCGGCGTGACTACCTGAGAGACCCCGCTCGGATTCCTCCTGCTGCCCCAAGGGCCGCTCCGCCCGCCATCCCACGAGCTGCTGAGTTCGACGACCCGGTCGACGACCCGATTGAAGGGCCATGCAATGCGCTCATGGTTAGAGATCCTCGCCAGGACTGGAACCCATGTTCGGACGATCCGATGGCGGCACTCATCGCCCCATTGGAAGCCTTGGAGACTCGGCAAGTGGCAATCCCACCGGACGGCAAGCCATACCCAGCATGGGTGGATGACATGCCGGCACCTCTGGGATTCGGGAACCCCACTTTCACCCCCTTCAATGGAACTGGAGATCCACCACAGCATTTGGCCCATTTCAACTCGAGGTGCGGGCCTATGTTGGGAACTCCGGCGCAGCAAGAGGCCGCTAAGCTTCGCTGCATTGTCCAGACACTGGAAGGGCCAGCATTTGTCTGGTACAGCCAGCTCCTCGTCGGGTCGATAACTAGCTGGGAGGACCTTCGTAGACAATTCCTCTACCAGTTCAGTTACACGACCCGGAAGACGAGTATCGCAGACGTCTTCAAGTGCAAGCAGAGGCCTAATGAGCGAGTCGCGGATTTTGTCGCCCGATGGAAGGGTCTCACGTATTCCCTTGACATGCCATTGACTCAGGAGCAGTTGCTGACAATATGCGTCGGGAACGTCAAGACCGAGCTGGTCCCTTCCTTGATCACTCAGAATTACCCCGGAGGGTTCAGGGACTTCTCAGACAAATCTCAACGTCTTGAGGAAGCCCTGCAATAGGCCAGTCAGGCACACCCGCTGCCCCCTATGATTCATGAAAGGAGAGTCAGCAGGGCTGAGCCCGCTGCTGTTGCCCAGATAGAGGCCCCCAGGCCATTGGAGCTGCTGCCGGCGAGGCCAGCTCCACAGCCTAACAGGAATCCGCCTCCACGGGCTCAGTTCCCGGCCCAGCAGCGGCAGCCCCAGAACCGGTCGACCCCTCCGCGTAATGTACCGCCACAACCCAGGCGAGATAATCAGGGTCCACCTCCTCGGCAGGCCCCTCCAGCCACTCGTCAAGACCACGCTTCCAGGGGCCCGCGATACCTGACTTACTCATTTCACGAGGATCAGGTCCCCGGTTACTTCTGGAGCGCCCTGGAGCAGAGGATTGTGAGACTGCATGAGTATTGGAGGCCAGAGGTGGCACATCTCACGAATAACCCCCGCTACTGCCCTTACCATCGGGCCCTAGGGCACACCATCCGGCGGTGCTATGCGTTTAAGGACTGGCTCCAAGACCAGATTAACAACAATGTAATCAGGTTGGGTCCAGCTCCCGCAAAAGTGGCGGGCATGTTCGTGGGATCAGATGACGATAGTGGCAATGAGGACGAATGGCAGCTGGTCTCCGACCGCGGATCCCAGAAGTATAATAACTGGATGGCCCGCAAGACGATCATTCGCGCCCATGGAATCATCCGTGCGCGCTTGAATCAGCCTGAGCCACCAGAATCTGTGGGTGCTGCTTTGGCATCGTCGTCCCAGCCTGCCTCTTCCGAGAAGAGCAAACGGCGGCGGCGCAAGAAGGAAGAGCGTGCCCCGCCAGTTCCGCCACTATCCCACACTCTCGGCGATTTCATGCCCCCGGAGATGGGGATCCCTCCTCGGATCCGCCCAGTGGTGAATGATTCGTCCGATGAAAGTATTGGGTACGCATCGGTTAATACCGTCGAGCTGGTAAATCCCTTTTCGGTTCCCGACGTTGAAGAACACCAGGTGGACCTCCCTAGTGTCCCCGGTCATCGCCACCATCGGAGGAACCGCAACAACAGGAGTCGCTGGGGCACATCACAGTGTCCCCGGTCGTCGCCACCGTCGGAGGAACAGCAACAACAGGAGTTGCCGGGGCACAGCAGTTGGTACCTCCAGCCAGGACGTGCACGCCACTGAGACTAGGCAGCAGGCTCAAAACCGAGCTCAGCGTGCGCAGCCCCCCCATCCGGGGATGACGGATCGCCTCCGCCACTGTTTGTGGTGTGGGACCAGGCAGAACCGCCTCAGCCGCGTCACGATCAGCTCCGTCCTGCCACGAGTCCATCCTGGCCTCCTGACCCCAGTACGGTGACTACTTCCTGGGATTCAACCAATGAACATCGATATGCGCCAAGTACCAGTCGGACGCCGGTCCAACCGGCAAGGCCCATCATGCCACCAACCGCAGAGAAACCTCCTGCAACCAGGGGCTCGCGCTTGGCCAAAAAGTATGATGTCCTGAAGCACTTGGCCGACATCCCAGCAATGCTCTCCATCCTTGAGGCTCTGCGCATGTCATCTGAGATGCGCGAGGCACTCGCTGAAGCCCTGAAGAGACCCCTCCAGTTTGAGACAGAGGTTGCGGCTGCAGAGGCCTTTCACGCCAAAACGATTGAGGATTCCGAATGTTAGGCAGTTATCTCGTTCTCTGGTAAGGATGAAGACCCTCCTATACAGGGGCACATTCTTCCACTGTATGTTACTGGCCAGTTCAATGGCCTTGAAGTCCGGCGCTGTCTTGTCGACACGGGGTCCGGGATTAACCTGATTCCAACTCGGACGCTCCGGAGATTGGGGTTGTCTGAGGATGACTTGATTCCCTCCGACCTCAGGATCCAGGGGTACGACTGCACCGAGCAAACTCCGGTCGGCAAGATACGCTTGAAGACCCAGTTCGGTGACTTGGTTGCCAACACCGAATTCATGGTAGTCTCTCTAGACACTGCGTATAAAGCATTTATGGGCAGGCCATGGCTCCACCTTCATGCGGCGGTTCCCTCGTCATACCACCAATGCCTCAAATACACCCTTAACGGTCGAGTAGGCGTTCTTCAGGGAGATGCCTCTCCTTTTTCCTCATGTGAAGCCCGCTATCTGGACGCGGACTATTACAAGAGAAAGGATAAGAAGATCCTGGCAGGTGAGGTTGAGCCTGTCGCTGTTGCAGGTGATCCTTGGGCAAGCTTGGATGACGCTTACGTCCTCCTGATTCAACGGTTGGACGTAGACATGGTCTCGATGGCCTGTGAGTCTCTTGATGAGATGACCGCAACCGCCCGTGCCAGCACCAGCGGCCCAGCAGGATCTGGCAGCCCCAATGCAGTTTCCAACGCAGTCTCTCCCATGGAAGATCCATCCTCGAGTGGAGAGGACGTGGAAGATGCACCCCCAGCTTTTGAGGAGGGCGTTTCCACCACGGTCGATGAGTTAGTACAGGTGAACCTCGGAACCGAGGCAGATCCAAGACCCACATTGGTTAGTGCTGCCATGCCCTCTGAAGAGCGGCAGCAGTACGTGGACTTCCTCAGGCAGCACCGTGATGTGTTCGCTTGGGGCTATGACGAGATGTCGGGGCTAGATCCTCAGGTAGCCGTCCACCGCCTTGGTCTCCCGGCGAACCATCGCGGGTTCAAGAAGCCTCCTAGGAAGTTGCACCCATTCCACGGTGCCATGGTTGAGGCCGAAGTTGACAAGCTTATCAAAGCCAACTTCGTGAGGGAAGTCCAGTACCCCAAATGGATGGCCAACATTGTGCCGGTCAGGAAGAAGAACGGGCAGATCAGAGTCTGCATCGACTTCCGCGATCTCAACCACCACTGTCCGAAGGATGATTTTCCCCTTCCAGTGACAGAGCTGTTGATTGATGCCACATCAGGGTTCCAAGCCCTCTCCTTTATGGATGGATACTCTGGATACAACCAAATCCAGATGGCCCCTGAGGATGAGGAGTTCACTGCCTTCAGGGCCCCCCAAGGTATCTTTTGTTACCAGGTCATGCCCTTCGGCCTAAAGAATGTAGGTGCCACCTATCAACGGGCGATGCACCACATATTCAAGCCAATCCTCGGCACACTGGTGGAATGCTACGTCGACGACTTGGTGGTCAAATCGCGCCAGCATCAGGACCATCTCAAAGATCTTGAGAAAGTGTTCGGCTTCCTCCGGTATCGCTTCCTGAAGATGAACCCTTTGAAGTGTGCCTTCGGGGTCACCTCCGGAAAGTTCCTTGGATTTGTGGTAAGATACCGGGGTATTGAGATCGACCCGGAGAAGATCAGGGCGATTAGCCAGATGCCTCCCCCTGGTAACATCCGGGGACTGCAAGGGTTCCAAGGCCACTTAGTCTATATACGCCGATTCATCGCGAATCTGGCCGGCAAGTGTAAGCCCTTTTCTCGGATCATGAAAAAAGGTTCCACCTATGTATGGGATAAAGAGTGTCAGACCGCTTTCAAGGAAATCATGCAGTACCTGCTTCAACCTCCGGTTCTGATGCCGCCTGTATCCGGGAAGCCGCTGGTCCTTTATGTGACCGCCCTGGAACGGTCCCTGGGTGCCCTTCTCGCCTATAAGAACAACGAGGGAACAGAGAATAGCCTCTATTACCTCAGTCGCATGCTCCTCGATGCAGAATTTAGGTATTCCCCCATCGAGAAGAGCTTCCTGGCGCTCGTATTTGCCGTACAGAAATTACGGCACTACTTGAAGCACCATGAGGTACAGTTGGTTTCTCGGGTAGACCCGTTGATATATATCCTGAGCCGGCCTATGTTGACTGGTCGTCTAGCGCGATGGGCTGTGATTCTCTAGCAGTTTGACATCAGGTATGTGTCTCAGAAGGCCATCAAAGGGAAAGCATTGGCGGACTTTCTGGCTTCTCACCCAACCTCCGCGGATCAGCCGCCGGATCTAGGCTTTCCTGATGAGGCCATTCTCTCGGTCGATCATGCCGGTCCATGCTGGCAGATGCACTTTGACGGTGCCTCCCGGAGCCCCACCGGTAGAAGACTCGATAATCCTAAGCTCAACAGAGTGGGCTTGGGTATCGTCTTCATTACTCCGGAGCAAGCCATGCTGTCATAGTCTTTCCTGTTGTCAGAGGGCTGTACCAACAATGAGGCGGAATACCATGCCCTCATCACTGGCCTCGAGTTGGCTCTCGAGATCGACGTTCCCCATCTGTGTGTGAAAGGGGACTCTGAGCTAGTCGTTAAGCAGATCAATGGCGACTATGTTGTCAGGAAGCCGGAACTTGTGCCATTGCTGGAGTGCACCCTCCTTCTGATGGCCCAGTTCCCTTCTCGGCCAGAAATTGTCCATATTCCCCGGTCGCAGAATGGCCGAGCAGATGCTTTGGCCAGCATTGCTGCGTCACTTGCAGAGCCTGAACAGGACAACCTGATCGTCCGCGTGATGCACCGCAGGCTCATCGCTCCCGTTATCCCTGAGGGAGATCACGGCCCGTCGGTAAGTAATCTCACCACGGTTGCCCCTATGCCCGGAGCCCCGAGTACCCCAGATATGGCAGTCGAACCAGCCCCTGATTGGAGGACGCCTTTGGTTGAGTACCTCCAACATGGCATTCTCCCGTTGGATCGGGCCGAGCGCGAGCGAGTTCGACGCCGCGCATCGTAGTTTTTCCTCCAGAGCAGTCCCGGCCTGGAGCCGATCCTCTATAGACGCGAATTTGATGGTGTTCTCCTCTGTTGCCTTCAGAGAGTTGAGATCCCACGAGTCATGCAAGAGGTTCATGCTGGTTCATGCGGTGCCCATCAGACTGGACCGAAGCTGTCCCACCAGATTCGGAGGTTGGGATACTTCTGGCCCTCCATGATCCATGACTGCATCGAGTATGCCAAGAGGTGCCATGCGTGCCAGGTTCATGCGAACTTTGTGCATCGGCCGCCGGAGCCTCTCCATACAACCAGGTATTCTTGGCCCTTTGCAGTCTGGGGGATGGACGTTGTGGGACCTTACCCGCCGGCGACGGCTCGCCAGTGCCGGTTCATTCTGACCGCCACGGACTTCGTCTCCAAATGGGCATAGGCGATTCCGCTCAGAGAGGTCAAATCCTGTTCGATCGCTGACTTCATGACTTCCAACATCATTTATCGATTTGGAGTGCCTCACGCTATCCTCAAGGATAACGGAGCCAATTTCCGAGCAGCCGAGTTAAAGAAGTTGTACGCCAAGTACAACATTCTCTCGAACCATACATCTCGCTATCATGCGCAGGTGAATGGACAGATTGAGGCATTTAACAAGACCCTCTCTAACATTCTGCAAAAGATGGTTGGTCAGAACAAGAAGAGTTGGCCGGACAAGCTCCCCAACGCCCTCTGGGCTTATCAGACGACGACTTGCAATTCCACCCAGATGACCCCTTATTCCCTAGTGTGTGGAGCTGAGGCCGTCCTGCCCATCGAGATGCAGTTACCGTCCTTGCGCACTGCGGTCTACGACCAGCAAGCGCCGGACAGAGCTGTTGAAGCCCGTCTAGTCGAGTTGGAAGCACTGGATGAGAATAGACTTCGCGCTTTGCACAACTTGGAGAGGCATCAAAGCAGAATGGCTCGAGCCTTCAATAAGAAGGTTCGCCTCCGCTCCTTCCTGCAGGGTGACCTAGTATTATCCCTGAGAGCACCAATGATCCCCGGTAGGAAGCCACCCAAGTTGGAGCCCAAGTGGGAGGGACCTTTTGTTGTCCAAAAGGTCTATCCCAATGGCGTGTACTCCCTAGAGACTATGGAAGGTGAGCGTGTCACTCCTCCCACCAATGCTAGGTTCCTCAAGCAGTACTTTGCCTGAGTGCACTTTGTCTGCGCTGCAAGACGTTAAACTTCCAAGTGTTTCGTCCAACATGACGTTAAACTGTACCACGTCCAAGCTGCACGACGTTAAACTGCCTAGTATATCGTCTGCGCTGCAAGACGTTAAACTGCCAAGTGTTTCGTCCAACATGACGTTAAACTGTACCACGTCCAAGCTGCACGACGTTAAACTGCCTAGCATATCATCCGCGCTGCAAGACGTTAAACTGCCAAGTGTTTCATCCAACATGACGTTAAACTGTACCACGTCCATGCTGCACGACGTTAAACTGCCTAGCATATCGTCCAAGCTACAAGACGTTAAACTGTTCAGCATTCGTCCAACATGATGTTAAACTGTACCACGTCCGCGCTGCAAGACGTTAAACTGCCAAGCATCTTTGTCCTGCATGACGTTAAACTGCCCCTCAAGAACTACGTGCGGCTTGATTCCCATCCTTATGGGATACGTAGGACCGCCTGAACATTCATGTTTCAGGCCCAGCCCCATCCTTTGAGAATTTCCATCCCATCTCGGGCCCTTGGCCCAGTTACCTATGGGTATGCGGCGTATGGTGTGAACGCGGGGCTATTTGCTCGCCACGCTGTACGCCCCCCACGGTTGGGGATGCCTTCCGCTCCCCCTTTCCTTTTTCGTCCTGCATGACGTTAAACTGCACGTCAAGAACTACGTGCGGCTTGATTCCCATCCTAATGGGATACGTAGGACCGCCTGGACATCCATGTTTCATGCCCAGCCCCATTTCCTGGGAATCTCTATCCTGCGTTGGGCCTCTGGCCCAAGTTCCCCTCCTTTTTGTGCGAGGCGTGTGGCGTGAGCGGGGGATTATGACCTCATTCACGTTGGTCTACTGGCCGCGCCGTACTCCTCCCCCGTGTGTGGGACTACCTCACACCCCTCTTTGTCCGGCATGACTTTAAACCGCCTCTCAAGAACTATGTACGGCTTGATTCCCATCTTTATGGGATACGTAGGACCGCCTGGACGCTTTTGTTTCAGGTCCAGCCCCGTCTCTTGGTTGATCACGGGGATCTGTCGTCTTTTGGTTGCTCTCAGGGTGAGTCCTCCGACCCCTTCCGGTGATCTGTTAACATGTTTTGGGTACTTCGTTCTATGACCCGTAGTGTCGGATTCAATCCCTACAAGTCCTGTGTTGCTTTTCGGGCCTCGCGCTTCCTCTTGTTTGAGCCTTCACTCAAAGGGATCCTCGTTAGCGGTTTGGGTACGGTGCCTCAGTGCTCTCCTACCGCTCCGGGTCGATTTACCGGTGGGTCCTGGGCCGCAAATCGATATGAATCATGTGCTTCAGCGGTTGATGCTCGTTAGCTTTCCCCATCCTAGGCTAACGCGATCGGATGTTGTGTTGCGAATATGGTCAACAACATCCTTGATCGCCATGTCGGCTCTTTCAGGCTCTGATCATTGGTTGCGCAGTCCTCATCACACTCCGCCTTTGTGCGTTGTAGTGGAATCTCGACACTCTCTTCATACTGACCTTCAGTACACCTCTACACGTTAGGCAGGCCAACCAGGGTAATGGTGTCTTTCGAGGCTCCCACGATCTGAGCACCAAGGATATATGCTGATGTCCTCCCTAAGGGCCATGTGCAGTTGGACCCTCGTCCCCATAAGGAGGAAGAAGTCGCCCGAACAATCGCGTTCTGGGCCCACTATAGCTAGAGGCTAGCATCTCTGCCCCTCGGGTGATGGACATACGCAGGGGCCTATCCCAGGATCCTTCTCCTGGAATCGTGCGTGACCGCAGGGCTGGGTATGTTCCCACCTCCGCTGGGTCCGCCATATCGCAATAAGCGGATTCCTCCATGGTCCGAACCACACGACCTTAAACTGTGTTGTCTGGTCCTACCACACGACCGTAAACTGTGATCGTCTTGGCCGCCCGACGAGAAACGGAACCGCATCGTGATGTTCTCCTCAGAGGACACTCACGTTGGGCGCTGGTTAATAACCACGCCATTTATCAATGCCTTTCATGGCTTGATTATTGTGACGACGCCAGGGATTTCTTAATCACAGGCATGTCGCTGCACAAAGAAAAACCATCCATCTTTAAGGACAAACAAGAAATATCAAATACCGCTTCTTCTGGGTGCGAGGGCTAGACCCGCACCCCTCCCCGCGCTGGTGCCCAATTTTGTTGTGCCGCGCTTCAAGAACTACGTGTGGCTTGATTCCCATCCTTATGGGATACGTAGGAATTCCCGGATGTTTGAAACTTCGGGTCCAGCCCCCACCTCTTAAATATTCCCCCTTCTCTTGGGAATCCGCCGCCTTCGGGTCACCCTCAAGGCGTGTCCCTCGACCCCTTGTAGTGGTCCACCGGTGTCAAGAGTACTCTGGTTTATTGCCAGGAGGGTCAGGTTCAGCTTGGTCAGGTTTCTTCCACTTTTCAGGCTTCGTGCTCCCTTTCATTCGGACCCATCGCCTACGCCCTGGGTGGATCCCCCGTGAGCGGTCTGGACACAATGCCTCAGTGCTCTTCCACCGACTCGTGCTGGTGCCCCTAAGGGCCTCGGGCAGCAAATCGATATGAATCTTGTGCTTGAGCGGTTGATGCTCGTTTGCTGCCTCATTCCATCAACGGTCAGTGCGATATTGATGTTGCTTTTCCGCCATGGTCGGAAGTACTCCCATATCGTTACGCCGGTGCCCCTAGTCCTTGAGTGAATGGCCGCATGATTCACATTACGTTTTCCACCTCCCATTCTGACCAGGCGAAACCTCGACACTCTTGGCACTATCCCTCAGTGCATATTCGCATATCCAGGGGATAGGACCACGATGTGGCGTACTTTGAGGTTCTTATGGTCTGAGCTCTAAGACCTTAAACTAAGATCTTCCCCTATGGTCCGAGCTCTAAGACCTTAAACTAAGATATGCCCCTATGGTCCGAGCTCTAAGACCTTAAACTAAGATATGTCTTATGGTCCAAGATCTACGACCTTAAACTAAGATCTCCCCTAATTGGGGTTCTACGTCCTGCATGACATTAAACTGCACTCTCAGAACTACGTGTGGCTTGATCTCCAGCCCGATGGAGTACATAGGAATGCCCGAGCATCTCGGCTCGGGTCCAGCCTCCGGGATCGCTAAGTCCCGCCCCTCCTCGTCGCCGGCCGTCTGGCCTGCCTTCTGGTAGAGTGGTGCGATTGTGATATTCTCCCCGATTCAGCTCGGGATGCCCCATTGCAATGACAGGAAGTGACAGTTTCCTCGTCAAAGAGGTTCTGTCTGAGAATTGGGGTGATTCATGGCCAGATTAGTGCATCTGCCTAATACGCTTTCCCCACGGTGGCGCAATTTTGAGAGCGTTAGATTCTGTCCGAACAAATCTTCACTTCGCCCCATGCCTCGCATGCCCTGTTGATCTGGATTTCCACCCTTGTGTCTGAAGGAACCCCCAAAGCGGCATTGATGATGACATGTGATCCGCCTCCTTCAAATATGACCTTCGGTCCGTCTATTGCAGTAGTATGGTCGATTGATCCATTCTCCGCTTGCCTTCTTGGGCACTTCCTGGAAGGCTGACCGTCGTGGATTTCTGAATTTGGGACATGCGATTCACCCTTTCTCATTTCCATATGTTCGGATAAAATCTTCACTCCCCTAGCGTTGTCCCGCTCGTGTGTCGGAACAAGTTGGGGGGATGATACATTGATTAGGTCTGAGGTCTCCTTTCCTAGGAATGACCTCCCTCTTTTCTTTAGAAATCCAGGACCAATTATGGATGCCTGAAGCTTGGTTAACGCTCCCGCGAGACAATGAATTGTGGTTGAGCATGTTAAGCCAAAATCTGCAGATAAATATATTGGTTCTTAACAAGTGGATCGAAGTATTGAGTAGCGGAAGCAAAATGTTCTTGGAATGGAAAAACAAAGCCCCTAGGGATTAGCGTGCTGAATAAGTCTTTCTAACGCCGCTACCCTTTGGCTGGCGGCCTCCAGAGCTGCTTCTCGCTCTCTGCGTACCCTCTCATCGTCGGCGGTCGCAACACGCAGCTCGCCGATCCTTGCCTGTGCACGCTCCTGCTCGACCTGATGTGTGACCATCTGTTGGCCCGCCTCCGTCAGCTGTACCTGGGCATCAACCAGCTGGGCTGTTAGTTGCTCCACAAGCTCAGTGCACGCTGCGACGAAGGCCTCCTTCTCTGCCGCCTGCCCTTCGAGGCACCGGACATCCTGCTCCGCCACGAGGAGCGCCCACATGTTCTCCGACACGTCCCGACATTGTGCGACGTCGGCACGTCGACGGCTCTCACGCATCTTTTCGGCCATGAAATCACGGACCGTCAGATGGAGGCGTTGAGCATCAGCTCCCCCGGCACACAGGAAGCGCAGCCAGGTTTGATGGGATCCCACGCGCCCTAGCCACTCCGATGGGTCTCTCTTGAGGAAGCGCTGGATGCACTTCCACCCCCTGCGGCGCGTTATCTGGCTCTCCTCGACCGCCTCCGCGTCCGAGTCGTCCATCTCCTCGGGGTCGGCAGGCCGGTAGGCAGGGAAGGCAGCTAGCAGTTCTACTGTAGGGTCCGCCCCTGGGATGTCCTCACGGGGGATAGGTTCCCCAATATCTGGGCGACCTTCTTCTCTCGCCCCAGCGGCGTTGACACCCTCGTCAGCCCCCGACCTCTCTCTGATGGCAGCACCGCCAGCGTCCGCAGCCCCTTGATCAGCAGTTGGTGGGGTCGGCTCGGTGTGGGAAGTCTGTTCCGGAGCAGGCGGCATGTCTGCCACTGGTTCACTCATGGATGGCCCGAGTTCAGCAGCCCGACGAGCCTCCAGTATTGAGATCACTGCACAGGGCATGCCGTGGTTAGTCACGGATCGTCAACGACAAGCACCGACACTAAGGTAAGGAGACTTACGGGAATCCAAAGCGTCATCTTCTGCTATCCCGGCCACCGCAGGAGAAATTGCAGCAGGGGACCCCTCAGCGCTTGTCAATTCAATGATGGGTGTCTGGCCCCCTCCTTGTCCTGCTGGAACCTCTCCTACTCCTACTGAGGATGCCTGACCAACATCCGTGCACTCCTGAGGAAGGTAAAGAAATGGGTTAGAAGCTGCATAAGAGAATGGATGAAGCAGGTTGAGTAGGGATAGAAGAGGACCTCGAGGAGCTCAGTGATATCAATGTTGCCAGAGCCGGCCACCTCGCCGCTCTCCTGTGGGCTCCCCTGATGGGACCTTCCCTCAGAGGGTTCATCCTCCCCCGTCTCCTCCTCTTCCTCGAAGTCGTCGTTACTGTCATCTCCATCTGGCGGCATTTGTTCTAGAGTAGGCTCTAGACCGAGCATCACCTTCACCAGAAGGGACGGCTCCGCACGCTGACCACGTTGGCACGCGTACTCGTCCATGGCCGTCAGATACGCATACCGCCGGTGGAAGTTCACCCTATCGGCGACCTGAAGGCACCCGACCTCTGGCAGATGGATTCCTTCGCTGGTTATCTTCTGCCAGATGATTTCGGTCCCCAACGACTGCCGCAGGGTCATCGAGGCCGACCACAGCACTGGGAAGACTGCATCGTGGGAGGGATCAAGCAGACGCCTAACCTGCTTCTCGCGCCGGCTCCACTACTTGGCGCGCCTCCGTTCTCCCCCGCGTAACGGCACCTCGCCTCCTTCCTTGACGCCCGGTCTCCGCACGGGTGACCTCGAGCCGCCGAACTGGTTTCCGTAGAAGCCCCTCGAGGTACGCGATGGCCCAGTGTTCAGCGTACTCAGTTGCCAAGCCTGCGTCGACCCCGGTAGGAGGGAGAGTGATGACCTCGCTAGAGCCGAAAGCGGCGAACATTAGCCACATCTGGCGAAGGACGCCAGGGTTCGTCTCCTCCCGGACAGCAGTGAATACCCTCTTCGGCATCCGTTGAAGGCACCCGAACTGCCCGGCGAACCGGGATGGCACGTAGGGCTCGCAGATCACCTTCCCGTCAATCTGAGCCACGAGCACCCCGCCCCGCATGTTCAGGAAGTATTCGTGCTGCTCCAGTGGACCCTGCCCATTGTCGATCATCTGGCCAACGGGAGTGGGGAACGGGCTGAAGTTGAAATTAGCGTGATTGCCAATCTGAATCCTCATGCCCTCCTCATTTAGGGTCATCGGAGAGACCCCCGCGATGTTCACCCGGGAGGGTCGCAGGCCGTTGCCCAGATGAATGATGGCGTTTGGAAACGTTTATCCACCAAGGTGAGCAGCCACCCAGCCGTGGAAGAATTGAAAGGGCCCACAGATCCTTCGTGGCGACCCCCCTCGCGAGATGCGTCCCAGGATGGCGTACAGCTTAGCCAGCACTGGGACCCCGAGGTTGTATCTTTTGTTGGAGGCCATGGAGCCCTCCATCGCCAGTGTCGCCGGGCGGATGCCCATTCTCGCATCTCGCACTGGCAGGAGCCACCCACTCAGAAAGACGGCCAGGAACGCCGCGTACCGGACATTTGGGTCCCGGGCCTCGATGACGCGGTACCCCCATGAGCAGTAGTCTCCCGTCTCCAGGACCCGCCAGTACGACCCGTTCCGGCTCCTCTGAGCCGCGGTCGGGCACCGCTTCCCCCTGCCTGGCATCTTGACCGCTAGGTCATGCTCCAAGAACTGGCCGAACCACTCCTTGTAGGCTATGTCCTTGTGGAAGTCCTTGATCCCGAGCCGCTGCGTAGCCAGGTCCAGTAGATTCCATGTCAGAATGGGAGTCCGTGACCTATCTTCCCAGGTGTTCTTCGGCGGCAGGAACTCATCGTATTGGTAACCCTCCTGCGGGATACCTCTGATGTAGTGGATGTCCCAGAGACCGATGATAACCTCCCCATGGTGAAGATGGAAGGTGTTGGTATCCGGGGACCAGCGGGTGAACAGCTCCGGCCCGAGCTCGGACTGTTGGTAGAAGTGGAACTGCGACGTCCACACCGCCTCAAACAGGCCGATGTACCGCAGCTCCTCCGCGATGTGATCTCAAGTGTGGCGCACCCAGAACACCCAGGCCCACTCACTGGTAAAATTGCCCCCAGACCGCAAGTCCCAGTCCTTCAGCCAGCCCATGGTGTCGTCGGTGACACTCTGGCGATATGTGCTCGAGTAGAGGGCTGGAGAGTTCTCCGCAGTAGGCTCACTTCCGACGATGGTTCGCGTCCTCGGGTTCAGGACATAGACATCTAAGTGCCTGGTCTCCCTGGCAGGATGCCCATTGTTGGTGATGTTATAGCGGGGAATCTCGTCCTCCCGAGTCACCCAGGTCCGTGGCGCATCAACCTCGAACCCTGGCACCGGAACCTCATCTAGGATGCCAAAGTTCCAGAGCTACAGGTTGTCCGATAGCGGATATTTCTTATGGGCCGGCGTCAGCAAGTCGAACAAGGATTGATTGCTGGAAACAATCTCCTTGGCTCCGTAGACCTCCTCGTTCGCCGCCATCTCAGCTCTGCGAATGGCGGCATCCCCCTCATTCCCTTGATTCGCGGCCATCTTAGAAGCTCCGGGAGTCGTATGGGTTAAGGGATGAGGCGTTCGGAATCAGAAGAGGCTGGTAGAGAAGTTTGAGAGTTGGCGCGCAATCCAAGTGGACGACGCACAATTGGGAAGTCCGTCGCGTAAAACACCGGGTGATCGCGCAAAAACAGGCCGAAATCCGGAAGGGTTGCACGACGAATGGGTGAATTCCGCGCCGGAAAGGGCAATTTTGCGCACGAGATCTTGAAAGCTTGTCGCGCGGAAGGCCGGTGTACGGTGCGGGGGACCCAGGGCCCCTATTTATAGGCGAGGCCGGGTGTCCGCACTGCGCGGAAAGCGCTTTGCGCGATCGAGACAGCGGATTTCGTGCCCGACGCCCTTTTTGCGCGCCACAGTCCCGCGCCACCCAGGACTTCGGCATTCCGGCGTCTCCCTCGGAACCCGGTCGTTGCGACCTCTCGCCGATCAGATTCCGAGAGGGGGCTTTTGTAGATGCCGGAAAAGTCCGTTGTTCCCAAACGAAGCTCCGGATGCGGAAAGCGAGATCATATTTGGAGTCGAAAGACCGTTTCGGAAGGCCCGGAGGCCTTGCGCGGAATTTTGGAGGCCCGCGCGCAATGTTGAAGTGCTGCGCGCAATCCTCCCGGGATGCGCGCAATGCGCTGGGCCGGCGCGCAATTTTGCGCGCCCGTGGCCCACGCGACTCCTTTGCGCGCCGGGCCCGATTCTGCGCCCGCGAAGAAAATTGCGCGCCCGCGGACCAGATTCCGTGCCCGGGGTTGCCTATAAATATAAGGCGACCCCCGACGTTTTGAAGGTTTCCAGAATTCAAAGAGTCGCTCGTTCGCGTAATCCAACCCCCTCCGCGCACAATGCCGATCTTCAGGTAACCTCCTTTCTTTCGCGCAAGAAAGCCTCGGGGTTCTCCTTCGCGCGCAATCCCTTTGGCTCCTTTCCTTTGAATAACCCTTCACCCAAAGGCATTCGCGCGCAAAAGAAGCCTCTTGCGCGCAATTGCCCCCCGGGTGCACGCAATCCAGCCCGATTGCGCGCGCCACCCTTTTTGCTAAGTGGCCATTCGTTAAAGAATGATCTGTTGCCCCCGCGCGCTATCCGAAGCCCGGTGCGCGCAATCTCTACCTCCCGCGCGCAAAGCGCTGGCCCAATTATGCACCAGCTCGTCCATTTGCGCGCCGAGCCGCGGTATTGCGCGCCAAGATCCTCTTTTGCGCGCAATCCACCGGGGTCGCCCCCTTTGACCCCCTGAGGGTACCCGCCTGTGTGGCACTCGATGATCCTCATCCCGGGTGCCCGCAGCGTGCGTTGTCTTCCCGTGCGGCCCTTCAGGCTCGCGCGAAGTGACACGGACCCATCGGCGGTATCACATTCGTCCGCGCTGCAAGACGTTAAACTGCCAAGTGTTTCGTCCAACATGACGTTAAACTGTACCACATCCAAGCTGCACGACGTTAAACTGCCTAGAATATCGTCCAAGCTACAAGACGTTAAACTGTACAGCATTCGTCCCGCATGACGTTAAACTGCACGTTCGTCCTACATGACGCTAAACTGCACCACGTCGGCGCCACAAGACGTTAAACTTCAAGACATCTTCGTCCTCAACACACGAAGTTAAACTGTACTTCGTCCGGCAAGACGTTAAACCGTCCGCATCACCTGATCCTGTGCCTCGCACGCAGGGTTCTCCTCCCGGTTTGGATGTGGCCCCCACCCGCTCGTCTCTGCAGGGATGTCGGGATTGGAGTGGCCTTCGCCCACGGGGGTAGAGTGTCACAAACAGAACGAACTACGTGGACTTTGATCCATGTCTCCTAAACAGGGTACGTAAGAAGCCTCCCTGAGGTTCAAGACCACCACCTGGTCGTCCCGGTCGTATTCACGTCGGTTCGTCCATCAGTGGACCCCTCCCGGGTTCACATTCGTGTCGATTCACCTATGAATCCGCCCCTGTGGGAGACTGCACGTGTGTATCTCCATTGTGCCTCACCACTGCCCCTTTCTATTTCTCCTTTCAGCGTCCAGCATGACGTGAAACTGTGATCCACCCGGCCGTTTCATCCACCTCTGTGCGAGGTAGTTTGGTTCAATCCTCCGCCCGGTAGCCTCGACCTCTTCGTGAGTCGGCTTGCTATCATCCAACATGACGTTAAACTGTATATCCGAACTACGCTGACTTTGATCCGCGCAAACGCGCGGTACGTAGGAAGCCTCTACGAGGTCCAAGATCTTCACTACATCATCCATCCTGATCCTTACCCGGGCTGCCACATCCCGGTGGGGTCATGCCATTTCATTCCACTCCACTTCACTCGGGAAGCCGCCCATGTGCTGGCCCCAGCGTCGGAGGTTCCTCGCAAGGGGTTCTGTCATCTGATCCACTTATCTTGTTGATCAGTCCGATGCCGTCCCCGCTGGACGTTAAACTCGCGGCATACCCCGTGTTAAACATGGGAAGCTGAGGAAAACCTCAGGTGACACAGTTCCCCGCACCCAGCGTGGGATGCCTCAGGCCATCATGCCTTTGAGAAGCCCTATTAGGGACGGAGGGCAGACGTGCAGAGCCGCAGTGTTAAGACACGCCCCCAACACCCAGAGCTACCCGGTCTCCTCACCGTAGGTTGCTGCCCCGACCAGACCCCTTGGAGCGTCTGGGTGGAAGCAGCGTAATTAACCGGTGTCCATGCAGATATGGCGCCGGGAACGAGATTCACGAGCACGTCTTAAATCTATGAGGGAGACCCGGATTAGGCAACGAGTTCCGAGGAGACGTCCACGGAAGGAGGAGCTGACATCCCATCATCCCGGTTTCGATCAAGGAGCAGACACCACTGAACAAGGGACGGATGCCGCCCGCCTTTGGAAAGCGGGACTGCGGGGCCACAAGCCGCGCGCCCATCCCCTCGGGTTGACGGGCACACGCGCGAACGCGTCCTGGCGGAACAGCGTCGGAACAGAAACCCGACACACATCCGCACCGAAACAACAATTAATATGGTGTTATCTAGAAAATGATTTCAAATATAAATATTTTATAGAAATATGATAGATATATCTTCATCACGGTAAATTATATTTATTTTTAAATGTTTAAATACTTACCTTAAATTTGGCACAACGCTGATGCAGTAATTATTCAACTAATGAAAAAAAATATGATATAAAAAATATAAAAATAAATATAATTTAATAAATTTACAGTGATAAATATTTATATATAATAAAATTACATGATTAGTATATAATAGAATATTTTATCATATTTTTTATTGTTTATTGATTTTTTTCAATCCAATGTAATTAATATTATTAAAATTTTTAATGATGATATTTTATGGGATTAAATTAAATAAAAATTTTTAATAATGATAAAAATTTACATTATGACAATAGGGGTAATATATGGTCATATGTTTTGTTATGTATACATTTGTAACAATTTTAAGAATTTTTCACTTGAATATTATTATTATATTTTAATATTTTGAGAAATTCCAAGAGTGTACCTACCCTATAAAATAAAATATCACCACTTATTCAAAATCCTTAAAAAATAAAAACTTGTTTGGTTTATCCATGAAAATATCAAATTCCTTCCTTTAATCTCTCCACTAATGATGCTTTTTCTAGGAAAAATACGAATCATAGAGGACTAAAGGTGTTAGCAATTGAGGTTTTCGGAAGAAAATGTATATCTTTCATCCATATCTTTAATTTTTTTATTTTTACACATCCATAAGAAATTCATTATACATGATAAAATAATAAATCTACATTACTAAATACAATTATATTTTATTCCCTTTTTGGCATTACATATATTAATCTCTAATTCTAGAAAATGGGAGAAGAACTAGTCATTCGTGTTTACGGTGGAATACTACCTCGGGAACCTATGAAATATTTTTTATCACCATCTCACAAGAAATATTATAGTGATTTAGTTGATGTTTATATATGATAATAATTAGATATAAATTATTATTAAAATATAATTTATGATTCATTTTCTTACTTTCCAATACATTAGAAAATAATATCCTCTTTAATCCGTATGTATGGACTACCACCTCCAAAAAATGAGGTGGTTTGTTTTTCATCGCGATATCACATTTATGATATATATATATATATAATTAAAGAATTAATTTTCTATTTAATATATTATGATCATTACTTAAATATAAAATGATACCTTTTATCCATAATGATCATTGAAAATGGTAAACTTCACTAATGAACACGTGTGGCCTATCATCAATATAATTGTATAATAGTACCTTGGTCATGAACATACATAATGGATAGATTTAAAAATATAATTTTAATTTAAATGATATAATTATTTCATTTTTTTATTCTATATATGGTGGATTAATGACCCCTTTGAACGTAGTCAGCATATCAAAATCATTTTTTACATTTGTACAGATTATCATCAAAATGTATGACATGAGACTCACCAAGTATAGAAATGAATATAATATTGAAATAAGTGATATAAGATTATTAATAAACATTAAATTGGTTTTTATTTAATTAAATTGTTACACTGCATTTATTTTGAAGGATTATAAGGAACATATGTTCTAAATTAGGCTCAATGTGTGGGGTTTTATTTTAAAAAAATAAAAATCTTTTTTCTTTTAAATATATCATTTTATTACTCATCCATATATTTTTTTCAAAAAAATATTTAAATATGATTTATATTATTCTATTTTAATTTCTAAATACAATTTTCTCATGTTATTATTTTTAAAATACGGTTTTAATGGAATATTTTCTCATTTTCCAAATGAGTTACATTATGAATTTTATGAAACTATTATTAAATAATTTTCTTAAATTATAATAGAGTTGCAGATTTTTCCACAATAATTATGAATTAATTATTTGAAGAACCAATAACAATTTTTAAAGCATATTTTCAATTAAAATGATTACCTTTTTTGTGTAAATGTTTTTCTAAAAACAAGTGATTTCAAAATAAAAATTTTATTTTACTTATGAATTATTTTATGAACCAATTATTCATGAGTTATGTTTAAATTATGGTTCTTGGTAATTAATATTAATATTTATGGTTATGTTCTAAATGAATTATGGTAGCCTCCTTGATAAACATAGATTTTTGGTTACATAAAAACCTATAATTCATTGTGTATGGAAGTAGACCATATGTTTATTATATATGTAAGTGTGTTTATAAGAGTGATATTGAAATAATTTCTTTTGTTACCTCTTTAATTTCCATGTTCCTTCTTACATATTTACACTGTAATCATTGATTAAAAAAACTACGTTGAATATCTTTTTTTAATTCAATTATCAAACCCTTTGGTGTTAAAGTTATATTTTGAAGAACTATTTTTATGGAAATTTTTTAGTTTCACTAGATTAATGGTTTTCTTATTTTTATATCCCTTACAATAATTTTTTTGATAAATTCATTGTCTAGATAATTTTTATAGGCTTAATGGATGTGTGTGAGAGAATAAAAAACCATGTTGAGAATTTTAAAAAAAAAATCATGAAAAAAATCAATTTTTATTTTTAATATTCTTTAATATAGATCAAATGGATACTGATTTAGAAGTGTATATTGGTAATGTATAGGATTATTATTTAATATTTGTTTATAATTATCAAAACCCCCAAAATGAAAACATCCATAAAATTTTTGGAAATTTAATACCACCTCAAATTCACTTGAATATTTAATTTTTATGGTCGTACCATTAAAAATCATATAATAGATGTTTATATTGTCATAATTATAAAATATATAATAAAATGATCAATATTTCAAACTAAAATATATATTATTGAGATTGAATTTACATAAATCCTTTAGATATGCTTACTTGAAACGATTCCATTATAAAAATATGTTATTGTGTGTTATTGTTTTTTTATAACAATTAATGTTGTTTAAAATAAATAATATCCAATACAATAAAATTATTTAATTATTTTAATATTATAAATTTTTTACACATATAAAATTTTTACTTAATTTATTTAACAGTGATGATATTGAACTACCATTGTAGTTAAGGATTTCACCTTTATAATATTTAATTTTTTCATTGATTTATATCTCAAGGTGCTATATTAAATAAAGGATCCTCATTCAAGAGATTCAAATTTAAATTGAAACATGTAAATTTTTATAAACATATTAAACATCTCTAATGGATGTTTATATCAAAAATTAGAAAAGTATTTATTTTAATTAAACAATTTCATAAATTAAAGTAATTCTAAAATTATTATATGGTCATTTTATTTACATGTGATGTTATGTGCACGTAACATCCTAGAGTACATAAATAGTATTTTCCTCTTAATATAAATGGATTTTATAATCCAATATATATTGTTATACCCATAATGATATTGACAAAAATTTATTAATCAACATACATTGTTATATTAATCATTAATGATATTGATTGGATTTCCAAAAATTAATATTTTACATAAATTATAAAATAAAATTCTAAAATGGGAATATGTGGATCCCACCAATATACATGAATCATCACACCCACTTCCAAAACCAAAAAACGAAATAAAAAAATATTAAACCAATATCAGTTTGAGAAAAAAGATATAATAAACATTGAGAGTAATATAGTTAAATAATTAATGATATAGTTGATTATAAAAGAGGTAATGTACTATTAGAATTGTAATGTTACCATTATAATAATAATTTGATCAGTTGAATAGTAACCTGACTGTGGGAAATAGTTACATGAATGTTTGGAATAATAACATGGTTGTTGTAATAATAATATTACACAAAAATATTAATACTTGATATAAATAAAATTTATCATTTCTAATTTATCTTAATATAAATACTAAATAGAAAAAAATTAATATCATGATTAAAAACCTCATTAAAAATATTATCAAATTTTAAATAAACTATTTTTATAAGTTTTTTGTAAAAAATATTTTTATATTTAAAAATAAAAAGAACTATTTTAGACATTTATTTCAATAAAATGAATTTCATATTTGAAATATACATATTGAAATTTCATAAGGGTTTTTTTTCATAAGGTAAAGTTGATTATATGTGGCATTGTTCCACACAACCTTTTTTAAGTTGTAACTTTTTAGACACTGACCATATTAATAACAAAAAAATGATTAGGTAATTAATAATATTAATTGGAGCATGTTTGAGACTGGTTCTTTTGATTAAAGGCCACCCCGTGGGTGTGTTTCCCTTGGATAACTATTATTTGTCCTTTTATCGTAGGATAAATATGGGTATGCCTCGGTGTTCTCTGATATAGGTTTTTTTAAATTAATGGGTTAATTAAATTATTACCAATGTGATTGGTTTCCATGGTAACCAAGAAATAGTGTAAACATTTCATGTGATTCCTTATACTAAATTGCTTAGATGCCAGGCTTGGCCTTGCTAAATTATTCTTCCTATGGGAAAAGATATTCCATTTTTATGGGCAAGGTTTTGTGTTCTTATGGGTAACGTTTTGTCATGCATGTGTGAATTTGAATGTGAGAAATGATTTTTATTTTTGGGGACTTCCTATGAGCAAGGATTTTAAATGAGGATTGATTGATGTAATTACATATGTCACGTCAATCAAGATAAATCAAAATCTTCGATTAGGTTGACATTTTACTTTGATATATATCTTTCTATGATATCATCAATGTTTTCATGAATAGAGGATTGACTGGATGGGGACAGATCCCAAGAACATCTGATTCAATGTAATTGAATTATCAAATGAAAATTATTTGTATACATGGAATAATAATTGTATGATTTATTCCTTTTTTGAACACCATAGTTTTATGTTTTCATTATTATAAAGTACTGATTCATTTACTCACTAGAATATTGGAACAAACCTTAGGTGTTTTCATATTGGGATTTATTTCTCACACCCTATTTGGGTCTTTTTTTGTCCAAACTGACTATATTTCTATAGGTGTCGATAATGGAAATGCTCCTTATATAGGTACTTGATTTCTTCTTAGTAGCAAGAGAGTATGCGAACAAGACAAGACATGTGATTCTACTGAGTTTCATTTTGTATTGTTGTACCATAGTATTGTATTGTAATTAATTGTAGTGTATCTTGTTATATCTGTTTTCATAGAACATGTGACATGATACATCATTATGATACTATATGCCTTATGGATATCCTAGTCTGTTAGTATTTAGTTTTTTACTTTAGATATATGTTTTTTATTTCTTCCTCTATTTTTATCATTTATTCCATTGTGTTACACTAGGACAATGAGGGGATAGTTTCTACACTATCACACCTTAGGCCCTCACTACTAGTCAGCAGCCGCTAGAGTTTGGGAAAATGTGCTTGAGGAAATTTATCCAAATGGGTATGGGTTACATTAAAGAGAATATGTATCTGAGATGTTACAATAGATAGCATAATGTTTAAGGAAAATGATGTTCTCAAATAAGATGTATTTATTTTAACTAAATTTTTTAGTTTTATTTCTTCTAAAAATCCTTAAAATATTCCTAAATCATGATAAAATAATAAAAACAATTATTATATAGCTTATGTGTTGTATTTTAATTACAATAACTATATTTTTATCATCTTCTATCAAATGCGGAACAAAATTGTTTTCCATGTGTTTTGCGGACTACCGCACTACGAACCGATAAAATTCATTTTCCTTGGCCACCTCTCATATCTAGTTATAATGATGAATTTAAAATATATATAGATATTTATGATATCCATGGTATAATTATAATTGTATATATATTATATTACATCTATTTTTTATCATTACATTTATTTAAAGATGATAATTTTATTCACGTGTATGTTAGAAAGATCACTTCCATGAAGAGATGTGATTCATTTTTCATAACCACAAAAAAAATATAATTGTACATAAAAGATTATATATTATATTTATAATAAATGAATAATTATGTAATTAATATGTACAAACTATCATATTTCTTTTATTGACATTGTAAAATTGATACAATACTCATGTCTATGTATGACCTACTATTTCCATGATTATAATGTAGTTCATTTTTTATAACCATTTATATTGGTCGGATTTTAAATATTAATTTTAGTAGAAAATGATAATTATTATATATGTGGTGAATTATTAACATCATTGACAATATTTATCCAATCAATGTCAATTTTCATATCATATATCAACCTGGATAACTTGTCCAACTATGCTCCAAACATAATTGTGGAAATATTTGAATTCCATTACTAATCACCACAGGATTGTTAAAAGAAAAATGTAATCAAAAATAAATAGACTGAAATATTTATCGCATCATAAATCATACAATATAGCATATATATATATATATATATATATAGGCAATGGGATATAAATAGAATAAAATAAATTCCATCACTGAAATAAGATAGTAGAAAAAATACAATTCTAAAAGTTAGAACAACCCAGAGTATAAGTAAAATTGAGCAATAAAACTAAAATAGAAACATACTATTCAATTTTATTGTTTGGTAAACCTTCTAGCATCTCAGCACAACTAATAATACTCAACATATAAAAATATCACAACCTTACAATAATTCCTTGCCTTTCCTTGAATGAAAATTCATAACCGGATATATACAGTACTAAAGGGGTGTTGATGGTGTGATCTAGAAAGTCTCAATAAGCTCACACCTAGTAACTCAATAAAATTTCTACATATAATAGAAAAAAATTATCAACATTAATTAAAATAATTTATTACAACAATTAAACAACTTTTATATTAAAATCATGATATAATATTCCCCGTTTTCTCTAGTTTTAAATAATCTAGGTAAAACTGTTTCAAACAAAATCATATATATGAAAAAAGGATATCAAATACCAGATGTATAATCCATGGATCATGTAATATCATGAATCTAATCACAAATGTTTAGACTAGTAACATCACTCCTACCACAACATAGATAGTTGTGTTCATCATTTCCCATGATAGTTTCATCAAATATAGAGAGATACGAAACACATTTGAAATTTTAGCTATCAATAGTTTTTAACAAGTCCCTAGGACACATGGATTGGTGAGAAGAATTAAATAACATCATTTAAAAACCATAATGTATCAAAAGAAATGGAATATTCGTATATAGGATAGTAATAGAACCACACACCTTAAACATAGGTCACACACCAAATGGGATGGAACAAAAAACAATCGAATGGAATGTAGTGACAATAAAATCGTCCCCAGGTTTGTTTTACCCATAAAAAATTAAACTAAACAAGAAAATATTATGGTTGATGTGGAAAAAAACATACATCATTGAACATAATCCTTGAACTACTACTAACAATGTACTAGAACTCAGAAGAAGATATCACAATAGAAATATATATGATAAAGAGAAACATCACAATAAGAAAAATGGATCCTAAAAATGAAGTGTAACAAAGATTCCATGACCAATGCAAATGAATATTTTGAAATTTCCATGATATAGAGAGTTGTATCATAACCCCACACAAAAATCAGACATCGAATGATGAAATCTAAAAGTAGAGGAGATATCCAAAATCAATTGGGAGAGAACATATAGTAAAAGGATGGAGGAGAAAACATAATGGAATTTCACTTCCATTGTGATGCTTGGGGAAACGTAAAGGTCATATTTATATCACGACATGAATTCTAGATTCATTAAATGAAATCTTTAAAATCCATATATATTTAAAAAGGCAGCATGTTAGGTCAAAAGTCATTTCACTGACTATTCTATTTCCTGAACTCCAATCATGATGTGGACATAATTTATATCATGAAACCGATTCATGATATCTATTGATTAAATATTTTACAACATGAAATACAATCATGATTTGAATATTTCATATAGATAGTAAATATCCAAAAGATAAATGTAATTATATATAAAATACTCCATCAAAAGCGAAAACCAAAATAAAATCCAATAAATACTTTATATCATGTATAACCTAACTCCAATAGTTCAAAAAAACATAAATCCTTGAACATTTGTTCATTTTCCTCGAAAAACTGTATCTATCCTTAAAATGTCCGAAACTGACACAAATAAAAATAGAAACAAAAATAGGGATAATAACTTTTTAAATGAAGGTAATGAATTTTACAATATCTCCACCACATTTCCTTCCATAATTGGGATGTCATCTATAATAAGGGTGATAGAGAAGTAGGTTTGGCCACATCTCACTTTCTATCACTTTATGCTCCTATGTATTATGCGAATCTTATCTACGTCTCCATAAAAAATTGTACCTCATAATATACTACCCACACAAGACATCACATTAGAATCAGTGATATCTACTAGCTTTGAAATAATGGAAATATCTATATATATCTCAATCTCTTCCAACTCATATCATGAGAGAGATAAAAATGGAACTTACTAGGTTGAAATATCCTAAAACCATCATGAATGCATATGAATTATACAAAAAATTCCTAATTATTAGAAACCATTCTAAGACACTATGTATCCCCGAATCGAAATTATATATCAGAGTATTATTTCTCAATATCCATCACATATGGTCCTCCATTAAAGGGGGAACCTCAATAGAAACCATTCATAATTGTAAAATTCCAAAGGATGAAATCAACGATCCACATATAGTTTCTGTCGAATCTGATTTTTATGCATATACCAACATATAACCTAAATCATGGTTGGTGTATCATTAATTAAACTTCCTTCCATAAGAGTATCCTCACCCAATGCTTCCCAAGAATGTGGTGACATGCATGGGATACCATACAAGGCCTCAAAGGGAGCCATTCAGATCAATTTTTTTTATATTCTATGAAAACACATTTATTCCAAGATGGGTCTCAAATGATCAAACGTGATCTATGATATAGTCATGAAACATATATTATATTATCTGAATAGAATGCTATGTCAGAAAATCTTTCAAAGGATAGTAAATTGTATTCATCATAAACTATGTCCAGATTTCATCCATGAGAATCTTCCAAAACTGTGAGGTAAACCAATGATCCCTAACTAAAATAATGGAATAGGGAACCCAATGTGGTCTCAGAAATAGTTGTACATATATATTACCTAGATAATCAACAACAACGATGTCCCTAATAAGAATGAAATGAGCTAATTTAATCAAATGATCAATCACCACCTGAATACCATTCATCCTATATGAATTTCTGGGATGTATATCAACCAAATAAAAATAAAAAAGTAAACTGACTAATCCATGTGATAATATAGGAAAAAATCCACCTCTCACCTCCATAAATCCCAAATAATTATACAGAAACCTCATCACATCCTTGTGACACCATTCATTTCACTACATAAAAATGCATAACTTGGTCTACACGACAACAATGTGGGGATCAGGGTGTGAGATAAAGAGAATATGTAGGATCCCAAAAAGCTGTTAAATAAAAATTTTCTAAATAATAATATAAAACTACTCATATATCATGAAAATAAACCATGTGAGGTTTTCAAATATTTTTTATATCCAAATAATGATAAAACATTTCCTAAATTATATAGTTCAGACAATATTAGTAAAATTGTTTTTAATTATATCACATATATGTAAATAAGTGTTCCTTAACATGAAGAAAAAAATAATTTATAGTTGAAATCATGTAAACAATCACTACAGGTTAGGCATGATAGGTAACTTGTACCCCAATATAAACAATTTTAGATAACAAATCCCTAGGAATATACATTATATCTAGAGAGAATATGTACACTCTTGAATGTGAGACTCACAAGAGTTTTAAAAAATTCCATATGAAACATTTAATAGGTATCATAGGAACAACCCAAAAGGTATCATCCAATGTTGTCCATGGTAGAAGCCTATTTTTACACATTACACATATACCAAATTCTTCCCATTTTGTATATTTTAAAATTCAATTCATCATTCCATTATTTGAATACCATTTATTAAATAAATATTATAGAGAATTGAAAATATATTTTCATTTAACACAATATTGGTAACACTATTTTTTTTTTAAAAATCACACACACATAAATCCATAAATCATAATAATTCGTTAATAATGAAAATAAAAAATGCATTCATGGTTGATCCAACTCAAGCTAGATAATGAAACACAAACCTAAAGAAAAGGTTCTGCATCAAAAGATATAAAATAAAAAACCATTAAAAGGAATGTAGATACAAAAATAAAGGCCCTAAGATTTATTCCTTCATAATAAAATTAATTCTCAAAATTAGTTTTTGGAGAAGATAAAAATAACAGATAACTATATGATTCTACATATTTTTCCACAACCAATAAAATATTGGCTACCAGAAGATGATCTCATAATTGATCTAGAATGGATCAATAAGAACATCCCCACAAATCTAATAAATTTAAAAATTATGTAAAATGATGATTCCCGGACCAATGGGATGGACGGAGTAGAATGGCCTCTTACCAAGTGTGTCATAACACAAAAACCATGATTATTAATATTCAAATGATGAAATCTAGAATTAGGGAAGACACCAAAAATCTACATGTAGAGAGTTGTGGGTTAGATGTATTATGAGGAAAATCAATGAAATGATTTTTATTTTGAGCCATGCAAGAAAAACTAAAGGTAAAATCAATTCTATGATTTGAATATAATATTCTTCTAATATAATCCATATACTACATATACTCTAAAAATGGAGTCTCATCAGGTTAAAAATAGTGATCCTTACCCTTTCACATCATGAAATTAATTCATAACATGATCATCATTTATTTCATTAATGTAATTCATGAATTCTTCAGATCAATGGAATCTCTAATTGAAATATGGTCACAACACAAATCTATAAAATAATAATTACATATTAGAACATACTGAAAAAAATATAAAATAAACCATATCAACCTACACAAAAATGCATATCCTTTATATCCTTTTAAACAATTATACCAAAACACAACTAATTCAATCAAACAAACATCCCCCAAATTTTGGTAATTTCCTTTAAAAAACACCCCCATCCTCGATAGGCTTGAAACACACCTGAACAAAACATGTGTCCAAAAGAGATAAATAAAGTACAAGAAAGAGTTTATAGGATGTATCATTGGAAATTTTTTGATGAATATCATCAAAACATCTAATGAGAACATAATTGATTAAGTAATTTTATTTTACATAGTATTAAATAAAATAAAATGAATAATAACCATGAAAATGAATCTTATTTAGTTAAATAATTAATATAAGTATATTATTAAAAAGATAAAAATATATGTAATGATTCTGAGTCAAGGTAAAAGAAACTTTTGCATAAAATCTCATTTTAAATGTTGTAGGTATTTTAATTAAATATTTTTTCTTCTTATTTTTTCATATTCATCAAATTAATTTATTTTTTTAGTTATATGAGCATAAATAAATTTTGAAGGCCATTTTAAGTCTCATTTAGCATTTTTTTAATGGTTTTAAAATGTATTATTATTATTAAATATATAGATAAACGTTTTACCTTTGATAATATATGATAAAATGCATGATCCATTTTAATGTATATGGAATGAAATGCATTTCGGACCACTACAACCATTATTTATGGGTTGGTTCTATATATATGATTCCATGTATTTTTTATAGAAAAAACATTCTTCACATTTTTCAATGATTATTGTTTTTGAAACTAGTTTTTTCACCGGATTTTTTATTTTGATAACGAAATGTGTTTTTAATATATGTTAAAACAGTTTTATAAATTTTATGATAAAAAGGTAAAATAATTAATTTTTATAATAAAGATGTGGTTCGAAAAAATATAGATAATGAATGGTGATCATGATAAAACTTATAAAAATTCATTATCCAAGTAAAACATATACGAATAAGTTATCCAAATACAACGTATACTTATTAGTGAGAAATATATAACTATCTAATTTAATAGGAAATGTTACTTTTCATTAAAGGAAGGATGGAGCGAGTAAACCATGGGGGATTATACTATGGATTTAATAAGGAATTATTTAATTCCAACATGTTTAAACATATGTTATGAACTTGTTTCTCTATATTTTCAAAATATGTGATTATTTTCCACTAATGGGATTTAAATGATCTCATGAGGAAAAATTAATTTTTATGTGGATATGATTTATTTCAAATGATAAAATAATATTGATATAAATTTAACAATGTTATGGGTGTTTATGTGTTTCACTCCACTAAAAGAATTTTTTTCCCATACTGATATTTTTTTATCATACCATCTTCTGAAATGTTTTTCAATGGGTTTAATGATTTTTAAGAATCATAAAGAAGTCATGATGAAATTCATCATTATTTTTTTTATTAAAATAAAATTTTATAATAAATTATTTTTTATATTATTATAAAAACTAACAATAATTAGAATTTTACACATTGTAATGTATGGGTTTTTTATAGAAGAGTTGTGTCTTAATTCTATAAAACTCCAAGTCATAAAGATCATTCAAATTTTTGATAGTGTATTCTTGAAAGGAAAAAAAACTATTTTTGTATGATTTTCCCTCAAGTCATCATAGTATTTATCAAAGGAAAGGTTCTAATAACGGTGGTGATTAGAATTTTTTAATGTAAGGATAAATTAACAGATATAGATATAATGATGGGTTAATAATTTAAAGATTTATAATATTCTCAATGTCATAGACACCCATTTTTGGTTTTATGTACAGGTATTTTGAGTTGATTAACGATATTTTTAGAATATTTTTATTTGGTAATGGTATATTTATCCTTTCAGTTTAACATGAATGATTAATTTAGAAATATGTTATTACATATTATCGTATGTAAGATAAATAATATTAGATAACCTTTGACGATAAAATATTATTTAATGATGTTGTTATTATGATTATTTTTGAGGATTTTAATCATATTTATGGTAATATTATAATAATTATATTACTATGGTTCTAGTAATGGGGGTAACTAAATGTATGGTGACACGAAATCATATATGTAATGGTTACGAGGCTTGAATTCACAACAGACGGGTGACAGGGGTGTAATTCATTCTACATACCTATGTGATATCATAGTTAGTATGAAATTATTTTTTACATAAATTTATTAATATATTTTGATTATATTATTTTTGGAAAAATATGTTTTATCATATATAAAAACATGAAATTGAAAAGTTATTTTGTGATTATGTAATTGATATTATTTCAGAACAAGTTCACTACTCCAAGAACCATATATGAAAATCATTTGATATATTTTTTGGATAATCATTGATTTTATTTGAGGAATAAATGTGGATTTTTATTTTAGTTGATAATATTATTTTAAATTTTATTTAGGATGATTCAGGTTATTTATAAAAATTAATAGCATATCATATTGATTTTATGAAAATGGAATATATATTTTTATTATGAAACATGAAGAGTGATTTATGTTATTTGAAGATAAATATCATATTTATCATTGTATAACATGTTATCAAATAATTTAAATATTTTTTTTCATTTTTTTTATTAAATTTTTTATGAAATTAATGGATTATTGTTTATGGAATGATTTATTTCTACATGGGTACTACTATTTAATTTTTTAGATTAATGTATTATTTCATTATATTACAGTTTATTAATTTTTAAAATTACCTTCCATTAAGATATCCATTTTAAATTTTAGTTTACAGATAATGATAGAAGTAATATATTTTTATCCCATTTTTAATTATATAATCCATTAGAAGTTTATTTTAGTGAATTAGTTATGAAAAATCCATATTTAATTCTAATCGATAAAACGAATGATGAGATTATGGAGGAAATTTATTAAATGATAAAATTATTAATTTAAAGTAAGTATATTTAATAATGTTACTATTATATATGGTGGATTAAATACTAAATTATTGAAAAATTATTATTCTATTAAAATAATATTATATAATTTCTTTTTTAATGAATTATTGGATATTTTCACACCACATTGATTTAAGGTATATTAGTCAATATCATTATTATGATCCTTCACTTTATTCTGATCAATGATATCCATAATTATCCATAAATATTTAGACATTAAAATTTCATCCATGTCAATATTTTCACATTCAACTAAACATTACATATCTGGAATCCTACTATGTGTTATTGAATATGGCCTCCTTGTTTTCGTTTCCCTATTTTCAAAAAAAAAATTTATTAAAAATATTATGATGTAGAATTTTAGAATATTTATTTTAAAATATTAAACCCTTAATAACTAATATCATGTTACAGATAAGGCTATGTATTATATTAAGGGTGGATAATTTAACACCAACATATTTTTAAATTAATTTTATACTGGATAGTGTATACAACACCCAAAAACTAATTTAAATAAATCATGAATTATTAATAGTAAAATTTCAATTTTATTAGCTAGGAATTAAATTGGTTGGTATAAATGTTAAAAAAATAATATTAAAATATATATTAAGGACTATTCAATAATATGATATTTAATTTCCCTTAATAAATAAGTACTTTATATTTAGTAATTTTTTTACTCTACAAAAGTTAATAATTTTTTATAATGGAGTTTATTTAGTTTATAAAATGAAATATGTAATTAAATTATACCAATTTATAAATTTTATTATATGAATGTGTTATAATTTTTTAACTAATAACACCTAAATTATTTTTTGGGTAAATTTTGAGTTCTTTCAGCAATGTTTGATGTTTCAATAAAAATTTAAATACTATTTTTTGAAGATCCTATTGTTTTCATTAAAAAAACATTAGTCATAAAATTTCATATAAAATTAACCTAAAAAATTATTTATTTATTTATAATATAAATTAAATTTATTATAATCATCATTATACATGGTTTTTAAATGAGTTTTATTTTTGGATTAAAAACAATTTTTTTCTAAAAATTCTAATTCATTAAACTTTCCATATTTACCATAAATTAATATCATCCACTTTTTAAAATTGAATATTTTAAAATGTATTATTTTTTCTATATCATGAGTTACATTTTTTAAATTTCTCTATATTATTTTATTGTATAAACATTAAATACCGTAAAATAATTCACTATGGTAATGGTAAATAGAGTAATTAATTAAAAAACAAATTTTTAATGGACACAAAATCAACTGAAAAGATTCTAGAATCTCATTTGATGTGTATATTTAGTCTATAATAATAATAATAAATATGAGGGGAAATATATTTATATATTCCTTTGATTATATCATTTCTATCTTATTATGTATATATAATGTTAACAATGTTAATATCTTTCTTTTAATATGAATAAATTTTGTGTCATGGATAAAAAAATAGATGTTCTGTAATTAATTTTTATTTTAAATAAAATTTATTTTTTTCATGGAAGTTTGTTAATAAATTATAGTGATGAAATAATTATGTTAAAATCTTAAGCAGTACTAACATGGTGGTTTTGAAAGAAGTTAAAAAATCAAGTTAATGATTTTCAGAACACTAAAAGTAATTTAGTGGGTTTTTTTAGTGTAAACTGAATTATATAGATAAGTATAAAATATTATGGATGTGGTTCCAAATATCATTATCCATGGGATTGGGATACGGTTGATAATATCCATCATCTTCCATTTATTTTTCACCATACCTTTTATAGTAACATTCATGAACCATAAATAGTATAAACATTGATATTGTTGTAATTTTCAAAAGGGTTAACCGGTGGTTAAAAAATAGATGAGGAAAAATATAATTCTATCTTTTCAAAATTTTATTTTATGATATTTTTTATCCTTTTTCTAAATTATATTAAAATTTTTTGACTTTGGAGGCATTTTTCATTAGAAATTAATTTACATTAATCTAATACCATAAGTAATATGACAGGCACCCCTCCCTTCACATATAAAATAGCTCCTCTTATAAAATTTACATCATAATTAAGTAATAATTGGGCTAAAATATTATTAGAAAAATATATTATTAAATTATTTAAAAAAAATTAGAGGTCCTATATATGAATTAATACGAACGTTACTGGTCATAAGGTATAGATAAATGGTGGTTTTCTGATCAAGTTGTAAAACATTTAACAATAATTTTATGTTTTATTTCATTTTATACATACTTTAAATATTATTAAAACATTAATAATTGAAAACATCAGTATAATATATATAAATGGATTCATTTATCTTAATTTGGTAACCTATATCCATATAATATTCTATTAAATTGATAATAAAACCACCATTCATTTATTCAGTGGACTACCACCTCGCACACCAATGAAATTCATTTTCCCTCGCAACCTTTAAAGGAATGTTATAATTATGTTTTTTACATATATATATATATAATATTTATAACATAATAATAATTATATAAGGATAATTTATCTACTATTTTCTTACCTTTCCATCTGTTGGAAAATGATATCGGCATTCATACGTAGATATGGATTTCCACCTCTACAAAGGGATGTGAGACTTTTATCAAAACCTATTGACATGGATTATATATATATTTGTAATTAAATTAAATAATATTATATTTTTTATATAATCATAAATTTAGAAATATATAATAATATCAACCTTATTTTCATCATGATTTTCAAAAAAAGGTGACGTTACTCATGTTTATATCTGGCCTACCATCATAATCACTATAACATTGTTCAGTTTTCTTAACCATAATTTATTATTTGTATTCAATGTGAAAATAATATATTGAAATTATAGTTATTTAATTATTAATATTATATATATAATCAAATAATTCTCTCATTTACCATAGGCAACCTAATGAATTCATTTTTGGATATATGATCTGGATACCATCAAAACAACCAACGTTAATATAAAGAACTATGTAATTATATATAATATGTTAATAAATAATTAAAGGAGTAATAAATATTAAAATTTATTTCAACAAAGTAAATAATTATAGAATTTTTATTTTTAATTTAACATTAATTACATACTTGATTCATTATATTCAATGTAAGAGACAAATTAACAAAAAAACCCTAGTTTTAAATGTAATAAATATTTATTTCACAAATATTTTTCTTCCATTTTCATTATAATAATAATATTATTTGGATCTATTTATATGTAAATTAATGAATTATAATGTAAATTTTACATTTCATTCTACTTCCATTCAAATATTATAAAATCTAATCGTTGTATATATTTTATACATAATGATTTGACATTCTATAAAAATAAAAAAAGGAATTCTATATTTTATTATATATAATATCAATGACATTGCCTATTTCGAAAAAATTTATTTTATATTTTACTTCCATTAAAATACTCAAATTAATATTGAAATAAATTCTATCTTACCTTCTATATTGTCACATTATTTTTGAAAAAGGTTTTTTAAAGGAAAGCATATTTTGATATCCAAACGTATTTTGAGTATGGGATCGATAGTGTTTTTAAAGGGATTTTTTTTTGAAAATGTGTGACAATAAAAATAATTACTCACTATATGCTATTTTTGAATTATAAATTGTAATAGGTGATTGGAATATATCATATAGAAATGGTAGATCCTAATATGGATTATACGAAATGGTGATTCCAATATATCTTACATGAACCTATGTAAATTATATAGCTCTTCAATGCATTGCAAAAAAATTATTTTCCTCTAAAGAAATATATAGCTTGTAAAATGGGTTCGAATCTCATATGTATTTAACTATGCTCTTGTTATTTATGAGAAAAGAGAAAATGAGTTATAGATATGATTACCTATATTCACTATAAGGGTTTATATTCTTTATATGTGTTTTAATTGTTTTGATGAAAACTGTGATTTTCTCTTGTGGGTATAATTTATTCCAAATTCAAAAATAATATTGTCATCAAGGTAAAAGTTTTATGGGTTTTTATGTTTTCATTACATTAAATGATTAATTTCTTTTTTATCCCTCATTATATAATTTTTCTCATCCCATATTTTTAATGTATTTTATAGTGTTTAAAGGGGTTTAAGAACATATTATAATCCATGTTGAATGTAATTATGAATTTCTATATAAATGAAAAATGAATCATATTAAATTTTTAATATTTTGGAAAAAAATGAAATATAGTATAAGTATCAGTATTTTAATATATAGGGTTTTTTTATGAGTTATTCTCAAATAACCTAAACATATAATCTCTATAAATCCATAAAATAGAATAAATTTATTTTTAACAAAAAAATATCTAGGTAATATAATTCTTTATGGTCGGGTCCTTATAGGATTTCAATTAAATATATGCATATATAAAATTATTTTTTATATGTGTAATGTATTCGGAAGGTTTTCATTAATGTAGAATGAAAATTTTAATTTAAATATTTTATTTTATATAAAATAAATATAATTTTAAGGAATACATTACCTTTTAGGTGATAAGTCAAACCAATGACCAGTGGATTGGTTCCTCGAAAAATGATATATGAGGCCTTTGTTATAAATGTTTTCTATGGGATTTATAGACCATAAGGGGTAAAAATTATATAAAATTGAATGAGTGGGGTATGGTCTTCATAGTGTTTGGTTCCCTTAGTTACATATAGGTAGAGGTGAGTGATGATTTATGATGGATGACCCATGTATTTTCGATATAGGGACATTGAAATGACATAAATCCCCTTGTATAACTGAGATATGTAGGGGCCATGTATTATTCCATAAATCAGATGTAATTAACAAGACAATGATATATTTATTAGGACATTTGGTTCAGTAGGATGTGTAAGGTTTGTCCTTACTAAATTGAAAAGGTGACCAGCATAAGGACATTTCTAATTGGCTAAAATCTATACAAAATAGACTATAAATCCAATGAAATATATTTATTTATATATATATATATATTTCATGAGATAATATTTTCATGCAGTGAAAATTGTTTAATCCAATGATGATATTGGGATTGAGGGTCAAAAGATTTCGGTCCAAACTAAAATGTGTCTTAAGGGACCTTGGTGGGTTCCCCGATGAAATATTTTCCCTTTGGAAGGTTTATTTAATAATGTCTATGAATTATAGAGTTTTTCAATTTATAAATCAAAAATAAAATTTTAATCTCAAATGGTGTTAGTGATGATTTTATGTTGTTATCTTTATAGAGTGCAGTATTTCATGTTTAATAGATTCATGTGTTTATTCAACCACTTTTTTTTATTATATTGATATATTCATAATAAGATGAAATACCCTGTCGAAAGTATTTTGAAATTTTAATTTGTTTCCTGGGATTGTATCTTTTATCTATAAATAATTCCTTTGGTTGGTCACTGTGGAAATTATTATACAGCCTGATACTATATTCCTCTTGGGACATGATATATGTATCAGACTATTGAGCCTAATAATATATGATTTCCTTGAGAAACATCGTTGAATTTAGTATATGTATAGATAGTTTTCCCAAGAACTTGAGAAATGGACTTTGAAGTATATATATATTGAATGGGGTCATACCTAATAAATAAACTACATGCATGATACCTACAGAATTCCTAGGAATTACTCATTAGCATTCATCCATATATGGATCATACATTTTAGATACCATAGAATTCATCCATGTATTTAGTGTGTGAATATACTATTATATGAAAATTTGTCCTGCTATTTGTTGGCATAATTTTTTGACATGCTCAGGGACACCATCTCATTGGTCAATGAAAATAAAGTACATTAAAAGTGAAACATTAGAAGCTAGTGATCAATTGTGGTTTTTTATATGTTATTTCAGTATTGAAACTGTTTTTTTATGATTATATCATATGAAATCGTAATATTCACAACATATGTATTGGTCTATGTGGGATTTTCCCTACTGAGTTATACTCACACCTAGAAGGAGCATCCATGTAAATTGGGTATGAGTGAACACATCATAGTTAAAAGGTTCTAGCTGGGTAGTGTCCCAATGTTTAATTATTCAGAACATCAAATCAGGTTGATCTTCATACAACATTTCAGATACAACATGAGTATGTAAATAGATCCTCATGTAAATTCAATTTTTGTACCTCACATAAAATATTTTGATTAGACAAATGATTGGTAAGTAATTATATTCCGGAATGATCATATTTATTTATGACTGGTAGTTCTACATTAATTTATTATTAATTCTTGTTAATTAATTAAATGTAATCTGCTGGATGTTAATTCATGTTGGATTATGTTTGGTTATTTAAACTATTTATCCCTATGATATATGATTTTAGTCCCTCTGTTTAATCATACAATGTCGAAGCTATTAGTTCACAACCATTCATGTATGGGGTGGGATACTGAGGTCAAGTGGAATCCATCAGTCCGGCCACTGACCATGTGGTGTAACATGTGGAGGACACCTAATAGTTATACCCATTAGATAAATTTTATATTTTTAACATTTTGTTTCAAAATTAATCATTCTTATTTCTATAACATATTTTTTGACTATGTCAAAATGCTTATACTAATGGTGTTTTTCTTTATCATTGTTTTTATCATAGTCATTATACTCATTATAGGTTATCCCCATCAATATCACATATGTTTTTTAGTTTTTTTCCTTATTCTGTACATTGACATATTTACAGAACTATATTTTAATGAAAATATTTTAATCGATAACACTATTATGTAAATGTTATTTATTGAAATTTTATTTATATATTTCACATTTCTTACTATAGTAGATTGTAAAATTAACATCCCTTATTTTTACACCTAAATGGATCAGTGACAAGAAAAGATTGTTATCATAATACAATCGTAAATATCCACGTATCTAATAAAAATTTAGATCATATAATCATACCTTTGAGAGTGACATTATTATCAAGTATGTATGTTGAATACATAAATATGAAAATATTAAAAAAACAGCCAACAAATAAAAGCACGATCAATATGTTTATTATATAATTAATATAGATTCATAAAAAACTATTTGTGGTTAAATAATCACATATAACATTCCCCAATAATATAGAATATGAATACATTATATCTAGTAGTTAAATAGAAAACATGTATCTATATCCAAAATATAATAACATTATTTTTCAATATACCATAAAACCACATCCAAGTCACTATAAATATCAAGATATATAATATATGAAATCTTGGTGATTATATCCAAATAGATAGGGGGTTTATTCAATAAAATTCCATTCTTATCAATATTGATTAGACAGAAATAATATAATCATTTCTAGTATAAAAAATAGAAAAATATATCTAATCCCAGGGTTAATCCAATATTTATAATTTATACCCAATTATGTCCATTTTCACGCTCTTTAAAAAATAATGTGTTCACATTAATATAAAATAACTAATGGTGAAACAATAATAAGGCCCATAATAGTCCAACTCCCAAGAAAACCAATTCTCAATTCATATTAATTACTAACACAACTCTATTATTTATCCTGTTAGAATAATTAAATTCATGATAAACATATTTCAATAATAAATGTATCTAATTAAGACCATATCTAAAAAAATATTCATAAATAATTTTGGGACTATACTGACTATTTTTTCATTCATTTTACTCTCTCACTGAATGGGAACATTTGTCACAACCATAAATTCATTGGAAAAAGAGTGTAAATACCACTAGGCACATTGATACACATATTGAAATATCCAATGAAACCATTTCATGTTGTTAAATGGGGTTTAATACCATTGGTCATTGAATGTAATGATATAAAATACAATTATTCCACAATTCATATTTTCTATATAGATAACCTTCATTAATATGTGGTGTTTCTTCAATGGTTATACAATATTTATTCCATTTTATACTTTCATGTTTATAATTGCTATTTTGAGTTTTTCTCCAAAATTCATTCCCTACAGTACATCCAAGATATATATTCTCAGTTATCTACATGTAGTACAGTAAATAAAAGAAATTATATCACCATAAAATAGCTCAATGTATGACCATTATGATTCCTAGGTCCGAGATCACTCATCATTTTCTTATATAGATTGAAATATGACCTCAAGCTCACCTCCCATTATGTAAGAGGTAGAATACTAGCAGTGATGTCCTAAATCATGAATTGGTGAAATATTCCCTTAATAACATAATAAGAAATAATAATAGCAATTATATTAGTAATATTAATTAAACAAACACCAGAATAGATATTAACAGTAAATAGATACAAAAAAATACATATTCGTATAAAAACATTAAGAAAATCATTTATTCATACATACTATTAATCAACAACATAACCAATAGTATTTAAAATAAATAAATTTAAAAAATAAAAAAGTGGCGCTACATAAATCCCTAAAACTCACCACAATTACAATCCCTATTAAATTATTGACCTTCTCTATCCTAATACTCTACACCCACTTTTTTCATTTTTTGTATGTTAAACACATGGTTTGTATGTGAACTATGGTCCCCATATAGGGTGTATGAAATACATATTAGTATTCTATCATATATTTCATCAAATATTCCTAATCATTTTCATGTATTCATATGGAAAATAAATAGTTAAATATATATTTGGATTCTAATTAATCTTGTTCTATCTTGGCCACATTGAAACATGACAAAACCCGCACTAACCTATATCCAAAATCATCCAACCATGGACCTAAGTTGGATCTCACCACCATAAACTCAAGGTTGGATATCATAAAATTCCATGACCTTTAATATCATATTTATTATCATGTCATTATAGATTTCCCAACCACAACCCATTGATTCATGGTTAGCCATACATCCTATTACACTGGCCAATCCACCTAAGGGAAGGGAACACAACATATAAAAAAGAAATATCTAACTATTGTAGACAATAAAAATAGACTCATAGTCAACCCTTATGAATCATATACATAAATAAAATTAATACCTTGGTAATCTATACCAATAATTTATACAGATAATAATAATTAAAAATCACATTACAATCACTCAGGAGATCCAATAAATTATACCATTTTCATCTCGTATCACTAGTGATATTCCATAAAAAATGCATCGGTTATCACGACTCATAGGTGTTGTTTCATAATTAATATGATTTATATTACATATCACCCTTAATATGTTTCAAAATAGATAACATGTATTCACCTATCACTCTGGAGATACCACACAGTAGTGCCCTTTCTAACCACATCAAAAATTCCACACATAATGTCCCAAACCGATTCACTCCACTATAGGGAAAGTTATTAATTTTCATTTGTAGATAATTACATGAACATAAAATTAAATACCTTATCACTCAATGAAATGAGTTGATTTATCATTGGCCTTTTTGGTATAGTCATAAGTCAAAATTCCCACCCCAATCCTCCCTCAGATAGGCCATGCGACGGTGACTAGTACATAGCATGATTATACAACAATATAAGAGGCATTTTCCTATATAATCATGTAATTTATATATAACTAAAACATATAATAAAATCAAAATACTAATATATAATTATAATAAGAAAAAAAATTACAAAAAAATAAGTGGGACATCTTGTACAGATACTTCTCCATAAAGATAAATAAAAAGGAACTAAACCTAAAAATGCCTTGGAACTAGAGACTGACAAGACATATAGAAATTAATCCCATGTATGTGTACTACTGAAATGATCTTAATCTCCAATGATCATTTCCAACATCACGTATCAGTAAGATCCATCATGTATCTATGTGGTTTACAAGATTCCTACATCTAACACTCGACACTAGCTCAATGTCTATGATGAAAATGTTAGATTTTGAGTTCCAACTATGCAGATACAAATTATATTTATATAAATCCAATACGAGGGTGAAAATTAAAGAAAATCCCCACTACCTCAGACCACTCTATATTTTCTAAACTCTCGGGGAAACACATGACCTCAATAATAACTCCTTGTATACCAAATTCTTTCAAATAGTAGTGATGGTCTAGCATGATACTAATGGTAGATGATACCTTGATGTAATTTTTTTGAAAAAAACACTTCATTATAATAATAATAATAAAATATATTATAATGTATTAATAAAATAATATATCATATAAATAAAATTAAGGATCATATAGTTATATTTCCCAATAGGTAATCCACTAGGATGACCACATATATAGTATAAATAAAATAGTAAAATACAAAAATGCTTATACTCTAATACTTGATCCTCGACTTTTCCAAATATCAAGAATGAATCCAAACAGTGAATTTTTTTATTAAAACAGTAATACTTTTCCGATCCTGGAACTATGATGAATGATGTTTTCCTATGTTACAAATAATATGGCTTCAAAATTAGGGTTTAAGTTTAGCTTATTAGGGCACCACAAACTGTTTCTCTATAAAAAAATCATAGTTTATACTATTGTGATATACATAGAAAAAAATATTTAATTAATCATGTATGTGTAATAAAATAATTACTATAAATCCATGAGTTCTAATGTCACTAATGGGATAGACCAAAGCCACATTAGTTATTGTCGACCTGACTATGTAAATGTATACAATTCATTTAACAGTTTTGAAAAGACTCCATCATTAATATAGTCACAATATCATGTGACTGAACAAGACCTAAGGAAGTATCATAAAAATCTACAAATAATATTATGAATAACATACAAATTCTATTTAGTATCCAAGGATTCCTTTATAGTATATGGTTCAAAATATGGATCTTAGGTAGTATTCAATGGATCTATAATATAGTAGGATAAAAGTAAATATTCAAGGTAGTTTCCTAGGAAATTATATGTCATCTAGGGAAATCACCATATCATAAAAAATCTCTTATGTATTAAACAAAAAAATTCAAAGGTAGTGTCTCCCTTGTATTATCTTATAAAACAACAGTTCATTGAAAACATATAAATGTACCCGCCACATATCAACACGTTTATCCTCTATGATGAACTAATTATCATTATTAAAGTAGACACATTGTGCTCACCCATCAACTATTATTTTATATTGTGATAATCGATTTCAAAAATACATATTCATCTGTAGTTAGCCTCTTTGGGGATAAAATAAAATAGTGCCGCCAAAAATGATTCCATAATTCACATCATAGTTTTAACCCAAAACATGGGTTCCTTCAACCCATTCTCATATTTAGATCTATTCCTTCCTCATATAGTAAATAAAATCTATCCCCATAAATAAAATAACATAATGGAATTACTTGTTTACAACCAGATACCTTAGTATTTTCAAAATGCGGATATTTCATAAAACCCATCTCCATTACAAAGACACCCTAAGATCATCTGATCCCCGAACCTATCTTGACATAATAGATATATACCCATAAAGTAACTCAATAATTGAGTGTAGGAACAATATAAATATTCTCCAATCAACTATTATGTGGGATATAAGATACCATGAAGAGAAGTTATAGGCTACACAATCCAATAATCCTTATAATACTCTTCCCCATGCAAAAAAGGAGTCTCTGGATAACATTAAATGGTTTCAACATTCATCTAATTTAGATAATTCATAATCCTATAGGGGTTTATATATATTATATGATACATTTTCAATCATTCTCCCATCCAATAATGGATAATGTATTGGGATGGATATCAATGGTCTATTATGGATCATGGCATTTATGTTTATCAAAATAGATTTTATTTAAAATAAAAAATCTTATTTAAATATGTGTTGAATAAAAAGAGATGAAAATACATATGTCACATACAATTTACCTAAATGTATAAACAATTAGTGTATGTTCATGGACCACTGATGTCATACATAGTCATTTAATTTAATCAAATCCTATTCACTCTCTATTATTCTTATAGAAATAATATGTCTTCTATAGAGTACATGTCTCAAGAAAAAACAGTACATTAAATTAATTAAAAAAATTCATAATTAATTTCACCATTACAATTAAAAATGAATAATGAAAATAATTTATCTATAAATATTACACTCTCCAAAACAATAAAACACTATAGTCGACATAAACATGAAGTGTTTTTGAAACCATCCAAGTTAAATTAAAAACCATGTGTCATCAAACCCACTTCCAATTCCATTTAATTTATGTTTTAACTTTCAAAGAATTTAGAAAGAGATGTCTCTGTAAGAAAATGTCTTGAAAATGTCTGTATTAATCATATAAATACATCCTTTTGGAACATAGCGAAAAATACTATCCATATAAAGATCATTCCACCATTATATAGATGAATCATCTCATAAAATCTAACTGAATATAACTAAAATCATCCTCCAAAATTGGAGAAGAAGAACTTAATAGAAGGATATTATGGGTTACCTTAAATCTAATTGAATCACCATAATATAACATTTAAACCATATTGAATCAAATGGTTTAATTGTGGAGGGTACCTCCCTAGTCATACATTCATGAGGGAATGATAATGGAGGGGGATAAAAATCACTACGGGAATTTTTCACCATTAATTTTAATTAATTCTAGTAATCTATATTATTAAAAACAAAAAATCTGAAGGATGACCTAAATGTCTTCCATTTACTATATCTATCCACACCCATAGTTATAATTAGGCCAAATGGTTTACAAAACTAAGATCCATCAATATATTCTAAACTAATCCCATTTTCACTTCTAACATTTTTTCCACAAAATAATCAAAAATTTGAAAAAATCATGAAGTTCCCTTTTAAATAATCATTGAATGTTTTTCATGGTTAAACTATAATACTTCACCAATCATACACCACACCCTAAGATAGAATCACATGTCATGGATTACTCAGTTGGAGTCTACTAATCATTTGATAGTCATGTGGTAATGAAACCCCATTTCTTAAAATGAAATCTCTTAATTCTCACCTGAGCCTGAGAAATGCATCTCAATCGTTTATATGTATCAAAAAACACAACATTTGGTATATATATATATATATCTAATAAGTTTTATTTAAAATTTATTTATATAAAAAAGACTTTGTACATATCTGTAAATTCAATTTTTAAAAAAATTACAACCTAAAAATGGAATATAATTTACAAACATCCCACAAAAGAACTCATTTATAGTGACTCCTTTGGGGTTTTTCCAATTAATCCAAAATTTTATTGGACTTCATCCTCCAATTGTTTCATCTCTTTATATATTAGTATGATGAATTATTTTAACATGTGATACTCAAAATATAGTAGAAGATATTCATAAAATAATAGAGATGAAACTCATTTCCATTTCCAATATTGATATATAGATTGACCATAATTTTATATCCTATGAATTGATAGTTTCATAAATGAATTCATTCTTAGGTTTGTGATGCTCCCCACCATAATTCTATTATCACTAATGATGGTTTTTAATCCATGGTTCTCGACACCATTAGAATAAACTAATGAAATAAAAACTAGTAGTCCATAGACTATTATAATGTGGATTCCAAAACAACTAAACCAATTACATATTAAAAGATTGATCATATATCACTTGGATGAATTTTCTTAAAATTTCAGGGCTCACCGTTATCCATTTAGCACATTATCTGATCATGATACCAATGTACATGGGGGAATAATGTGACCATATAATTTCAATGCCTATTATCATTCCCTCATTCCTAGAACCAATGTAATAATAATTTTGACTCATATGAGAATCATATTTAATAAATATAAATACTGATATCAGACACGATCATAGTCAAACATCAATTTCATGTTCATAATTGAGACCTCTCCTAGGAACTTGATAACAAGGATCTATCGACACATTTACATCCAAACACAATATATATTTTCAAATAATTAGTCTTAGGATTCCCATAACCCTATATAGAGTAGCTCTACAAATCCATGGCTTATGATCCATGTTTTATCTCATATAATTATTACAAATAACAATATTGGTTATAAATGATCATTATTATAAAATAATTATCTCCAAACACTCTTGAATCACTTGGAATATCATAAATGAATTCTATAAAAATTCAATATGAAATGAGGGTGTGACCCTTATAGAAACAATGATATACTCCCCACTATATGGTTTCCTATACCCTTCTTCTCAAGTGTAACCTCAATTGCTTCTAGTATCACATGTGTGTCCCTATTTAGTATAAATAATTTTCTATCATGTAAATCCCAAAAACCATCAATACAAAATGTCATCATACATATCAAAGGTATCAATTATCATTCTCTTCAAAACTCATGGACTAATTCATGAATTGAAATAACTCCAAAACCCTATGTTCACAACTTATGTTAAGTTTGAGAAACATATAACACCATTTAAATGAAACATGTTCCTCTTAATAATACTCACTTTAATGTGGTTCTTAAAAACCCTCATCATAACAAAACAAAACATACAAAATTATAAGTACACCATGCTTCAACAGCTATGAATCATTAAACATAAACTATATAAATTCATGTCTTATGAATGAATGGATCCTATGCCTAAATAAATTACCATAAAACTATGCATATCATCATCACTATGCTTATGTAATAAAAATATTTTCACTTCAATAAGTTTATCATCTCACATATTTTAAGGCATAATTCATGATCACCCTCCAACTAGGTGTCCTCCCAATTATCACTATATCCTACCAAACATTTACAACATGACCAGAAGATGATTTAGAATAAAAAAATTAAGGAATCATAATGATGAAAAACTATCACACAATAAAATGACACCAAATATATTGATGTTATTTATACAATAAAATCCAAAGGCATTTTACATGTCGATACTCCATATCTAAAAAAACTTCTTACGAATAAACCTCACAACCAAAATCATAAACCCTTGATTAACATCTCAATCAGAACACATAAATCTAGAATATTAAATCTATTTGTTTACTATTATATATAAAATATCATATCATTTATTTTGTAAAATATTATTCTAGTCAATCATAACACTCATATCACCAAAATCATGATCCACCTATCATTGGAACTATGCTCTCCCACAATGCTTATAAGAAATACCCATATAGGTTACCACTCACGGGGAATAATACCTTCTATATATAATAAAAATAACAACTCACATGAAAACACACCAACATCAAGGTTCATATATATATATATCAGGCCTCACATGATATTTTATCATCCTACTTGGGAATTGATCTTCACCAATGATTTATATTAATGATTTTTATCTTAAAGACTGTGATGGTGTCTCAGTCTATAAAAATGAATCATGTAGATAGTTTTTATGAAGTAAAATGTTATTCATGTTATCAATTTAATTATATATCCACAAATAATTTATTATTAATAACACAATATAGATTATTTTTTAATATATAAGTAATTAAGCCTCATTTTCTCTGTCCAAAACAAGTGTCATAATTACACATAAGTGGCTAAATGTCAAGACAACTAATTAATGTAATGACACATTAGGGATAATAATAAATCAATTACACAAAAGTACTATATACTATTCTTTATTGAGAATCCCAATTTATGATCCACACTGCATTCCATCGAAATAATATATATGATAGTCCAACCGAGTAGAATGCCTATAGGAATTTATATATAAAAACCGTATATAAGTTGTTTTGAGACATTACACAACTGAACACTAATTTTAAATGAAACAAATCACATAAAAGATTTAATAATCCATGTGAATCATAATTTATAAAATTTATTCATGTATATGGGCTTCATTTCAATGGTACAATATACAAAAACATAAAAATCTATTTCAATAATATGATTCATGTTGAATAAATTTCATAGTCGTCACATTATGAAAAAGTGTAATTATCTCATATCCTATGTGACCAAGAATGACCACCATAAAAATGTTTTAGGATCTCCAATTATAGTTCTATTAAAGGCTTTGAAACTTACTTATTCATTTCCAAAAATATCCCTATATAGTTAGATAATGATCTATATCCTCTAATAACACATTATAATACCAAACAACCCCATGCCACTAGATAGTTCCAAGTATATTTCAGAAAAACAATCCTTAGGTATGCCTCCTTGTACAAAAAAAGTCTACAAACTAGTATCTAGGTTCTATGATGTAATTATAGAGAGACTATACCCCCATGTCATAGTTTAACAATAGTCAAAATAACGAAAAAAACATCAATTAAAATAATAATCAACCATAGTATGTAGAATAAATAAATATAAAAATTATATAAAAATGTAATAGATATGAATAATTTCATTCATCATAAATTTTTATCCAATAGGATAATAATATATCAAAAATAATTAAAAAACATAATATAGGAATGCCCTCTTTCTATCCCTGGGCCTCACCTCATCCAAATATCCAATATTTATCTAGTCATTATGAACTGATCATATTTTATAGTTTAACATTACAAAATGGTCCTTATGAGTACAAAAGTTTCATGGTTACCCTATTTGGATGTGATTATACCTCATTAGAACATAACCAATAGCATTCATGATATAAAAAGTCAATATATTGTTTTTTGAAATGTGATATTATCATAAAATATTATTAAATACATATATAATAATTATAAAATAATCAATACTATTATTTGATTCTAGCATGTCACCCCATATAATCCAAACCTAAATTTTCTTAGTTATAGCTTTTATTTTGACCACATGAAATCATTATACTGTAAGTCATGTATGAACCTTCAAATAATATAATAATTTTATTTTTGCCTATAACTAGATCTTTGGAAGCATCATAGAACTTACATATAGAAGATTCTGTAATTTCTAAATTTTGTGATGTATACATTGAAACATGTGTCATATTAGGATGAATATCCAAGTCATTGAAAGTATCCATGGAACTCTATATAGTAGTTGGATCAAAAGTTGGATCTTATGAATATCCTAGGCAATAGTATTATACCAAACCCAAAAGATGAATCCATGTTAGTAAACGGTGAATCAAAATTTTTTCTAATATAGACATTATATCACAAAATTTTTCCGAGACATATTATTAATTTAATCTAAAGGGTAGTGGTCTCTATCCAAATTATCTCACGAAACAAAAGTCATGGGATTTATTATCGTAAATTTATGACCCAAAATTAAGAATTTTTCTAATATGAACAACTATTCATTTAAAATGTAGAAACACTGTGGTCACAACATTAACACTTATATATTATGGTGATACCAAAAAATAACAATACATATTACTCTAGAGTGACCCTTTATAGGGTAAGCATAACATGGAGAGCCCACTCTGGCCCCCTATGTAACATCACATTTTATAAAACCTACATGAATTCCCTAAACAATTTATGATCAAATGGGTTAAAACATTCACATTGAGAAAATAAAATACCTTATTACACCTAAAAACATACCACTATAAAAGTGTCCCCATATATATTATTATACTACATTAACATAAGGAAGATAGAATAAAGAATATCTCGCTTTTCAAGAAACCCTAGATTAGTCCTCTCACCAAACGTATCATAATCTACCCAGGATATAAATTGAATAGAATTCACACAATAGATGGGTAGGAACACTCACCCCATTATCTAATAAACAATCACAATGGATAAATGGTACATCATAGTTCAATTACGGCATAATCATGTCAATCTTTATACATTAACATTCTATCATTCAAGGAAGTGTCTAATTAAACTAAACTAGGGATACTATGTATATCCATTCCATATAATTTATTCCCACAATAGGGATAATGTATCTCATATCACATATTTAAAATCAATCCCTCATACATATTTTTTAATGTATTCATTAAATACTCCAGGGTTCCTCATGACCCCTAGGTAATGTTTCATTCCATGAAATAATAATTTTAAAGAAAACCGTAATTGAAATATATAGTTTATATCTCATGTTTTCTGAGACAAAATATCATATAATATATAATAAAATGAAAACTACTAATGGTTTTTTTGGGCTCACCTATCTCATACATAGTCATTTCATTTAGTCGATACTCGGCCACTATTTACCATGACCATGTAAGCCACATATCTTATCCCAAGAACTTATCACACGAAAAAATAATTATATTATATAATTAGAAGTAATAATAAAATATTTCGATATTTAAAATAAATCATAATAAATCATAAAATCTTACCAAGGAACATATTTTAATTATAACCATATGCAGTGTCATCTGAAAGGACTATGGAGTGTTCCTGACACCATATTGGGAAGAAAATTATCAATTATCACCGTTTCAATACCCATTATCATTCAATTTTTGGATTCCCTAAATATATTTATCATGAGATTTAGCTTCATCAAAATGATATGAAATGATGTGGATTAATCATTTCAATATATCCTTTTCGATACTACAAAAATCACTTAGTATATGAATACGATTAAACCATTATCTAATGAAATCATAACAAAAAAACCTAATATGGAGTAATAGTAACAAGAAGAATTTAATATAAATAGTGGAAGGCTCACCAAAAATAATGAAATAATAATCATAAAAAATCCTTAAACCGTGGGTAAAATAGATTCTAAAAGGTGAACACCTACATAGTCTATAGTTTTTGAGTGAATGAGAATGGAGGGGTGTCATATCTTGGACCCAGATTCCACTGATTGGTTCCCCATGCCCAGTTCGTTACATGGTGTCAATCATATTCCCAAAATTCTAGAGTCTTATGACTAGAAGTGAGGGTATAGGGTGTCTCTATGGGATGATTATGCCCTCATTTTAGAGTGAAACGTGATGGTAGAAAACATAAAATCAATAATATAAGAATTAAATCAATTAGAGAGTATATAAACATAAAATGGCATATATATATATATATATATATCTCAATTAATCAAGTAATATCATATATAATGATAATTATGTCATGTATCTACAAATCATCCAAAATAGGTATACATGGAAGGTGTACAATACATGTATCAAAATAAAAATAGTACAAAAACTATCCCACCTAGCATCACGAGCCTTATATTTTTCATATTCTCCCCTAAACCTATGTTTCAAGGAAAAACATGTTTCAATATGATTTACCTTATACATACATGAATCTATATAATCTTATCATGTGACAAATGTAGATTTCATAGGGTCTAGTATAAAATCATAGTAGGCCACCACCAATGGTGTCTAATTCCATCCAATCAGTTATTAAATAGCAATAAAAACATTCATATAGTACAAAAACATGTAAAAGATTTTTTGTACATAAATAACCCGTAAAGGTTGAGTTTTTCATTGATTCTCATCCTTAGATACCTACTATCTCCATGAAAAAAAAATAATTTGAACATATAGTCTCTCTAATATCAATTTTATAATTTTTCATTGAGACATAGTGAATAGTAAAACACCCCCCATAATGGTACATGATCATGTGCTGCCTAACTGGGCCATCAATATGTAATAAGACTCTAACTAAATCCAATATTTTCATTAATCTTGGAATTTACTTCATATAAACCATTTTATTATTTATATTATTAATAACCTGAGCTTTTCCATGGAATTAATTATTTTCAATCCATGTATCTCATCAACATAGCATGAATTTATCACCATAGAAGGTTTTACTGGGAATTATTTATTGGAATCCTTGTATTTCTCTAGGAGTGGTATAACATCATCATCATTTGAGTCGTTCATTTATAGTCCACCAAGGGAGCCCAGCTCTGACCCCTAGCACATATAGATAATCTTCCCTCTATGTTCATCCATTGAAAAAATTATGGAGTTCATGTATCTGTTAATCTTATAAACATCATCTCCCAAAGTCCATCATTGGAGTTCCGCATGAGATTCCTAGTTTTAATAAGTCATACTTGATGAAGTATCCAAAAGAGATTTTCTATGGAATTTTTATATGAACTCATGTGTCATTAAAGTTATATTGTAAGCCATCAATCAATATCATTTAACTATTTCAATGTTTATCTCCATGATCATTCAATTAAAACACACCTCATAAGGTGGATAAAACTAAGGTTAAGCTTATAATTATTACTCTCTTAAGTATTTCACACAGAATATCTATATAATAAGTAACCTAGGACTATATAATAAAATACATAGTTATAGACTAGGTAAATATTCATCAATTCCCATAAATTAATAAATTCAATTTAATATTCATATTATAATTCAATTAAACATTTTAAATACCATTTCAATGGGGAGAATCACATTTAAAAAGTGATCAATTCATAGGCCGCCCATGGTGGTCCCATTAATTAAAAAATTCACCCAAGGTGTGGTTGAAATTCAAGGTTCATAACCCTTAATAATTTATATACGGGTCTCATTAACTACATTGGTCATACTTATCCATTTTTGTTAACGAATAAATTATATTTATAGTCAATCACTTAGAAAATTCATAATGTTATATAAAAGAATATATATAGACACTAAAATTTTATAAAAAGCCTAAGGCCACCATTAATAGGTCTGTAGTAGAGTTCTCATCTAGTATCCTCTCTTGATTTGACCCAAATTAGAAGAATAAAAAAGAACCAATGGGAACCTTGAAAATAGGAAATGTTATATTCTAACTAAATAGTGTATTTGATGTTAAGAAAAAGGAATAACAGAACAAAAAAATGATTTACTTACTTTCATGGATCCAATGAGAGGAGTGTGTCTCGATTTTGAGTCTGGATGATGAACATACCACAATCCCTAGATTATGTTTAAAATGAAATATTAAATAGGTAATCTATCAAATTAATTAAAATTGAAGTAAAATTTTATTTGTAAAAGGATTATAATTGGAAAATGGTAAATTTTCATCAAAATACATGACTTCACAATTTGGATATGTGGTTGGTTAGACCATGTGAAAACAGTTTTTCATTTAGTATAAATAAGGGATCCACGCATGGTAAGTCTGAATTGTTTTCATTCCTATTCATAAATAGTATGATATGAATATTCTAAAAACATCATGTGTCCCGTATGGGTGTACGCCACCATCCATATATTTTCCTAAAAAATTTCATCCTATAGCTCCCCTATATCTAGCCTTTCGCGTTTGTGGTAACTGTGCATACATCTCGAAATTGTTTCTACTAACTATGAGGTTTTACCTTCTCTTCCAAAAACTTGTTCTCTGAATAATTCAAAGACACCCTCTATAAATTTTTCTCCTCAGAGGGTAATAAAATTAGGCCATAATTGAACAGTTAAATAGAAAATTGAAGGAATTAAAAGGATTACGTACCACAAGTAGGATCATGATTCCTATAAAAACACATTCCTTAAAGAAATTCGATCCAAAATTTACATCCCAATGATGGTGAATCATATTATATGAGAAACATTGATAATTGTTCTCATAAATCAGTGTCCCACACCCAGGTATCCTCATGTACATAGTCGTAGTGTCGTAGCACATATACTGGAAGAACCAAATATCCTTAGAGATCCTTTTTGATACGATACAAAATAAGAGTAGGATTATAATCAAAAGTTGCATCTGCATGTAAATAAATCTTCACAGACAAAAATGAATGTCTCTGATCTGAATGTTAATGGATCAACTAAGATAAATTTAATAAATCATGAGTTTCTTGGTACCATTGAGGTAACTGCAGCACATAGGCTACTGGACAGAATCATTCTAGAACCGTGAACAAACTGACATAGCACGTTTATTTTTTACACTGTCTACAAACCCTCTAATGTTCTATCCATAGTGAGACACATAAAAAGAATTGATCTATGATCTTGAACTCTAGATGTCATCAATTATGGTTGGAATAATTTTTAATTTGATATTGTAAAATACCAATACACTTCTTCATCACCTGAACCTACTCTATAGTATAATTCAAGAGATGTGGTAGAATCATACCTACATCTCCTAAAACTAATCAGTACATGGGTTATCAACATAGTCTACCATACAAGGACAAATATTGATCCATATTTATAGTATCATGACATTTATTGTTATAGGAGAACAAAACAATGTGTATGTGCTTCTCCCAAGAGCCTCCAAAAATCCAAGCCACATTCCCATAACATATCATCAATCACCTATATTCTTTTCTATGACTGAAAATAAGTCTGATGTTGGTTCTCATTTCTCAAGATCACTTTTATACCGAACTCCTTCTACATACCTTTCTAGAAACATGATGTAATATGAGCATCCCTACCTGAAATTATAGTATGAGGGACTCCATGATGTTATAATATATTAAGGATATAAAACCTCCAATATAATTTTCTAGAAAAGCATCCTTGATATATAGGAAATGAGAAACCTTTTTGATCCTAATAAAAACAACCCAAATGGCCTCATATAATTATGGTGACATATGTAACCCGGTCACGAAATCAATCTCAATGTCATCCTAATTCTACTAATGTAACACCCCCGGTAAATAAAGAATATGACATTTTTATATTTATCTATATTTGTGACTAAAATATTAATATTACTTTAAAGGGGATGTTATGCTTGATGGCGTATCCAGCACGCAACAACGAGTTTCTTGGGAATCGTACGTTGCAGTCTAATAATAAAATAAGATTATTTTAAATAGTAGTTAACGCCTAGCCGTTGTAATGGCGGGAATGAACAGAACTTACTAAAAAATGATTATATATGTTTTTCAAATATTTTTACTTTTTACAATAAATGGTAGAGGATTAAAAATGCAAATGAATCCAATTTTAAGCGTAAACATTCTATTATTCATTAAAAGGTCGATTAACCGCATTTTGATGAAGAACCTCTATTAAATCTACTTTTTGACAATTTTTTGTGTTATATTTGACAATATAAAATTCTTCTTTAGAATCGGGACATCAAAATTTACTTTGTGTAATTTTTTGGTATTTTTTCGAAAAAGTTCAATTTTTAATGAATAGTGAAAAATGTTGTATTTTAATTCAAAAACTCTTTTAAGCTAATTTATTTATATGATTTGATTATCTTTTGAATCGGTTTTAAAGTTAAATTAGAATATATTTTTACCATTTAATCCAATAGTGGACGTTGGAATTAATTTCACTTTGAAATCGGACTTAAACTAGTGTCAATCTTTTGATACATTTTGTTTCATAAAAACACGCTATTTGTTTTGACAACGGGAATTAATTATTAAATTAATTAATGAAACTTATATTTTTTGAATTTTTTAAAATTGAAATCTTTTTTGAATTCGGAATATCATATATAGCTTAGGATGAACTTTTGGTAATTTTCTGAAAAACTTCAGTTTATGACGAATAGTGAAACAACTAAGTGGTACTTATAAAAACTGATTTTTCCGTTTAAATGAAATTTTTCCATATTTGTGTTTTGAATTTAAAAAATCCGACATACATGTTTGTCATTAAGAAGTAAAATGTGGTTCAATGGGATTAAAATAATTTTTTTGGTGAATAGTAACTTATTAAGTTTTTAATCGCGATTAGAGGTAATTAGTGTAGTTTAAGGTAAAAATAATGTTTCAATAATATGAGATGAGCTTGAAACATGTCCTACAATCATTGGATGTTTCATGGCAGGCCAAAAAAATCCATGGGTCATCTTGGGGACCCCATGGAGAAACTGTGGTTGGGAAATGACATAAATAACTTTTTATTTAATGTTAAAGTAAAAATGACACAAACATGAGTTGTTTTACTAAAACAATTTTTACATGGGGTTATACAAGTCAGAAGTTTTACTATAAATATTAATTGAAAGGATAAAATTATTTCCTACATAATTATAGTTTTTTTTATAATTTTTAGTCATTAAATAAATAAAATTATTTATGACATCATAATGATGCAGCGATTACCTCATTAATAAAGGATTTAAATAAAATGAAAAGATAATGTAATCTTTATGACCTAAACCTGTCCAAATCCAATTGTATTGGTGGATTTAGAAACCTTATAACCTTATCCTCTAATTATATCAATGTGGGACCTTTTAAATCTGGAACTCATTTTCAAATAATGTAACATTTCTTTACTTTCCAAGAGTGCCCCTCCTCTCCTCTTATAAAAGGCCCCCACCTCTACCTCTTTACCCACACTCCCAAAGCCATTTTCTCGTCCAACCCCTACCCATTTTGTCTCTCCACATACCTCTATAACTCTTAGAATCCTCAAATTGTGATTATGTATTCCCAATTAAGCCTTTGAGCTCAAACCAAAGGGAGTTACCCGATTTTAAGATAATGTCTTCACTTGAGTCCTTTTGTATTATTTTGCTTCTCCAACCCCCTAAACTCTTTTTATTCAATTATTTTGTAACAAATCCAGTATATTTAATATAATATTATTTTTTTATATGATGTATTCGAGCTAAACTTACACACACCTACATCTAATGGTTAAAGAACATATTGTTTCTGTGGATGGCGAATTTCTGCCTCACGAAACGATGATTGTTCAACATTCTTCTAACACCTTAAAAGGTGGCCATTAAGATGACACTATATTTATATGTGATATATAATATGTTTATGTTTTACTTAAGCTTCTGTATTTTTCATTTATGGCATACCTTTATGGTATCCATTATGGGTAAACGTGATATCTTCATTTAAGGAAGTGCGGACTACCGCCCCCTCAAAGTGATTTGATTCGTTAATACCATATGGGGTATGTATAAAGGATATATTTAATTATATTATATATGATACCATACTGGAATTAAAATACTATTATGTATCATTATGTTTTATTTCTAGTAAATATGAAATAGAAATGGAAGTAGCGTTCATGCGTACGTACGACTTACCCTCTCCATGAACGGTACATTTAATTTCTTATCTCAAAATGTTATGTACTATTATAAGTACATATATATAATGGATATATATGAAATATATTACATCTAAATTACGTATATAATTCTGGAATTATAACATATATATATATATATCTCATTTTGTTTTAATTCCATTAATATGACAAAAAAATGAAAGTAGCGTTCATGCGTACGTACGGCCTACCGTCTCCATGAACGGTGCTTTTAATTTTTATCTCCAAATGATATGGAATAGTATAAAATGAATATATACTAGATATATATGATATTTAAAAAATCAATACTATTCTGGATATGATGTACCTATAACTACATGGAAAATTATTTTCCAACAAGTTCAATTTTTGACTCATGTACCAAACATCGACAAAAACGTCTGATATGAAGTCATATTATTAACCAATTATTATAACATTAAAATATGTGATATGAACTGAATAATAATATTTATAGGAGGTCCTTAAGCAATTATAAATTGACCAAAGTTTATTATTCAGGAATATAAAGAAACGAACAAGACAAGTTGGACTTGAGGTAAGGGATCCTACTCCTCTCTTTCTTTTTAAGTACACTCTTTTATGTCATTCCTTTTAAAGCTCATATTTCATGTTATTGGGATGTTATTTTATATTACGCTTACTGTAATTTTTATGTTAATATTAAGAGAGACCATATTCTCTCTCATCAATCCATTTTCAAAGTTTTGAGTGGCGCCATTAGGCTGCCGAATTTTCGTAAGAGATCTAACCTCTGTCTTTCTTTTTAAGTACTCCCCTTTATGTCACTTATTTTAAACTCCTCTTAATTATGTTGGGGGATGTTATTTTATATTCCTCTTTCTGTAAACATTGTTTTAATATTATGAGAGACCCTATTTTCTCTCATCAATCCATTTTGGATGTTTTAAGTGGCACCGTTAGGCTGCCGAGTTTTCATAAGGGATTTTTCATCTCACTTTTATTCTCGTGAGATTTATGCTACATTTTCCACAAATTCCTTTGATCGGTGTATGTACAGCTGATTGTTTTACTCATTGTGTAATATACTTTCATTCATGAGTATTTACATCAATGTTTTATTGTCCTTCTTTCAGGGGGCACATGTCTCGAAAGATACCCATGTCGGTAAGGGAACCTTTAACCCTCCTCTTTTTAAAAGACTTATTTTGTTTTGTCTTTTAATTAACATAATATTATGTTGTGATATGTTCTTATATATCCTTATTGATGTAAATTTTATGTCCAAGTGATGAGATACCCGTTTTATCTCTCATCAACTCTTTTTCGAAATTTTGAAGTGACGCCGTTAGGCTGTTGAATTTTTACAAGGGAACTTCGTAACCCAACTTTGATTCTTGGAGATAAACGTGTACACCTTGAATATGTGGTTCTATGATTATGTGTGAATGTCCTCTGATTTTTTTACACATAATACCCACTTATATTTCATGTATTCATTTGTCACACATAATTATGAAACCGATTTATCCTTAATCTAAGGATATCGTCTTTGTATGGGACTTCGTCTCAATCTCCTTTCATTGAGGCATATTTTGTTTTATACACAACTTTATTTTATACGGTGTATAAACCCCTTTGACTTTTACGTTTATTCAAAAGTAATCTTTTTTATACGAAGAGTTTACTAAACGACAAAAGGGAATGTTTTTATCATACGTATGCGGCGACAATGACTTCTCCACCGCCGTGACCATTATTTGAGTTTTGGCTTTCTCTACAAGCCATTCCTTCTTTTTAAAAGAAAAATAAATACCATGTTTTACTTTTCTTTTATTTTGGTATTGAAAATGGTTTTCATAATGTTTTTATATCAATGTGTTGTATTTATATCTTGTTATTGAGAGGTGTAAATGTTATGTTTCCTTTATGCATGTTTTATGTGATAAGATTATGTTATGGTTCATGGGAATTGTTTATAAAGACAGGTGGTTCCATGATAAACTAAGGGAAGGTGATCCCGATATAGCTCTCCAATGCATTGGGTAACGTGAAGGGGTTAAATGTTAAGGTTTCTCCGAAGAGATTTAGGGAATATACTGTGGTGGGTATTCCAAACGTAACCAAGCGGGTTACTCCCTATGTAAGAATGTTATGAATGCCTCAAGTTACCTTTATGTCTAATTATTTCTATGATTTATTCATGATTTTATGAGGTATGTTAAAGTGATTATTTTTTTATGGGTAATGTATGATTTCATTCTTATGTATACATGTACTCATGTTTCCTTTCCATATTTTTATAGCCCTTACTGAGCTTTTTATGCTCATCCCATGTTTTTGAAATGTTTTTCACAGCTCAAGGGAAGGGTACATGATATAATGATAGTGTCAAGGAAGTTTCAAGAAAGAATCCATGTTTTATTTTAAATATGTTTCCGTTGATGGGAAAAATGAATAATATCTTTTATGTAACCACTTTGTTTAAATGTGGAATATAATGCAAGTTTTATGATCTAAATCTCTAAAACTATAAACTTGAAAAGATCCTCAATGTGTAATCTTGTAATAACTCAATATTAAGTAAGGTTTAAGGCTGGGGCTTTATAGTTGGTATCAATGGTCGGTTTAGATAACTTTAGAGGTTAGGGTATTCTCTAAGCACAAGTGACATTACCATAATGGTTAGGATTTCAGAAAGTGTCCTAATTTTAGATAAAGTGGATGAGTAAGTGTATCATAGTGTTTACCTTCCTCATTAGTACATGATGGTTTTGTTGTCATACTCACACTGACATTTCTATTTTTAGTGAATGGATGGATCTAGCAGGCACCATAGAGACAACAGGTTTGAAGGAAACTGTGGTGGTTCTCTAATTAAGATTCTAGATAAAATGGGGGATTCAATGAGGAAACTCATGGTTGTTCTAAACCAACTATCAAGGAGTCGTTATCAACCACTTGAACGTTGGTATGCTCTATAATGAATCATGTACGAGATGACCAATCGATGTGGAAGTTCAGGTAATAATTATAAAGGTAACCATTAGAGTTTATAAGATCCTTACTTTTGAGGAAATTATGGGTTATTATATGTTATGATGGAAACTGAAAGGAATGAGATAAACATGAGGTTAAAATATGTTACGATCATTTTTGAAGATTTTATCTCGTCTTCAGGAATTTTTTAAGAATTATATAGTTTTTGAAAAAGGACAACACGCAGACCGTGTGACAACCGTCGCGTCGGACAAAGCTACGGGAATCGAACCCACAACCAAAGTGCGACTGGTATTTATCACCTAACACTGGACTACGTGAAGTCCCTAGTTAGTTTGATTGACTTTTTTTAGGTAGATGTTTTTATGAATTAAGAGTAAGTTTATTTTGGGTTATCTATGGAAATTTATTAACCCATCATGGAGGATATGTGATTATGTTAATTAATTTTCAATATGAGACTTTAGGAGCAACGAATGTTGTTTGGAGATAAATTTTACGATTTAACATGAAGACTATGTTACTAAATCCTTCAAATATTTGGGTTTCAATCTTAGTTTGGTTTACTTTGAAGTATTTTATGGACAATTTTTTTATTGAATGGTCTTTGTTGAACTTTGGGTATTGTTTGACAAATTTTGGATATTAAGAATAGTTTTGTTTTTTAAAAGGATTATCCTTTTTGGGAATTATCTGATCTTGTACTAACCTTTTTGGTTTTGGTTTTTGTTAATGTCTAAAGATATGGGAAGTATATAGTTATCTTTTATAGATTAGGTGATCCTCTAGAAGTTTATTATAGTACTCTTAATGTGAAAAAGTCTTCCTAAATACTCATCTTTTAGGGAAAGTATGAGTTTGTTTAAGAAATATAATAAAATTTGAAAGTCAACATGATAAGTAATTATGTTTCCTTATGAATAAATTCCTCAATAAAAAGTAACTTAAAATAAAAATGTTGTCTGTTAACTTTTCCTACTGGGGAATCAAATATCGTTTAACCCATCAAAAGTTTGTGATTTTCTTATGTTTAACTTTCTTCTAGACATGTTTACTATCACTCTCCATCAGAACATGACCCTTTGTTTCTTCCTCCATGTCCATATATTCATACTTGGAATCCTAGTATGGGTTAACTTGGGTGACCTTTATACTTATCTTTCTTTATTTTAAAGTGATTGTTTTACTAACTCTTGTTCCGATGTGGGATTTTCAATGAAGTTTCCAAGCCCAATTTTAAAAATTGCAAGGACGCAATTCCCAAAAGGGGGGAAGGATGTAACACCCCAGGTAAATAAAGAATATGACATTTTTATATTTATCCACATTTTTGAGTAAAATATTAATATTACATTAATGGGGATTCTATGCTCGATGGTGTACACAACACGCAACAACGAGTTTCTTGGGAATCTTACGTTGCACTCTAATAATAAAATAATATTATTTTAAATAGGAGTTAATGCCTAGCCGTTGTAATGGAGGGAATGAACAGAACTAACTACAAAATTATTATATATGTTTGTCAAATATTTTTAGTTTTTACAATAAATGTTAGAGGATTAAAAATGCAAATGAATCCAATTTTAAGCATAAACATTCTAATATTCTTTAAAAGGTCGACTAACCGCATTTTGATAGAGAACCTCTTTTAAATCCACTTTTTGATAGTTTTATGTTTTATATTTGACAAAATAAAATTCTTCTTTAGAATCGGGACATCAAAATTTACTTTGTGTAAATTTTTGGTATTTTTCCGAAAAAGTTCAATTTTAATGAATAGTGAAAAATGTTGTATTTTAATTCAAAACCTCTTTTAATATAATTTATTTATATGATTGGATTATCTTTTGAATTGGTTTTAAAGTGAAAATATAATATATTTTTACCATTTAATCCAATATTGGTCATTGGAATTAATTTCACATTGAAATCGGACTTAAACTAGTGTCAATCTTTTGATACATTTTGTTTCATAAAAACACGCTATTTGTTTTGACAGCGGGAATTAATTATTAAATTAATTAATGAAAATGATATGTTTTGAATTTTTTAAAATAGACATCATTTATGAATTCGGAATATCAAATATAGCTTAGGGTGAACTTTTGGTAATTTTCTGAAAAACTTCAATTTTTGATGAATAGTGAAACCACTAAGTGGTACTTATAAAAACTGATTTTTCCGATTAAATGAAATTTTTCCATATTTGTGTTTTGAATTTCAAAAATCCGACATACATGGTTGTCATTAATAAGTAAAATTTGGTTCAATGGGATTAAAAGAATTTTTTGTTGAATAATAACTTATTAAGTTTTTAATCGTGATTAGAGGTAATTAGTGTAGTTTAAGGTAAAAATAATGTTTTAATAATATGAGATGAGCTTGAAACATGTCCTACCCAAATTGTATGTGTCATGGCCGACCAAGAAAATCCATGGGTCAACTTTGGGACCACATGAAGCCACTTTGGATGGGAAATGACATAAATAACTTTTTATTTAATGTTAATGTAAAAATGACACAAACATGAGTTGTTTTACTAAAACAATTTTTACATGGGGTTATACAAGTATGATTTTGGACTATAAATAGTAATTGGAAATATAAAATGATTTCATACATCATGATATTTGTTTTATAATTTTTAGAAATTAAATAAATAAAATTATTTATGACATCATAATGATGCATCGATTACCTCATTAATAAAGGATTTAAATAAAATGAAAAGATAATGAAACATTTATGACCTAAACATGTCCAAAACCTATTGGATTGTTTAACTTCTAAACCTTATAACCTTATCCTAGAATTATATCAATGTGGGACCTTTTAAATACGAAAATCATTTTCAAATAAAGTAACATTTCTTTACTTTCCAAGAGTGCCCCTCCTCTCCTCTTATAAAAGGCCCCCACCTCTACCTCCTTACCCACACTTCCAAAGCCTTTGTCTCGGCCAAACCCTTCCCATTTTGACTCTCCACATCCCTATCTAACTCTTAGAAGCCCCACTTTGGGACGAAGTCTTCCCAAGGAACCCTTTGAGCTCAAACCAAAGGGAGTTACCTGATTTTAAGGTAATGTCTACACTTGAGTCCTTTTGTATTATTTTGCGTCTCCAACCCCCTAAACTCTTTTTATTAATTTATTTTGTAACAAATCCAGTATCTTAAATACACTAGGATGTTGTTATAATAAATATTATACCTAAACTTACACACACCTACATCTAATGGTTAAAGAACATACTGTTTTTGTGGATGGCGAATTTCTGCCTCACGAAACTATGATTGTTCAACATTCTTCTAACACCTTAAAAGGTGGCCATTAAGATGAAAATATATTTATATATGATATATAATATGTTTATGTTTTACTTAACCTTCTGTATTCTTCATTTATGTCATACCTTTATTGTTTCCATTATGGGTAAACGCGATATCTTCATTTAAGGAAGTACGGACTACCGCCCCCTCAAAGTGATTTGATTCGTTAATACAATATGTGGTACGTATAAAGGATATATTTAATGATATTATATATGATACCATACCGGAATTAAAATACTATTATGAATCATTATGTTTTATTTCCATTAAATTTTAAATAGAAAGGGAAGTAGCGTTCATGCGTACGTACGGCTTACCGTCTCCATGAACGGTACATTTCATTTCTTATCTCAAAATGTTATGTACAATTATAAGTACATATATATAATGGATATATAAGAAATATATTACATATAAATTATGGATATAATTCTGTAATTATAACATATATATATATATCTCATTTTGTATTAATTCCATTAATATGACAAAAAATGAAACTAGTGTTCATGCGTACGTACGGCCTACCGTCTCCATGAACGGTGCTTTTAATTTTTATCTCCAAATGATATGGAATAGTATAAAATTAATATATACTAGATATATATTATATTTAAAACATCAATACTATTATTGATATGATGTACCTATAACTACATGAAAAATTATTTTCCAAAAAGTTCAATTTATGACTCTTGTACTAAACATCAACAAAAAACGTCTGATATGAACCCATATTATTAACCAATTATTATAACTTTAAAATATGTGATATGAACTGAATAATAATATTTATAGGAGGTCCTTATGAAATTATAGATTGACCAAGTTTATTATTCAGGAATATAAAGAAATGAACAAGACAAGTCGGACTTGAGGTAAGGGATCCTACTCCTCTCTTTTTTTAAGTACACTCTTGTATGTAATTCCTTTTAAATCTCATATTTCTAGTTATTGGGATGTTATTTTATATTAATCTTACTGTAATTTTTATGTTAATATTATGAGAGACCTTATTCTCTCTCATCAATCCATTTTGTAAGTTTTTATTGGCGCCGTTAGGCTGCCGAATTTTCGTAAGAGATCTAACCTCTCTCCTTCTTTTTTAAGTACTCTCCTTTATGTCACTTCATTTAAGCTCCTCTTTGTTATGTTGGGGGATGTTAATTTATATTCCACTTTCTGTAAACATTGTGTTAATATTATGAGAGACCCTATTTTCTCTCATCAATCCATTTTGGAAGTTTTACGTGGCGCCGTTAGGCTGCCGAGTTTTCGTACGGGATTTTTCATCTCACATTTATTACCGTGAGATTTATGCTACATTTGCCACAATTTCCGTTGAGTGGGGTATGTACTTCCCATTATTTTACTCATTGTGTAATATACTTTCATTCAAGTGTATTTACATCAATGTTGTATTTTCCTTCTTTCACGGGGTGCATGTCTCGAAAGATACCCATGTCGGTAAGGGAACTTTTCACCATCCTCTTTTTAAAAGTCTTATTTCGTTATGTCTTTTAATTCAAATAATATTTTGTTGGGATGTGTTCTTATATATCCTTATTTATGTAAATTTTATGTCCAAGTGATGAGATACCCTTTTTATCTCTCATCAACTGTTTTTCTGAATTTTGAAGTGACGCCGTTAGGCTGTCGAATTTTTGCAAGGGAACTTCGTAACCCAATTTTGATTCTTTGGGATAAACTTTTACAACTTGAATATTTCATTCTATGATTATGTGTGAATTTCCTATGATTTTTTACACTTAATACCCACTTATATTTCGTGTATTCATTTGTCACACATAATTATGAAACTGATTTATCCTTAAACCAAGGATATCGTCTTTGTATGGGACTTCGTCTGAATCTCCTTTCATTGAGGATTATTTTGTTTTATACACAACTTTATTTTCTACGGTGTATAAACCCCTTTGACATTTACGTTTATTCAAAAGGAATCTTTTTTATACGAATCATTTACTAAACGACAAAAAGTAATGTTTTTGTCTTACGTATGTGGCGACGATGACTTCTCCACCGTCGTGACCATTATTTGAGTTTCGGCTTCCTCTACAAGCCTTACCTTCTTTTTAAAAGAAAAATAAATACAATGTTTTAATTTTTTTTATTTTGGTATTGAAAATGGTTTTCATAATGTTTTTATATCAATGTGTTGTATTGATATCTTGTTGTTGAAAGGTGGAAATATTATGTTTCCTTTATGCATGTTTTATGTGATAAGATTATGTTATGGTTCTTGGGCATTGTTTATGAAGACGGGTGGTTCCGTGATAAACTAAGGGTGGGTGATCTCAATATAGCTCTCCAATGCATTGGGTAACGCGATGGGGTTAAACGTTAAGGTTTCTACGAAGAGATTTAGGGAATATACTATGGTGGGTATTCCAAACGTAACGAAGAGGGTTACTACCTATGTAAGAATGTTATGAATGCCTCAAGTTACCTTTATGTCTTATCATTTCTATGATTTATTCATGATTTAATGAGGTATGTTAATGTGCTTATGTCTTATGGGTAAAGTATGATTTCATTCTTATGTATACATGTACTCATGTTTCCTTTCCATATTTTTATAGCCCTTACTGAGCTTTTTATGCTCATCCCAAGTTTTTGAAATGTTTTTCACAGGTCAAGGGAAGGGTACATGATATGATGATAGTGTCAAGGAAGTGTCAAGAAAGAATCCATGTTTTATTCTAAATATGTTTATGTTGATGGGAAAAATGAAAAATATCTTTTATGTAACCACTTTGTTTAAATGTTTAATGTAATGAAAGTTTTATGATCTAATTCTCTAAAACTCTAAACCTAAAAAGATCCTCAATGTTTAATCTTGTAATAACTCAAGATTAAGTACGGTTTAAGGCTGGGGCTTTATAACTATGGAATGGTAAGTTGCAACAAAACTCCAGTTGTTCATTATAGTTCTTCCTTCCACTACTGAAACATGGAGAATCTCATGAAAAAACTAGTATATCACTATTCATACTCGTCTAATAGTATTTTCAAGGTATATCCCCATACATCTTGGTTAACGAGTATGCACTAAAAAATGAAGCATGAATTTCTTAATTCATCTCCTCAATAAGGTATTCTAAAACCCTTTCACAACCATTGATACAAAAAATTTCATCCTCACCTTATCTCCTTGTTAGAGGATGATCCTCAATGTACATAATATCCCAAAATAATGGGCCCTCATAATTCGATAGATGTCTCAACCTCCCTATATAAATAAGGTTATAGGACATAGATACATGTAAAATAAAATTATTTTATTTATTTTACTTCACCTCTAAGTTAATCTCAGAGAACAGATTCGTAAGATGCCACTTTATACTGCCCTCTTGAACTACTTGTATCTATTTCCTTCTATTCAGTGCATCATCCACTACATTGCATTTTCTCGGTGTATAAGCATGTTCATGGTCAAAATAATGCAAGTAAACATCTCGCAAACACTTCCCAAAATTCAGATCATGTTGTGTAAAGATGTATTTGAGTATGTTTTTTTAATTACCCCACAAAATTAACTCCAAATAAATAGATTCTCTAGCAGCAAAAGGCATGTACAATAGTAGATAGCCAGATAGCTTGAATCTGGTAGTTCCCATCATTTTTAGTTTACCGAAGAGACCCATATGTGATGAATATATCCTCTTACTTCTAAAAAACTCCAATCCCAAAACCTATTGAATCATTGTAAATAGTTTAACTCATGGCTAGTTGGGAAAAAAGTTGTCTCAATGCGCAATCCAATCTACATTTTTTCTCCTAAAAGGCCGAATCACATGAATCTAACCATGAAAACATAACTCCCTTCTTAGTCAAGATCATGATTGAAGCTTCTAAGTGTGATAAGTCGTGTATGAATTGAATGTAATATTCATACACCCCCACGATACTCCATATATCAATGATGTTCATGGGATCCTCCTAGGATACTACAACTCTCACCATATCTAGGTTAATTGATATGATTTAATATGAGATAACGCGACCTAGGATGTGAATTTGATACCTCTAAAATTGGATGTTTTGAATAATATAATGTAACTAATTATCATTCTGTGTATCCAATATGATTTCAATGTTTTTAATGGCCATGTCGAGTGTAACAAAACACAAAGATATCATCCATGATTACCCCTAAATAGAATTCAGGTAAGGATGGAAATCATGGATCATTAGGTCCATGAAAAATGATGACATGTATTTTAATTATAATGGAATAACCAAACAATCAAATAAAAAATTCCTACTGTGAAAGGTATTGTGAGGTATGTGTGATGGTCTAACATGCACATAATAATATCCAAATCAAAAATCAATCATGGAGAACCCCCAATCTCCCCATATCTAGTCAAATATATCATCTATACATGGTAAAATATATCATTTCTTAACCATCAGTTGGTTCAAATGTTAGTAAACTACACATAGCTATAGAGTTACATCTAATTTTTTCACAGATAAAACAAATGAACACCTTAGAGATGTTTTGGGAAGATAAACCCCTATTCATATGAATCATCTTATTACCTATTAAGGTCTTTCATATTTGCAGTATCCATCCTATAAAGAGGAACGTAAACTAATGCATCTCTTATCAATATCTTGATAGAGAACTCTACCTTTATCACTCGATGTATTCCTAAAAATTTATCTAGGAAAACATCCCAAAAATCAATCATCCTCTAGAATGAAATATACCAAATGTGTTCCCTGATTATCTAGTTATAAACTCAAAATACGGGTTTCCTTATTGTCCATCCCATTATGCTCTGATCTATTTCGACCCTCCAAAAAATCACATTCAACCTTGTGGATAAAAAATTCCCACTCTAGTGATGCGAACGTTACCCTATGGTGATAGAATTAAATGAAATAATGAAAGGGAATTGACCAGTCCATCTCAAGGATGGTTTGAAATCCTATAATCACGATGAAAAACATGTCTCATACAGAGTGAAACCTTCCAATATCAAGTGGAACTCAATAAACTAACATAATTCATCCATTTGAATTCCAAAAGGAGTATCAATAATCCAAAAGGTACCAGATCACTGAATAATGAGCCCATTTATCTCTACAATGGCCATATGTATAAAGATATGTGAATCCCCTATATCGAATATAGTAGAATCTAAAATATATGATACTCGATTATAACCTCTCATGTATTTTTTTTGATTTTTATCTTTATGTTTTAGTTCCCTTCTACATATCTTGCCTGATCAGTGTTCCTATGATATAGCCTAGCTACATTGTAAAAATACTCCCTACAGTTTCTAAAAATCTGTGGCTTAACTACCACAACTCTGGCCACCACCTCAGACTGCTCAGCCGACTCCACCCCCATAGCCTTCTAGACAAGAAGATTTTAACCCCGCTCTTTCTTCTGTAGTTGGTGCTGAACCGCATCCAATATATAACGAAGAAAAATATCTGAAAATCAGTTTAGATGGACCTATGTGTCACGACCTGACTTCACCAAAACGAGGGAAGGGTCAGCAGATTTACATGCCCTTCCTTCTTTAAGTTGAAGGATATATAATGTCCCCCGAGACCCGCCTTCAATAGATCCTGGAGTTGCGGCTAGCACCCAGTGTATAGAAATTTCTCACAAATGGAAGGCATTACACCTTTTTTTTATAATATCAAGTGGTAAAATGATGAAACTCATCAAAACCAAGGTAAAAGAAAAGTAAATCCAAAAGTAATCCATTCCCACATGCATGTTCCAAATGTAAAGACATAAAGTACAAAAGGTTACTACAAAGGTAAGTACCAAAGAAGAAAAGAAACAACTGCAATTGCCCCAAAGGTCCGATCTAGTATGGTCCTACGTGACCCCTGAAGTCCTCCTGGAAACCTGAAATCAGTTTTATATATGTAGGGTGAGAATACAAGTACACTCAGTAGGTAAAACCAAAGACTCTCGTGCACAAGTGGGGGAACGTACTAAAGTCCTGTGAGAAAAAAAGAGTAAACCAAACACCTATCAAGGTAAACTATCCACCCCAGGCCTCACCAAGGAACACTTCCCAAATAACGCAAGTCAAGTAATATATATAATTAGAGATCATCGATATTTGGGTACCCCGACCACTTTCCCACTGGTTATTGAGACATCCTACGCATCGAACCAATCCTGCCATTCTCACTGCAGTCCCACTACCACACCCGCCCATACACACCTGGGCCACAACCACCACACACAGTCCCACTGCGGAATCCCGCCCGCAAACACCTGGGCCAAAACTATCACATGTAACCACGCCTGAAAACACCTAGGCCAGAACAACCACAACCACGCCCGAAGACACCTGGGCTAGAAAAATCCACTGCCACGCCTGAAGACACCTGGGCCTCATCCCGAAGACACATGGTGAACCACCTACCGTACACACCTGGCCAACCAACACACTACCCCGACCGAAGGTTCTTGGGGTAATAATGGACCTCAGGCCATCACAGCCTGCCTGAAGATGCTTGGGATATCTGGGAAAGGGAGCAGAAAAGGAGCTAATAACCAGCCACTAAGAATATTGTTGGGAAAACAACCTTCCCCCAGGAAATGGGGGTGTTCGGAACTATGTTCTCAACTTGTGTGGGGCATGAATAAGAAACACAAAACTACAAGTATATATGTAGGTATCAAGCAGTCACCCCAAACTAGGTTTTTCTTCAGACGACCTACAAATTACGAAATCTCTCAAGTCTGAGTCACAAATCTCGCAAACAAAACCCATTTGTCCCATTCTTGTTTTCATGTTCAGTAATAATCTTCAAAAGATTATGCACTACTGGGAAACTAACACCATAAGCATAACCAAGGAAAGGAATCCATCCAATCGTCAATTTAAACATTCACACCCGGTTCTATTGTAATGTCACAACAACAAAGGAAAAGTGAGAACCCTCGAAGTCATGGAACCAGACAACCCCGAGACACTGCCACGTATCCCCCGAAATGGTTTCTCATCAACAGAGGATCCCACCCCAATTCGTGATATAAACAAGTACCCACCCGGTCTTAAAACTCACAACCACTGAATCCAAAAAAAAAAACAGGGTATCCCATCCTATCCCACATTTCCACCAATCGGCTACGAAAGAAAACAACCAAACTAATTTCACCAATACTAAGTAGGTTCATTCTTGTATTTTCATATTTATAAGATTTAACACACTACATGATTTCAATTCCATGTTTTGGCCAGGGTTAGCATAGAAGGGATTGATCCTGGTGCTTTCAATTTATTCGGCCGGGTATACGTGATTAACCAATTTACTTTTCACAGCAGGAGTTTACAATTTCAATGAAGCCATTTAAAACACCACGAGGGATTCATTAGTGCACAAACAACGACCCCCAATGACCCTGATTTTCAAGAGGTGTAAGCCATCACAACTCAGAAAGAAGATCATAATATAAAACAGCATCAACGATCACAACCCCCCTTCTTTCATTATAGGATTTGTTCATTATCATTAATTAGGTATGGATTATCCAATTCTACAGAATCAAAAGCACGCCCACCATGCATGATACATAAAAGAGAGAGGCGAAATAGAGATTCCATACTTGTTGATAGATGATCTAAATTTAGGCCGGGCGCGGAACATTACGGATAATGATGCGGCATGCCCGATGCACCAGAAGCTGTTCGTGAAAATCCGTGATCGAGGGAAGAAGAAACCACGGATAACCCTTAGTTTATAAGTGCCGCAGACGGTTGAGTTGAGAACGTGAAACCGCATAAGACACGGGGGTCGTGGGTTGACCACGCGGCTGGGCAGTTACACACGGAGGTCTCTCAGGATTTTTAGGAATTAATTATGGGCTTTAAAAGGAGTAAAGGAATTAATTTATGTCGAAACTTACATTGCGGGAGAAAAAAAGTAAGGTACTAGAAAAAGAACGAAAAGCTCGATGATGGGACACGGTGCCACCTTCACGCTGTCACCCTCATGGTGCCACTGTTTTGGTGGAGCCTCACTTTTGGCAAAGTAATGGGCCAGGAGGTTCCGGGCCATTACATTAGATACCTCTTGAACTATTCTCGTCCTCGAGAATCAAAACAAACCAAGAAGGAAAGAGTGGGCTCGAACAACCACCTCGAAAGATACCTCTAAGAAGTGAACCCAAGCTAAAAAAAACACTTCTCTATCAAGAAACAAGAAACATACCATGCCAAACTTCCCGGGCATGTGGGTTGGGGTGTCTCCTCCCCCATGTGAAGATATTATCGGCTTTGGGCGGCACTGACTCGCCCACATGGGTTTAATCTCATCCACCTTAATGTGTCTTGATTAGGGGTTGGGTTCTCTCCTCCCCCATAGCCAGGACATTTCACACACAATAAGTGGAAAGAAAACCAGTACATTTCACAGCCAAAAGACAAAACGTTCTACCACAATAGGTACAACAAGGAACAAAAATCAAAACAACTCTGGGTACTGGTTACTCATATGTGCTTCCCTCTCCTACATACTCTCCTCCAGCCCACCATGTCTCCACAACACACGAACCAAGGGAATGGTTCGCCCACAAAGCACCTTCTCCTTGCGATCCTCGATCATCACTGGTCTCTCCACAAATGTCACGTTTTCCTCAATGTCCAACTCACCCCAATCAAGGATGTGTGAATCATTGTGAAGATACCGACGGAGCTTGGACACATGAAAGACATCTTGTATCCTCAGTAGTGGTGGTGGTAACGCTAGCTGATAAGCCACTTCGCAGACCCGCCGCAACATATCGAAGGGTCCGATGAACCTGGGAGAAAGCTTACCCCCCTTGCCGAACCTCCGCTGCCCACGCCGAGGGGAGACCTTCAAGAACACGTGGTCTCCAACCTCAAAATCCAAGGGCCTCCTCCTGGTATCAGCATAAGACTTATGTCGGTCCATGGCCGCCTTCATCCATTCCCTTATGAGATGAACCTTCTCTGTCATGTTCTGCACCACCTCCGGGGCAAGGATACCAACCTCACCTACTTCGGCCCAACACATAGGTGAACGACATGGCCTCCCATACAAGGCTTCAAACGGTTCCATACCGATGGTAGAGTGATATCTATTATTGTAGGTGAACTCTACCAGGGGAAAGTGTCGCAACCATGATCCTCATGAGTCCAAAACACATGCCTGCAGCATATCCTCCAAGGTCTGGATGGTGCGCTCTGTTTGTCCATCTTTCTGGGGATGGAAAGTAGTTCTAAGGTGTAACTGGGTGCCCAAAGCATGCTGCAATCCACTCCAAACTCACGAGGTAAACCCTGCATCCCTATCCGAGACTATAGACCTCAGAACTCTAGTCAACCGTGCCACATCATCCTCATATCTTCGTGCCAAAGTATCCACTACACTCGACTCCCTGATTGCCATCAAGTGAGCCGATTTTGTCAACATCTCCACTACCACCCAGATGGCGTCGTATCCCCCTTGGAACATGGGTAGTCTCCTGACGAAATCCATCGAGATGTCATCCCACTTTCACTCGAGGACATCTAGAGACTGCAGTAGGCCGCCTGGAACTCGGTGTTCAACCTTCACTTGGTGACAAACTAAGCACTTGGCCACAAACTCTGCCACTGCTCGCTTCACTCTGGGCCACCAAAACTGTCCTTTCAGTCCCTGGTACATCTTGGAAACTCCTGGGTGTACTTCCAGGGGTGAGTTGTGGAACTCACTGAGAACCTTGCCACGCATCACTTCTGGAACAAACAACCTTTTCTAGAAAAGCATCCGGTTGTGACCATCCTCTGTCCATCCTTCCGGAGCATTGCCCTATTCAACCCGGTCACGCATCAATTCGCACTCCGGGTCTCCCCACTGAGACTCCTCCACTTGTCAAAATATAGATGACTGTACTATCATCTGATATAAACAACCTCTACCGCTATCCATCTTCGCATCCATGTGTAAGGGAGCCAACTCCTCCATTTCCTTCCAGGCGTCCGTCAACTCTCGGACCGCATCCCTCTGCGTCCTCCTGCTCAAGGCATCGACCACCACATTTCCATTTCCCTCAGTATAAGAGATATCGAAGTCGTAATCCTGGAAGAACTCAACCCATCTCTGCGGTCGCAAGTTTAAGTCCCGCTGGGAGAAGATATACCTCAAGATTTTTTGATCCGTTAAGACCACAAAGCGTTCCCTGATGAGGTAGTGCCTCCATAACTTTAGCACAAAAACGACTGTTGCAAGCTCCCAGTCGTGGGTGGCGTAATTACGCTCATGGGGGCGTAGCTTCCTAGACCCATAAGAGATCACCCCTTGTCGCTGCATCAACACACATCCCAGACCCTGTACTGAAGCATCACAGAACACCTCATAGGAGACCCCCTCTTCTGGTAATCTCAGCACTGGGGCACTAAACAACTTCTCTTTCAGATAGCTGATGGCTGACTCGCACTTCTCACTCCACCCGAAAACCTGGTCCTTCTTGGTACGGGCTGTCAAAGGGGCTGCTACCCGGGAGAAGTTGGGTACGAACCTCCGATAGAAACCTTCCAGCCCAAGGAAACTACGGAACTCTGCCACATTCTTGGGTGCTACCCAAGAAACAACCACATCAACTTTTGATGGGTCCACCGCCACCCCCTACTCGGACACAACGTGCCCGAGGAAGTGCACTTATCGTGTCCAGAACATTCTTTTTGACAACTTCCCATAGAGTTGATGATGTCGGAGGACCTCCAAAACTATCCTCAGGTGCTCTTCATGGTCCACTTCTAACCTCAAATAGATCAGGATATCGTCGATGAACACAACCACGAACCTATCCAAGTACTCTCGGAAGATGGTGTTCATAAGCCCCATGAACACAGCTGGGCCGTTCGTAACACCGAAGGGAATGAATACGAAATCAAAGTGTCCATATCTGCATCTGAACGTCGTCTTTGGGATGTCGCCCTCCTTCACTCTCAGCTGGTGGTACCCAGACCGTAGGTCGGTCTTCGAGAACCATCCTTCCCATTTCGGTTGGTCGAAAATATCGTCTATCCTCGGAAAAGGGTAGTGATTCTTGATTGTCACCTGATTCAGCCTCCTGTAGTCTATGCACAACCTGAGACCACCATCTGCCTTCTTTACGAACAAGACTGGAGCACCCCATGGTGACACACTTGGGAAAACATAACCCCTCTTAATCAGATCGTCAATCTGAATCCGCAACTCCCGTAGCTCTGAAGGTGCCATCTGGTAAGGAGCCATCGAGATCGGTCGAGCGCTGGGCTGAAGGTCTATCCCAAAATCAATATCACGCTGAGGGGGTAGAGTCATCACCTCCTCAGGGAAGATGTCCATAAACTCACAGATGATCTCTGGCACTTCCACCATTTCAGCATCTACGGATTCCACTATTAGCTCGGCCAACAAGGAGAGGAGGAGTTCCTCTCGCATGTTTCCCTTCTGACCGCACCGCTCGCTGGTGAAGGTAACACGTCGGCCGTCCGAGTCCGAGAACACCACCCTTATTCTGAAATAGAAGATGAGGGAACACACAGAGAATAGCCAGTCGATGCCTAGGATGACATCGTATGGCTGAATCTGTAGTAGAAAGAAGATCCCTAACCGACTGATGTGGCCCTATCATCAGTCTACATCCCCAAAAAAATAACAAGTTGGTCTGACCTCCGAATGGTGTGCTCAACACCAGGGGCTCTGGATGTCTCTCGGCATCTAGACCCAAGGCACGAGCTAGACTAGGTGCAAAAAAGGAGTGCGAAGCTCCGGTATCGAACAAAGTATAAGCAAGATTGATAAACAAACTGATCATACCTCGAACAACCTCCGGCCCTGCTGGAACTGCTGCCTCTGTGGAGAACAACTGTCCATGCCCATCTCCTCTGCTCCTCGGCTGCCAGCCACCTCCCCGACCACGTCCCGGTCAAGGTCCCTGAGGTGCACCCTGAGGTCGGCCTCCTCCTCCTACGTCTGCCCTCGGAGGAGCGGGAGCTCGCTTTCCGTGCTGCTGCTGCTAGAAAGGTCTAGCTGGAAACTGCTGCTGGGGCGGGTGGTGGGGATGTCCACCACCGCCGTGCTGCACCCGGTCCGGGCACAGTCTCCAGAGATGTCCAGGGCTCCCACAGATGAAGCACCGCGTTCCTGGGCCCGAAGAAAAGGGGCAAGGACCAGGGGATCGAAACTGAAACTGCTGCAGCCTGCTCCCTGTGAGTCGGAACCTAGAGGGTCCTGACGCTAGAGGCCTGGTGCTGATGGCCTTCCCCTTTGATGGTCCCAGCTGGATCCCCTCTCATGACACACCTCCTAGAGCATGCATTCTCTCCACCACATCGGCCTTCTTCTGTACCTCTAAGTACGTCGGTATGGTAAAGGGTGTAACAGCGTACTGGAGGGACGGTCAGAGCGCCTCCTCCAAACGTCTCGCCCGAGACTCCTCGTTGGGAAAGTGGTCCGGAGAAAAACGTAGTAGGTCCTTTAACTTGATCCCTAGCTCCCTCACGGACATAATCCCCTATTGGAGGGAGAGTAGCTCCTGTATCTTTTCCACCTTCATCGTCGAAGAGAGGAATTCCGCCAGGAACTCCCTCTCGAAACCCACCCAAGCCACCTCGGCCTCTCTCGTCTCCCCCAGGTAAAGCATTCACCCCTGACATGCCACTCCCCGCATCTGGCTGACGACCAGAGGAACCCAGTACTTGGTCGGGGCCCGAATCAGGCTGAAATCTATGACTAGCTCCTCTAGCCAGCCTTCCGTCTGATGTTGGAGGTGCTGCCCTCATACTTCTCGAGGGCCTGTTGCTGGAAGGCCCGAAGAGTCTTCTGCCACTGGTCATCCTCTTCCTCTCGATCAGCTCTCTTCCGATCGACCAATGTAGTCTCTGGGGCCTCGATCATCTATACCACAAGTGGTCACCTACCAAGTACTATAGCTGCAAGGTTATCAAGGAATTCCTTAGCCCAAGTAGTGCAGAACATCGTCTTCAAAACTCCTTAAAGCATTAATTTATTCTTAATTCCCATGACATCCAAGAAACACAAGAACACAAGTCATTAGGATGCATGTACCTTTCCTAGGTTCTCTACCCTGCAATCAGCGTGGCCTCACTTGGTAGTTCGGTAGGTCCAGAGTCCTTGCATCAAATCACGGGGGGCCTTAAAAATCATGTGTCCTAGCAGACCTTACCTGGCCTAATTCACACGCCATGGTCACCCAACACTGTTGCCTTACCATCCCATGAAATCCTCACTGTGCCTAACTCCAAACTCCATCCTATCCCTCAACCTCCCTCTGATACCATTCTGTCACGACCCGCCTTCACCAAAACGTGGGAAGGGTCAGCAGATTTCTAGGCCCTTCCTTCTTTAAGTTGAAGGAGAGATAATGAACCCCGAGACCTGCCTTCAATAGATCCCGGAGTTGCGACTAGCACCATGGGTATATAAATTTTTCACAAATGGAAGGCATTACCCCTTTTTGTTTTATAAGATCGAGAGGTAAGATGATGAAACTCATCAACACCAAAGTAAATATAAAGTAAATCCAAAAGCAAACCATTCCCACATGCATGTTCCAAAAGTAAAGCTAAAAAGTACAAAAGGTGACTACAAAGGTCAGTACCAAAGAAGAAAAGAAACAACTACAACTGCCACAAAGGTCTGAGCTAGTATGGTCCTGCGTGACCCCTAAAGTCCTCCTGGAAACTTGAAAGCAGTTTTATATACGTAGGGTGAGCATAGAAGTACACTCAGTAGGGATAACCAAAGACTCTCGTGCACAAGTGGGGAACGTACTAAAGTCCCGTGAGAAAAAAAGAGTAAACCAAACACCTATCAAGGTAAAATATCCACCCCATACCTCACCAAGGCACACTCCCCAAATAACGCAAGTCAAGTAATATATATAATCAGAGCACATCGATGTTTGGGTACCCCGCTCCACTTTCCCACTAGTTATTGAGACATACTACGCATCGAACCAATCCCGCCATTCTCACCGCAGTCCCACTGCCACACCCGCCCGCACACACCTGGGCCATAACCACCACACACAGTCCCACTACCGAATCCCGCCTGCAAACACCTGGGCCGGAAATATCACATGTAACCATGCCTGCAAACACCTAGTCCAGAATAACCACCACCACGCCCGAAGAAAGCTCGGCTAGATAAATCCACTGCCACGCCCGAAGACACATGGGCCTCATCCTGAAGACACTTCAGAAAACACCTGCCGCACACACCTGGTCAACGACCTCACTACCCCGCCTGAAGGTTCTTGGGATAATAATGGACCTCAGGCCATCACACCATTTTCGAAGATACTTGGGATATCCGGGAAAGGGAGCAGAAAAGGAGCTAATAACCATCCACTAAGAATAGTGATGGAAAAAACACCCTCCCCCCCCCATGAAATGTGGGTGTTCAGCACTATGTGATCAACATGGGTGGGGAGCGAATAAGAAACACAAAACTACAAGTATATATATAGGTAACAAGCACTCACCCCAAACTAGGTTTTTCTTAAGACGACCTACAGATTATGAAATCTCTCAAGTCTGAGTCACAACTCTCACCAACAAAACCCATTTGTCCCATTCTTGTTTTCATGTTCTGTAATAATGTTCTAAAGTTTATGTACTACTGGGAAACTAACACCATAAGAATAACCAAGGAACGGAATCCAGCCAATCATCAATTTAAACATTCACACCCGGTTCTCTTGTAAAGTCACAACAACAAAGGAAAAGTGAGAACCCTTGATGTCCTGGAACTAGAAAACCCCGAGACACTACCCCGTGTCCCCCGAAATGGTTTCTCATCAATAATGGATCCCACCCCAATTCGTGATATAAAAAGCACCCACCCGGTCTTAAAACTCACAACCACTGAATCCAAAAAAATAGGGGATCCCATCCCCTCCCACATTTCCACAAATCGGCCACGAAAGAAAACAACCAAACCACTGTCACCAATACTAAGTTGGGTCATGCCTGTATTTTCAGATTTATAAGATTTCACCCACTCTATGATTTCAATTCCATGTTTTAACCAGGGTTAGCACATAAGGGATTGATCCTGGTGCTTTCAATTTATTCATTCGGGTATACGTGATTAACCAATTTACTTTTCACAGAAGGAGTTTACAATTTCAAAGCAGCCATTTAAAACACCACGAGGGGTTCATTAGTTCACAAAAAACGACCACCAACATCCTTGATTTTCAGAAGGCGTAAGCCTGCACAACTCAGAAAGAAGATCATAATATAAAACGCCATCAACGATCACAGCCCCCCCCCCCCCCCTTCATTATTTACAGGATTCGTTCATTATCTTTAATTAGGTCTGGTTTATCCAATTCAACAGAATCAAAAGAACGTCCACCTCGCATGATACACAAAAGAGAAAGGCGAAGGAGAAATTGCCTACTTATTGATAGATTATTGATGTTTAGGCCGGGCGCGAAACTTTACAGATAACGATGCGGCGCGCCTGATGCACCAGAAGTTTTTCGTGAAAATCCGTGATCGAGGAATGGAGAAACCACGGCTAACCCTTATTTTATAAGAGCCACAGACGGTTGAGGTGAGAACGCGAAACCGCGTAAGGCGCGGGGGTCGTGGGTTGACCACGCGGCTGGGCAGTTACACACGGAGGTCTCTCAGGATTTTTAGGAATTAATTATGGGCTTTAAAAGGAGTAATGGAATTAATTTACGTCGAAACTTACGTTGCAGGATCAGAAAAGTCAGGTACTGGAAAAATAAAGAAAAGCTCGGCGAGGGGACACTGTGCCACCGTCACGGTGCCACCCTCACGGTGCCACCGTCACGCTGCCACCGTCACGGTTCCACCGTCACAGTGTCACCCTCACGGTTCCACCGTCACGGTGTCACCCTCATGGTGCCACTATTTTGGTGGAGACACACTTTTGTCAAAGTAATGGGCCAGGAGGGTTCGGGCCATTACACTATGTTCCACATATCTGAACTCGACTGGGTATCTCGTGCACTGAGGGCTGGTATGTGTAGGTCTACCTAACTAGTGGAATCTAACCTTAGTACCTTATAACATGATATAACTACTAATATCACCATAAAGAACGTCTAGATGATGATTTTTATTACTGGTTGATGGTGTAGAAAGTCCAGTTGTTGAACCACCCACACTCGCACTCCCATCTTCTCTTAGGTAATGTTTTATGATAAACACTTGATTAAAAATATAGGAATCTTCTTCATCTAAAATAAATTAACCTATGATATTATTTAATACTAGAAAAAAATCCTCAAAAAAAGTAAATTTAGATAACTCATTACCCATCAGAATTAGTGTGAAATGTTGGAGCTCAAAAAAATGTGTCGAATAATCCATAATTGATAAACATCCCAGCTCCAAGTGCATGAAATTAGAGGCTATATATGTCGTCAACATATTGGGATGAAATTATCAATATATTTCATATTAAATTATCTAAAATCCATCACTGGATAATGATATTTCTGATTAATAACATCCCACAATCACTTTGTTTAATCATGCATCATATAACTAAAGAGATTTTGCATCATCTCTGAAGGTGTCTCATGATTCTCAAAGACATATAACATAGTTTCTAGAAAAAATTATTTAGAATGTAGTCATTCATAACTCAGAAAAATGGGAGGCTGCTACTGATGGAACTCATGAACCCACTCTAACAATGTCGGGGATGGCTACAGTGCTTCCTGAACAGTCTATATGAAATGAAAAAACAATTCACAGAACTATACATCCTCAAATGTTTGCGGAACAGTCACTGAAACTTCAGCTAGCACAAAAATAGGATTTACTAGTATCACATATCCATCAACCTATAGAGCATGGTCTTTGCCACCATCATATCATGTAACTGAAGGATGCCGTTCAGTCATATCTATAAAAATTCCATGATTACACCTTAGATAATGATTCAACAACTGCTAAAAGTGATGATATTAAAATATGATAGGTACACGAATTACCATATATTATTCAAACCCCTATACCTTCTCCTTGAGATATATCTGTGAAATGTACAGATCATATAAATGATAGAGACACAACCATTTTCCCACTACTAATGTTTTCTATGGGTTATGTTCTCTGATATAAATAATTTTATTTTCCACTTTATTCTCATATTCATTTCACATTCATTATAAGTAGTCGAACAAAATTGTTCCCCACTTAGGATCCTTAGTGGACCGTATTACTCTAAAACAAAAATATGGCATCCATGTAATCAACACCATAACCAGTTCCAATCCATTCAAATCATGGTTTATCCCTCAATATGTCACAATTGGCATCTTTGTGTGTCTATTGAAGCCTTGTTAGGAAAACAATGATTATGAAAAAGAAAAAACTCTATTTACTAACAATTTAATCCAATTACCCATGAAATATTTTATCAATTATTGGTTGTATCATTCGTGTAAAATATCACAACATCATGAAATAATGAAATGAATCTCATATGGCATGGAATAATGATTGGCATGTGCATCCTGAAAGGTTGCTAAAATATTGCAGGATATGGAATACCCTCATCATATCAAGTAATAACAAAACAGAACCCACAATAATAAGAATGATAACTTTACAAAATCAAGTTATTCATCACATAGTGGAACCAAATCAATGATAACAGGAAAAATCTAGACAACAACCATTTTCATTCAAGGCAATTTGTCTTTTCTTATATGTGGGTTATCAACCCACATGCACATCTCATTAGTAAATTTTGAATCCTTATTATCTTTTTATATTTTCTGAAAATAGTAAAGAAAATAAGAAATGAACTTATATAACTTTGTAACATCCCCAACGTGCATTCCACTAAACGGTTCCTCGAGCCCAGTTAGCTACATGGCCTAAAGCGCTACTCCACAAATGCGAGAGGATATCGCCTAGCAGCAAGGGACTGTGGTGTCTATGTGGGGACACTATCACTATGGGAAATGATGGAATTTATGATGGGTCATTTGTGACAGGACACAGACCCATCGAAAATAGTTTTTTGGAAAGGATAACTACGACAGTAGAACCAGGTCGTCGCAAATAATAAGGTTTTCTCGACGGGACGATGGTTCCCGTCGCAAATGGTTTGGCACCCAGTCTATACCTAATCGCAGGTAAGGGTATTTACGACAAGCCATTATAGTCCAACCTAAATGCCCTATGACATTTTTAGTATTTGCGATTAGTTAAAAATCTCATCACAAATAATATATTGGTAGGTTGTGTTTTAAAAAGGGGCCCGACGCAAAAGCCTTTTTAATGACATCGCCTAATTAATAGGGGTGGTGGACATTTATGACAGGTCACATTCCAAAAAATCATGTTGTAACTAATCTAACCAATATATACTCTTATCCATTTATTTCTCGTTCCACTCAATTCTCTAGTCATTTCTCTCTCTCTCTTTAGTGGAAAATTTTCTCTCAATTTTTCATAGGCATTTTATCTCAATGCATTATTCACAGCTTATACCATTCGAAAGCATCTGTTTTAAGGTATTAATCTATTCCTTTTGTTTTTTACTTAATTAAATTTATTTTATTTCTGTCATAATTGTTGAAAATTAGCCACTGTTAAATTAAATTATAATTAAATGGTATTATTTATCACTGTTTATGTCTATTTTTACAAATAATTACATGTTATCATTATGAAACATTATCAATTAAAAGTTATTATATTAATTATTATTAATTATTAATAATTAGGTTTAAATTATATTAATTAGAATTAAATTATAATATTTAGTGTTAAATTGTTATAAATTGTAAAATTTAGAAATGAATATCAATATTTAGCAATAAAGTGAAATAATTAGTAATAAATATCCATAGTTGGTAATTAATTACAAAAATGAGTAATAATTTCTAATAGATTGCACTAATTAGTAATAAATTGTAATAATTATTAATAAATTTTAATAATTTCAAAAAAATTAAAATAATTAGTAATAAACTGTAATAATTAGGAGTAATTTCTAATTATATGTAATAAATTATAATAATTAGTAATTTATTCTAATCATTAGAAATAGATTATAATAATTAGTAAAGAATAGAATAAGAAAAAATATATAGTAATAAATTATAATAATTAGTAAAAAATTGTAATAATTTGTAATAAATTTTAATTCATAGTAATAAATTATAATAATTAGTAATAAATCAAATCAATTAGAAATACATTATAATAATTGTGAATTGAAATAATTTGAAACAATTACAAATAAAATGTAATAAATAGTAATAAATTTTTATAATTAGTAATAAATTATAATAATTTGAAATAAAATTTAATAATTAGTAATAAAATGTAATAATTAGTAATAAATTCTTATAATTAGTAATAAATTAGAATAATTAGTTATAAATTCTAATAAATAGTAACAAATTGCAACAAGTAGTAATAAATTGAAAAAATTGTTAATAATTTGCAAACATTAATAATAAATTTTAATAATTAGTAATAAATTCTAATAATTAGAAATAAATTATTATAATTAGTAATAAACTGTAATAATTAGTAATAATTTTCAATAATTAGTAATACATTTAAACAATTTGTAATAATTTGTCACAAATTTAATAATTTGTAATAAATTGGATTAATTAGTAATAACTTATAAAAATTATTATAAAATTATAATAATTAGTATTAAATTCTAATAATTAGTTAGAAATTATAATAATTAGTAATAAAATATAATAATTAGTAATAATTAGTAATAATTTCTAATAATTTTACTAAATACTATTAATTAGTAATAATTAGTAATAATTATTAATAATTAGTAATAATTAGAAATAATTTGTAATAATTAATAATAATTAGTAATAAATAGTAATACATTCTCACAATTAGAAGTAAATTGTAATAATTAGTAATATATTGTAATAGTGATAAATAAATTGCAATAATTAGTAATAAAATGAAAAAATTGGTATTAAATTGTATTAATTTGTAATTATTAGTAATAAATTTTTATAATTAGTAATAAATTACAATAATTGGTAACAAATTGAAATAATTAGTAATAATTAGTAATAAATTCGAAGAATTAGAAATAATTATTAATATATTCTATTTAATAGTGAATATTATTAATAAATTCTAATAATTAGTGAAAATTAGAAATGAATTCCAAAAATAAGTAATAATTAGTAATAAATTCTAATATTTAGTGAAATTTTTAGTAAATTATAATAATTAGTAATTAATTATAATTATTTGTAAAAAATTATAATATTTAGTAATGAACCGATCAATTATATGTAAACTGTAATGATTATTAATAAATAGAAATATATTCCAATAATTTGTAATAATTTATAACAATTTGTAATAATTTATAATAATTAGTAATAATTACTAATAAATTATAATAATTAGTAATAAGTTTTAATAATTAATAAAAAGATTAATTATTAATAAATTATAATAATTAGAAAAAGTATGTAATAATTATAAATAATTAATATGAAATTGTAACAAATTGTAACAAATTGTAATAAATTGACATAATTTCCAGTGAAATGTTGGTTCCCTTTCGCATGATGCCTTATCTCCATAAAATATTATCCCATTAAATTCCCTATAAATAATCTATCTTCTTGTATGGATATCCATTTTCATATGCATGAAATTTGAGAGTAGTGTGGAGAGGCCTTCATACTCTACATTCTCATGAATTTAAAAAGTTATTTTCATAGGTCAGAGTTTATTTTTCATACTTATTTTAGTCATAGAACGTTATAAGAAGATTATCCATTGGGAAAAGAGGCTCTTTTTCCCAATGACTCATCTCATTGAAAATTTATTCTTTTGAAATCACTATAAAAAATATCATATGATTAACGGATATCTATTTTTTTATGCACGAGAATGGAGAGCAGCATGGGGAGGCCTCCCTACTCATTGCTGACAACAGTGATTTTTTTTAGTTTTAAAATCAAATAATTCACTCACCTACCTTATTTGTGGAATGAACCCACACCACTGGGCTAGTGTAGGAGTAAGAAATGTAATTTTGAGGGCTATTAAGACCTATAGCTTGTTCAATATTTGGAGCCATTGTCGGGGAAGGCACGCACAGAGAATCTAAGCTTGTGTAATATGTTTGAGTTCTGTTGGAATTTATGTGAGTGGTTGATCTAAAAAATTAAAAAAAAGGATATTATGAAGGCTCAAACTACTGAACTGGACATTAGTATGTTTTTTGTGGAGATTATGGACATACTGCATGGAAGTGTGTCTATAACCATCCACCAAAAGATTTTTACATTGAAGAAAATGAAAAACATGAGTCTATTCCTCACATCCTACTTAAAATTGAATTAATTGATTCTAAATTGGATTCTAGGGTGGAACTAATTAACAATTGGATTAATAAATCCCATGAAATTCATCTTAGATATTCCCAATAGAAATTTCAATGAATGAAAAGATTAGAAATCATGCTCTTGGAATTACAACAATTAGTTAATGAACAAGATGAATTTGAAGATAGTGAAAAATAAAATGTTTACAAATGCTTTGAAAATAAAATTGAAGAAGAGAGTGATTGTGAAACTGGATAAGAAACCATTTACATTGAAGAATATGAATCTATTGAACCAAATCTATAAATAACCAACTCATTAAAAAAAGAACGCATTGATGAATACCCCAGTATTAACTTTAATGGTGTTTAGTTGGACAATTTTGGAGATGAATTGAAATAGATTGAAAACGATTACCCAGTTCTTTTCATCATTCCTTCTTTTTAAAAAAATCATTGTTTTAGAAGCATTGAGAATGAAGTCATTCAGGTAGAACTGATTCTTGAAACTGAAATTTTGAAAGTTAAAAATTCTTCACCCAATTTTTTTGAAATTCTAAACATTGATCCTGAACATGATATTGGGTATAAAATGTATGAGAACATTAAACTGGATAACATGGAATCTCAAATCATTGAAGATGAACTGAACACTTATCTTCCATATTTTGAAACTCCAAACCCATCAATTTCTTAAATGATGTTGGATAATTTATTGGACGATGGAATTATGTTTGAATAATGATTAAATGATGATCTTTCATCTTAATTTTCTAATATTGATTGTTTGGTATAAACAGAGTGTACTAAAATTGAAAACAATGATGTTTTACATGGGGGTAAATGTTTAAATTTGAAAAATCTGGAAATTGAATTTATTGAAGCTGAATTAATCATGACTCCCCTGATTTGAACTTCTTGTAACACACTTCATACTTTCTTTTTGAATGTGAGATTTTTGGACATGAACTTAAAGTAGAGTTTGGACACACACATGAATTAGGCATAGTTTATTTATTAGAAGCAGTAGATTTTCAGTGTGAGTTAATAGATGCGGATCTTTTGGAATAAATTTACAACATGGTTAGACCTGATTCTATTTGTGATAAAATAAATTCTCTACCCTATATGTCACTTAAATAATCAATTTTGAAGTGTGTTGATCCTTTTCATGATACTCTTAGTAGCCCAAAGGAGGAATCACACTTTATTTCTATTGTATATGATTCAGTTTTGCACTTAATTAAATTCCCTCTAGAACCTGCTAATCAAAATTTTTTCCAAAAGCACCCTTCCATTTGAACCTATTTGTGTTGAGGTTTAGAGAGATAGTTATGAGGTCAATGCCACACACTTTGAAGAATCTATTACTGCGTTTTACCTTCTTGTGAAACCAAAACATGATATCTTTGAAAAAATTATGGAATTGGACATCATTATAAACACAACTATTAAAGGGTGTTTTTAGGGGTTATTTTAGGCTTTGAGAATTTTGTTTATGTTTTGTTGAGTATTGTTGCCCAGAAATATAATTCATCTATTAAAAATAATTGGGATTAACACATGTGGTGTTTCTTATTGAGGAAACCACATCCACCTAGTGACTATGGTTAGTTGCTAGGTGAGTATGGATGGGGACTTTAAACCCAGCACTGCATGAGAGGCAACCCATGGTCTTTCATATGATAATAAATAAATAAATAAATTTTAATTAAATAAATTCTTACTGAAGAATTTAAAATTAGTGATTCATGGGAGTAAACCCATGCTCTATTGTTTACATTTTTGAACTGTTTCGTACTGAATAAAGTGCTACTTTTTTGTCTTCTAGATTCTTTGTCTCTGCTGTATTTTTGTTCCTGGTTTTCATGTTCTGTGTTTTTAGGATGATGCTTCTGTGTAATATAAGGAGTGGAATTCTCATGATAATTTCTGTACAAGAACCTAGTCTGGGAAGTACTTAAACTTTTTTCATTTATTTCTGCTCCTGTTTTTTCTAATAAAATTTGGCTACTCGTCATGCTACCGAAATAAAAATTCTCTATATGTTTAAAATTCATCTCATATTTGAATGAAATTCTGCTATATTTCATTGTTTATATAAAAATATACATGTACTTCACTGCTGGAAACTGAATTTCATTGTTATTAAAATCCTTTTCACAGCTTGAATCTAAGTGTGGGGGAGTACACGATGCTTTTCTGTTGACTCTACTTTAGGGTGGGGTGTTTTTAGCATTCATATATCTACTCTATGTAACATATTATTGAACTAAATCTTTTAAAATGCTTATAACTAGTTCACTGTGCACTTCCAAGTGACATGCTTTGTTTGTACATTACTGGAAGATCTTTTTCACTAGATTTAGAGTTGACGCGTGTACCTCGATATGAACATGTTGTAATTTATTCATTATAGAAAACAGTAATTTATTAACGTCATAGATACTCTTTAAACATTTCATAAACATACATAATTGAAATTCAGTTTTGAACCTTAATTTATTATTGGTTCTTCTCCCATTTGGAAGTCAACATTGGGAAAAATGTTGGGTTTTAAGTGTGGGGGAATTAATGGGGTCAATTCTTTACTATGCTTAACTATGATTTAATGAGATCCCATCAATTATCTTTGTAACATAATTTTTTTTTGTAAAAAATGGTTAAATTTTTTCAAAATTCTTGCATATTTTTAGGCTTTACTCTGTTCTAAAATGGGTCTTGCCTTAGGAAAAGTACGTTGCTGGAAGTTAAGAATTATTTTGATTCTGAAATTACTGATAATGGATGATTGTTGAGTGGACTTTCTTAGTGGTATAATGGAAATTGTAGTTTAGGGATTACATTTGAGAGTGACATGGGTGATCTTTTAATGGAATTGTGATTATAACTCTTGGAAGTGGATGATTGATTTTGAACATAGGCGACTCATTTATTCTTTTAATTATAAAAAGTTATTACCTTAATGAGCGAATGTAAGTGGTTTTTAATATAAATACTTTGAAACTGGAGTAATCTGGACATATGGGATCCCATGGTGAGTCTTTGAGACCTTAGATGTTGGGTTCATTTCGGTTTACTATAATCCCTCTGTACACTCTGAATAAGTGCATTTGCACAATTCTTAGAACATGATATATGGCTTGGGAGAAAATAAAATAAAGTGTTTAGGGTAAAAAATGAGTTCTTTAAGGTGAGGGGAATGATGAACTCCAAATGAATAAGGGGTAAACTGGTTTATATGGGAGTCAGTTTGGTTGTATCATTGAGGTGATTCACAAATTTTTTATTATTATTTTTGGATCCTAGATGAAAAAGTCAAAATATAAAGTTCCAATTAATAAGTTCTTAATTCCACCTGAATTCTACCTTTTTTCATCCATGGGAATTGGACTTGATCCTGGATTGTAGTTGGTCACTAAACAGTACCACATATGAGTCAAGACACTATCATTTCTTGTTGATTCATTGATCTCTTGACTACTAGTGAGTATTTGTTCTAGGAAAGTTTTATATGATAAATTTATTTTCTAAAATCCTATTGACATGTTTTTAAAGTCGTCTATTTATAGTTCTCAACATGTTACATTTTGATCTGAAATATAAATATACCTCTATTTTCAAGTTTAATAAAACATGGTATTTATTGAAGAAAAACAATGTTTAACTGTGGGGGAATTCGATGTGGCCTTAGAAACACATGTTTTGCCACATCTTTTCAATTATTTTTAATAATTTAGTTGGTTATTCTTGGGTTTTTTAATATATATTTAAACATTAGTATTTTTAGAAATAAACTTATCAATCAATCAATTTTTATAATTAATCGTGTATTATAAGCTTTAAAGACACTAATTAATTTCTTGCTTTAATTTTATATACTAACATAATTTTATTTAGATAGTTGTTATTGTTCTGCATAGTTAACAATTTAATAATAATAATCTAATTAATTAATTCTGGATTTGAACATAGATAATGATGTCTTAATATAAAATTCCATGTTTAAAAAAATTAATTAATATAATCTAATTATCAATTTTCTTTCAATAGTTATTTAATTAATAATTAATGTTTTTAAACAAACTAAATTGATTCATGATTTATAATTTAAATTCATAATCCAACCCTACTATTCAAAATTATGATTAATTAATTATCTATATTAGTTAATTTAGTTTGATATAGTAGCATTAATTATATATTGTTTTATAATTGTTTTAATTTTATATTCACTTTTAATAAGTAAATTGTTTCTAAAATAAATATTTATTATATAAATAATTTATGTTATGTGAATTGATGTTATTAGTAATTTAACGTAAGTTTAATTTGTTTTATAAATTTATTAAAGTTTATATTTTAATTAAATTTTCAATTGTTTTAAATATGTTTTAGTTTTTATTATTTATGTTGTTCATATTTTATTTTTGTTTTATTTTATTTATTTACTATGTTTTGTTTCGCAGGTTCATGGTTTCATTCCGGTCAGGGTGTCTCTACACACCGTATCTCTTACTATCTCACTGTAATCCTTTTACGGTGAGACAACCACCTTAATCACTCTTTATAGTCTCACCGAAACCCATGACGCTGTAAGCTTTGCCACCAATTTTTTATAAGGTCTCAACGAAACCCATGAAACAATATATTTTACCACCATTTTTTATACTATCTCACCCTTACCCTTGACACAGTTTCCTCATCTGTCGTAACTCCATCTTCTCAAGGTCTCATCCATTCACCTTGGCACTGTTTCACCCATATCTATTGTCACACCGGTTTACTTCTCTCTTATGGAACTGTTTAATCGTTGACACCATTTCATTACCTCTTACATAGCCTTCTTCCAGTTCATTTCATCCCATTCACCGCAATCCACTCCTTTTCAACTCACACCATCTCCATTCACATTGAAAAAAAATCACAACAAATGGAAAGATTCTATTTTATTTTTCATCCACCATAGTGAAGGATGAAAAATCACTAATTGTAGGAGAGTTTTTAGCCACCATATCTTAGAGAGGAAGTAGCCCCCATTTTTTATTGAGTCTTCCTCTCTTCTACAAGCTCGCTGAAACAAACCCCCTTGTTCCATCATGTCCGTATAAGATCATTCCACACTTATTAAACAAGGACATCCGCTGGACTTACCCGCCACCTAGACGATGAGAGCAAATCAAGATACCTAATCTTCTTGCACTCCTTCTTCAAGCCACGCTATTGGGCCGAAAAAGATACCTATGACCTCTGTTGTGGGATTGGATCTATGATGAGTAAGGATAAATCAGATGCTAGCTGAGTTGGTTTGTCTCCACTAGTTGTGGAGAAATTCCTCGAGTCGATCGCCACACACCAGTCTGAGGAGTGTTCCACCACAACATGCTGAAGGATGGAGTCTCTATTGGTTTGAGATAAGGAGAACAAGGCACTATTATGGCTTGATGGGGAAGCTTCTCAAACCCCAATTTACAATTCTAATGAGATAAAAATGAGGGGGTGATTATATTAAAAGAAAATTTAATATAAAACAAATTGAAAAGATAATGAAAACAATATATTAAACAAATAATCCTAATATAATATATAATAATTTATAAATATATTTATAAATAAATAAATTATAATATAGAATATATGAAATACTAATAATGATTTATAAAATTAAATTACAAGAGATAAAAATTTATAAAAAGAAGTTAAATTTTAATTAATATCAATTTATTAAACACTTAAATTTTATTTCCAAACTGAATAAATATATTAATTAAATTAATAATGTAATTTATATTAATCTAATTTAAGAATTTTATTAATTTATGTTAAATATTTTTTAAAATAACTTAATTGTTAATAATAAAATTAGACCAAAATAATTTTATCAAATATTTAATAGTAAAATATTAACTATAATATTAATAGTTATTCTAGTTGATAATAATTATCAAATTTAGATATTTATTAAATAACTCTAATTACTTTTTAATATGTATTATAACAGTAAAAATTATATAATAACTATAAAATATTAATTAACTTTCATCGAGTTTAAATTATTTCATTTTTTTAACGTGTGAAGGATCATTCAAGAGTCATGTTTAATTCCTGATTCACATAACTTAATCCGCAGGAGTTAGTTACATGAGAAAATATAACATGATGTGCCTGTCGCGAACACACGCACAGATGTATGGTGCAATTGTAAAAGACGAATTCATGTCGGTGAAGACTTCCAATGACAAGTAGGAGATGACATGAGGGTATTAAAATAGAGATGCAGTATAATTTAGAAGAGGACACTCATTCATTCCACGATCACATCAGACGAGAGCGGGGACTCTCATTCACTCGAACAAACACACCCCTGGAGAGCAGATTCAACGTTCATTCATTCCATGACCACATCATAAGAGAGCGGGGACTCTCATTCCGATTCCACACCACACCATTTTTGAGAGTGAGGACTCCTGGGAGATGAGAGAGCAGACATAGATGTGAAAGAGCCCAAGAACAGAGCATCACTAAGGGAGTTCTTTTCCCTTCTTGTACTTAATTTCACAGTACTCTGTAAATGATTTTTTCATTTCTTTAATCAATATGATCAAGGGAAAAATTTTCTTATCTAGGGAATTCAATTTTGTTGGTTAATCATCCAAAAATCATCACTCACATTAAAATTTTTAGAATTATAATTAATCACCGAGATTGAATAATAATTCTCTATTTAGTTTTTTCACAACTTATATGTTTTAAAAATACATAAATTAAAGATCTAATGGTTAGGTAGTTCTTCAGTAAATTTATTGAAGCGTTAATGTCCTTAACTAAGGAAATTTACGATGAGTTTATTTTCCAACTGTTATCATTTTCTAACTATCAGCAGTTTGTCTGATTTCAGAGTGGAGAACTCCTAAAGTCAGTCTTCTGTGTGTCAATCTTCCTAGTGATGGGAGACGTTTCACCATTATTACTTGAGGTGTGATTCAATATAGTGTAGTCGAGAAGATATCCTTTAAACCAGTAGATTGAAATTCTCAAGTATTAAATTTGATCTTCTCCTTCGACCATGATGTATGTTTTATTATTTTATTCTCATAAGCTAGTTTTACTATTTTTCATAGTTCATCAGTATAAAATTAATTGATTTAGTCTCTTTTCTTATAGGAAAAGAAAAAAAAAATTGAAAATTAAAGAAAACTATAATGATATTTTCTTCATTGCTGACAACGGTGAGTTTTTTAGTTCTAAACCCATATAATTCACTCACCTTCCCTCTCTTTGGATTGACCTTACACCACTATGCTAGTGTAGGAGTAATTAATTTTATTCTGAGGGCTATGATGACATCCAGCTTGTTCACTGGTAATTAAAAATTATTAGTAAAAATTATCAATAATTATTAATAATTTTTGGTAATTAGTATAAATATTTATAATATTGTGTATATATGTTTATGTGTTTTAAAAAATACTATAAATAAGTAAATAATATGATAATTTATTATAATATGATAGAAAAAAATATTTTATTATCTTATCTTTTTGGGATAATGTTTTTATTATATCATATTATACAAAAAACTAATTATTTTATATTTTTTAGATAAATATGACAAAAGAAAGACATCAATAATCATTATATGATGATTTCATTGGGATAAATATGTGTATGATTCCAAAAAATTATGGGTTAAATCTTGTATATATTGAGGTTGTTGAAGCATTATTATACATTGAATCATCAAAACCACAATTTGTATCAGAAAATACAGTTATGATTCATTGTAAAAAATGTTCCCGGATGAAGTTTTACACATTTTAATATATTGGGGAAATTTATTGTGTTATTATTTTAATAAAATTACATTTATTGGTATCAATGTGGTGACTACAGTTCTAGATAAGATACTAAATATTTGGTTCCGGATCCATCACAGTTTCAACAGTTAGTACATGATGTGGTAGATATGTCTTTTCAACAGGATAAAATTAATGATGATATTAATTTAAATCTTAAGTTGAAAATGTATCATTATTATGAGTTATTTAGTTCCACTGATGATTCCATATATCCTATATTCAAAATAATAAAACCGGAAAAATTATCTAAATTTATAGTGACTAAATCAGATATTGGAATTTCAATTAGCTATTTTGATTAGATATTTTATTTTGTGAAAACCAATTAAATTAAGTAAATGATTTTTGTAAAAATATCTATTAGATAAAGAGGTTGGTTCGTAATTTGGGATTTGGTTATCAAAAGATTCATGCATGTTCAAATGCTTGCATTTGACGTTATGCTGATAATGAGTCATTGAATTTTAGTCTCACATGTTGACAATCGAGTTATAAAGAGGCTCAACAAGGGATGTATAGATTGATTCCCATAAAAAAATTGTGATATTTTCTATTTACACACAAATTGTAGTATTTATTTATGTCACAGAACATATTGGTTGTCATGTCATGGTAAAAAATCAAAAATAAAACTAGTAAAACCTTGAATAATCCCTCTGATGGTGATTCATGGAATCATTTTGACCATGTGAATCAGTCTTTTTCGTTAGAATCTTGACAACTACTATTGGTTCTTTCTACATATAGTATTTTTCCATTTGTTTATTATAGTAGTTAGTATTCATGTGGTCTTGCCTTTATAACTACATGAAATTTACCTCCTTGTATGTTAATGAGGAGACAATATATCTCTTTTACCTTACTAATTATAGGACATCTGAAAGATAATATTGATTTTTATTGAAACTATTGATTGATGAGTTAAATTCATTATGAAGTAATGGTGGCAGTACATTTAATGTTGATTTAAAAGAAATTATTGCATAAAGATGCACTGATGTAGAAAATTAGTCACTTCCCATAAAATGGAATGTTATATATAAAAGAAATGGTTCAAAATCAATTCTGTATTGTATGAGGGAAAACGATGTTTTTAAGCTCATAAATTAAAAAAACCCAATTTCATCGACTATCATCATAGATTGCTTCCAACTGATCATGAATTTTGGAGGAACAAATATCATTTCAAAAGAGGCATACTTTAAAGAGATAGACCTCCAATACTGATCTCAATTATAGAGGAAAAATCAATTGTCTCTTTATTACATCCCATTACATTTGGTCAAAAAAATAAACCCATAGAAAAATGATGGCCTTTAGAAAGAACACAATTGGTTAAAAGAGAGCCTTTTTTGAGATCTAACATATTGATCTGATTTGTTGGCCTATGACATATTCCATGTCATTAAACTTGAGAAGAACTATTTTGATAAATTATTTATTATTATTTCGATACACCAGTTAAGACAAATGATAATTTAAAAGGCACCATAAGATCTTAACCAATTTTTTTTGTGACTATAACATGAACTGTTAGAAATTGTATGATTGTAGAAGTTAGTAAATCTAAAATTAGCTTATAAAAACTCCAAATAGAAGTTATTATTATTTTTTTAGTGGATTTCATATTGCAGACATCCAGATGGTTTTCCATCTAATTTACGATGATGTTTCAGAAATAGTCATATTACCATATTAAAATGTCATGACTATCTTGTTATAATCGAAATACTTCTATAGATTGGATTAGGATGGTTATTGAATTCTATGATTTGGGATGTGCTAATATACATATAATTTTTTTTCAAGACTTTTGTGTAGATAAAAATGACTAAAATTCTTGAAGAAGACTACAATAATTTGTTTTAATATTATATAAACTAGAAGAAAAAATAAGCACGATGGTTATTTTCGACTCAATTGAAATTTTGATATTAAATTTTTCGCATGAAGAAAATTGTAGAGATTCGGTAAATTTTTGATGGATGTTTCCTTTCGAGAGATTCATGTAGAAATTAAAGAATCAATTATGTAACAAAGCATCAGTTGAAGGATTAGTGGTAGAAACTTATTTTCAAGAGGAAATTTTTTTTTTCTTACCTCATTACATTTAATATGAATATCCCTCAAAACACAATCAGTTGGGCCATAATGAGATTAATGATAATGATCAAATGAGAAATCAATTATCATTTTTCAACAATACTGATCATGGATTTAGTGTTGTTTATGAATGATGACTTTGAGATGATGAACATCACATAGATCGTACATGTGTTCTGCTAAAATATGACGAAATGACTCCATTCTTATAGTGATTGATATTATCCATTATTCAATAATTTTTTTGATTGTAAATTAATTTTATTATGGTTATAAGATAAACATATCATGAACCAACTTCCACAAATTACAACATCTTATCTTGAAGGAAATAAGACAAAATATTTCTTAGTATATTCATAATTTGGTACCATAATATAATTTTTAACATAAAAAATCATTTTTTTGTCAGTTATATAAATAATTATTTTAAAAATTTTCAAAAATATCAACATACTGGAATTTTTTTAAAGAAATTTTCTGTATTGAGTAACAGACCATAAAAAATGTATACATATTATAAGGCATTTTTGGTGAATGGTATTCGATTTTGATACACGGGAAAATAGGGAATCCAAAAAACAATGAATAGAGGTCTTTTCTAGAGAGTATGTCATCATTGAAAATTAAAAATTGACTTTTAAAACATGATGGATAAAATTATTTAAGGGTGTTATCTAGGAAAACATTACATAATGATTTTTAAATTCTAGTTAATGGATATTGAGAGAGGATTTCTTGTTCATCGAACCCATTAAATCATTGATATTAAATACTAAATTATTCTTGTAGTAAATGAACCATTTTATTGTCTAATATGGAACATCTAATTTATTATACAAAATATTATCCCACTTTAATTGAGTTAAGCAATTAGTAGAGCATAATTAAAATTAAATCTCTGGAAAATTAGTCTAGTCAAAGTGAATGTGGGTCCACTAAAATTTAAAGAATTGAAAATTTGAAAGAGACTGAACCAAATCCATATTTTTTATGAAGTGACACAAATATCAATGATGACACACCACAGTTAAGGCCTAATGTGATGATGACTATATTTATGTTACAAATGAATTTGAAATGACATGAGATGATGAAACTGAAACTCTAGTGGAAATTGATACCGCCGATGTGGAATGTGATGTCATTGAAATTTTCAGATATAAATATGAGGTTGAATATGAACATTGATACAGTTATATGTTTATAAAAAAATATTATATAATCCATATATATTATGTTTTTTTCAAGTTTTTCTCTATCATTAGTAATATTGTGTTTCATGTGGATAAGGATATGTATTTTCTGTTGGAAGAAGCTAATCAAGCTTTTGGAGAGAAGGATATTTTAGCATATGACCTTCATAATACTTGTCATTAATGGGGGGGATTATAGGGGGCCCAGTCATGCATGGTTGATAATTCTTAACCCTCTCTCAGAGGGACGTCCATGTCTCGGGATCTATCCATGCATACCGAGGTATGTTTATCTATTTATTGTAGTTAGTTTTTAATAATTTATTTATATAGTAAATGTTTGATTATTTTTTATTTTTTCACATCTTTATGCATATATCTAGATTATAGAGGAGCACTATATTGCATGATTCTTTTTTTAAGCATGGGTCTCATGGGATCTGATTCTCATTGATGTGCCGCACAACATGTTTGATCATTGGTTGGTATGTAAATAAATAATATTTATATTGAAATTAATTTAACTAATAACATGATATTAAAAATTATTTTTAGGTTTTATAGAATCCCATCAATGAGAGAATGCATGAAGATATCTATAAGGCAAGGAAAGGGAATTATGCATCAGCATTATAGTTTGTTTTTTAATAATTTGAGAGGGAAAGCAATGGAGAAAGAATGAGTGATGGAGTATGGTGAGTCTTGTCATACTAATCGACATGATTACATTTCATCTAATATTTGGGATGTATTATGATAATACTGGATAGGTGGTCGTTTTTAGAGAATATCATTGATTGATTGACGAAATTAGGGGAGACACGAAGTGACACATCATGCTGATAGTCGTGCATTTAGTATTCATAAAGAGAATATGGTGAATACTTTATTAAATAAATTATATTTCATTAACTGTAAATATTTTATTTTATGTTCATATAGGTAATCTAATAGCTCGATATTACTATGTTCCTCATTTATAGGACGATGTATAGTTATCAGACTACTAAAAAGATTAGAGGTCCTCGCCAGCATTAGATTTTAGTCAGTATATTTTCTTTTTCGAGTATAAAATTTAACTTCAAATAAAATTTTAACTATTTTAATTTTGTATGCAATTGATGGATTCATATTTATCCACAACATCTCAAACACAGATTAATAGTTAGGTCATGACCGATACACAGACCAGTTCCCACCTATTTGATGAGTCATCATGGATTAAGGTGACCCTATTTGTCTCCAAGAAAGGAAGAGTTATTGGTATCATCTCTAGATTAACACATTTGTATTATTATGGAAGCACTGTGAGGTCAGCGTCCATCTTGAGAGAAGATATTAGGGATTCATCATCATCTACAGCACAATATCTGGAGCACCTGTGAGCTCAGAGTGAGTTTATAGAGAATATGCCTAAGGAGAAGGAGTAGACGCATCAATGGTGGTAGAGGAAAACATATGATATCAAATGAATGGAGCAGCAACAGAAGATGCCAGAAGAGATGCATCGATGGTGGTGGTAGTAGCAGCATGAGTAGTTGGAGTACATACGATGTCTAAATCATGGATTAGGGATGGAGTTCCCCCCACCTTCTCCTATAGCTCCTCCAAACGAATATACCCCTCAATGATCTATTTGTATTTTATGATAAAGCATTTTAATTTAAATTTTGTTTATAATATTAATTATCTACATTCTTATATAGTTAATTCTCCATATTATTGAAAATAATATATTTTCTATTTATTTTGTTTAATTTTTATTATTTTATTAATTATAATTTTCTATTATTTTTTAATATTTTTAGTGAATATTGAGTTTCTCATTATTTTATAAATTTTTATTATATTAATATTAATAATAATATTATTTCCTCAATTTTAATAGTAACAATATGATTATGTTATCATTATCATTATTATTATATGAATAATATTTTATTATTTTTTAATTTATTTTATTTTACTATTATTAATATTAATATTTAAATTAAAATTTTGTTACTATTATTTTCTATTTTTTTTTTATTTTTCTTACACTTTTTGTAATGACCCATAGAAAAAATTGTTTTTAAAACATAGCAAGGCTTTTGTGATGGGTCCACCACCCAATCTCTAATACTATTTGTGACGGGCCAACATAATAATGTATTTGTAACCAACTAGGAAAACATTTGTTACAGATACTACCCCCATCACAAATGGATTATTTTTGTGATAGATCATTGTATTAAACTTTTTTAGCAATACCCTTTTCTTCAAATGGGTAATATACAACAGTCCCTATTGAAAAAGGGTGTTTTTTATTGTATCCCATTGTAAATCCCCATCACAAATAGAAATTTTTCGAGTAGTTAATTTCTACTTATTAGAGTGTAACACATTGGTAGAATATATACAATCAGTAAAATAAGTAGCAAATAAATCATATAATAGATAAACAACAACAAATATATATATATATATATATATTAAATAAGTAATATCATATACAGTGATTATCATTACATTTATCTATAGAGAATCCAAAATAGGTATACTTGGTTGGTGGACAATACATGTAACAAAATACCAAAAAATAAAAAATGTTATTCCAGCTAGAATCACTAGCCTCACCTCAATCACGATCTCCACTTCTAAGAAGCAGTAATAAAAAACATATAGCCGAGAACGTTCCCTTATCCATACCTATAGTAATTTAATCTTCTCTGGTACTAATGGACGCTCGAGTATTTTGGGGAAAAATTCTAATATGCCACAACTAATGGTGTCTAATTCCATCAAGTCTAGGAATATATAATAATAAAATTGCGTGAATAGTAAGAAAACATGTAAGGTATGTGTTATATGTAAAACACCTATAATAAATTTAGGATCACATGGACACGTGTTCTAATATACCTTCTTTATCCTTAGATGAAAATTATTTAAAAAAAAATATATCATGTATCAATTTTATAATTTTGTGTTGGGAACATTTGTGTACACCAGTGTCCCATATAATGATATATGATCATGAGATTCCTAACCAATCCATCAATATGTTGTATGTCTCTGACCGAATATATGATTGTTCTTTTGTTAGGTAGATGCAGCATATAAACCATTTCATTAGTTATTCAATTAATAACCACATCCCTTCACTGGAATCTCTTATTTAGAATCTAGGTATCGGATTAGAATAGCATGAACCAAGTTCTATACAAACCAATTCTAGGAATTCTTAATTTTAATAATGGTATCTATCATAGTGTGTTATAACATCATTACCATTTGGGTTTGTCATTGGCGGTCTACTATGGGAGCCCAAGTCTCACTCCTCGAATATATATATAATATACACTCTATATCGATCCTTGTTATAGCATATGTATTCCAAGTATCACTCAATCATATAATAGTCAGTCCCCAATGTCTATCAACAGAATCCCACTAGGGAGTCCATTTGCCACATGGGAAAATGTACGGAAATATTAGAATGATTTTTTCAATGTAATTTGAATATGACCTCTTATATAACCCACCTAATATTGTAATAAATAAATAAATATCATTTAAATATTTATAATCACATCACTATGATCATTAATAAAACCACACATCATAAGGTGGTTCAAAGTAAGTGAAAATCGTTGAAGTCGTATTCTCTTAATTATCTCACATGGCATATCAACTTAAGAAGCAATCAATTGATAAGAAAAATAAATATTTGGCCATATCCTAGGGAAATATTCATTCATTCCTTCAAATTAATCAATTTATTTTATAAATCAAATTACAATTCAATTTATCATATAATATCCCTTGGAATGTGGATGTGGAAGACATAAAATTTTATCAATAAATATAGTTCCCATGTTGGTCTAATTAATTACTCAATGAACCAAATTGGTGGTTCCAATCCAAGGTTCATAACACTTAATCATGTATAAATATTCTTGTTAATTACATTTTCCATACCTACAAATTCTATTTAGGGAATAAATCTAGTTTCAATTGGGTTTTCCAAAAAATCGGGCACACGGAACAACTATATATAAAAAAATACTCAAATTTAAGGGAGAATAATGATATCACCTACCATTTTTTTATAGTAGAGTGATTGTATAGTATACTCTCTGGATGTGACATAGATCAAGGGAAAAAATAATGGATAGACACCCTAAAAATTGGGAATATAATCATTCACCTAGATATGAAAACTAATACTTAGACAAAAGAAGAACGGTATAAAAGAATAGAGTACTTACCATTGTGGATCTAAAAATATGAATGGATTTCAATTAAATGTGCGGATGGTGAACATATCCTAAATCATAGATTAGTATTAAAAATGTAGCTTTATTTGGGATGTTATCAAATGAATGATAACTAAAATAAGGTTTCTGTTTTAAATGTATTTGAAGAGAAATGTACTCAGTTTGCCTCAAAATACTAGCTTGTACGTTTAATGAAACCATGCACAAAATGTGAGATTAACTCTATTAAAAAACTATAGGTTTCTTATATTATCATGTGCATATATCCACAAGGTTTCCTCAATCCATATATCTGGTAACTACACTTTGTCTAGCCTCAAACATTTAGTGGTAAACGTGACACCTGCCCTTCATGGATTCTTCTAATTGTGTGCTATGTCCTTTTCTTCTAAAAAGCTAATCACCGGGCTGAAAAAAATCCCGAGCTACCCTCATACACTCATCACCTGAATTTTTTTTCACATTTGGCCATTATTATTCATTCGAACAAAAAATTTACTAGAAGAGAAAGAGTCTGTATCTAAATAAAAAACTACATTTTTTTCATGGGGGATGTCTTAAAATCATGAGTGGGTAAATAGTATCTTAATTTATTATGGGTGTTCAGATGGATATCACATGGTATACCAAACCATGAACCAAACATGAAGATAAAACTATCTCATGACATGACCCTTTACATTTTTATGGCCACATAGTTACCCAAACTTTGAACTACCCAATCTTCCTCAGCTAATCCAAGATACGCATCTATCACACTTAGTTTACAAGGATTTTCAAACAATATTCCAATCATGACCAACAATCAGAATTCTATATTATATATTTTTATAGTTTCCATACAATAATTAATTAAAAATCCATCATAGCCCTTTGTAATCACCCCATTCACAATTTACTTGCACAATTTCCCCTTACCAGTTTGTAATCATGTGAAATGTAAAAATCCATTCGAGAAACCCAAACATAAAAGAAACTTCCTATATATATGAAATAAAAATAAATCACATTATAGGATTCAATATATATAAATAACACATCATTTAGAATCTCTAAATCCTATAATTTCAATCTAAATCCATGTTATAAAAATCACCCCAACTCCAAATCCAAAAATTCTAGTTCTATTTTTTATTTTTAACCCTAAAAGGCATCCAATTTTACATTATAAATAAATTGTAAGAAAATTAGAATAATAAAAAAGAAAATATATTAAAAACATCACCTCAAAAAACTAGTTCTGAAGAATATGTAGTAGTATGTTGAGTGAAAATCTCTATATTCTCATTCAATAAAGGCGTCATGGATAAAGGGAACTATTTTTCATCAAAACTAAATTCCTTGAATGTCATAGCATATAAGAAAAGAGTAGATATTGGAACACTAACAAATCCATAACATCTAATTTTTGTAGTTAGTTATATAAAATATGCTTAATTATTACCATATATCACAAAGGATTCCAAATTCTGAAATTATCCTATTCCACTTTTCCTTTCTATCTATTACACCATCATAAAAATATATGATAAAAGATATTAACCATTACAATAAAACACTTATCAGTTGAGGGGGTATGAAAATATCTATTCCATCACGAGTACCATTGATAAATAATATGAAATATTTATTTCATGAAACACATGAAACATTATAGTAATTATAGTGAATGATTATGGGATAAAGGTAAAATGGGGGGATTCAAACTGTTATGGAGGATCCCACAACATACATATTAACTCTATACAAGAGATACATAACACATATATAAAGGGCCCCATTCATCAAGAATGAGTTATGTGATATCTATCATCTCTTTTTTTATGCATTATAACCCACTCCATTAGTACAAGGATAAATTAGTATCCCTCAATGTGGAAGTTGTAGAAAATCTTCACCCTAATAAATCAACACATCTATTGTGTGTTGATAACCCTATGAAAAATTAAATCATAATAGAAAAATAATTTCCCAACCAAATGAATATAAATTAGATAAATACCAATGTTGAAATTCCCCTATTCATTATATTTTATTATCCTTAAAAAAACGTTATTTTTTATACCATAAATCACATGAAACACTAAGCATAAAAAACATGAAATAATATTATTTAAATATGGTTTTTATAAATCATAAATTAGGTTGGAAGGTATGAATATGAAAAGAAATATTATAAATTGATTTATAGATGTTTTTTATATTTATAAATTTGTGATTAATGCATGATAAATTAGTACTCATTTTTTTTATTAATTTCATCTTATGTATCACGAATCAATTTTCTTCGAAAATTGTATTTATTAATATCAATAAAATGATATTATATATAATTACATCAAAATGTTAAAATTTTATTAATTAATATGGAATTTTTTTTAAATAATAATTTTAAAACATCCTTTGTAATAATTTTTGATATTTTTGAGAAAATATTTACTTTTAGGCGGATGATGTAAAATAATGGTGTAATAGAACTATCACTTTTACGAAAATTTAATGATTTAAGAATAAATTTACAGTTTTAAACCCCTTTTCATATAAAATATATATTAATTAGATTAATATAATTCAGATTTAAATATAATTTTTTACTAATAAATATATTCTAATCATTTTTGGAATATATATAATGTTTCTTTCGAATTAAAAAAGTATTTGTAGTTATCTTTTAATCAATTTTTTAAAAGGTTTTGTTTAATTTTGTTTCTTTAATATAAATAATTATGCATTAGTTTATAAAAAATAATATTATTTATAATTAAGGAATTTAATTTATTTTTAAAAAATTATTTTTTTAGGTAAATAAATTTTTTATTGAAAATTATTCTTCATCATGTTTTATGGGAATAATTTAAATTTACATCTTCAAATGATATAAAAAAAATTTAACTTATGGAAACCCAATTTGGAATAAATAATTACATATTTTTTAATGAGTCCACTTTCATTTTTAGTCATTATAAATAGTGACTTCGGTAAAAAACAATGTCCCTTATCATGGTAAGATTTAAAAGAGGATAAGTAATGAAATCAAAAATGGTTAGGGTTAAACAATCTAAACAATTGTATTAATCTTATTTTCTATTTATATTTTTACACAATATCAAACTTTATTTTAATATTATCAATTTTTGATCCATTTTCTTATGTAATACACTATTATATAATAATAGTTTGTAAAATTCCCAATGTATATTCTCCGATTAATATAAATGTACACAACCTCATATCTGTTATCCACACATCAAGATCTGATAATCTCATATAATCAAAGAAAAAATAAATTTCCTACATCCTTTTAAATTATATATATGTTATGATTTTATCATAATACCAATATAAAATAATGAATAAAAAATATATAATATAATGATATTTTAATTTTATTATTGAACAACCATTTTCTACATCCATTCCATATAATGAAAAATGAAAACATGTCTTGGGAATAAGTGCATCCGACCATCTCCACAAAGTAGTGTAATAATTGTAACATCACCACATTACATGTATTGATATAAAAAATTGTATATATTAATATATACTATATTTATATAATTCTTATAATTCTTAAAATATAATATATCAATTAACATCATACCTTGAATCCTATTAGGTATGATTACTTTATTCTTGTGTACATGTGAATTATCATAACCCCAAACCGATTTTATTAATTTTTCATTTTGATTGTATTGATGATTCTAAATATATATATATATATATAAATAATTTATATGATATTTATTTCATGTTTAAAAATTTTGAAACAATGGAAGCATGATAAAATGAAAGTAGAAAATATACTGAGCTGAAAATTACATATAAATGAAACAGTTAACAATAAAATTGAATATTTCAATAATGAATTACGAATAAATGCATGTTTAAATGTAAAAATTAGATCATATATGATATTATATGTTTTTATATTTATCTATAATTTTATTATAATAAATATAAACTAATTATAAAAGATTTTAAAATAACTTAAGAGGAATGTTTAACTTCAGTCATGGGATTTCAGTTACAATTTTATTTTATATTGGGATTATTTATTTTAATATTTTATGTTGAGGATATTATATGATCCTAACCTATTATGCATAAAAAAATTCATATCTTCTAGTTATATAATTTTTTTTAAATGTTTATAATTCAATTATTATTATTATTTTATCACGAATAAACCTTTATGTTAATTTTTGTGTCATTCTATTAATTTTTTTTAAGGTTTTACATCAAACTCTTTTTTTACAAGCCAGAATATTATTTAGAATGATTCATGAATATTGATATAATTTTAAAATATTTTTTAATTTAATTTTACTCATCAGTTTATTTATATAAAAATCTATAAAATGAATCTTTATATCATTTTCTGAATGAGGTAAATTTCACCAAATGTGTGAACAAAATATTTGTGTTTCCATATAATAGACTAATATCTATTCCCACTATCTTGAATAATATTTACTTTCAACAATGCTTTATAATTTTACGTTGTAATATTCAATAAAAATATTTTCCTCAATATTTTTTTTATTTTTTTATTATTATGTCAATAATAATATAGTATTTATTTAATGGAATGAAAATAATTTAAAAAATTTAAATACAACACTATTCTTACATATATTTATAAGGATGTTATCTTAAATTTGTTTCTTAAAGTTTATTTTTTAAATTCATGTTTTTAATAAAAAATGATTATTTTGGAAGAAGTTATATTCTTCCATTGTATTTTTCTAAAAAAAGCTTATACTTTATTCTGGGAACCTTCACATTGTTGTGATAATGTTCTCGGTTACTCTCAATTATTCAATAATCATGATTATTATACTTCTTTTATAAATTCATTATATTATGAAAAAATTAAGAATCATTAAAATAACTTTTATAATATTTCAACCATATACCATTTATATATATGATATAATTTTAATGAAACATATAAGGTATTTAAATTAATTGGGATATATTAGTGTTATTTAATCTTAATTTATTATTTATAATTGTGTACTTGTAAATTATTTTGAGAATAAAATATATTACTCATTCAAAATATGACTAATTCATATGACATGAAAGTGAATGGTGGGGCTCATTTATAGATTTCACCCAAATACATCGATAATTATTAAGGTAAAAAATAGAAATAATTCCATATTATATTGGTATCTGGTTATAAGATTCCAATTTTTTTATATTGTTGTCTTTTTTGAGAGGACATGATAATAAGATTTATGGCATATTTTCTGAGAGTCCTTCATATATATTTATATTTATATAAATTTTATTAATTATGAATTTAGTATAAATTATCATTGTGAAGTGTATGATGATATTACAAATGGATTTCCATTTAAAACATGTTGTTGAATAAATGGATTTTTTTTCATTATCCAATATTTAATATTACTTAGGACATATTTTCCCATGATATTTTTTTATATGTAACCTTTACCGAACATATGATATCACCATTTATTACTTCTACTAGGATATGAAGAAGGATATTATAAATGACTTAATGGATTGAATAATATTTCTTATGCTTCGTTTTTTATATTTCCAATTTATCGTGATAAATGTATATGTATCATCTCTTACAAGATTATAAATCTAGTTTTTATTTGTTGATTTTATTACTTATATATTATACCAATATATTAATTAATATCCAACAATGGGTTACAATAGTTTTTATGTAGCTTATATTTCTCAGGAATTCCCTCATATAGGGAAGAAAAATACTCCATTGTGATCTATATAAGAAAAGAAATTGTTTGAGATGCTTAATTATAAAAAATATGAATGAGGTAAACTATTGGTTTTTAATTAAATAATAGATTATATGTATTACATGATGTGACCCAGGGCATATTATCTGAGTTAAAATAATTTGACACATATAGTTCATCACATTTTCACCTTAAAGTATAATTTATGTCTCTCCAAATATATCATCAATCTAGTATCTCAATAAAAATGTATAACTAGAGAAATATTCGATATAAATAATAATACTATTTTAATTATTCAATAAATATAATATATATATATATATATAAATTAATAATATATGATCTTAGATAATTATTTCATGTAGGAAATTTTTTTTCGGTCCATCCACAAGATAAAATCTCTTCAATCAGAAACCTCCTCATCCCCCTATCCATTTGTTACCCATTATCCAAGCACCACTACGTCCCATGAATCACTAACTACATGATTTATTCTAACATTATACATAATTGTCTAGCCTGAACATTTTTTACTTTCTACCTATATCAATAACCATGTTAAACTCTAATGTGATGTTTGTAATTTTCTCAAGCCAGATGGCTCACATTATCCACCTCTACTAATGTTGATCCACTCACAGTGGCTTCCATTGATAATTTAATCAACTTCCACAATCATGTGTTGTAAATTTGAGCTACCTTATCTTAATAAATGTTCCATAGATATAAAATCCTTGCAAAGAGTCACTAATAATTTCTCCACATCCTTAGTACAAACTGTATAAAATGGTTCTTCCACCATTATTCTATAATTGAAGTGAAACAAAAAAAATTTGATATAATCATGAGTTATAGTGATTGGTGGTTTGTTAGAAAATCCAATACAAAATCTCACCAACATATGTTGATGAATATTGAGAAATAATATCTATAAAACATGAAGAATGATGGGAAATATACAATTAAAAAATGTTATTAATCATTAGTAAAAATAAATGTTGCATTAAAAAAATAGATATGAAACAATACATTAAATTAGTTAGTAATATATAAATATATATCTCTTTTAGATGTTTTATAAAGTACCAAAAGAAGAATATTAAATATAATTCTATGTTGAATAAATTCCCCCAAAAAATATTCCATTATTATTTTATTTAATAATTATGTTTAAAATTACCAAATTTAGACCATCATCATGGTAATTAGTTACAAATAATAGAAGAAGGAATAATGTGGAACATAACATAATAATAAAAGAACATTCATGAAATACCAGTACCAATAATGATGATCAGATCCATGTTAGGATATGTCTTAAATAAAGATTATGAATTCCATTAAAGGATTTCATTCCAAAGTCCTTTATTGACTCCTCCAAGATCTATCCAAGTATGATATCATTTTTCTCTTCAATATAAATCTATTGGAATTAAAAATAAATAGGTCTCATAGTTATCCCCTTTGATTAGTTTGAAATAATTTCTAAATTAAATTCATCAAATAGATATAGGGATATATTGACACCTATATGATTTATTTATTGTATTAATAATTTCCATTTTTATATATTTTTTTCAATAATAATAAGTCCTCAATAATAGAACTATAGTTTGAGTGGATAACAATAAAATATTATGGGAAACCCCACATTCATGATACTGTTATGGTGTATAATTTTCTACATGATCCTATGTTTATAATGAATGCCAAAAATTCACTAGAATACACACAAATTTCATAAAAATAAAATTTTTATGCATAATATATTTCATTAAGTACCCTCTATTCTCAAAATTATGTGTGGGGTCAACCAATGAATAAATACCACTCTTAGGGGTCTGAGGATCCATCATATGAATTTTTATAGGTAATGTACAAGGATAAATTTACTACATTACACTTATAACTGTATTTAGACTATAGAACCCAAAATTGATCATGATAACCATATTATACACATCCTTCTAACAGAAATTATTTTATATCCAAAAAAGGATGTTTTAAGAGGTTATAACCAAGTAAAATAATGAAAAATACTAACAAAAATAATGAACTAACACATGAATCTCTATTTTCTTCATGGGTCTAACACTAAGGAGTCATAAAACACCACCAAAATCGACCGTAAAAACCATATTATTCCAGCTAAATTTTTTTAAATTCTTGTAACTCCTTGTACCTTATCATTAAAGATAACTAATTATGGTTTTCTTATGTGAAAAACCCATCTCAACTCACCAAAAATTTGGAGCCTTCAAATATTTCCGCACATACACTGGATTGGTTTCTAATTAGATAGATCCCATGGTTCCACATTAGTTACTCCACCGCCATATTCATCCAAAAAGTTATCGTGTTCTAGTATAACATGGTCATATTATAAGAAAAAATGGTTCTTTTATACAAAAATAGTAATTAAAACTCAACAACACTCATCAACACCATGATCTCTTATAGGATTTCATACATGTTTGAAAACTAACTAGTAGTACTATAATATCTATACCATAAAAAATAAGATTGAGATTTTCAATAATAAAAACAAACTCAAAAATATAATTAAAATGCAACACTACATATCAGGTTGACCAATCCACCAGGGCCATAAGAAAATTGTATACTACCTTTATATAAACCTATAATATCCACTTCAGAACACTATATAACACCTACACGAGTAAAAAAATCTGAAATGTGTTGAGAAAATATTGACCTAATTTTCATATAATGAGTTTTTATATTATGGGTACACCCATTAATATACTATATTCATTCCACTATAATGGTTCCACTCCACTGTGGTAGTTTGGAATCATGACTATTAAACAATAGGTTTAATACAAACATTTTGGGAAGAAACCCATAAACTAAAAAAATGAATAGTGTTCTCATATTAAATAAAAAAATCATGTTATATCACCAAATAACCTCAACTAACATAAAACACTGATTCAGTTTCACTATCTCGGTCCACCACAAAAGTGAAGTGTTTGGGTATAAAACTATATATCTTATATGGGGAACATATCCATTTTTATGAGGAACTCCACAACTGAAAGGTATTATTCTCATAACACCCTAAGCTTCCACGATACGTTTCCCTTTGAATAATGTAATAGCTTGCGTTGTACGCAACATCAAGATTCTAAACACTCTGACCAATCAAACTATCCATTATGAATATCAATACCCATTTTTTGAAATTATATAAATTTTATTTTTCGAAATGGACATCATTTTTAAATTCAGAATATAAAAATTTTCTTAGGGTGAATTTTTTTTTAATTTTATAAAACCTTTCAATTTTTGATAAATAGTGGAAAAAACTAAGTTATTGTTTAAAACTGAATTTTTATTTAAAAAACTATTTATTTTATTTAAATTTATTTTAGGTCAGAATAGATAAATAATAACTATATAATTTCAATTTAATTAATTGGAGCCATTTTATAATATTTTTTGATAAATAAAAACTTTAAATAACTTTTTACCGTCTTTTACACACCTTTTAGGAGCATTATCAAATTTGCATAAAACATAATTTTACCACTTATGTGTGTTGAAATTCAAAAATCTGAGAGACACAGTTAATATTAGTATGTAAAATGTGGTTCAATAAGATGAAAATATTTTTTAGTGAATAGTAAATTTTGACTTTTATTTCCCACGGTTAAAAGTTAATAGGGTAATTAAGGGTACAAATGATATCATAATTACCTTAACACATGTCCTAATTTTATTGGATTTGTATAATTCGTCAAAAAACAATCTTTTTAATAAAATATGATCCTGTTTGGTCCACAAAGATTAGATTATGACATTTATTATTATTTTAGTTAAAGAAGGGTTAAAATAGTTAAACTCAATGTTTAATAACAAAACCCTTATTAATATCGGGTTACAAATAACAGAAATTCGAATATAAATATTCATTGGAAATATAAATTGGTTTCCTATATAATCGTATTATATTATTAATTTTTAGACATTTATAATCTAATTTATTTATGACATAATGATGTTGCAGTAATTACCTTATTAATAAAATATTAAAATAAATGATATTATAAATATCCAAATAAATTTAATTTGATACTTTTTTATGACAGAGATTAATTTTATAGGTTAATATGACATGATAGGGTTGATTAAATATATTTTTTTCAAACTAATCATCTTGTTATGATTTTTACAAAAACCAAATACTAAATAATATCAAAATTGACATAATAGAGTTTTAAAAAAATATTATTTTATTAGTTGATATAATATTTATAAAAATTTAAGGTCTGAAAAAAAGACAAATATATGGGTATATATGTCTATAATGAACCACTTTGGGTTTTCGTGGCTTTTTAAAGTGATTTTATTAACCACATAATATAAAAATACAATGATACTTGGTAAATGAATTTTTTTTATCTAAGAGTTAAATACATAAGATAATGTTAATATGGTGACCTAAACTGGTCCAACACGTATTGGTTGAGAGGATATCGACACATCCCCACCTTATAATCTTTATAAATCATTTTTAGCCACTATAAAATGAAAATTATTTTATTAAAAAATAATATTTCACGATTTTTCTAAAGTTACCCTCACCTCTCTTATAAAAGGTTACATCCCCTTCTGTTAATTTCACACCCCAAAGCATTTTTCCACAACCAAAACCTACCCATATATCACCTAAAAATTTTTACCTTCATCTTAGAGGCCATATATTTATCATAAATTCATCTTAAATATCCATTATGATCAAATCAAAAGGAAGAACATGAAAAAGAGGTAAATATTTCATCACCTCTTTCATGTTATTATTTTCTTCCACTTGCACTTTCTTTTTTTATATTATAAAATAATTACTCTAGTATCTTCTATGTACATTAGTGTTATTAAAATCGTAAAACCATATTAATTTTTCTATCCATCAAATGAATGAAAAAGTCACCATACGTGTGTACGTACGACTTATTGTCTCCACGTCGTGGGGTTGTTTGTTAATTGAACACTACAAAATTTGGATGGATATAATAATGAGTATAAATGATGTAAATAATAAATATAACATATAATTTATTCGTTATATATGTTATTTCTTCCAATTTCGTATTATTTAACCATCAATGTAATGATATTGTCGCTCTGGCATACATATGGATTACCGTCTCCACAAACACGGTGAGACTCAATCCCCATCATAATAATTAAAGAATAAAGTTAATTTTATTATTAAAAATATTGTTTTTGAACAAAATATAATTCTATATATGAATGAAATACATCCTATTAAAAACAAAAATGGCTTACATAATTTTGAATATATAGGAAAATGAATCAATTAACACACTAAATGATGATACTATTGTTATATTATTAACAAAGCAACATTTGAAGATCATATATGATATCATATTTATGTATATAGTTCTTTTATATTTTAATAAAAATGTTTTAACTATTAAACGAGAGGATAACATTACAGCAACTAAGTAAAATTACTAGGTAATGGTTAATACTATAATCTCTTTACTTATCTGAGGTTGCTAATATGTAAATTTCTACTAGGACCTATTAATTATCCACATTATTTTTTTTGTAAAACATTATTCTGAAATATTTTTAATATTTAATATATTGTAGATTAATTTCCATTATACCCTTATTTGACCATATATGTCTTGAAATGATTCTTTATGTTGTTTTCCAAAAAAGGTACTTTATAACCTTTTCGAAAAAAATTAATTTAAGAATGTATTTTATTAATTTATACAGTGGGTGTAGAAATTTTCCTCCATTATAACCCTATCGAAGATTCCCATTCAAGATTATAAGAATGTTTTAAAAATAAATTTTTTCTTTTATAATTATATAACATTTAAATTATTTCAAAATAAAAAGAGAAATTTCTCTAAAAAAAATTTGATTTCATAAATGTCAACATCATTTAATGGATTTTAAGCTAGTTTGATGTTGATTTATTATGATAAAAATATTCCATATTGTATTGATGTTTTTGTGATATGTTTTACTATGGATGTGTTATTTTTAAAACATTCAGGGTTTATGGATTATGTATTTCTATTTCATTTTCTAGTTTTAATACTTATTTTTATGTTATGTTTAAACCATTTCATTTGCAGAATGCACTGGACTTAGTAAGTGACGGGTGGATCCCGCTATAGCTCCACGATGCATCAGTAGGTCTAAGGGGACAATCTAGTGTCTTAAAAAATGTTCTTGACAAAATCATATTTGTATTCATGGTACAAGGGCTTGACTATGAGGTTATGAAGTCTGACATTATGCATTCCATCATTATGAAAGTGGATATTGATATTGCATGTGATTATTCGACTAGTAGAATATTATTGTGAATAAGTAAATGGAATTATTTGATTTTATATTTGACGTATTATGCTGATGTTTAAGTTGAAAAGTATTTTGTTTTAGTCTTATACATTTCCTTAATTGTTTATTCTTATTTATATATGTTTCCACTATACTGTTATCCTTATTGAGAATCTGAGCTCACCCCTTTTTATTATTTATTTTTTCTAGGATGTGAAGAAGTATTTTATGGTTGACCTGCATGTGTATGATATGGATATAAGTGTGTTAAAAGGGGAGGAAATTTTGATGATGTTTTTAGTTCATGATTTAATGTAAAACTTATGAATGTATCTAGTACTTCCAAGGCTACTAAAATGGTTAGTCTTTCGAGACATAATTCCTTGTATCATGACAATGTTATGTACTAATAAAAAGACTCTAGGAAATTGGGTTCAGGGAATTATAGTTGGTATCAGATAATGTTTAGTACAAATCTTGGAAACTAGATTTCGAAAAACTGTGTTAAGAGAACACTACACTAAGATAGTCTTAGAAGATTAGTATAGAAGAACATCCTATAATTTTTGTATTGTAGTGATTTTGAAATTTTTTCAAGCAATACATCCCTGTCTGGATATGAACAGGTAGAGGAAGCTCTACCACAGATGTACCTAGGTGTAAAACCTAAAAAGAATGCTTTGAGCTAGACTTGAATGGGAACTGTTGCACAACAACATGCCTTTATCCACTCTTAGTTTCGACACTCCTAGTGGATATGATTAGGGTAATTCTAATTTTCATTACAAAACATTATGAAGGGTTTATGAGTATATACTTTCTCAATGAAAACATTTGTATAATTATGGATTATATCCATAAACAGTCAATTTATGTTAACTATTTTACATGTTTAGAATTATGTATTGCGATTTATAAACTAATCTAGTGTATACTGTTGTTTATAAATGGTTCCTAGTGTATGTAATGGAAACCGTATAAAACCACATAATCCATGTAGGGATTTCCATCCTACTCAGGGTAATTTTAGTGGAGTTGGTTATGCAACTAGTGCTAATCATCTTATCACCATACTAGGACTACTCACACATGTTATGAATGATAACCTTCCCCTTATAGAGAACATTTATCCACAACACGAAGGATCAATGTTAGACAACTTCATAAGTAAACAAACAACAACATTCAATGGGAGTGAAAATATATTAGTAGATTAGTAATGGATAAGTTCATTTGAAAAAATATTTCATGCTATTGGGAGTAGAAAATGAGAAAAAGTTGTCATGGTAGTTTATCACCTCATGGGAGTTGTAGATCAATAGTGGTCATTAATACAAAACCAAAAATAAAATGAAGAACTAATGAAAATTGAATGGGGTGAGTTAAAAGATATTTTGTTAGAAATATACATTCGATATGACCATCGAGAAGATAGAGAAAGACAATTTCTGAGTTAGAGGAAAATGAAAGATGAGAATGTCACAATGTAAGAGGCTAATGTTACAAGGTTATCAAGGCATGAAATAGAATATATACGTAACACAATGAGTTATATTGATTGATTATTTGATTGGATAAAACCATTTCTCCATCGAGCATTAGTCTTATAATCCTTCTCATTGTACAAATATATTTTCTCATGCACTATCAAGATAAAAAAATTTATAAGTATTAGAACTTTAAAGTAAAAAAAGAGAAGAAGAGATTTGCTGAACACTATAGAAATGGAAATAAGGAGAATAACGGAAAAGATGAATATTAACACTACAGTAAATGTGGTAAGAAACAGTCTAGTACTTTCCTAAAAGGGAATGGAAGCCTGTTAAAAGTGTGGTGAAAAAGGCCATCAAGCTCATGATTGCAAGGGGAAGAAAGAAGCTGTCAATATTGAATGCTACAATTATAGAGAAAATGAGAATAATAAAAATTAATGTCCTAAGATCTAAGTAAACATACCTCATAAAAGGCCAAGGGATCAAGGCCAAGCTTATGTGATCACTACTGCTGAGGTTGATGCTTTGAAAGACATGGTGGCAAGTAATTTAATGGTTTCATCAAGTTTAGCTAGTGGTTTATTTGTTTTTGGATCATCGCATTGTTTCATATCATCCCAGTTTTCATAGAAAATAAGACATTTTTATTTTTACATAACAAGGGAGATGTCAATAAAAACTCCAAAGGAATGTACCATCACAACAATGTTTTATGAATCTCTTCCCGTTTGGGCATATAACTGTCCTTTATCTGCTTATCTCATCATGATACCCATGATTTAATTTGATATAATCCTTGGAATGGATTGGATTTCATACCATGATGAAGAAAATTAATTTCATGAAGAAGGAGGTTACAATTCTTGGTGATGATAAGGAGTACCTTATAATTAGAGTAGAAACTTCAACACTACATTCTTATCTAGTTCCACCCCAAGTAGCTCAACTAAATTCAATTATTTAGAAGGAAGAGAATAAAATAACTATCAGTGAGGAAATGGATTTTCATATAGAGTATGTACCTACTATGCAATAACATGTTGATGTGTTTCTAGAGGATTTACCTGGAGATCCTCTAGAATGAGAAATTAATTTCCCATTGATTTAGTTCCTGGTTCAAGGCCCATATTGAAGACCCCTTATATAATGGAACTATGGAAATAGTGGAAGTAAACCAACAACTTGAGGAATTGAGTAATAAAGGATTTATTCACCCTATTGATTCACCATGCGGAGCCCCTATCCTTTTTGTTATGAATAAATATGTATCTATGAGGTTGTTCATTGATTACAGGGATATCAATGATATAAAAATAAAATACATGTATCACCTACCTCACATCGATGATTAATTTGTTAAATTTCATGGAGCTCAATATTTTGTAAATATTTTCTTTAGATCTGGATACCATCAGTTGTGTGTGAGGAATGAATACATTCAGAAGATTGTATTTCGAACCAAGTGCGGGCATTAAAATATTACAACAATGCCTTTTGGATTTACTAATTCACCTTCAGTCTTTATGGATCTAATGAATAGCGTTTTCAAGGAATATCATTATGAAATTATAGTGGTATTTATTGATGACATCTTGGTATATTTCAAAAGCTATGGGGATCATGAAAATTACTGGAGCATTAATATAAAGACTCCTAGAAGAAATGAATTATATGAGAATTTTAGAAATTGTAAATTTTGGATTCTGGACATTTTTTCTTGGCCATATTGTCTCTAAGGATGAAATCTCTATTGATCATTCAAAGACCAAGGAAATACAAGAATGGAAGGCACAACAAATTATAAATGTGGTACACAGTTTTATTCATTTAGTCGGTTATTATCAATGTTTTGTCCAGAATTCTTCACGATTGGAAAACCCATTAACCATGCTAACATGTAATGGGGGTTTATTTTGAAAAACGATTGTTAGTAATGTTTCAAATATATGAAGTTAATATTAGCCAATGATTCTATATTGACTCTACCATAGGGGAATGATGGGATTTTTATTTATATTTATGATTCAATGAAAAGACTTGGTTATGTCCTTATGTCGAATGATAGAGTTATTTCATATGCATCACGACAACTAAAAAATAATGAGAAAAACTATCCTGCTCATGATATTAAGTTAGCAGCTGTAATATTTTCTCTAAAAATATGGAGACACTATATGGTAAAAAATTTGAGATTTATAATGATCACAATAGTTTGAAGTATATTTTCTCGTAGAATGAACTAATCATAATGCAATGTAGATGGCTTGAACTACTCATAGATAATTATTGAACCATATACTACCACTTGTGGAAGGAAAATAAGGTGTAAAATGCATTGAGAAGAAAGGATAATATTTTTTTGAACAAGATGAGAGTTTAAAGGGATCCAATTATCATGGGTCTAGTAAAGATGCATATTTGAATAATCGTGGAAGGTGAAACATCAATAATTTTTCAAGTGGTTGCCAAACCATATTTACTAGTATGGATAATAATTTATCAGACTAATGATGAGTAATTTCAAAAGAAAATTAAACTTATGAACAATGAGAGATTGATCGAATTCGTATATTAAGATGGAATTCAGAAATTTGGGATGAGACATTGTGGTTCCGATATATCAGATCTAAAAAGGGAATTGTTGGATGATTCTCATTGAAATAATTTCTCTATACACTATGTAGAACTAATATGTTTAGGGATTTGGAGGAAAATATTTTTGTGGGACAACATGAAGAATCAGATTTCTGATTTTGTGTCAAGATGCATGGTTTGTCAATAATAGAAAGCTAGAAGACAATATCCTAGAGGAGTCAAGAAAACTCTTCCCATACCTGACTGGAAATGGGATGGTATTATGATATAATTTATCATGGGGATTCTAAATACTCCTAGAAGGAATGATGCAACATGGTTCATACTTGATCATCTTACTAAGTCATCACATTTTCTTGATATAAGAGAATATTTACCACTTGAAAGTTAAGAAATAATATATATTAATTATGTTGTATGACTTCATGGAGTACCCATATCAATTGTTTTTTATCGTGATACCAGTTTAACATCAGGATTCTGGAAAAGTCATCATAGGGCCCTAGATACTGAACTTTATATGAGCACTTCCTACCACCCTCAAACTGATGAAATATCATAATAGACTATTAAAATTTTAGAATACATGTCGATATCTTTATCACTTGACTTTCATGGTATGTGGAATCATTTTTTACCTCAGGTAGATTTTTCCGACAACAATAGCATCCATACCAGTATTCAGATGGAATTGTATGAAGCCTTATATGGAAATATATGTCGCACACCAACTTGATGGGATGATTTTGGTGATAGAAAACCTGTAGGCCCAAAACTTGTTTAGGAAACAATGAAAAAGTTTAAGGTTATCCTAACCCACAACAAAGCACCACAATGAAGGAAAAAGAGTTATGATGATAATCGAAATAAGGATTGGGAATTTCATGTAGGAGACTAAGATTTCTATAAGGTATCGTCATGGAAGTGTGTTATAAATTTCGATAAGAAAGGTAAAATAAGTCCCATGTACATCAGATTATTCTAAATTATAGAAAACATTGGAGTTGTAGATTATCGTTTGGTAATGTCTCCAAGTCATTAAAATGTTCATGATGTCTTCCATGTATTATTGTTGGGAAAATACATTCCTGGCCCAAGGAATGTACATAACTATGTGGAAACTGAACAAGAACATGATCTATCTTATTGTTAAGATCCTTCCAAGATTCATGATACCTGAGAACAAGTGCTGAGAAATCGGATGACTCATCTGGTAAGTGTTCAATGGAGAAACCATAATATGGAAGAGGAAATGTGGGAACTAGAGGAACTTGTAATGAATAAAACCTGAATATTTTTTTGTGGTAGTATTATAGATATTTGATGATGAAATTATTTGAAGGCTGGAAGAATGTAACACCCCAAGAATCCATTGAACATTTCCCTTTGAATAATGCAATACCTTGCATTGTATGTAACATCGAGATTCTAAGACACCACGACCAATCAAACTAGCCATTATGAATAGTAATACCAACCTTTTTAAATTTTGTAAATTTTATTATTCAAAATGGACTTCATTTTTTATTTTGAAATATTGAAATTATCTTAGAGTGAATTTTTTGTATTTTTCTAAAAATTATCAATTTTTGATGAATAGTGAAAAACACTGAGTTATCGTTTAAAACAGACATCAAATTTAAATAATTATTTATGTTATTTAAATTTATTTTCGGTCAAATAAATACATAAAACCTATATATGTTTAATTTAATTTATTTGCGTCATATTATAATAAGTTTAGAAATATTAAAATTATATTGAAATTTTTACTGTCTTTTACCCACCTTATAGGAGCATTTGAAAATTTGCATAAAAATAATGTTACCTCTTCTAGAAGTTAAATTTAAAAATTTTGAGATACACTTTTAATATTAGTAAGTAAAATGTGGTTCAATAAGATGAAAATAATTTTTGGCGATTAGTAAATTTTGACTTTTATTTGCCACAGTTAAAAGTAAAAAAGGGTATTTAACGGTAAAAATGATGTCATAATTACCCGAAAATATGTCCTAATTCGATTTTATAAATATAATTCTACCATAAACAACCTTAGGAATATAATATAGTCCTATTTGGTTCCATTTGATTTGATTAGAATATTTATAATTATTCTGTTTAAAAAAGAGCTAAAAGATTTAAATTCAATGTATAATAACTAAACCATATTTAATATAGGGTTATACATAATATAAATTTGACTATAGATATTAATTATAAATCTAAATAAATTCCTAAAAATATTTATTTTTTTGATTATTTTTAGATATTAAATTATTTAAATTATTTATGACACGATGATGATGCAGTAATTATCTAATTAATGAATGATTAAAATAATTGATATTATAAATATCCAAATAAATCGAATTTTAGACATTTGATGAATTAAAATTATTTTATAGGATAATATTACTTGTTAGGGATTATTAAATAATTATTTTTTTGATGTCATCATGTTGTTATGATTTTCAAGAAAACCAAATACTAAATAGTGTCAAAATTGACATAATTGATTTTTTTTAATATTGCTATATTATTAATTGATGTAATATTTATAAAAATATATGGTTTGGCCAAACGACTTAGATAAGGTTATAAATATTAATAATTAACAACGTGGGGTTCTCTTGGATTGTTATAGTTTTTTTTGTTAACAATATACTATAAAAATAAAAATAGACATGGTAAACGACAAACAATTTAACAAAGAGTTAAATCTAATAGATATATTTAATATTGTAACCTAAACCTATATAAAACCAATTTTTTGAATTGTTTTAGACCCATCCATACCATATATTCTAAATAAATCATTTTTGAGCCATTAGAAACTGAACATGATTTTATTATAAAATAATATTTCAAGCTTTCCCTCAACTCTTTTATAAAAGGGTACTTCCCATTACCTTAATTTCACACCTCCTAAGCCATTGGGCTCATCCAAAACCCTGAAAAATATCTTATAAACATTTCTCACGTAAATCTAGAGCATTACATTGATCAGAAAGCCAACTTATGGAGACATTTTGATCAAATCAAAAGGACGAACCAGATGAAGAGGTAAATATTTCATCACCTCTTTCAGGTTCTTTTCTTCTTCCAAGACCTCTTTATTTGTTGTTCTGATTATATAAAATAAGTCCAGTTTCTTCTATATACTTTTATTTTATTATTATTTTTCCACTATATTCATTATTCTATCCATAATATGAATGACAAAGTCACCGTATGTGCATATGTACAGCTTACCATCTCCATGTCGTGGTGTAGTTTGTTATTCAAACACTTAATTGTTTGGATGGATATAATAATGAGTATATAGAATTTTAATAATAAGTATAAATTGTTATTGATTCTTTATATATGATATACCATTCAATTACATACGATTTCACTGTCAATATAATGATATTGCCGCTCGTTCGTACGTACAGATTACTGTCTCCAATAACGTGATGAGATTCATTCCCCATCGTAATCATTAATGAATAATTATGAATTTTTTATTAAATATATTGTTTATAAGAACAATAAAATTATTTATATTAATCAAATACATCATATTCATAACAGACATGTCTTAAGTAACTATGCATATAAAGAAAAATGAATTATTTAACACCCAAAATGATGATACTATTGAATTATTATTAACAAAGAAATATTAAAGGATCATATATGATATCATATTTATGTAAATAGTTCATGTATAATTTAATAAAAATTATTTAACTATTATACATGAGTTATCGTCATGTAAGGAAAAGTACAAGGTAAGGCTTAATTCTACAATATCTTTACTTATCCGAGATTATTAATACGTAAGTATATACGGTGACCTCTTTATCTTCCACATCTTTATTTTCTTTAAAATATATTTATAAATTTATTTAATATTTACTAGAATATGGGTTAAATTAATTTATACCCTTATTTTACCATATAAATTTTTAAAGGAATAATTCAATTGTTTTCCAAACAAGTTACATGATGACCTTTTCGACAAAATTAAGGTAAGAATGTTGTTTTTTAACTTATATGACGGGTGAAGCTATTTTCAATCATTACAACATCATTGAAACATCCCAAACATTCTTATAATAATATTTTCAAAATAAATACTTTCTTTTATATTTTTATGACTTTTAAATGATTTCAAAATATAAAGAGATATTTCTCTAAAAAAGTATTGATTTCATATATGACAACATCCGTTGATGTATTTTAAGCTTGTTTGACGTTGATTTATTATGAAAGAAATATTCCATATTTTATTGAAGTTTTTGTGATATGTTTGATTGTGGATGTGTTTTTTACACACCATTCATGGTTTATGGATAAAGTATAGACATTTCTTATGATAGTTCTAATTTGAATGATAATGTTATGTTTAAACCTTTTCATATAAAGAATGAATTGGACTTAGTATGTGATGGGTGGAGCCCTCTATAGATCCTTGATGCATCATTAGGTCTCATTAGACAAACTTGTGTCTTGTAACAAGGCCATGACAAAATGTTATCTGTAATCGTGGAACAATACCTTTACTATGTCGTTATAAATTCTGGCATTATGCATTCCATCGTTATGAATGTGGCTATTGATATTGCATGTGATCATTAGACCAGTAGAATATCAATGTGAATACATAAATGACGTTATTTGATTTTATCTTTTCCATATTATGGTAAAGTTTATGTTTAAAAGGATTTTGTTTTAATATTATATATTTCCGTAAATGATTATGCTTATTTTGGAATGTTTCTGATATATTGTTATCATTATTGATCATCTAAACTCACCCCATTCTATGTTTTATTTTTCCAAGATGTAAATAAGTATATTATATTGGTCATTCATGGATAGGATAAGGATATAAGTGTGTTCATAAATGGAAAAAATTTTGTAGAGTTTTTATTTCCAGATTTAATGTAAAACATATGAATGTATCTTGTTCTTCCAAGGATACTAAACTAATTGGCCTTTCAGGACATGATGCCTTTTTTATGGAAAGGTTCAAAATACATTTTTTATTGAAAAAAAATAAAGGGGATTACATGAGTCTGAATGAAGGAATTTTGTTATAGTATTTTTAATGGAGATGGAGAAGCTCAACCAGAAAACTATCAGACCATGTAATATCCTGGTTGATTCCATTGTTGGCATGACCATCAGCCAACAAGTTAGTTTTAATGGTAGGTGCGCGTGGCAATGTATCTATGCCCAAGGAGTGAGTTAAGACAATTCTTCAATCACACAGTTAGAGGCCAAGAAATGTGTACCACACACATCCAAATAGCTTGGATAATGGTGGTGGAGTCACATTCAATCCAAATGTCGTCTCAACCTATTATCATAACAAAGTGGAAAGCGTGAATCACATCCATCATCTCAGCCTCTAGGGACAATGCAATCCCACAGCTACCAAATAAGCATCAATGATATCTCCCAAGAGAGTCCCTGAAGATGGCTCCCTAGCCTTTAGGACTGGGGTGGACTTTAGAGGCACCATCAACGTTGATTTTGATCCATCCATGAATTGAGGCTTTCTAGAACACATAATATGAGATAATTGGATGTTTATAAATCCAATTTATTTTAAGCTGGTCTAGGATCATAAAATCACCAACCGAGTTATCACAGTGGGATTTCAGAAACATGGTGGAATATCCAATAGCAATAAGAATTCTCATTTGACCTGTATTATGATTGATTGAGTAGTTTTTGTTGATAATAGAATTTATATCATACCATATGATGTGGAGAAGCTCTGTAATAATGGATAATAAAATATTTCTAATTTGTTGTGGAGAAATAAGCCCAACACCACATTTTAGCAGAGAGAAAATAGAGTCAGCAAATAACCATCTACAATCAAAGATGTCAGTAATATAATTCAAAGAGCAGTGGCCTTGTCAGACGACAAAAATAAATGATTGATGTCTTTCCTATGTTTATTACATAGGGGGAATCTCAAGCATAATTTAACACCAATGGATTAGAGACAAACGTCAGTAAGAATACGATTATGAGAAATACTCCAAACATGATTAAATATATAAGGATTGATCCATTGCATATAAAAAGGTTTCATCCAAGAAAAATTAGGTTCAGAGGAAGTAAAAAAAGATTGTAATAATTTTTTTAATCAAGAATAACAATGTGGGTTAGTTCCCAAATAAGTAAGACTTCATCATTAGTGAAGGGGTACTCATTATGTTCTTTCTTGATGTGATCAGGGAGGTATAAGTTTTCTTGATGCCTCACCTCCTTTATGAATATGTTGATATTATCCAGAGATAAATTATATTTAAGCATAGAAATAAGGGGGTTCCAGTCCAGTTGTCAAGCAAGAATTTCATGTTGGATTCAGTGATAAACATCCATCTGGAATTGTACATGTTATAAAAAAAAGGTTGTCCTAATGGACTCCTAGAAGGTAGAATTGGCATAAATCAATCTTCCTTTTTAAATTTTTTCTAGGAAACGATTCTTGATAAAGGTAATCGAGTCACATTTATTTTTTATTAAGTTCCAAGTGAGTCTTTCTTGGTTAAATTCATTAAAAAGATTGAGGTTTTTGATGCTAGGCCCTCCTCTCACAAGAGGTTTGTAATAGGTAGACCAGGGAAAAGTAACAATCTTCCTTACAAGGATACTACACATCAAAAAAAGGATTCGATATAAGAATTGATATTCATTAGGAGACTGAGGGGACACCTGTATATCATTAGAGAGTAAACCATTTTGGAGACAATATATGATTTCACAAGGCAGATTCTACCACCCATAGAGAGAGTCATTCCTTTCCAGTTTTCCTGTTGGTTAATGATTTTCTCAGATATATAATTAATGTACATAGATTTAGTTCTTCCCCAAAATATTGTAACCCCCATGTAACTAAATGTATAAAACCCTTCTATGACACTAATACTCTTTATGATGTAGATTTTTCTAGAAGTTGGAAAACATTTTCCAAAGAAAATAAAATATTATTTCCAACTAATAGATTGACCTAGGATTTCTTCATAGTGAGATAAAGAAACTTTGAGGTTTATGATATTATGTTTTCCTCTATTACTGAATAGTATTATATCATCCTCATAAAGTATATGAGTTAGAAAATTGTGGTTGCGGGTAGCCTAAATGGGTTTCATTTTTTCTTTTCTGAACAAGAGAGGTGAGGAGTCTACTAAGATAATCCTCTGCAATGGAGAAAAGTATAGTAAAGTGGGGATCACCTTATTGGACTCCCTTTGAGAATTTAAAATAACCCTAGGTATATCCATTGAGATTAATGGATATAGAGGCTGAATTGAGAAAAGAGTTGATCCTAATAATGAAAACATCCTTGAAACCAAAACCATATAGAACATTGAAAATGAAATTCCAGTTTATTGTATCGAAATATTTCCTAATGTAGAAATTAATTGAAATTTTTTAACATTTGGAAGATTTATTAATAGAGTTTGTGGATTCAGAAGCATGATAAATAAAGTTTGAATATACCTGCCTTTTATGAACCCAAATTGGTTCCATGAGACAATTTTGTTTCATAGAGAGGATACATTGTTTACCAAGATCTAGGTAATGATTTTGTAGAGGTATTTGATGAGAGCAATGGGCCTGATCAAATGAATTATAAGGGCATTTTCCACCAAAGTAATTAAGGTACAGAATTCATAATTGATTCCATAAGAAAGGAAACCATTATAAAAAAAATTATTAACAATCTTACAAACATACATCTAGACTACCTCTCAGGGGTGATGGAAAACCACATTGTTGAAACCACCACACCCCTACTACTCAACTGCGATTTCATCAACCAATACATCATTAAATCTATGAAGGACAATGGAATCCAATGAATCCTGATACAATTTAATGATATTTTAGTGCAATTTTGAAACTCTCCTTTATGTAAAATGAGAACATTCATTGAGTTCCCAAATGTTCCCATTACAAACATATACATAAACATATTCAATATAATTACATGTAATGAACCTGACTCTAATAACCTATATTTGATGAATATATTATAACATTTCCTTATATACAATTAGTGAACACATAAAGGATAATTAATATTTATTGTCTTGGGGAACCAAAAAAATACATGATACCCATTTCACATAGGGAAAATTACAAATAATTGTAATAGAAAAAAATTTGATTCATTGAACTCACTCAATAAATTTAACTTCATATCATGTGCAAAGGAAAAAAATATCGATGTGATCTAATTATTAATAATGGTTACATAATATTGATAATATCATGAATAAAAAAACATAATCATTGTGGAAAGATAGATAACTAAAAAATATAATATATTAAAAACTAAACTATTATAATTTCATAATGCATAATCAGTTTGAAAATATAAATTAATGAAAACAAAAATCATTTTATTAGTATAATACAAATGAAATGGATACATGGGTATTATTATACAAAAAATATCATAGAAAATAATAATAAATTGATTAAAAATGAAAGGAATTATTAATTATTGGATTTCCTGAGCTCAAGCGTCATGATATCTCTACTATAATGTCATTTTCCAAGATTGCTCAAAAATACTAGGTTAAAAAAATATGATTACACAAACTGTTTTTCATCGTGAGACCTATTAATACATAGTGGCAATAACTATATCTGTGTCCCAACAGTATTTGGATGTCCAAATAATTCCTTATATATATTAATAGATTTAATTTATAAACAATATATCATATCATAATTTTTTCATATATAGTATGGATACATATTTATAAATAATTCCTTACATAATCGGATAACATTCAACATAAAAATTCATATGTAAAAATGGTTGAATATTTTGGAAATAATCATATCCATATTGTTAGAAAATTCGTTTTTAAGTGATATATAATGTCCAATTCAATATAATCAAATGAAATTTATTATTTTTATAAAATATTTATTGACAAAAGATAAATTGGGATTGTACAATAACTTTTACCTCTCTAGTAATGTTTTAATTGTAAAACCATGAAGAATAAACCCAAAATGAAATATTAATTATCATGAATAAATATGTAACTGTGTTAATGATGTAAAATGGATGTATATACAAAAACTAAATGTGAACTTGTTCATATTAACAAATATGTATTAGTAAAATGGAAATTAAGATGAAATCCCTTCCATTGATCATAATATTGAAGGGATAATTAATCAATTAATATATTATGTGTATCAAATGAAAATCTTTATAAATAAGTGTATATAAAATATAATATATTCAATATTAATTACACACATAACTTAGGAGTATCAAAGAAAATGAGTAACGAATATAAAAAAACAAAAAAACTATGTTATGAAATATTTTTACATTTAATAATTAGCATACCAAATCCACATGGATTAATATTTATTAAAAAAAATATATGGTCCCACATGATGCATTTTTTGGGTTCATGAAGGTGGTTGAACTATCCTTTACATATGGTTTACCATATTATAATATAACATAAACTCTCGAAAGATCCCACATTCATGAAAATCCATGAACATTCTTTCCAATGGTTGGAGGTCAATTATTGTTTCAAACCCAATGATAATTAAGAACTCACACTGGTCACTATTATGGGTGGTTGGTCTCATCAAACAGTTTTCTAGTAAAATATTATTTATTCTACAAATCTATAATAGATTTCTTATGTGTTAGTGAAATCCCTCAAAATCCTCAATACTGGACTAGTTACAACTATTCCAATGACATCAAAACCATGTGTTGACTAAAACAAATGTGTGTGTCCCAGGTTCTCCATAATTCTGTTCTACATTTCTAGTTCTTTTTTATAACCATGATTTGGTTGTTTAGATATTATTACAATCTAAGGGTTTTTTTCTATTTTAAATATTTGATGATCATATATGATGCATCTTATTTTTATATGTGTATATGAATCCAAATCTATGTAGTTAATTGGAAATGGGTTAAGGTTGTATGAAATGGGTTAAGGTTGTATGAAAGGAAAATACTATTATGTTTAAAATAATATTGTATGGAAATAGTTATAGGGCCCTAGATTTGAGGTGTAATTCTATATATCTTATAAAAATAGGAATTAGAGTCCACTCATTTCATTTTATAAGATATTACGCCATAAAAATATGAAAATAGGGGTATTGAGTGGGGAATATGCTTCTAATGTTATACTTAATTTCCCCATTTAGCATTTTATCCTTTTATTAATGTTGAAACATAATCAATAATATATTCCAATGATCTATAGTGTTAAAAACGTTTAACATGTCATTTTTTCTCACATCCAATATATATTAACAACATTAAAATCTATAAAAATTGGTTTATCAAGTCGGTTATAAAATAACCGACGTGATAAATAGAATATCGGTGATTTAGAACGTCTGTTATAAAATAAATAATGTGATAAAACACCATTTATCATATCAGATATAAAATATCCAATGTGATAAAATATTTTCTACGTCGGTTTTTAAATAAACGACATTATAAAAATAAAAAAAAAATTATTATGTTGGTTATTAAATAACTGACATGAAAATTCATTTTAATGATTTTTCACACACATTATTCTGTCATTATATTTTCTTCAATATAGAAACCAAAGCCTCATATCTCTCATGTGGAAAACATTGAAATAATTCTTAAAATTTGATCCCACTAACCTCGTTTCTCCGACATAGTTTATCAACTTTATTTTCACTAAATCTATCCGGTCTACTTGCGACACTCATGTAATCCTCACAAAACTCGGTTTAATTTATTATTCTTCATGATGTTAAAAACAAATGTTTTGAGATGTTATTTTTTTATCTATGTTCTTTATGTCATGTTATGTGTCATATTGTTCCTTTATACCAAGCTAAATTCTTTTCTGGTAAAATAAACCAAGAAAGTGATATCATGAAAGTTCAATGACTTTGGTTTCTACCATGTGTGTTCTATCATGTGTGTGTGCATTAAATTTCATTTTTGTGTATGGGGTGGTTTTCTAGGTGGTGTGGGTTGTCTAGGGGTTGTGGGAAATCCAAGGGGGGTGGTGGTGTCCATGTGGTGTCCAGGTGGGTTAGGGGAAGTCAAAGGGGGTAGGTGGAGTCCAGGGGGTAGTGTCCAGAGGAGAGGGGGCTATCCAAGTGGGGTGGGGGTGCCTAATGGTGTTGGAGTGTCCAGTGGTGAGGGTGTCATCCAAAGCAGTAGCGTGGATCCATGGGGTGGGTTGTCCAAGGGGTTGGGGTTGCCCAGGGATTTGGGTGGTGTCAATAGGGGTGGGGGTTTCATGGGGGTTTCTAGGGGAGGGGGTGGGGGTTATCCAAGGGGGGTGGGGTGTATAGTGGTGTCCAAGGGGGGTGGGGTGTGGTTTCTAGGTTTGAGGGGGCTACAATAGGGGGTTGGGGTGTTCCAGGGGTGGGGTTGTCCATGGGGGGTGGTGGTGACTAGGGGGTGGGGGTTGTCTTCCGGTTGGGGGGGGGGGGGGGGGTGGGTTTCCAAGGGGGTGGTCATGTCCAGGGGGTGTCCAAGAGGGTGTGGGGGTGGTGTTAGGGGGGGGGGGGGGGGTGAAGAGATTTCCAACGAGTTTGGGGTGTCCATGGGGTGGGGATGGTGTTGAGGGGGCTATCCAAGTGGGTGGGGGTGTCTAGGGGTGGGGATGTTGGGGGGGGGGGGGTCAAACGGGTGTGGGGGGGGGGGGGGGGGTAGTCCATGGGGTTGGGGAGACCAGGGGTGGGGGTCCCCTAGGGGCTTTCCAACATGGAGGGGGTATCAATGGGGAAGGGGTGGGGGTTTCTAAGGGTGTGGGGTGTCCAAGGGGGTTAGGGTGTTGTCCAGGGGGAGGGATGAGAGGATGTCCAAGTGGGTATGTGGTGTCCAATGGGGTGGGGGTTGTGTCAAGGGGGTGAGGAGTTGTCCATGGGGTGGGAGGTGTCCAGGGGGTGGTGTTGGTGTCCAGGGGTGAGAGGGTGGTCTATGGATGTTGGGGGTGTCCATGGGGTGGGGGTGACCATGGGGGGTGGGGTGGTATCTAGGGGAGGGGGTTTTCCAGGGGGGTGGGGGCCGGTCTAAGGTGGGGGGTGTTAAGAGGTTTCCAAGGGGTTGGGGGTGTCCAGGCGATGAGGGATCCTTCCAAGGGGGTATAGGGTGTCTAAGAATTGGGGGTGTGTCTAGGGGTGAGGGTACTTTCTAAGGGGGTATGTGGTGTCTAGGGGGTGGGGGGTTTCCAGGAGACTTTTTTTTGGGGGGGGGTCGTGTATGGGGGTGATGTGTCCATGGGGTGGGGGTTATGTCCAGGGGGTGAGAAGGTGTACAATGGTGTATGGGTGTCTAGGGGTGAAGGGTTTGTCCAACGGAATAGCGGTGTCTACGTAGTGGGGGTGTTTGGGGGGCCTGTCTACTGGTTTGGGGATGTCCATATGGGTGGGGGTGTCCACTAGGGGGGGGGTGTTCCACAGGGTTGGGATTAGAAAACCCCCTCACCCCCTGAACCCCTTGACCCCCTTAGCTAGACCCCTTCACCCCATTACCACCACCCCACCCCCTGGGACACCCCCTTTAACACCCCCACCCCCTTAGAACCCCCCCCCCCCCCGCCTCATTTACACCCCACCCCCAACGGACACTCCCACTCCCTCGAGAGCACCCAAACCCCTGGACACCCCCAACCCCATATAAAACCCCAACCCATTGACCCCCCCCCCCCACACCCCCACCCCCTAGATAGCCCAACCCCCATGGAAAAGCTGAACCCCCCCTGGACAGCCCCCTCACCCCATAGAAACAACCCCCACCCCCTAGACACCCCCACCTCCAAAGACACCCCACCCCCTACACATCCCCGTGGATATCCACACCCCCATATACAACCCCCCACACCCCTGGAGATCCCCCCACACCCCTATGCAAATGATTATATAATAGAAAGTTTTTTTGACAGTTTTAGAACCATTGGTATACATATATCCCAATGCTTTCCATTAAAACCATTGGAATAGATATTATGATGGAAAGCATGTATACCAATGGTTATTTAATTATTGATATATATCCCATTGGTTTCATTGAAACCATTGGAATATATAAACATCATGCAGTCCATACCAATGGTTCCTAGAGAATTGCTGGTATATGGAAATTTTCACGGTCGTCACGCCAACGGTGTGTGAAACCATTGGAGTATTTTATCCCAACAGATTCAGGAGAAATCCAAATGGGTTAAAATCATTTGGATAGGGGAAATTATCAGTTCTGAATGTATACATATTTAAAAATTTATACTTCATATTTATTATCTACGGAACGGTGAATTTGGTATCCAGATGCACCAGGATTTATTCATTGTGTACCATAAGAATAATGGATCAAAGATGCATGTATACTTTTATACCCTGATTAATATGAGAGATATTTACTCCTAAATATATTTTCATATAAATATATAATTATTATATCTAACTATATTTTCTTTTTATAATCATTTTCATGCGTACCTTTTTTAAATACACATATATCTTTTTTATATTTCAAAATTGTTTTACATTATAATTATGATTTTTTTCATATAAATATAAAATGATATTTTCTTAACAAGATTTATAATTTTGATAATTTTTATAGGTAATAATGAGTCGTAGTTGTATTATGGCACATTGAATGAGTAATGAATATGATGAATGTATTGATACCTTTTTGTAATTTGGTAACAGAAATGTTCCCAACAATGACATTTTTTCTGTACATTCCTGAAATGATTGAATCTGAAGAAGATTAAAAGTCTAGAGATAAAAGATCTTCTGATTTGTCATAGTATTAATCCAATTAACTGCCCTTGGAATTGGCTTGGTGAAACTAAACAGAATTTCAGATGTATTGATGATGATGATTTGCAAGATGGTAACTCTGAATGAATTGATGGAATGATTCATGAAATTGCAGCATAATTAATTGAGATTTCACAAACAGTTTCATTACTATATGGTGATGTTAAAAAATCCATTGTATCATGGTTGTATAGATTTTATGATTCTTTTGGTGGTTTTAAGATTGATTAACCTGAAGGAAAAACATGGATGGATTGGCAGATGTTTTATTAAGGTACTATAATTGTTGAATGAAATTCCTTTAAAAGAAAACAATCATACAAATTCACATTATAAGTCCAAAAAATATTATTCCCAATGGTATTGGGATACAAGAAAATGCATTCATGTCCGAATGAATTTATTATATATAGTAAGGAATATGAATTTCTATCAGAGTTTCCTATATATGGGTTATCATGGTATAAGTCGAATGAAAAATCACTTGTTTATGTATAGATTACAGATATTCCATCCAAGCTGTTTTTGGTATCATCCAATAATTCATCATTTGAAATATTTATTTTGTGATTCACATGATGAAAAACGGATAAGATGGCATGTTGGTATGCTAATATGTGATGAAAAAATATGACATCTAGCTGATTTTCCACAATGGAAGAAAATTGATGAGCAGCATACTACATTCGAAAATGAAATTAGAAATCTCAAACATGGGTTAGGCACAGATAGAATGAATCCATACCGAACCCTTACTAGGTCAAATAATTCATGGAATATTTTATTTTTAATATAAAACCTCTCTCCTAATGTTTGTGTGAAGAGAAAATATTTCATATTGGGTATAATGATCTTTGGTCCCAAAAAAACACAGAAATGATATTGATATTTTTTTCCCCATTGATGGAAGTCTTGTAGGCTTTATGGGATGATGTTTTTATGGAGTATAATTCTTATTAAATAGAATATTTTCAATTGCATGTAGTTCTTATGGTCACTATAAATGACTTCCTAGTGTATGGAAATTTTACTAGATACAATGTTAATGGGCATTAAGCATGTCCAATTTGCGAACAACAGACTTTATATTGTCAATTTCATCAAGGGATGAAAATTGGATACATGTGTCATTGAATTTTTTTTCATGTGGATTTCTCTTATAGATTAATAAAAAAGGAATTCAATGGCACAAAAAATTTTATATTTCTCCAAAACTGATATCCTATGTTGTTTATTTGGAGAGGGTGCAAAACCTAAATTTGACATTGGGAAAGACACATAAATAGAGTAATGATAGAAATATTTGGAAGAAAATGTCAATATTTTTCAAACTACTATATATGTGATATCATGAAGTGAAACATAATATTGATGTCATGCATGTAGAGAAGAATATATGTGACAGTATGATTAGAAAATTTTTAGATATTAAAGGAAAGAATAAATCAGGGTTGAATGCAACATTATACTTACAATCAATGTGAATAATTTTATATTTAGCTCCCACTTATAAAGGAAGGCGAACATTTATACCCACATCTTGTCATGCATTATCCAAGAGAGAGAAAACTATTTTTTTCAGTGTCTTCAGGATATGAAAGTTCCTCAAGGTTATTTTCAAATGTAATTTTTTTGTCTCTTTGAAGTATATAATGTTGATAAGAATAAAATATCAGGATTTTTCACATCATGATGCAACACTATCTACCAATTGTATTTCATTTAATATTAACCATATGTGTCAGAAAGACTATAATAAATTCGTGTTTTTTCAATTAAATTTTTATAAATGTGGTTGCTGTGAATGCTTCGATCATTTTGGAAAAGGATGAAATTTCAATACTTTGTCAGTTGGAAAAATATTTTCCTCCATATTTTTTTAATATAATGTTGCATTTAATAGTTCATCTGGTTCGAGAAATAAATATTTTTTGACCTGTATATCTTCATTGGATATATCCTATTGAAAGATATATGAAAATATTGAAGGCGTATGTTAAGAATCCATATCGACCTAAATCATCCATTATTGAAATGTATATTTTTGGGGAGGTTGCGTAGTTTCGTATGAGATAAATGGATGCGGAGGAGCACATAGGTTTGTTCTCATCTCACCATGAATGATTTAATAATGAGATTAATGGAATCCGTGGCCTGAAAGTCAAATATTTGTCAGCTAGACATATGATGAAGATAGATTTATACATCTTGAATAACATATTTGATTCTCAATTGTATATCACATTAAATATTAATGAGTTTAAAAAATTTCATCTAAAGAAGAATGAAATGTGATGTTTAAATGATCACAACAAAACATTTTTGTCATTTTTTTAAAATACCATGTTTGGTAGATCTGATGTATCAAATAAATTAAGATGGTTAGTAGGTGGTGCATGTATAAATGTGATAACATAGTCTGGGTATGACATTAATGGCTATAAAGTTTATACGAAATCTAATGACTATTGAAGTGAAGTTAAGAATAGTGGTTTATTGGTGTTTGCAGAAGTAATGCATTTTTTTGATTTATAAAGACGAAAACCCAATTTCTGCATCAAGTTCATATTATAGATTCTTTGAAAAATTATGTCAGGTTGATTACATTAAAATTACAGTCCCATTTTGAATTTAAAATGGTTCATCAATAACAAAAGTGTTAGACATGATAAATTTATAATGACAGTTATTGATCTGGGTAGATTGGAAGACACAACAAATACTTTTATAATGGAACCACATGAAAAAGAACTTTTCTATGTACTTGATCAATCATATATGTAGTGTTACGTTGTCTGACAAGGTAAATAACAATATATTGGTGAGAATCAACTTGATGAAGATGTTTATTTATTAGAGATCCCAACATTCATGGAATAATTAGCAGAAAATAATGACGAGCATGTTGAATACATGGTATGTTCCATAAGGAATGATCGTGAAATATGAATTTCGGAAAATAATCCATTTTTACATTCCCAAAATTACATATATCATATGTTTATTTCCTTTTAACATTAATTATTTTCATAAAATGATAGATATTGTATTTGTTTTCTTTGTTTACACACGTATTAAAAAAATAAGTAGAAATTGATGATTATTTTAATTTCGTTTAGTTTAGTTTATCTTGTTTACCTTAAAGTAACTTATATATTTATTGATTTCTTTGAATGAAAATTGAATTACCATGATTACCATGATTACCATTATTTAAAATAGTTTCCCTATACGTAACTTATATATTTATTCATTTTTTTGAATGAAAATTACACTACCATGTTTACCATATTTACCATCTTTAATATTTTTTAACATGCTTACTATATTTACCATGTTTATTATTACATAACTAAGTTCAGTTTTCCAAATTTTGATTAAATTAGTATTGTAATATTTGAATTTTATATATTTGTGAACTAGTGGTTTATTTTTTGATTTGAATGATAATGACAGATCAATCAGCTGATCAACCACATGATTCTAGTGATGATAATCATGATCATGCCTATGGGGAGGAACATTCACATGCTTCTCTTGATGTTTCCAAATCTTCCTTAGGTGCTCCCATAACAAAAAATAAGAGTTCAAGTGTTGTTAAACATGGCTGCACATGTTTACCTAAATTATCACTTGCCCGTAGACAAGACTAGATAATACTCATTTATTTTCATGAGAATGATATTCCTAGAGGTCTAAATGAAAAATATTATATGGGTTTTCTATCAACTCCATATAAAATAAATGTAATAAGTTTTTATAATGATTGGAGAAGTGTGGGCAAAGTGATAATATCTCAGTTGTTGGAGATTATTGTGGTATGATATTTTTCTATTGTTTGACTAATATTTAAATATTTCTATTATAATATTTTTTACATATTCATTATTATATGACAAATGTTATTCCTGACACTAGAGGAGTTAGAAAGAAATGTTTGTCGATAGATTATATGAGATTGTGGGATTCTAAATCCACACTCACATCAGATTTCATTGTTGGTCATAAGAATCATGACAATCCATGTAATATATATCCTTTCATAGATCAAGACACAATGATACAATATGTTGAAAATAGAAGAAAAGAACAATTTTTTAAGGCCAATGTATGTATTTTTAAGAATTCTTATATAAATGATCTCATTAATATTTTTTTAATAATTTTTCATTCTATATTTACAAAAAACAGGGACATCTCATCAAGAGATCCAATCTAAATATTTATACCCTCTTATAATATCTCGGGGAGGGTATAAATTATTGGAAGAACAAATAATGGTGGAAAATTTACAAAAATAGATAGATGAGTCTTCAAGCTCTAGAGAGGTTTCCACTCCATTTCCTCTATATAGACATGAAAAATAGAATTGATCTTGGATGTGTAAAAAGGGGAAATATATTTTGGATGAATTGAGAATCATAGATGAGATTATTATAAGATATCCATTTTTATTTATCTATGTTAATTATACTATTTATTTAATTTCAATCATTACAGAAATTTTTAATTAATAAATACAAGATTCTCTACAGGAGAAGAGCTCACTTGGTGTATTTACAACTTCTGGGAGGCAATATATTTTATCTACAACATTGGGAATTCCGGAACACCACAGTTGTGTACGATGATATTATACATGTGTATCTATATGAAAAGTGTTTATACATTCATCAAATTCATCCATTTAGGGTGTTTATAAAAAAATAATCATTGGAGACTGATGTTCATAATATTAATGCAATGAAGGTGGAAATATTATAGATTCGGTAGAGTCTATGTTTACAGACATGCAATTACAGACTGTAGATCCCACTCCTCCACCCCTTGTAGACACCATTATTTAGAATCCACCTCCTCCAGTAGCTCCCACTACTCCACCTCATCCGACAGACCCAATTTATTATCATACTCTTTCTCCATAGCATCCTAAATATTTTGAGTTGTATGTTTATGAACCTCACCATCATATAGTTTCATATTGGAAGGAATATTGTATATGAGATAAAATTCATCATTAACAGTTATAGGTAGATCATAATATGATGTCTTTATAGGATATTATAGATATATTAGCTCGAATACCACCACCTATATGTGAGTGGAAGATAGTTGGACATAGTATCAACCACTTTTTTGTTTGGCCATCCATATGTCTATGAATCCTTACCATAATATTTTTCATCTTATATTTTTATTAAATTTTATATTAAATTTGATTTAAATTTTGAAAACTAATATATGTTTTTATTTATATATAAGAATACATTAAAGGAAAAGAAATACTATATAGACAATGAAAAAGACAAATGTCTATGACATCAGATACTGATACGTGTAGTCCTGATAGATTGTCACGATAATCAACTTTGTTGGAATATCATTTTGGGTATCCAACAGAAGATCATGTTTGTGGACGTTAAAATAATGTGGGGATTGTGAAAAATTATATCATGATGCTTGTTACTAGAGATATTTAGGGAATCAATGTGGTGCATATTTTTTCCATTTAAGTCTTAAAACACTTCCTTTGTTATATTTAATATAAATGTATTATTATGTTTGTTTTTATTAGGTATCTTTATAACATGTGTGATAAGAATGAAGGGACATTTGTATATAGACTCATGGGCCCACATATGATCCCCCTTGAACCACATGCATTTGATGAGGAACAATGAACACTTTATATTACTAAAAAGATTTGAACCGTATATAATCACACATTGTTGGATGATGTCTTTTTATCACAGGTATGAAAGATATATCATGAAAATTTCTAATTATCTTTTAATATAAAAACCACTAACCTTAATTTTTCTTTTATATCAGTGATCATTGGATGTTCTGCTATTTTTTCCAAGGGAGAAAACACATTATTGGGTATGCTCCACACACGACGATGTCCAAGGAAGTTTTAAGAATATGTTGGAAAATTATGTTTTAATTTCGTAATAGTTGTTTTTCATATAATGTATTTTAAATTTATACTATTCATATTATTTTATATCAGGGGGTGCGCATACATTTAATAAAATAAAAATAAAAAATTTTCCAAGAAGAAATATGTAAAAATAATGGTAAATATCCATTTTTAATATTTATTAATTGATATATTACATTAAATTGATATTTTATGTTGACACTCATTTAAACCAAATTTTCATGAACAAAAAGTCATCATCGAATGTAGTTATTATATATTATGATTTTTGTAATAAATAATTACAACTAGAACACTAATGAACATTAACCAGTTAGATTTGATTATAAGATTTTCAATAGTATTTCATTTGATTTATTCATTATACATGTTAAATACATTCATTATAATTTTTATCTATTAGATGACCCTCAACCCTATAGTTCTCATGTGGTTAAACACTTTCAAGCGGAATAGTCAAATTATTTTTCAATTTTGATCTGATTTTACATTGTTAGTCATGTAAAATAAAATGTTGAATATTGTAATCGTAATTGTGTATATGGTATTTTTTTTGGTTGGATATAGATTATTTAGTTGAAATTTTATTTTTTTCAATGTCATTTATGTGAATGCATAATTTTTCTATGGTTATTCTTATTTTGGTCAAGTTATGATGTTTTTATGGTATGGATTCTAGTATGATTTTGGTCTGGTTTCTACTTATTTTATGTCTACTATGGTAGAGCATAGTAATGGAATTTTAGTTTTGTTAACATTTTTTACATCGTTTTTTATAACCCAATTAATAAAATAATTGGAATAGTTTATTAAGTTAGTTATTACATAAATGATGTTGTATATCCTTTTCCATGTCGGTTATTTAGGAAATGACATTAAAAACCATTCAGAGGCTTTGTTTATCAACTCACTTATTTAATAACTAACGAGGTATATAGTTTTTCAAGTCGGTCATTAAATAAACTAGGTGATAAATCGAGCCTCCGAAGGGTTTTTCTTGTCCTCTTTTTAAAAAACAAGTGAAAACCTCTTATGTGGAACGATTTATTAGGTAAGTTATATATAAACCGACATCATAAACAATATAACACATAAGTTATTAAATAAATTAAGTGATAAAATGAGCCTCAAAGGGTTATTTCAAGTCAGTTATTTAAAAACCAACCTAAAAACCCTTTCGAATGCTGATTTATCACGTTAGTTATTTAATAAATATTGTGAAAAACTATTTACCACATTAGTTATTAAATAAATGCCCTGATAAATAGAGAATATAAATGGTTATTTTTGTCAATTATTTGGGAACCGATGTGAAAAACTATTCTGACATATGTTTTTTAAATTTTTTAAAAATAATTGACATAAAAACAATATTTATTATATATCATCTAATAGATTCAACAAAAATGATGTAAAAAATTAAAAATAACTGACATAAAATATATTTTTTACCCTACTGGAGGGTTCCACACTATTCGAAGCCATATCATTCTATAATTACAATCTTCGTGAATATTTAAGCCCATGTGAGTCATCCTCAATTTGAAAAACAAGGGATACTAAAAGACAAAAGTATCACCTAAGAGAAAAATTTGGTGGGATTAAAATATTAATGTTACCCATAATGAGTTATTCTTACCAGTCTCATGGAAGACTCGGTAAGGTGATCATGTCGTCGAAAGTAATTATACATATCTTTTTTATAGTAGGAATCAAGGTTCTCATAGTAAATTTTTTCCATATACTACGGATGGGTTTAAGGTATTGGAGGACATGGATGGGTCTTAGGAAATAATGTTATCACATGTATAATGCCACTTATCATTTTATAATGTATGATGATGGATGGAAGAATTATGGTAGGGTCTAGTCCCATGAGTCAAGAATACTTGGGATATTGAAGGACATACACTAGGGTATGTGCCCATTGGAGATCAGGAATTTGAAAGGAATAATATATATGTTATTTGATTATTAATCAAATATCATATCCTTTATTTACCCAATATCCAATTTGTTGTTTTGTGGTACATTAAATAACGTATGAGGCTTATAAAAAATTCAAAACCATTTATAATCCCACTTCTCATCTACTAATGGGCGAGGAAGGAAGGTATACATTTGGGAGAATCCACTCGCACAATTTAAGAATACTTTAGATATATAAGAAATTACACGTCGGTGTATTCCCATCTTACATAATCATTATCAATCCTCTAACATCTAATGAGATAAGATGATCATGAATATCCCATTTAATATCATTGGTATTATATGGTGAGACCATTTTAGGGCATGACCCAAATAGGGTTACATGAGTGTGTAACCCTAACCCATTAATGACACTCTCTTTATAAAGGGGGAACTTGGATGTATGTTAATGGATGAGATTTTATAGGTTATATGTCGAATTTTCTCTACTATTACAAGTTAGTATATATTACTGACAAGTATTTATAGTCTATGAGAAATTTTTTTACTGTATTAATGACATGAATTGATTGTTTAACCAAAATGTCATGATTATATTCCTGAAATGTCTTGATTGTCTTCTTGACATGTTCGGTGTGTTAGTCTTACAAGGCATACATGAAAAAGGGTGACTTCCTGACATGTACGAGGTGTTTCAATAGATTAATGATGACATGATGATTTTTTTTATGATTAATCATTACATATTTTGGGACGTTCTGATGTTCAAAGATGTCTGGTCTTAGGTCTTTCACATTATCTTTGATTACATGTCAATGACGATTAACTTGATCTAAGAGGACCTATCATGGGACATTCACATGATAAATATAATTTTACAATATGTCTCCACATGATCACCCAACAATATCTACGATGTATTCTCATTATAAACTAAATTACATGGGTTGTCATAATATTATAAAACCAACTTGTTTTGGATTTCTTCGTTTCATAAAAATTAATTCTATAGGAATTATTCCCATACTCTACTTAAAAATGTTATGGATTCTTCCCATGACCAACAAGACATGTCCGGGGAATATTTTCATGTTCGTATTAAATTTTCCTTGCTGTATCTCATGACTATGTCAGAAATTAAACAGAAAATCTCATAACAAATTATATAATCTATAGGGCCACATGATAGCACCATGGGACTAGGGATTCATGTTATTGTGTAATATTAAAAGAGTCATGTTATCGGGTATTGAAAATATTTCCATGATCACATTTATGAAAAAGATAACATGTTTGAGTGTTGAAGCAATATATCCAATGGTATCACGATCTAGGACACGTGGAAATTAAATCACATTGGTTTAAGAGGGTACGCCAACATATTGACATTCATGTTCACGTAACTTTCCCATGATTGTTTTCATCATAATTGATCTTGTCTATGTTTTTATTCATTGCAGGACTAAATAATTTTATGGTTATTAGATTTAATGCTTGAAATTTTTCAGGAAACACATATATGAAGGCATTGTCACAGTTTGGTGTTACATGATTTTCAATTGGTCATGTGATAGCATAACCATAAGGGGTTCTTTCAATTGTCTCCCTAATCATGTGAATTTATTTCATATTGGATTTATGTGCATGGATGATGATGAATGTTCAAGGGTTATTGTAGTGTCCTATTTTGGTGTATCCATCTTTTCCCTCTTTCTTTTAATTTTTTCTAAAATTTAAGGGTGGAGGATGAGAGAGTTTGGTAAGAAATGAATTTTGTTTTGAGGATAATAGGTGTGGTGAATGGTCTATGCATGGTTTTCACAAATCGCGCAGAACAACAAGTTGAAACCATCCAAATTTGAGATATTGGATAGTAAACCATGAACGAATAGTGCATGGTTTTCTAACCATGTGGTCAAACTGTGCACAGAGTAAAAAATTAGATACTATTTTTTAGAACATTATTTTTTCCCAAATTCACCTTTTTTAGATTCAAAACAGTTCTAACACAATATATAACTTCATGGAACACTGGATAACTATTCGCAAATGCTCCAGAGCCATCCTAGAGACCGCCATGATGTTTTCAAGCCTAATTCCCACAGTTAGTGCACGAACTTCTTTTTTTCTCATTTTCATAGATCTCTTTCTCCTCTATTACCATTTTCTTATATCTACACCCTATTTGGGTAGATATATGATTTTTAACATCAAATAAGTATAGATATTGTTTTTTCATGAGAATTTGGATATTTGAGCTATTTTATTGGAATATAGACCCTAATTCTTGAAGTATGTATTCGTTCTTCTACGTCCCTCTCATTCATTCTTAGATATACATAGATGTTACTCTCCTCTCATATTGGTATCTCAGATCAATTTCTATTATGGGTAAATATATTGTTTTTTCATCCAATTAGGTTTTGTTTTGGTAGGTATTTTGTGATGAGAAGATATATATGGTTGTTTATTAAGGAATCAACTTGGATTCTTCTGTGTCCTTCGTTTATTTTCAAGTTTCATCAAAACCATAATGATATATGGAATCAATCTCGTCTCCTATTTATATAATTTATTTTATTTGTTTCAAATTTCAAAAATTAATTGATTTATATTATGAAATTTATGTTCAATGTAAGCAATAAGTCATATTTAGTGATGATTTATCATTTTTTTGAAATTGTCTAATCTCCGTGAATTGTTCTGAAATTTTTTCTAGATTCATGAATTTATTATTTTTATTTGTAATTAAGTATTTACATAATAACTAAATGGGTCTCTAGGGATGGGGTATTCAATGAAAATATCATTTCATTGAAATGGGTTGGCATAAAATTGTTTTTATGGAATAATGGATTTCAATAAAATGTGCCATTATTGAATAGTTACTTTGGAATAATCCTTGGGGATATTGGTGTATGATTTTATATTGAATATATGGTGCTTGGATGAAATATTACCTTGTGCTTGGGGCTAACGGTTTAATAGAATATTGGATATAATTACCTTATCACGACTAAGTAGATCGATGAGAAACCGCTTATGATTATGACACTATCATAACGAAGCATGAATTTGTGACCGTATAAATTTGTGGAATGGATTAGTTATTCCAAAATGAAATCATGAGATGGTTTTAATGCATTATTAGTATTCTTATGGAATGATAAAATTCTAGAAAATTAGTTTTAATAGCACTTGTGTAATTTTGTTGCATGTATTTTTGAAACATGCATATATTTCTTTTTAAAATGTTTTGGGAATTTTCTTTATATAATTTTTTTTATATAAATGTTTCAAAATCATTTATCATAGTTTAATGAGGAGGGATGTCATTAGGGAATGCCGTCTAAGTTTTATACTCACCCATTTTTTAGAGCTTTTGTGCTTTTTAAAATGTTATCATCTAAGACAGGGTAAAAGGTAACATATCTCATGTTTTTAGCACCATTTCACGATACATGAGATGTTTTGTGATCCTGAAGGATTTAGATAGTGGATATTAGAGTCATATGGGATTATTGGAGTCTTTAGATTCCCATCCTATATTAACTTTTAAAGTTTATTTATCTTTCATTGTTTCCCATTGTAAGGTGGTTTTAATATGAATATTGGGGTTGAATTATATTAATTGTTCATGGATCATTTAGTAAGATATATGGATATGGTTTTTTAAGTTAATGGTTTTATAAATTAAGCGTAAATCATCCCCCCACATTCATTTGAAACCCTCTTCAAATTATTTTCAGTCTTTGACATCTTGGGGATGTCACTTAATGTTGTTTAATGACTAATTGTACTCTCAAGTCATTGAGAATTAACGGGTCATTAAAATGGGTATTATCTTGTTTGGTCTATGTATAACCTGTAGTCATCAGTGTTATTTGCCTATGAGTTTAGATTCCTACTTGTATATTTATTGGATTGGTAGAATATAAAGGAGTAGGATTATCAGAACAAGAAATTTAGAGCGTAAAAGGATTCAGTTAACCCTTTTATTATGAACATATTGTCACCAGGGAGTTGGGTAGATAAGTTTTTGGAAACACTTCTAGGATTATGAAATATGATTTTCATGGGTTTATCTAATGGGACACACATTCCAGGAATTAGTGGATTGACATCCCCTTATGAGTGCAAAAATATTTTGTAGTAATGATTTATGTTGAGAAAATGTTTTTATTTTAGAAAAAAATGATTGAAATTGTTTTTCCAAATGAATGATTTTCAATGTTAAAATGCGTATGGAATAATAAAAATAGACTATTTTTTATGAATTAATATCAATATCTTTAAAAATTGATGAACATAGAAAATATTTTTTTGAATATAATATTTTTATAGTTGATGTGATAACATTTAAAATGCTAAGCCCTTAATTTTTAGAGAGTGAGACTCATATAGTTTGTTATATGTTTAGAAAATGTTACCTGATAGGCATCATAGGAACTATCTAGAGTAAGCTATGATGAATGAGGTTTCTCCGGATATATAGGTGAACCATGACCTATTTCAGAGTATTACTCAAGTATTTCTAGCTGTTACATGGGGAAATGGAAGGATGATCCAAGGATCATAGATCATTCCATCCAATTCATGAAGTAGAATCAACCCATCTTATAGGGTGATTCTAAACTGAAAAAAGGTAGAGGTGGTTAAATAGGATGAATCATATTTTTGATTTCATTTTACTCCATCAGAGCTTAATGTAAATATGTTAACATATAGGATTGATGCTCTTGCATACTACTTGTGGGATCTAGTTCTATGTGAAAAAGAGAATCAAGGCATTCCCTGGGAGGATTTTGAGGGAATTAATTAAAAAGTTCTATATTCAATCTTTTATGATCTAAAGAATGATATACTTTTTTATCTTGAAAAATTATTACCACTCTTTCATAGAATATGTGTCAAATATGATGAATTTAGTGCGACTTGCACCATAAGTTGCGGAGAGTGCATCCTTGAAGGAACACATCTTCAAATCAGGGGTCTAGAAATAAATTCGTTCAATGATTATGGTGCTATATATTACTGATTATACAGATATGGTGACTAGGTCAGCAGTGGGAAATAGAGACATCTCAAGAAATTTGGGAGTATAAAATATGATGATCCCTACTTGAAATAGAGGAAATTTCAATTTTGTGAGCAAGGAAAAGAGAGACACATATTTCTATAGTGGGATAATGAATTAGAATAAGACAACTGGATCAATAAATATTCTTCATTCATCAAAGTGCCTAGCAGGATGATACCAATGTGGTTTCCTTTACTACATAATGTGGGAATGTATAACACAACCAAGAGCATGCCATAATTCCATCAAGATGGGATACCTTAAGTTCTTTTGTCACAGTGCTCTAGTGCTGGGTTCTCAAGACCCTTCTCAGGTGTCACAAGCAACGTATGCTTTGAATGGGTCAGGACAACAGAATTAGACTCATCATCTGAGAAGATCTTTCCATGGCGACACTTTGAATACCATGATTCCATAGAAATAGAAATCACATTAAGGTAATAAAGAGCAAAGTGTGATGATAAAGAAAATGAATGGAGTAGAGTAGATGTTTATCAATGATCGGGATAGACCATCTATAGTGAGAGGTTTGATTCTATTTAATTCTACCTTTTTCAAAGTTTTTTTTTGATAATGGTGTATCAGATTCCATCATTTCTTCTCATTTTGTTGAATTGCTATGTTTGAAACTGGAAATTATTCCTTCTATATTAAAACTGCAAACTCCTCTCAATGAAAGATAATGTCACGTCTTTATTGGTAGAACATGTGTTATAAATTTTGATGGAGATGATATAAATTTAGAATTATTGATATTGGGGATGGATTTCAATTGTGTAATCCAAGGTATGGATTAGCTATAAACATTCAAGGATGACATTTACTATTATAAGATAATAGTTAATTTCATAACTTAGGATGGTTTCAAGAATCTCTTTAGAAGATGGAGGGTTGTAAATGATGGTGCAACAATATTTTTGGAACCATAGGTGGGAACAATATCTTATTATTTGTTTATTTTGACTTTGGTATCAATTCAAAAGATAAATAGAGATATTTTTCATAGGGTTTTGGATCAATTTCTTGAGGACATTCCCATGAACGTATCAGGTTTACCACTACTAATATAGGTGGGTTTTTTATTGATCTTCTTTTAGAGACTATTCCAATTACCATTATATCTTATATGATGGATCTATCCAACTTAATGGAATTGAATGTGAATTTGAAGGAGCTAGAGTGAAAGGGTTTCATTCAGCCAAACACATCTTCATGGGGAGAACCAGTCTTATTTATGAAGAAAGAAGATGTAATTCTTTAGTTGTGCATGGATTATCGTAATCTTAAACAAGTTATGATAACAAAAATGTATCGACTTCCATGAATTGATGACCCATTCGATCAATTGATGGGATCCCAGGGATTCTTTGTAATTGACTTTCAATCAGGAAATCACAAATTGAATGTTCGGATAAATGATTTTCTGATGACATCCTTCAGAAAAAGATATGGCCACTAGAAAAATTTAGCCATGACTATTATTATTAAAAATGAACAAATGGCCTTCATGGATTTTTTGAATCAGATATTTTATAAATATTTGGATTATTTTGTTAAGGTGTTTGTTGGCCACATCTTTTGGTATTAAATGACAATCTATGAACATGATAAACACATGGAAATTTTTTTGGGAATTTTTACAAATCCCATTTTATGCTTAATTGTCTAATTGGGATTTTTAGATACAAGACGTACAATTTCATAGTCATGTGATCCCAAGAAATGTTGTTTTAATGGATCGTGAAAAGATATAAGTTGTTATCTTAATGAAACCAGAAAAGAATGTCTTTGAGATACAATGATTCCATGGTCAAGATTGATACTACCACTGATTTGTGAACGAATTCACATGAATATCCTCACTAATTAGAACTTTAAAATGGATAATGTTCATTTCCATATGAATTATAAATTCCAAATGTCTTTCAAAGATCTGAAATTTCATCTTATAAAGGAACCTATCATTATTTTATCAGACCCAGGATATGGGTTTGTGGGGTATTGTGAAACATTGGGATCAGGGTTGGGTTTTATTCTCGTGAAAGGAGACCATGTTGTGGCTTATGGTTAATTTCAAATGAGGGTGCATGATCTGAATTACCCCACACATGATTTGGAGTAAGCTACGGTCATCCATGCTTTGATGACATAGAGACAACATTACTTTGGTAATAAATTCACTATGGTTACAGATCATAAATGAATGAAACACATTTTCTCACAATGAGATATAAATATGGGGGGAAAAGAGATGTATGATGTATCTCTATATGTTTTACATTGACTTGATGTATACACCTTGAAAGGGGAATTCAGGGGCACATGCATTGAGCCGAATGTGATATGCTCAGTTAGTGAAATAATATTTGGTTGAATGAATGTTTATGTTGATCCTAGATGTAATGCATCAACCCCAGAATCTCAATGTCAGTGTATTAATTATTACATTGGAATGATTTCCTAAAGGAATGATCAGTTTAGTATTCTTGAATAACCTAGATACATACATGTAACTCTTTTTATATTGGGAAACATAACAAAATACAATATATAAACAAATAAACTCCATCCACGAAAACTCAATAAATGGTCTCCTCTTTATAACACATTGAAGGTAATCAAATGAATGGGGTGAGCTCAAATGATCATTAGGGGTTACAAATTGTAGGTGAATGAATAGACAATAAATGAATCAAAATAAAAATGGCATAGTAAATATTCCATGGTGAATAGAAAAAAATACCCCATTAATAAAATGAGAATGATCCGGCATCCATAGATTTCCTCACAGTGAAAATCACATGGAAAGTAATAAATAAAAATGTATAAATAGAGTGATTATAAATAGGGAGTCATGTATATTTCACATGATATCACTATACCATATAAACTATTTATTTCTGTGGGTAGATAGCCATTTGATTCTATTTTGGAAACATACTCGAAGGGTTTGTCACCCACTAATTTATCTCATTATACCTATTGATGCATAGAGAGGAAATAATGGGCACCTCACATCACTGAATGTCCAAATAATTATTTATACATTGATTTAATAAAATTTAAATATGTCATCTCTATATCCATATAGAGTGAAGAATATATATTCATCAATATTTCTATAGTTGAAACAACATCCCAAATAAAAATCGTATTAAAAGGGTATAAGACATAAGGAAATAATCATATCCATTAAACCAGAATATTAATGTGTAATATATTTACAATTTAAAATGAATAATGATCTCAAATGTGATGTAGGTTCACCACATAAGAATTATTAGGTTCCCAATACCAAGTAAATCACAATGATATGGAAACCAAAACAATGTCCCTTACAACACTATAATCAATCAAGATAATAATCATCAAGTGAATCACTGAATACTATGAATATAATGATAATGAGGATATTATATATCAAATTTTATTAGAAATACATGACGTACAATAAATAAGTGGTGAACAATGGAAATCTCATATAAATAAAATTGTGATGAGAAACCCCTATCCTTATGCCTGAATGTGTTATTCATTTTATCTTAATAAAAAGAATAATCAAATTTATATTAATTAATTAATAATTCTGGAACCACCTATAATTTTAATATATTTTTTATAACCTTATTAAGTTCATTCAATGTATTTTTCATGGGTTTAAGAGGTTCAATTTTATTGTTTTGGAAGCATTTTCTTCATTAGTTTTTTTGATAAGTTTACATGTAAGCATGAATGGATGTTTTTTTGATATGTGGTTAAAATCCATAATTATTAAATCATTTAATCAGTGTCATTAGATAGATATAATTGATCTTATAATGATTTTGTTTATATACCATGAGGATGAGACATTATATAAATGGTAATGATAAATTCTTGGATTAACGATGTAGTTTTGAATTTAATGAACTTGTTTTGTATTATTACTTTATATAGTGAGTGTCTATGATTATAGAACATTAAATAATGTAAAATTTATATATTATGATTTGGTAAACCATTTTATCTGTTTCACGACTATTAGTTAATATAGTTATAGAAATTGAAAACGCATCATCCTTTAATGTGATAAATTAACACATCTCGGATGGTGTTTTTATTTTTAGTATAAGAGGAGGGAGAAAAGATATGATGATGAAATATTATATTATAATAATTATATTCCAGTTCATGAAAGGTACTGGAAATTTCAAATCATATGGATGAGGTGAGGATAGGTGAGAGAAAAAATGAATAGAACATGTTAAAGTAGTTGAAATAAAAAGGAAAAGATGATCACCTCTTGAGTACTTCTCTTTGATAATCTTCTAATGTTGTTAGTTTTTGGCCTTTTTCGGAGACTAGTATTCCTTGGACACGGGGGATCATCTTAGGGAGATATTAGAGAATAATTTAGAAAATTCTTGAAGATTGAGTGTTGTGGGAGGATGAGGGGGTGATGGGTGGTTTATATAGTGGAGGGGAGGAGGGTTTTTTGAATATTGTAATATTAAATTCATTATTTATCCACAATACAAGAAATAGTGATTATTCCATGACCTAAAATATTTATAAGTGCATGGGATTTTGAGAATAGGGTTCTTTCATCACTAATTATTTTTGGAGTAGTGGATTTAAAGTATAATGTAATTTATTATTCAACACAAATTAATTAATTTCAGAAGAATATCAAATATCGACCCTAACCATTTTTCCACCTGTATAATCGATGAATGAAAATAATTTTCAAAAATAATTTTATATGTTTGATAAATATATTTTTTTCATTAAATTCATCCTTAAATCCTAAAAACCAACCCTTAAAATATTCATCTTCATTTTATGGTGCCTATATTTTATTTACACATTCTTGGGTATGGTTTCCATTTATAAGGGTCTTATTACTATTCATAAGGGTTTGTTACTAATCCTAATAGAAAACAAGTTGGTTTTATCAGACTCTAAATAGCATAATGATCACAACCAGAAATGACAGTTTTTAAAATTTAAAAAACATATATGGAAAATTTACATTTCATGGATTGATTATGACTTTATTCTATAAAATACCATGTCTTGTTTTAAAGATACTAAGTGATTCATTTTATATATTTTATATACTTAATAAAAATTATTTAAGGGAAACATACCATAAATTTTTTTGGTGTTACATTCATACATCTTTCAAGAATTTAATCCTCGAAATTATTCATGCATATTAATCCCAAAAATTATTTGGGTGGTTCTTCTTCATAACATCCTCTGGTACACATATTGCATCCTCCATTTTATGCTTTCTCCAAAAAAAACCATTAATTGTCATGTTTTCCTATTTCACAATAACTTATCCCTTGTGTCAAAAATCTCAATAGTCTCTTCAAAATATGACTAATCATTTTCCAATTCTATTGGTTCATATTTTAGTATATTCCATGGTTCTAGCATGTATTTCATTACCAAGGATATGTGGAGCACATTTTGAACATTGGAGAGAATTAGTGGAAATGAAAAATGGTAAGTTATAACTCAAATTATTTATATAATTTCGAATTTTCGGATGTACCTATGTTTTAGTATCCATTTCTTATCAAACCTTAAGGCACCCTTCCACGTAGATACTTTTAGAATGACATGATCACCTACTTGAAATTTAAAATCCTTTCTCTGGTTGTTAGCATAACTATTTTTCCTACATTGGGATTCTTTCATATGGGCTATAATTTTTATTAGATTTGTTGTTTTCTATTAGATAGGTTCTATATCTATAAGTTTTGCTATGCCGAATTCATTCCAAAAATTTAGAGTTTGTCACCTCTTACCTTATAATTCTTCATATGGAACCATTTTAATGGTAGGATGTAAACTATTATTATATTAAAATTACAACAAAGTTATGCACTGATCATGCATGCCTTTAATGTCATGTGAGCATGATCCTGACACATCCTCCAATAATTGAATAGTTCATTCAGATTGTCCGTTAGATTGAGGGTGATATGTTGTACTCATATGATGCTCAGTATCCAAATACTTTTGGAGACTTTTCTGGAACAATAATTTAAATCAAGGATCCCAATTTGACACAATAAATATAATTTCACCATGAATTCTTAAAATATCATTTACATAAATTATTTCGAGGCACTGATGTGGAAAATACTCTATTGTAGAAAAAAAATGTAATGATTTTGTGAGATGACCAACAATTTCCCTAATTTCATCATTCCTTAAAGGTGTCCTCAGTAGTCCGATGAAAAATCCTGTCATATTGTCACCTCACATTGACATTCGAAAGGTAGAGGTTTAATGACGCCTCTATGATGTAGTCTATCAGCATTAACTTTTTAATAAACATGACACATTGACACGTATTCACCAATTTCTCGCTTCATGTTATCCAACCAAAATTGTTCCTTCAAATATCTATACATCTTAGTTTTACAAGGGTGTATAATGAATATTGATCTATGTGTATCATCTAGTAGTTACATTTTTAGCTTAGGTACTGGTAGAATACATAACCTATTCAAAATTTGAAAGCATTATCCTCATACCCGATGTCTGCAAATAATCCCTCCTTAATAGCTTGAATTTTCTTTTGTATATTTTCATCATCATATTGAGATATTTTTATCTTCTCTAGTAAATAATGATTTTCAATAATTTGAATTACGAAATATTTTAACCCTTCTAAAAAATTCCAATATTTATATTTAGTAGATCCATGAATATTGGATCTTTCTCATTCCTTATTCGGGTCAGAAGAGCATGATATTTTTTCTTACTACATCTACCACCTTATAATCTTTTCATGGGTTGTAGTGTATTGAATAGTCATAATCATAGAGTTAATCTATCCATCTCATATTCCTTATGTGGAGTTCATTGGGTGTAATAATATATTTGAAACTCTTGTTATCTGTATTTATCTCATATATTTCACCATAGAGATAATATCTCTATATTTTCTTAGCCATGATTACGAATTCTAACCGAAAATCGTGAGTTGGGTAGTTTTTAACACGAGTATTCAAATAAAATGATGCATAAGTAATAACATTATCATTTTTCATTAGTATGAATCCTAGTTCATTCTTTGAGGCGTCACTGTATATCAGAAGTCCTTCATTTCTAAATTAAAGTGTCAAAAATGGATCATTGAACAATATTATTTTCAATTATTCAAAGAATTTTGTACATTCATTCCTATATAAAATCATAACCCCTTAACGTGTGACCATGGTTAGTGGGTAATCCAGTTGGGAAAAATTCTGAAGAAACACTAATAGTAACCTGCTAAAACAATAAAATTACATACCTCTATTATGTTCGATGGTGTGGTCCAGTCATGGATTGCCTTTTCCATCAAATTATCAACTAATATTCCCTCTGTAGATAAATTACGACCAAGAAAAGAAACTCATTGAATCTAAAATTAACACTTTCTAAACATCTAATATAATTCATTTCTTCTAAGAGTTTTTAGAATAATCTTCATGTGATTCTCATGGTCTCCATATATTTTGGATTATTCCATAATTTTATCGATAAATACAAAAAAAATCCTTCAAAATATTCCTTGATAAATATATTCATTTGATCCTTGAAAATAGAGGGTGGATTAGTCTGTCTAAAATGTATTAGTGGTAACTGGTAATTCCCAAAAATGGATTAAAATGTTTTCATTGTAATATCTTCCTTCCTAACACATAGCTGGGGATATCCATATCGATATTCAATCTTTTAAAGATAATAGGCTCCAAGAAGAGGATCAAATATATCATAAATTTGGGGAAGAGGATACTTTTTCTTTATTTTAATATCATTGATTCCCCTATAATCAATTCATTTCCTCATGGATCCATCATTCTTCTTGACATAGTGGACAGTGGCTCCACATGGAGAAAAACTGGGTTAAATAATTCCTTAGTCACTCAATTCCTCTATTTTTTTCTTCAACTCCATTAATTCCAAAATGGACATTCAATAGGGAGTCTTCGATATAGATCTTTCACCATAAATTAAATCAATATATAACTCATCTTTTCGCTCTGAAGGATTTATATGTAAATCCTACAGAAATACATAAATGTATTATTTTACAAAAGGTACATATTAAAATTGAATATTTCATTCCTCAAACCTAGATATTCAGTTCTCATCCTCTACAAGAATATCACTTAGTAGAGCTACTATGGGTTGGTCTAGAGAAGAATCTGGTGGTGAGTTTTCTTCTCTAAAGATAAGGGATTCTACCTCATTCTTAAAAATGGTAGCATCCTTCTTCTAGCAGTAGATCATCACATCATAATTTGATATCCATTTCATACTGAGAATCATATCAATGTAATCTATTGGTATGATGATAAGGTTAGAATCTAAATCATTTTTATGTAACATGAGTGGGACTGATCAACACATCATATTTGCAATGATTCATCCCCTAGTTTTATTGACTGGAAACTCCTTTATTAAAGAAAAATGGACATGTATAATATTAATAGAAAATTGGGAAGATATAAACGTATAAGACGATCCAATATAAAATAATGCATTGTATTTGTTTGAGGAAACAATTAAAGTACCTTCCACCACATCATTATGAACTCAACCTCTGCCTCTGTAATTGCATAATCATTCTCTTACTCTTTGGCGTTTTCTAGGGCATGTTTCCAGGGCTATTAGGACACACATTTTCATAGAGTCCCATCTCTCTAAAATTGTTGCATTGAACACCATTGACTTGTCTCTTCCCCTTGAATTCACTATATTAATGACCCTTTTATCCACACTAATAGAAAACTATCATGACTTTCAAGCATTTTCTAGGATGATTAATTGTGCAGTTCTCACATAATGGAAACTTCTTCACTCCATTCATCTTCATTAGAGCTTCTATGTTTCCATTGTTATTAGAATCAATCTTCATAACATTATTCCCCTAAAACAATTTCGATATATAAAATTACATCCCTATTTTTTGGGAACATAATACAATTTCATCATTGGATGAAAAAGATTGAGAATCTAAAGCCCTATAATGAATTTTCTTAGTACATTCAATGAAATAATCTTTATTTAGATAAAAAATTTGTACGTAATATATAACATACCTATATTATCTTGGGAAGGTAGCCTCATATTCTACAACACTCTATTCTTCCATTTATAATAGGCTAAGGAATTTCCACTTAATATTTGATCATTTTTAGCAATGGAAATACATATCGAAGAATATTTCCTTAAATGTTCTCAATTCCAAATCATCTATTTCTTCTTCCTCAAAGGTATTCTAGAATAAGGACCACCATTTATCATCACCACTATTGAGGAAATATAATACCAGTACTATCTTTTCATTTTCATAGTATCTTACTACAAGAAATATCTTTTAAAAGGGCATCATCCACTACTCAGCTACCATCAGATTAGTAGTCCCACTAAACGATGGGGGATTCTGCCACATGTAATGATCCAGTACATATGTAACACGGTTATTTTTTCACATCATATGTACGTTGTCACAAAATGGTAATGATCTGATATACTCCAACATTAACTGTGATGACTTTCTCAGTGGGGAAATACCAACATTTACTATAGCTATTGACTCCCATTCTTCCATTACGTTCCATCACTAAACAATGAAATAAAATAAATTAGGTCATATTTCAAAATTTATATTGAGAAAAAACATAATATAATCATAAAATTTATGCACAACTAATCCTGTTATGATAAATAATATTTATATTTACAAATATATCATTCATAATGGTTTGTAATGGAAATGTGAATTATCCTAAGCATATCCCCTTAGAGTGTGAAAATAGGTGTGCAGTAAGGCATGTTGTCATGTACCCTGATACCCTAGTCAAAAACTGAAACTCCTTATCAGAGTTATTACACCAAGGTACATCTGTATCAGAACCATGCCTACATGTAGTATACAGTTAAGGATGTATTTTCATGGAAGGCCCAAATAATATCTACATTACCAAATTCAAATATGTTATTCTATGATTATCTTAAATGTCTGACATGGGGTTATTTTCCCTAAAATATGTTTCCTAAATCTATTTTCAAGGTTTCTACCAAAATTACTATGATAGCAACAGTAACACACTGACCCCATAAGTCTGAATCAAGTGTATTGAATATTAGATTGGTAACATTAAAAGGTTTTAAATCCCTAAGTTATGATCAGTTTAACAGACTAGAAGACAGTATATACATACACATAACTCATATTTCATTGATAATGTTAACAAAATACAATAAATAACAAAAAATAATAAACTACATCTAAGAGAACTCAATAAATTGTCCCCTCTACATATCATATTGAAGGTAAAAAAATTATAGTGGTGAGCTCAAATGCTCAGTAGGGGTTAAAAATACCAGAATCATGAATAAAAAATAATTGAATCAATATAAAATTATCATAATTAATATGGCATGGTCAATAGATGATATATCACAGCCCCTTAATAAACATATAATGATACTGTAGCCCTATATTGTGTCACAGTAAAAACCACATGGATAACAATAAATAAAAATGGAAAAATAGAATACATATAAATTGTAAGTCATATATATAACGTGCCATTCTTTACATACATTGTTAGCACTTCAAAATTGAAGTGCACTTATTACAACATATAACAAAACCATGAAAGGGCCATATATGTATAGTGTGTCTAGAAACTGGGAAACATAATCAACGGGTTCATAAAGCTTTTACACTACCTCCCATTTATTTCATCATATCTGTAGTCCCTTTTTGCATATCATACTTAATAACCTTCTTCCTGACCCGGGGAAATAAAACATACAAAAGGGTTGGCTCAAATGTTCAGTAAGGGTAAACAAAAGAAATATCAATCACATCATATTCATAAGAACATAACATTTTGGTGATCTTACCCTGCAAAAGAGATCATAATTTCATAACATGGGATAAATCATGGAAGTGAAATGTAATAAAAATAATCATAACATAAAACATGAAGCTTTGTGGAATACACACATAACTGTATAGAATCATTTCTTTTTAGTCAAGACTCATTGACAAGACTATCTTAGTGGACAAAGTACATTTCTGAACCACGTTCACTCCTCGTTTCTGTCATGTTTCAATGAAACGGTTTAACCTGTCGTTCCAGCCATGTCTATCCCATGAGATATAAAATCATTACCCATTGCATTGGAGGAAGATATATGTTCCACCCATCTCCTAATGATACCATTCTTATGTGTGCCACAAAATCATAAACTATACATCATAGCATTACCCATGTAATGAAAATGGGATTCTTAAACATCGTGACATCATAAAACAATTAATACAAGATAAAGGAATTCATAAAAATAATTTCATCACAAAATAATAAAATAAATGTAATAATAGGGATATAAACAGAAACCTTTATTATCTTAGATGCAAAATAATTTTTATAAAACACTTGAACTCCATTCTTGAGGAAAATATCCTTTCTACTTCAAAAACACTTTTCATTTATTAACATTTCATACAATTCTAAACTAAAAGAAGTTGATTACAAATAATCTTTTTATCTTGTAAAGGAATATTCTTGGAAATGATGTTTTAAAAATCCATTCATGCCGTATAAGTTAAAAAATCATTCTTCTTGTACTTTTGTCGGAAAAGTCAAAAAGTACCTCGTATGAAAAATGACAAAAGATTCCTTTCATATCTTTTACTAAAAAATCACTGAAGGGTAAAATTGGATTTAAACAATTGTAGGTGGATGGAAATAATATTAAATATTGAGGAAACATGGATTTGGATGATAAAATACACCCCAGTAAATTCCAAAGTATAAACAATCTTGGATAAAAATGAGATTATGATATTTCCCTTACCTTAGGTCCGATTGGATTCGTAAGTGTCTGAACCTCCTATATAATGATTTATATAATTTCATTGACTTATTACAGAATCATACTCATTGTTATGATATCATATATGGTCATATTTTTATCTTATTATTAGTAAGAATTCATTTCAACTTGTTATTCGGGTGTTTATTACTTTTTGTTATTATGCGTGTTTTGTCGAATAAATTCTTATTCTTCTTTTTAGGTTATAGATACCTAATTTCTAGAATGGTATTAGTTTAATATATATCATATTTATTCACTCAATTCATTTATGTAATCATTATGCAATGAAAATCATGTAGAATGAGTCGCATCACATCGTGGATACGATATTCTGTACGTACGCACGAGCAATGATATCGTTCCCATGATCGTAGAACTGTATTGTTGTGTATTTATACTATATCAGAATCAATATCACTTTTCAATAATCATATATATTCATTCTTTATACCATTATACCCATACAAGTATGGTGGTGGTGTAAAATAGATTACAACACTGCGTGGAGATGGTATTCCGTACGTATGCACGTGCGGTGATTTCGTTTTCCGTAGGATGGATAGATGGTGAAATAGGGTTATTTCATATTTATAATAACATATCATTATATAAGTGATACTGATGTTATTAATTCATAATGAAACAACTAATTTAGAAGAAGTGGAAGAAGAAATAAAGTTGAAAGAATCGATAACAGACATTACCTCTTCGTTGAAGCGTTTCTTTGAGACCTCCTTTTAGGGCACTAAAATTGGTCATTGAAGAAGACCAGGACCTCTTTGATGTTTCTAGGGAAGTGGAGAGGTGAAATTGGTAGGGGTTGGCTGAGCTTGAAATCTCAATGTTGTGTTATGAAGAGAGGGAGGAGGTTCCCTTTTATAAGGGAGGAGAGGGGCTCCATTGGAAAAATAAAACACATTATTTTATTATAAAGCCATATTCGGTTTTAAATAGCACCTAATTGATTTATTTTGAAGCTAAGGAGGGGATGGGTTGAAATCCTCTCATCCAATAGTATTTGGACAAGTTTTGTTTACTATTGAATCCTTATCATTTAGATTTAACTTTAAGTTAGATAATTTTACTTTTACCGTGTCTTTTTGTGTTCTTACACTATAAGGTTAATAAACATACTATAAAAAGCCAAACGAACCCAAAGTTGTTTATTATTAATACATATAACCTTATATAAGTCATTTTGCGGAACCTTAGTTTTTTAGGAATAAATTAACAATTAATATTATAATATTTGTTTTAAAAACTATTTTATGTCCATTTTGACACTATTTTGTAATTGGTTTTTGTGAAAATTATAAAACAATGATTAATTCTAAAAAAGTTAATTAAATCAATAATAACATGTCATATTAACCTATAAAATTACGTGAATTCATAAAAAGTCTCAAATTACATTTATTTGGGTATTTATAACATCAATTATGTCAATACATCATTAATTAGATAATTACTCCATCGTCTTTGTGTCATAAATAAATTAAATTATTTAATGTTTAAAAATTAAAAATAAAATACCATTATGTATTAAATCTTTTTTTCTTTCTAATAAATTTTATATTCTAATTTTTCTCATGTATAACCCTATATTAAAAACTATTTACTCATTAAACATTGATTTTAACTATTTTAACACTTCTTTAAATAAATTAAAAATAAATGACTTAATCTAATCCAAGTGGGCCTAAATGGTCATATTTTATTCCTAAGGATGTTTTTGGTCGAGTTACACTTATCCAATAGACTTAGGACATGTCTTAGGGTAATAATAATATCAGTTTTACTCTTAATTACCCTATTTACTTTTAACCGTGGTAAATAAAAGTAAAAAGTTACTATTTACCAAAAAATATTTTCATCTCATTGAACAACATTTTACTTACTGACATCAACCGTGTCTCTCGGATTTTTGAAATTCTACTCACAGAAGCTTTAAAATTATGTTTTATGTAAATTTGCAAATTTTCATAGAAGGTGGTTAAAAGACGGTGAAAAGTTCAATAAAATTTTTATATATCTAAAATTATTATATAATTATTCCAATGAATTACATTGAACATATATAAGTGTTATGTATCAATTTTTACCTAAAATAAATTTAAATAAAATAAATACTTATTTAAATAAAAAGTCGGTTTTTAAATAGTAACCCAGTGTTTTCACTATTCATCAAAAATTGAAAGTTTCCAGAAAAATACCAAAATTTCACCCTAGGCTAATTTCGATATTCCAAATCCAAAATTGAAGTCCATTTTGAAAAATAAAATTTAAAAATTTTCAAAAAGTCCTTATTACGATTCATAACATCTAGTTTTAATAATATTTTAATCGCATATCGTTGTTTAGTGAAACTCGGTATTGCGTACGACGCAAGCTATCAATAAAGGTCGTGATTGCGTGTAAAGAAAGCCAAGCTAGTGTTGTGTGTAGTTAAAGATTACTTTGATGATTTATATAAAAAAACAAAATATTTCTTATAAAAGTCTCGGGTGTTACATTCCACCCAGCTTAAAATGAATTTCACCCTCAAAATTCGTCACTTGTATCAAACAGAGGAGGATACCTCTCCCTCATCATATCCTCAAGCTCCCATGTAACTTCATCTAATTGTTGGTTACTCCATAAATCTTTCACCAAGTGAGTGGTCTTGTTCCGTAGGAATTTTTCCCTACGATCGAGAATCTCTATCGGCTGTTCTTCATAAGAAATATATTGTTCCAGCGGTACAACTTCTGAGCTATGTACATGTGAAGGATCAGATATGTACATTCTCAGGAGAGATACATGGAACACATCGTGAACTTGAGAGAGATTCGGTAGAAGTGCCAATCAGTAAGATACCTTCCCAACACGTTCCAGTATTTCGAAAGGACTAATATACCTAGGGCTCAGCTTTCCTTTCTCTCCAAATCTCATTACTCTCTTCCAAGGAGATATTCGTAAGAACACTTTATCACCCGCTTCAAACTCTAAGTCTTTTTTTCGGTTGTCGGCATAAATTTTTTGTAGACTCTGAGCTTCTCTTATGTGTTATTGAATAGATCGGACCTTTTCTACCATCTCAACAACAAGATCAGGTCCTAATAAGTTTCTTTCCCAAACTTCATCCCAGCAAGTTGGAGTCCTGCATTTCTTTCCATAGAGACCTTCATAAGGATCTATCTGAATACTGGAGTGAAAGCTATTATTATAATAAAATTCCGCCAAAGGTAGGTGTTGATCCCAACCACATTTGAAATCTATAGAGCAACTCTCAACATATATTCTAGAGTTTGAATTGTCCTCTCAGACTGGCCGTCTGTCTGAAGATGATAAGAAGTACTGAAACTCAACTCTGTATCTAGACTATGCTGAAAACTTTTCCAGAACATTGATGTAAACCTCATATCCTGATCAGATATAATAGAAAGTGGTACTCCATCTAATCTTACCACTTCCTTTACATATATCCTGGCAATCTGATCCATAGAGAAATCCACTCTAATAGCATTAAAGTGTGCAGACTTTTTAAGATGATCATCTATAACCCAAATAACACTATTGCCTTTGGATGTTTTAGGAAGTCCTGTGACAAAGTCTATAGTGATTTTTTCCCATTTCCATTCAGGTATGGGTAATGGTTGTAACCTACCCTTATACTTCTGTCTCTCATCTTTATCTTGCTGACAAACCAAACATTGAAATACATATTCAGCAACATCTCTTTTCATGCCATCCCACCAGAAGTACTCTTTCAGGTCTCTATATATCTTCGTGCTTCCATGATGAATATAGAATGAAGAACTATGAGCCTCATCCAGAAGCTCAATTTGTTATTCGGGGATGGGAGGAAGACAAACCCGATTCCTAAACATTATTATCCCATCACAATCAAGGATGAATTCAGGAAAGTTGCTCACCTTCTTTTGTAACTCTACATCTTCTTTCTGAGCCTCTTTAATCTTAACATGTATAGATGGTTGAACATTCATTTGAGAAAGATATGATTTTCCCCTTTCATTATAATTACAAGATCCATCCTTTGTAAATCCATAAATATTGGATCTTTTGTGATCCTCATCATGGATAAACTGGCATGGTCTTGTCAACTTAATGCATCTGCCACCTTGTTTTCATTCCTAGGGTGTTAATGAATTGAGCAGTCGTAATCCTTAATCAGCTCCAACCATCTTCATTGGTGCATATTCAGCTCCTTTTGTGTGAAAATATACTTTAAACTTTTATGATCAGTATAAATGTCACACCTTTCTCAATAAAGATTATTCCTCCAAATCTTTAATGGAAAGATTACCGCAGAAAACTCCAAATCATGAGTTGGGTAATTTTTCTCATGGATTTTCAACTGTCGTGAGGCATAAGATATCACCATATCATTTTGCATAAGAACACACCCCAATCCCTTCTTGGATGCATCACAATATATCACAAACCTTTCTCCACTACAAGGAATTGTGAGCACATGTCACGAACCAGCCTGGGTCGACCCTGAACCGGGCACCCGAGCCGGTCCGCGGAAAGTCCCGAGGGGCGTTCCCGATCCCCCCGGGATGGCAACAAGTGCCGGGTATTAAAATATTTCAATCGTTGGGAACGATTTTATCCCAAACTAAAAACAGGATCAAATGAACGAATATAAACTAAACGAACAAACAACCACTAAAGACATAAACAAACCTACACCACGACATACCTCCTCGTGACCTCGCGGGTCACCACCCAACTACTACCAACGTCGCTCCCACACTGAGCGACTCAAGCAGGAAAACCTGAACACAAGGAACCTGCAACTGAAAAAGGTAAAAGATAGGTGTGAGCACAAAAGTACTCAGTAGGTGAGCCCAACAACAAATCCCAAAGCACTGCCAGTAAATAGAGAATCTACCTATTCCATGTTTGAACTACAATGTATAAAAGTATGCTTTTATAATGTTTCACATGAAAAAATAAACACGAGCCATTACCCTTATTCCTTTTCAAAATTTGAATTTCTTTTCATTGATTCTAAATTCGTTCTGAACGATAAAGAAGTGTTACATTTTCAGTTTTACTACACAAGAGAAAAACGCATTTTTATTTGAAAGCCATTTCCACAAAGCAACCAGTACAAGCTGTAAAGAAGAACTGAAAGTAAACAAGCAAGAAAGAAAACAAGTGCATGTAAAAGTAAACAGGCAAGGAAAAACCAAGTGCAAGTAAAAATAAACCAGATGTTATCAGCAATAACCATGGGCGATCCTGAACATCCCTAGAAAACCCTTGGACGTACTCGGGTTCAGACTACCTGCCGGCATGGTACTCCACAGTCAATAACCAACTGGCCGCCCTAATAGCCAACCAGTGGCACATCCCACCTGGCCTGTCCACAACTCCAGAGGGTACCAACCCGTCTAATCAGGGTTAGCAAGCAACCGTCACTCGATAAACTACAAGACGCCCAGGAACCCATAGTGGTTTTTGTAACACTGTGTAAGTGGGAGACCCTCGCACGCGTGACTCATCTCACCACACTTGCCAACCCCTTACACGGACATCGCTACACGACAACCCTCGAAGGGAAGTCCCCCTGTAGAAATGCCCTCACAAGTACGTATATATATATATATGTATATGTATAATCACTTCACATTTATTAAAGTGCCAACCGGGCCGCCATATCATTTACATTTTGACCATTTCATATTAAAGCATTTCTAAAGGGATATTACACACGCCATTTCATTGAAAACCAAAACACACTTAGAACTTTTTTTATGAAACTCAAATCAGCATATCACCCTGGAACACAATTATTTCACAAGTAGAGTTATTTTCTAATATCAAAACGCACCCCACTTTTATCAAGAGCCAAAAGGGCCTTTAATCACCTTTTTAAGGAATACTATTTCTCAAATGAAATCCAAACTTTTCTTCACACAACAAAGGAAAACATCTTTCATCAACCAAGAACCACACATGAATTTTCCAAAAAACAATTTCAAAGGGTCACACGACGTTTTCTCTAATCAAGGTTCTCAGAAAACACCATTTTCCATAACCAATACATCTACTAATTTACACATGCCAAAAACATTTCAAAACCCAATTCAACATGTCTTTCATTATTTAGGAAGAACCATCTAGCAACACTACCATGGAAGCACACAATTAAATCCAATAAAACGCTTTTCATGAAACGCTAGAATTAAAACAACTTTTATCATCAACAGATCACCAATCTATAGATAACTACTTAATAATACTTTTAAATTTACTGAAACTTAATAAAAGGTCAAGGAATAAATAAATACTAAATTTAAAGGCGATTGCAAAGGGAGACCTACCTTAGATCGGAACAAAGAACGACGCGACACGATACTCCTGTTGCGTAAAGGTTACAGCGTCTTGCGTCGTCAAACTGGTCCTAAAACAATAGGCCGTTAAGCAGTCTCATTAATGACAACATACTAATAATAATAATAATTATAATAACGTAATAATAATAATAATAATGATAACCATAACATAATAATAATCATAATAGCATGATATAATAACAATAGAATAATAATACTATAATAATAACATCCATAATAATAATAACCAAAATGTAGTAATAATAATGTCATAATAATAATAATAATTATTATTATTATGACATAATAATAATATAATAATAATAAGAGTAACAAAAATATCATAACAATAATATTAAAAAAATAATAAGAATAATTATAATGACATAATACTAATAAGAACAATAATAAATATAATAGCGCAATGATAATTATAATAACAATAATAGTAATATTAATATTAATAATATGATAGTAATAATAATAATAATAATAATAATAATGACAATAACGATAATAATATAACAATAATAATAATATAATAATAAAATAACAACGATAATAATAATAACAATAATAATAATAATATTAATAATATGTTAGTAACCATAATAATAATAATAATAATAATATGAAATTTTAATATCAATAATAATAACAAAAAAAATAATAATAATAATATAATAATAATAATAAAGTAATATTAACATAATAATAATAATAATAAAATAATATTAACATAATAATAATAATAAAACAATAATAATAATAACATAATAATAATAAAATAATTATAATATTATTAATATGATAAAAATAATTAACGTTATAAAATTAAGATTAACAAACAAACAAAAATGAAAATAAGAATAGAAATAAAACTTAGAGCCTGGAGGGGGGGTGCGCGCGGGAGGCGGCGGAGCGGGGAGGCCGGGACGGCGACGCGGCAGGGAGGCTGGCGTGGTGACGGGCAGGGGTTGGGATGCCAGGAGGGGGTTGCGCGGGGGAGCCGGGACGACCAGCAGGGGGGGCAGAGGCAGCCGCTGGGCGCGGCGAAGGCGGGGGTGCAGGGGGAGAGCAGGGGCGGCCGCCGGAGAGGGAGCGCGCCGGGGCTGAGCGGGAGCGGGGTCAGACAGGGGGAGGGTCGCCGCCGGAGGGGGAGCGCGCCGGATCGGGGCGAGTCGGGTGCGGGCAGCGGCGACGGGGTGGCCGGACTGGTGGAGGCAGCAGGGTGCGCTGGCGACGGAGGGAGGCCGGTGCGGTCGGCTGGGTCGGCACAGCGGCGGAAAGCCGAGACGAGGGGGAGAGTCGCACAGAGAGAGAGAGCGGGAAGGGGGAGGAGGAAAACGGCGAGAGGGCGGCCGGGGAGAAGCCTGCGCGCGGGGCTACCGGAGAGGGTGTGGGAGAGGGGATGGCGGCTGAGCGAGGCAGGAGAAACGCCGGGGGGCGGCTGCGGCTGGGTGAGGCGGCGAGGTTGCGGGCTGGGCGAGGCAGACACGGGAAGCACCGGAGGGCAAGGGAGGAGGCTAGACCAGGGGCTGCGGGAATGAGGTCGGTAGCCGGGGTCCGGGGTGCTGCGCCTGGGCTGAGCGGGAGAGAAACGGGGGGGGGGGGGATGGGGTGGCGGCTGGGTAGAATAGGGTTAGGTTAGGGTATATATATATATATATATAATTGATAATAATAACAATAAAATGCTAAATAAAATAATGAAAACTAATCTTAATAATAATAAAAATTTATAACAATATTATTAGTAAAACCTTATAATAATAATAACAAAACTTTATAAAGATAATAATAATAATTGTAAAATTCCTAATAATAATAATACATTAGTTAATTCTAATAGTAATTATTTTGATCAAATAATAAAATAATTTAAAGATAATACTTATATATACATTTATGCATATGAAGATATATACATAAACATATATAGAACTATATGTATATATACATTATTATATATATATATATATAAAACATACATAAACATATATAAAATAAAATTAACTATCATATTAATAACACAACATAAATAGCGTTAATAATAAAACATCAACATAAAAATTATAATATTTAAACATGCTGGGTGCACACACGGTCACCCGGGCTGAACGCACGGTCACCGCTAATGATTCAGTGACCGCGCACCAGCGCGAATCCGCCAACGCAAATAATCTTCGAAAAATTTAAACCGTGACCTAGAAAAGAGAACAATTACGGACATCCGCGGTCGGGGTGTGACAATTCTCCCCACCACAGACACTTTCTGCCCCCAGAAAGTCACCAGGCCAAAAGTCGGTCAAGATTTAAGTCCATGCCCCAACGGAACTAAAGGAACCAGAGAGAACTGAGGATCTTGTGGATGACCTTACTCTGCACAGGTCACACCCGACCGATTCAAGAGAAAGTTGGGGTCTGAGATTGAGGGGAGAACACGAAGGGGTTCTCCCCACCACAAGAACTTAACTAGTGCAGAAAAGTTGACCATCTAAATAGACAACCCTAGGGAAAAAAGGGGGGGGTCGACGCGGGAACTCCCAACCAATCAAACCAACTCTTATAGCACGACCACTACAACACCTCCGTCCAGACATTGAATCCTCGATTAGAGTCAACAACCTTCAACACTAGGAACAACCCACAGAAAAGACTTAACCGGACCTCGAATCATAAACACGACCCATTGAAGTCCACGAAACATAACCACATCCGATAACATAACTACAACGAGGTCAACCCACACAAGGATCAAACACACTATTAAGAAGGACACACGATCTAGAATATCACATCCACACAAACCAGTCTGCTTTGATTATAGTAGAACAAGTCCATCATTAATTCATATCAAAACAACATGCTTACAATGATACTAAAACCTTAACAGCAGCGAACAAGTACAAATGATATTAATTGTTCCACCGTCAACACGAAAAACCTAACATGGACTAAGGATTCACAACCCTGGGAACTCCTGACTGCGCGCAAGCTTCACCCCAAGACCTGTGGTTGGGGCTCTGATGGATGAAGCATCTTCTGCCTCACAGTCAGGTACTGACATTCTCCAATCACAGCTTCTTCTTCAAGAGACGCTTCTTGCAAAACTGCTCCAGATGACCCAGACAGCCGCATCGATGACACGTCTTCGGAGGAGTGCAACAAGACAGCTTTGAATGCCCGAAACAACCACACTGATAGCATACCATTGAATGATCTGATGAACTGGAAGCTGAGACCAAAGTGGATAACTCCTTAGGAACAGGTATCTCTGGCGCCTTTTTCTCACCAGAGGGGGAACTCTTACGAACAACAACAGGGGACGCTGAAGTATTAACCACCCGCACACCAGAAACTAACTCAGCCAAGAAAGCTTCCTCCACCAGCTTCTCGAAACAAAGGTCTTTATAAGGGAGGACTCGCTCCTTGATCATTGGACGAAGACCCCCAGTGAAAAGAGAGACCTTCATGAGCTCATGCGACGCTACCTCCGGAGAAAAGGGAATCAGTTCCTTGAAATGGTCAACATATGTCTTCACCGTCCATTGACCTTGTTGAATATGCACAAGCTCTCCCTTTTTCTCCAGCTTCACTCCCTCAGGAACAAACCATTGGATGAAAACGATTCTGAAGACATCCCACGTCATTTCACCTTGCATTGATGAAGGGGTAACCCTCTTCCATTGGTCCAGAGCTGGACCCTCAAACAACTCCATAATTGCACGAACCTTAACATTATTGGGAGTTCCCAACATTCTAAAGACACGCTCCACTTCCTCAAGCCATTTCACTGCCTCTAACGGACCCTGATCACCATGGAGAATAGGCAGAGTCTGAGGACTAAAAACTGGGCATGACATATCCGAATCCTTAGAGGCCTTTATGGGCAGCATTTCCTGGGCGATATATAAAACACAAAGCCGAAACCAATATCAAACTGAAGCAACATCAATAAAAGCGCCTTCATAAAAAAAACAGTCGGCACAAGACCGAACAAATACGAGCACAACCCAAAAATAAAATCTCCTTTTTAAAATCCCCTTTTATTTTAAACTTTAAAACCACCCTCTTTCAAGACTGCTTTCCAAAACCAATCCATTTTAAAACCAAAAACTTTCCAAAACCATTTCCTCTTTAAACCCAATTTAGAAAACAAGGTCAAGCCTTTAATTGCAAATACACACCCAGGTATTCTCATGAACAGTTGCACATGTATTTATCCACTATACATTAATACCCGTACCAACACATATTTTCCATGAATTCTCACACATGTGCAAACGTTCAAAAAGAGGACCTGAGGTTTCAACCCAAATAATTCTTAACCAGTTCCAAGCAAAGAAAAGATTTTCAAATCAAGAGATTTCAGTTTTAAAACCTATTTTATACATTTAAAGTCCTTTAAAAAAAACCAGCCCAATTTTCGAAAACCCTTTTTCATTTCAAACAACGCACTCACACAGACCAAAACGAACACAACATCCAAATTTTCATCAATCACTGAAATGAGGGACTATTAGTCACACTCAACCTAGCGACATGGTAGTGGGCCATGTCCCAAGTCAGCGTCGACCACTAGGAGGAATTCAAACCACGTACTCGGACTCCACATGGGTTACTACTCCATGTGAAATTACGATGTAACGTCGGCTTGCCTCCATCATCATCTCTCAATCCAAGACAAACCAGGAAAGACAAGGACACAATTCCCGAACTACCCCTGGTAACTCGAGGATCAGTGCGTGCAAGAGTTCGCGACGCTCTTCCCGTACCTACCCCTCGAGTTCCGACATTCCTAATCTCCTTCTACCGGACTACCCAAATAACAAGAACCTGCCTTTGATACCATTTTGTCACGAACAAGCCCGGGTCGACCCTGAACTGGGCACCCGAACCGGTCCGCGGCAAGTCCCGAGGGGCGTTCCCGATCCCCCCGGGATGGCAACAAGTGACGGGCATTACAATATTTCAATCGTTGGGAACGATTTTAGCCCAAACTAAAAACAGGATCAAAAGAACGAATATAAACTAAACGAACAAACAACCACTAAAGACATAAACAAGCCCACACCACGACATAACTCCTCGTGACCTCGCGGGTCACCACCCAACTACAACCAACGTCTCTCCCACACTGAGCGACTCAAGCAAGAAAACCTGAACAAAAGGAACCTGCAACTGAAAAAGGTAAAAGATAGGTGTGAGCACAAAAGTACTCAGTAGGTGAGCCCAACAACAAATCCCAAAGCACTTTCAGTAAATAAAGAATCTACCTATTCCAGGTTTGAACTACAATGTATAAAAGTATGCTTTTATAATGTTTCACTTGAAAAACTAATCACGAGCCATTACCATTATTCCTTTCCAAAAGTTGAATTTCTTTTCATTGATTCTAAATTCGTTCTGAACGATAAAGAAGTGTTACATTTTCAGTTTTACTACACAAGAGAAAAACACATTTTTATTTGAAATCCATTTCCGCAAAGCAACCAGTACAAGCTGTAAAGAAGAACTGAAAGTAAACAAGCAGGAAAAAAACAAGTGCAAGTAAAAGTAAACAGGCAAGGAAAAACCAAGTGCAAGTAAAAATAAACCAGAAGTTATCAACAATAACCATGGGCGATCCTGAACATCCCTAGAAAACCCCTGGACGTACTCGGGTTCAGAATACCTGCCGGCATGGTACTCCACAGTCAATAACCAACTGGCCGCCCTAATAGCCAACCAGTGGCACATCCCACCTGGCCTGTCCACAACTCCAGAGGGTACCAACCCGTCTAATCAGGGTTAGAAAGCAACCATCACTCGATAATCTACAAGACGCCCATGAACCCATAGTGGTTTTTGTAACACTATGTAAGTGGGAGACCCTCGCACGCGTAACTCATCTCACCGCACTTGCCAACCCCTTACACGGACATCGCTACACGACAACCCTCGAAGGGAAGTCCCCCTGTAGAAATGCCCTCACAAGTACGTATATATATATATATATGTATAATCACTTCACATTTATTAAAGTGCCAACCGGGCCGCCATATCATTTACATTTTGACCATTTCATATTAAAGAATTTCTAAAGGGATATTACACATGCCATTTCATTGAAAACCAAAACACACTTAGAAATTTGTTTAAGAAACTCAAATCAGCATATCACCCTGGAACACAATTGTTTCACAAGTAGAGTTATTTTCTAATATCAAAACGCACCCCACTTTTATCAAGAGCCAAACGGGCCTTTAATCACCTTTTTAAGGAATACTATTTCTCAAATGAAATCCAAACTTTTGTTCACACAACAAAGGAAAACATCTTTCATCAACCAAGAACCACACATGAAGTTTCCAAAAAACAATTTCAAAGGGTCACACGATGTTTTCTCTAATCAAGGTTCTCAGAAAACACCATTTTCCATAACCAATACATCTACTAATTTACACACGCCAAAAACATTTCAAAACCCAATTCAACATGTCTTTCATTATTCAGGAAGAACTATCTAGCAACACTACCATGGAAGCACACAATTAAATCCAAGAAAACGCTTTTCATGAAACGCTAGAATTAAAACAACTTTTATCATCAGAAGATCACCAAACTATAGATAAATACTTAATAATACTTTTAAATTTACTGAAACTTAATAAAAGGTCAAGGAATAAATAAATTCTAAATTTAAAGGCGAGTGCAAAGGGAGACCTACCTCAGATCGGAACGAAGAACGACGCGACGCGAAACTCCTGTTGCGTAAAGGATACAGCGTCTTGCGTCGTCAAACTCGTCCTAAAACAATAGGCCGTTAAGCAGGCTCATTAATGACAACATACTAATAATGATAATAATTATAATAACGTAATAATAATATTAATAATAATGATAACCATAACATAATAATAACCATAATAGCATGATATAATAACAATAGAATAATAATACTATAATAATAACATCCATAATAATAATAACCAAAATGTAGTAATAATAATGTCATAATAATAATAATAATTATTATTATTATGACATAATAATAATATAATAATAATAAGAGTAACAAAAATATCATAACAATAATATTAAAAAAATAATAAGAATAATTATAATGACATAATACTAATAAGAACAATAATAAATATAATAGCGCAATGATAATTATAATAACAATAATAGTAATATTAATATTAATAATATGATAGTAATAATAATAATAATAATAATAATAATAATGACAATAACGATAATAATATAACAATAATAATAATATAATAATAAAATAACAACGATAATAATAATAACAATAACAATAATAATATTAATAATATGTTAGTAACCATAATAATAATAATAATAATAATAATAATATGAAATGTTAATATCAATAATAATAACAATAAAAATAATAATAATAATAATACAATAATAATAATAAAGTAATATTAACATAATAATAATAATAATAATATAATATTAACATAATAATAATAATAATAAAACAATAATAATAATGACATAATAATAAAAAAATAATTATATTATTATTAATATGATAAAAATAATTAACATTATAAAATTAAGATTAACAAACAAACAAAAATGAAAATAAGAATAGAAATAAAACTTACAGCCTGAAGGGGGGTGCGCGCGGGAGGCGTTGGAGCGGGGAGGCCGGGACGGCGACGCGGCAGGGAGGCTGGCGCGGTGACGGGTAGGGGTCGGGACGCCCGGAGGGGGTTGCGCGGGGGAGCTGGGACGACCAGTAGGGGGGGAGGAGGCAGCCACTGGGCGCGGAGAAGGCGGGGGTGCAGGGAGAGAGCAGGGGCGGCCGCCGGAGAGGGAGCGCGCCGGGGCTGAGCGGGAGCGGGGTCGGACAGGGGGAGGGTCGCCGCCGGAGGGGGAGCGTGCCGGATCGGGGCGAGTCGGGTGCGGGCATCGGCGATGGGGTGGCCGGACTGGTGGAGGCAGCAGGGTGCGCCGGCGATGGAGGGAGGCCGGTGCGGTCGGCTGGGTCAGCAAAGCGGCGAAAGCCGGGACGAGGGGGAGAGTCGCACAGAGAGAGAGAGCGGGAAGGGAGAGGAGGAAAACGGGGAGAGGGCGGCCGGGGAGAAGCCTGCGTGCGGGGCTACCGGAGAGGGTGTGGGAGAGGGGATGGCGGCTGAGCGAGGAAGGAGAAACGCCGGGGGCGGCTGCGGCTGGGCGAGGCGGCGAGGTTACGGGCTGGGCGAGGCGGACACGAGAAGCGCCGGAGGGCAAGGGAGGAGGTGAAACCAGGGGCTGCGGGAATGAGGTCGGGAGCCGGGGTCCGGGGTGCTGCGCCTGGGCTGAGCGGGAGAGAAATGGGGGGGGGGGCGTGGTGGCGGCTGGGTAGAATAGGGTTAGGTTAGGGTAAATATATATATATATATATATATATATAATTGATATTAATAATAATAAAATGCTAAATAAAATAATGAAAACTAATCTTAATAATAATAAAAATTTATAACAATAATATTAGTAAAACCTTATAATAATAATAAAAAAAACTTTATAAAGATAATAATAATAATTGTAAAATTCCTAATAATAATAATACATTAGTTAATTCTAATAGTAATTATTTTGATCAAATAATAAAATAATTTAAAGATAATACTTATATATACATTTATGAATACAAAGATATATACATAAACATATATAGAACTATATTTATATATACATTAATATATATATATATATAAAACATACATAAACATATATAAAATAAAATTTACTATCATATTAATAACACAACTTAAATAGCGTTAATAATAAAACATCAACATAAAAATTATAATATTTAAACATGCTGGGTGCACACACGGTCACCCGGGCTGAACGCACGGTCACCGCTAATGATGCAGTGACCGCGCACCAGCGCGAAACCGCCAACGAAAATAATCTTTGAAAAATTTAAACCGTGACCAAGAAAAGAGAACAATTATGGACCTCCGCGGTCGGGGTGTGACAGCACAGGTGCACTAAATAACCTTCTTTTCAACTCCTTGAAATTCGCTTCACATTCCTCCGTCCAAAAAAACATAACTCCTTTCCGAGTCAACCTGGTGAGTGGATTAGATAATCATGAAAAATCATTCGCAAAACGTCGATAATATCCATCCAAACCAAGAAAACCTTGGATCTTAGTTACTATTGTTGGTCTCGACCATCTTTTGATATCCTCTGTTTTTGCTGGATCCACAGATATCCCCTATTTTGAGATTATGTGACCCAAAAATGAAACTTTTTGAATCCAAAATTCACACTTGGTAAATTTGGCATAAAGCTTCTCCTTTCTCAAGGTCTTCAACATAATTCTCATGTGATCTTCATGTTTTTTCTTGCTCCTTTAATTTACAAGAATATCATATATAAAGACAACCAATAACTGATCAAGATAGTCTCTAAAGACTCTATTCATCAGATCCATGAAGATAGAAGGTGCATTAGTAAGACCAAATGGCATCACTATAAATTCATAGTGTCTATACCTTATACAGAAAGTCATCTTTGGTATATCCTCCCTTTTGACCCTTAATTGATGATACCCTGAACAAAGATCAATCTTGGAAAAGTATTGAGCTCCGCGTAGTTGGTCAAATAAGTCATCAATTTGCGGTAGAGGATATTTTTTCTTGATAGTGGTCTTGTTATGTTCTCGATAATCAATGCAGAGTCTCATTGATCCATCATTCTTCTTAACAAACAAAACATGTGCTCCCCAAGGTGACGCACTAGGGCATATGAACCCCTTATCAATATTCTCTTGGAGTTGCTTCTTCAATTCCTGCAACTCAATTTGGGTCATTCTATAAGGTGTGTTTTAAATAGGTTAAGCACCCTGTATGAGTTCTTTTGAAAACTCAACTTCACGATTTGGTGGAAGACCCGAAAATTCCTCTGGGAAGACATCATCAAACTCACGTATAATGGGCATATTCTTAATAGCGAGTTTCTCTCTAACCATTTGAGATAAATAACCTTCATTTAGTGAAATCAAGACCCATAAGATGGAAGAAATTTCCACATGAAGGTTATGTTCATCCTTGCATCGATAGACAATCAAAGATTGATCTAGAATATGAAATGTGACTTCCCTTCATTGGAAATTGATATGAGATCCATATAGAGAAAGCCAATCCATGCCAAGAATCACGTCCAATTCCACTATAGGAAGGATCACAAGATTTGCAGGAAGCACTTTCCCCCAAACTTCAATCGGTGATGAATTATAAACTTTTGATGCGGCTGTTGTGCCATTAGGGGTTGTCACAGATAACTCAACATCTAATGGTTGAGGTAATACGGTTATACCCTTAGAAAATTCTTCAAAAATAATGGAGTGGGTGGATCCAGAATCAAATAAAACATTTTCTACGTTAGATTTGATGGTAAGTGTACCTTTCACCACTTCGTTATCATACTCCACATCACTGATTGAAATTGCATGTGACTTTCCTTTTCCGTTATCCTTAATATTTTTTTGATGTCGATCATCATCAATAATCCCTGGATGTGGAAATTGACTGGCATAATTCCCCATTTCTTTGCAGTTGTAACATTGAAGTGTAGGAGGTTCAATCTGTGTAGCCTTTTCATTGTTCGCAGCAGTAGACAACTTCTTCCCATCGTTGCGGCATTCAAATGCCCGATGACCTTCCTTCCACATTTGAAACATTTAATTGTACCTTTAAGACAAATACCTCCATGTTTCTTTCCACACTTTGAGAATAAGGGAAAACTCATATTCTTTTCAGTGTGCTCTTTAGATTTTCCTTTGATTTCCATTTTCCTCTTCTTATCAAACCCATATGACTGATGGGTTACTCCAATCTCCATCTCAACTTTGAGAGCACATCGAACGATTTCCTCGTAGAAATTGAAGTCCCTTATGGCTAACGACCTTCGACGACTTGGTTTTAAGCCACTAAATAATCGATCGATCTTACTCTCAGGTTGGATAATAATACCAGAAGCGCACCATTCAAGTCTTGTAAAATTTGCTTCATAGGTACCAACAGATTCATAATCTTTTTGCTTTATTTCAAGAAACTACTTCTCTATCATTGTTCGGAGAATAAGAGGGAAGTACTTATTGAAAAGTAAGTTCTTGAACTCGTCCCATTCCACGGACTCAATTTCATCTCTTGGCCTCGTATTCTTGATAACATTCCACCATTGATCAGCATCACCTTCCAAATGATACACTGCTAAGATGAATTGATAATGTTCAGAACATTGAAGAACTGAAAATATCTTTTCAGTAGTACTGATCCATTTTTCAGTAACTAATGGATCAGTAGACTCGCTGAATGAAGGTAGATGCTGTATTAGGAAGGATTCGACAGAATGTTTCTCCTTCCTCTGCTCATTTGGAAGGACTGCATGATTCATAGCTTGAGAATTTTGTGTCAGCATGGCTACATGATTTTTCATTCCATCTCCCATAACGTTTGGTTGCTCAGGGGGACCATCATTGCATTTCCCGTTTCATTCCGCATTAACACGGTTCCTTTGGGTTCCAGCCATTGATTAAAACTAAGAAGAATAGTGTGAGAAACACTAATTATAATAGGAAAACCACATAATCTATAATAAAATTTCACACATAAGGTCTTATAATTGGTCATTCATGACCATTTCTAAAACACTAATAGTGTGCTCTATGCTTAGAATTATCCTTATGGTTCTCACTAACGCTTTTACATCCTAGTTTCCAATGGATGACTATACCATTCCTCTGATACTAGCTATAATGACCCATACTTTACATACATTGTTAGTACATCAAAATTGAAGTACACTTATTACAACATATAACAAAACCATGAAAGGACCATATATGTATAGTGTCTTTAGAAACTGAGAAACATAAACAAATGGTTTATAAAGCGTCTACATTGTCTCCCATTTATTTCATCATATCTATAGTCCCTTTTGGCATATCTCACATAATAACCTTCTTCCTGACCTAGGGAAAGTAAACATACAATAGGGTGAGCTCAAATGCTCAGTAAGGGTAAACAAAAGAAATATCAATCACATCATATTCATAAGAACATAACATTTTGGAAAGCATACCCTGCAAAAGAGATCATAATTTCATAGAATGGGATACAACATGGCAGTGAAATGTAATCTCAATAATCGTAACTTAAAACATGAAGCTTTTTTGCATACACACATAATAATAGGGAATCATTTTGTATTAGTCAAGACTCATTTCCAAGACTATCATAGTGGACAAAGTCCATTTCGGAAACGAGTTCATTCCTCATTTCAGTCATGTTTCACTGAACCGGTTTAACCTATCGTTCCAGCCATGTCTATCTCATGAGATAGAATATCTTTACCCAATGCATTTGAGGGAGATATAGGTCCCACCCATCTCATAATGGTACCATTTTTATGTGTTCCAAAAAATCATAAACCATACATCATAGCATAACACATGTAAAAAAATGGGATTCTTAAACATTGTGACATCATAGAACAACTCATATAAGATAAAGGAATTCATAAAAATAATTTCATCACAACATAATAAAATCAATTTAATAATAGGGATAGAAACAGAACCCTTTATTATCTTATATGGAAAATAATTTTTATAAAACAGATGAACACCATTCTTGAGGAAAATATCCTTTCAACATCAAAAACATTTTTCCGTTCTTAACATGTCATAAAATTATAAACTAAAAGAAGTTGATTAAAAATAAAATTGAAAACTTGTAAAGAAATATTCTTGGAAATAATTTTTTAAAAATAAATTCATGCTATATAAGTTAAAAAGTCATTATTCTTGTACATTTGTCTGAAAATTTAAAAAGTACCTCGTACGAAAAATGACAAAAGATTCCTTTCATATTTTTTTACTAAAAACCCACTGAAGGGTAAAATAGGATTTATAAAATTGTAGGTGGATGGGAATAATATTACATATTGAGGAAACATGGATGTGGATGATAAAATACACCCTAGTAAATTCCAAACTATAAACAATCTCGGATAAAAATGAGATTGTGATATTTCCCTTACCTTAGGTCCGATTTTCTTCGTAAGTGTCTGAACCTCCTGTATATGATTTAAATAATGTCATTGACTTATTCTAGAATCATACTCATTGTTATGATATCATATATGGTCATATTCTTAACATATTATTAGTAATATTTCATTGCTACTTGTTATTCGGGTGTTTATTACTTTTTGTTCTTATGCGTGTTTTGTCGAATAACTTCTTATTCGTCTTTTTAGGTTATAGATACCTCATTTATAGAAGGGTATAAGTGTAATATATATAATATTTATTCACTCAATTCATTTACATAATCATTATTCAATGAAAATCATGTAGAACGACTCGCATCACATCGTGGAGACGGTATTCCGTACGTACGCACGAGCGATGATATCGTTCCCATGATCGTGGAATTGTATTGGAGTGTATGTATACTATTTCAGAATCAATATCACTTTAAAATAATCATATATATTCAATAATTACACCATTATACAAATCCAAGTAAGGTTGTGGTGGAAAATAGATTACACCACGGCGTGGATACGGTATTCCGTACGTACGCACGCGCGGTGATTTCGTTTTCCATAAGATGGATAGATTGTGAAATAGGGTTGTTTCATAATTATAATAACATATTAGTATATGAGTGATAATTATGTTATTAATTCATAATGAAACAACAAAATAAGAAGAAGTGGAAGAAGAAATAAAGATTAAATAATCGTTAACGAACATTACCTCTTCTTTGAAGCGCTTCTTTGAGACCTCCTTTTACGGCACTAAAATCGGTCTTTGAAGAAGACCAGGACCTATAGGATGTTTATAGGGAATTGGAGAGGAGAAATGGGCTGGGGTTGGCTGAGATTGAAGGATAAATGTTGTGTGAGGAATAGAGGGAGGAGGTGCCATTTTATAAGGGAGGAGAAGAGCTCCTCTGGAAAAACTATAAATATTATTTTATTATAAAGCCATATTCAGTTTTAAATAGCTCCAAATTTATTTATATCGAAGCTAAGGTGGTTATGTGTAGAATTAATCTCATCCAATTGAATTTGGACAAGTTTAGTTTACTATTTTAACCTTATCTTTTAGATTTAACTTTAAGTTAGATAATTTTACTTTTACCATGTATTTTTGTGTTCTTACACTATAATGTTAATAAACATACTATAACAAGAAAAACGAACCCCAAGTTGTTTATTATTAATATATATAACCTTATCTATGTAATGTGGCCGATATATAATTTTTTAGGAATAATATAACAATTAATAATATAATATTTGTTTTAAGAACTATTTTATGTCAATTTTGACACTATTTAGTAATTGATTTTTGTGAAAATCATAACAGAATGATTAATTCTAAAAAAGTTAATTATATCAATACTAACATGTCATATTAACCTAGAAAATTAGTGTAATTCATTAAAAGTCTCAAATTACATTTATTTGGGTATTTATAACATCAATTATGTCAATATTTCATTAATAAGATAATTACAGCATCATCTTTGTGTCATAAATGAATTAAATTATATAATGTATAAAAATTTCAAATAAAATACCATTATGTAGGAAATGTTTTTAAATTTCTAATGAATATTTATAGTCTAATTTATCTCATGTATAACCCTATATTAAAAATTATTTAATTATTGAACATTGATTTTAACTATTTTAACTGTTCTTTAAATAAATTAATAATAAACGTCCTAATCTAATCCAAGTTGGCCTAAATGGTCATATTTTATTCCTAAGGTTGTTTTTGGTATAATTAAACTTATCCAATAGAATTAGGACATGTTTTAGGGTAATAATAATATAAGTTGTACTCTTAATTACCCTATTTACTTTTAACTATGGTAAATAAAAGTAAACAGTTACTATTCAAGAATTTTTTTTTCACCTCATTGAACCAAATTTTACTTACTAACATAAACTGTGTCACTCAGATTTTTGAAATTCCACTCACAGAAGCGGTAAAATTAATTTTTATGTAAATTTTCAAATTCTCATATGAGATGGGTAAAAGACGGTGAAAAGTTCAAAAAAAATTTTATATATCTAAAATTATTATAATGTGACTTCAATGAATTACATTGAACTTATATAGGTATAATGTATCCATTTTTCCCTAAAATAAATTTAATTAATATAAATAGATATTTAAATAAAAAGTCGTTTTATATATAGTAACCCAGTGTTTTAACTATTCATCAAAAATTGAATTTTTCCAGAAAAATACCAAAATTTCACCCAAGGCTAATTTCGATATTCTGAATCCAAAAATGAAGTCCATTTTGAAAAATAAAATTTACAAAATTTCAAAATTTGGTTATTACTATTCATAACGGCTATTTTTATTAATATTTTAATAGAATATTATTGTTTAGTGAAACTCGATATTGCGTACGACACAAGTTGTCAAGGTATGTCTCGATTGCGTGTAAAGAAAGACAAGCTAGTGTTGTGTGTAGAGAAATATTCCTTTGATGATTTATATAAAATAAAAACAAAATATTTCTTATAAAAGTCTCGGGTGTTACAATATATTTTTCATAAGATGAAAGTATTCTATGAAAATGGTTTGGGTTTGTGGGTTGATACCTATCTGATTCTATTTTGGAAACAAACACGAAGGTTTCTAGAGAACTAATTTGTATCATGAGACCTATTGATGCATCATGTGGATATATCGTGACCCACCTATCCCTAAATGTAAAAAATAATTCTTTATACATATATTTTTTACACGTAAAACATTCCATCTCAATATCTTTATAGACTCGAGGTTACAGATCCCTCAATATTTCCATAGTGAAAACAATATCTCAAATTAATACAGTATGAAAATGGGTATATGAGTTAGGAAAATAATCATATCCCTGATATGAGAATATTAATTTATAATGTATTAACACTTTGAAATGAAAAATTATCTTAAAGGGGTGTTTGGTACAACATATAAGAATGATTTGGTGCACAATACCAAGTAAATCACAATGAAATGGAAATCGAAAAACGGTCCATTAAAATATTGTAATCAGTTGAGTTAATAATCATCAAGTGAATAACTAAATAACATGAAAATATAAGGAATCATGATATAATAGATCAAATGACTATAAACATAAACAACATACAAGAAATAAGTGGTAACCATTCTATATCTCTTAGAAATAAAAGTGAGATAGGAAACCCCACACCATATACTCGAATGTGTTCTATGTTCGAGCTAAATAACCAGAATAGTAAAATTTATATTAATTAATTATTAATTTTGGAACCACATATACATTTAATTAATATACATTTACTTAATTAAGTTTATTAATGGCCTTTTTTATGGGTTTAAGAGGTCCAATGTTATTTTTTTGAAGCATTTTCTATATTGGTTGTCTTTATTAGTTTACTCGTATTCATGAATGGATGTTCAATTGAAATATGGTTAAACATCCATAATTGTTAATATATATTATTATTTAAATTAAATAGATATAATTTACATTATAATGATTTTTTTTATATTCTATGAGGATGAATCATTAGATAAATGTTAATGATAAACGTGTGGATTAACATGGCTGTTTTTAGCATAAGGAAATAGTTTTGTATTGTTACATTATATATTGAGTGTTTAATTATTACAGAACATTTCATAACATAAAATATATATATTATGAGCTGGTTCATTCATATGAATGGTTTCATGAACAGTCATGATGATATTTAAAAAAATTGAAAACTCATCGTCCTTGAATGTGATAAATTAACACATCTCAGACAGTGATATAATTTTAATTATTAGTGGAGGGAGGAAAATTGTTATGATGATTAAAATATTACAATATCATAATAAAATAACATTTAATGAAATTTACTGGAATTATCATTTAATTTGGATGATTTTAGTTTAGGAGAGAGCATCAAAAGAACGGAACTTTTAAAAGAAGTTTAAAGAAAAAAGAAGAGAGGTTCATCTCATGAGTACTAATCATTCAAAATCTACTTAACGAATTGTTTTTTGGACATTGGTGATAACAGAAGTATTTGGACGTGGGGGAGGAGCTTTGGGACATATTTTATCATAATTTGTTTAGGTCTTGATCCTTGAGGGGTGTGGGAGAAGGAAATGGTGAGTGGTGGTTTATATAGTGGAATATGAGAGGGTTTTTTTATTATTATAATCATTCATTTATTATTTCTCTATAAGAAAAGATATAGTAATTTTTATATGACCTATAACAGTAATGAGTGCTTGTTATTTTAGAGATTTGGGTGATTACATCACTCATGATGTTATGAATATTGGATTTAAATTATTGTGTACCGGTATAGTAAATTAATGTATTTTACTATTCAAAAAAATTCTGATATTTCAGAAAAATATCAAAAATTTACCCTAACCATTTTATAATTTGTAGATTCCAATAATGAACCGATTTTTTTTCAAAAATAATTTTCTAAATATTAGAAATTTAATTTAAAATTAAAATTAGCATTTAATAAACATGACACATTGACACGTATTCACCAATTTCTCGCTTCATGTTATCCCACCAAAATTGTTCCTTCAAATATCTATACATCTTAGTTTTACAAGGGTGTATAATGAATATTGATCTATGTGTATCATCTAGTAGTTACATTTTTAGCTTAGGTACTGGTAGAATACATAACCTATTCAAAATTTGAAAGCATTATCCTCATACCCGATGTCTGCAAATAATCCCTCCTTAATAGCTTGAATTTTCTTTTGTATATTTTCATCATCATATTGAGATATTTTTTTCTTCTCTAGTAAATAATGATTTTCAATAATTTGAATTACGAAATATTTTAACCCTTCTAAAAAATTCCAATATTTATATTTAGTAGATCCATGAATATTGGATCTTTCTCATTCCTTATTCGGGTCAGAAGAGCATGATATTTTTTCTTACTACATCTACCACCTTATAATCTTTTCATGGGTTGTAGTGTATTGAATATTCATAATCATAGAGTAAATCTATCCATCTCATATTCCTTATGTGGAGTTCATTGGGTGTAATAATATATTTGAAACTCTTGTTATCTGTATTTATCTCATATATTTCACCATAGAGATAATATCTCTATATTTTCTTAGCCATGATTACGAATTCTAACCGAAAATCGTGAGTTGGGTAGTTTTTAACACGAGTCTTCAAATAAAATGATGCATAAGTAATAACATTATCATTTTTCATTAGTATGAATCCTAGTTCATTCTTTGAGGTGTCACTGTATATCAGAAGTCCTTCATTTCTAAATTAAAGTGTCAAAAATGGATCATTGAACAATATTATTTTCAATTATTCAAAGAATTTTGTACATTCATTCCTATATAAAATCATAACCCCTTAACGTGTGACCATGGTTAGTGGGTAATCTAGTTGGGAAAAATTCTGAAGAAACACTAATAGTAACCTTCTAAAACAATAAAATTACATACCTCTATTATGTTCGATGGTGTGGTCCAGTCATGGATTGCCTTTTCCATCAAATTATCAACTAATATTCCCTCTGTAGATAAATTACGACCAAGAAAAGAAACTCATTGAATCTAAAATTAACACTTTCTAAACATCTAATATAATTCATTTCTTCTAAGAGTTTTTAGAATAATCTTCATGTGATTCTCATGGTCTCCATATATTTTGGATTATTCCATAATTTTATCGATAAATACAAAAAAAATCCTTCAAAATATTCCTTGATAAATATATTCATTTGATCCTTGAAAATAGAGGGTGGATTAGTCTGTCTAAAATGTATTAGTGGTAACTGGTAATTCCCAAAAATGGATTAAAATGTTTTCATTGTAATATCTTCCTTCCTAACACATAGCTGGGGATATCCATATCGATATTCAATCTTTTAAAGATAATAGGCTCCAAGATGAGGATCAAATATATCATAAATTTGGGGAAGAGGATACTTTTTCTTTATTTTAATATCATTGATTCCCCTATAATCAATTCATTTCCTCATGGATCCATCATTCTTCTTGACATAGTGGACAGTGGCTCCACATGGAGAAAAACTGGGTTAAATAATTCCTTAGTCACTCAATTCCTCTATTTTTTTCTTCAACTCCATTAATTCCAAAATGGACATTCAATAGGGAGTCTTTGATATAGATCTTTCACCATAAATTAAATCAATATATAACTCATCTTTTCGCTCTGAAGGATGTATAAGTAAATCCTACAGAAATACATAAATGTATTATTTTACAAAAGGTACATATTAAAATTGAATATTTCATTCCTCACACCTAGATATTCAGTTCTCATCCTCTACAAGAATATCACTTAGTAGAGCTACTATGGGTTGGTCTAGAGAAGAATCTGGTGGTGAGTTTTCTTCTCTAAAGATAAGGTATTCTACCTCATTCTTAAAAATGGTAGCATCCTTCTTCTAGCAGTAGATCATCACATCATAATTTGATATCCATTTCATACTGAGAATCATATCAATGTAATCTATTGGTATGATGATAAGGTTAGAATCTAAATCATTTTTATGTAACATGAGTGGGACTGATCAACACATCATATTTGCAATGATTCATCCCCTAGTTTTATTGACTAGAAACTCCTTTATTAAAGAAAAATGGACATGTATAATATTAATAGAAAATTGGGAAGATATAAACGTATACGACGATCCAATATAAAATAATGCATTGTATTTGTTTGAGGAAACAATTAAAGTACCTTCCACCACATCATTATGAACTCAACCTCTGCCTCTGTAATTGCATAATCATTCTCTTACTCTTTGGCGTTTTCTAGGGCTTGTTTCCAGGGCTATTAGGACACACATTTTCATAGAGTCCCATCTCTCTAAAATTGTTGCATTGAACACCATTGACTTGTCTCTTCCCCTTGAATTCACTATATTAATGACCCTTTTATCCACACTAATAGAAAACTATCATGACTTTCAAGCATTTTCTAGGATGATTAATTGTGCAGTTCTCACATAATGGAAATTTCTTCACTCCATTCATCTTCATTAGAGCTTCTATGTTTCCATGGTTATTAGAATCAATCTTTATAACATTATTCCCCTAAAACAATTTCGATATATAAAATTACATCCCTATTTTTGGGGAACATAATACAATTTCATCATTGGATGAAAAAGATTGAGAATCTAAAGCCCTATAATGAATTTTCTTAGTACATTCAATGAAATAATCTTTATTTAGATAAAAAATTTGTACGTAATATGTAACATACCTATATTATCTTGGGAAGGTAGCCTCATATTCTACAACACTCTATTCTTCCATTTATAATAGGCTAAGGAATTTCCTCTTAATATTTGATCATTTTTAGCAATGGAAATACATATCGAAGAATATTTCCTTAAATGTTCTCAATTCCAAATCATCTATTTCTTCTTCCACAAAGGAATTCTAGAATAAGGACCACCATTTATCATCACCACTACTGAGGAAATATAATACCAGTACTATCTTTTCATTTTCATAGTATCTTACTACAAGAAATATCTTTTAAAAGGGCATCATCCACTACTCAGCTACCATCAGATTAGTAGTCCCACTAAACGATGGGGGATTCTGCCACATGAAATGATCCAGTACATATGTAACACGGTTATTTGTTCACAACATATGTACGTTGTCACAAAATGGTAATGATCTGATATACTCCAACATTAACTGTGATGACTTTCTCAGTGGGGAAATACCAACATTTACTATAGCTATTGACTCCCATTCTTCCATTACGTTCCATCACTAAACAATGAAATAAAATAAATTAGGTCATATTTCAAAATTTATATTGATAAAAAACATAATATAATCATAAAATTTATGCACAACTAATCCTGTTATGATAAATAATATTTATATTTACAAATATATCATTCATAATGGTTTGTAATGGAAATGTGAATTATCCTAAGCATATCCCCTTAGAGTGTGAAACTAGGTGTGCGGTAAGGCATGTTGTCATGTACCCTGATACCCTAGTCAAAAACTGAAACTCCTTATCAGAGTTATTACACCAAGGTACATCTGTATCAGAACCATGCCTACATGTAGTATACAGTTAAGGATGTATTTTCATGGAAGGCCCAAATAATATCTACATTACCAAATTCAAATATGTTATTATATGATTATCTTAAATGTCTGACATGGGGTTATTTTCCCTAAAATATGTTTCCTAAATCTATTTTTCAAGGTTTCTACCAAAATTACTATGATAGCAACAGTAACACACTGACCCCATAAGTCTGAATCTAGTGTATTGAATATTAGATTGGTAACATTAAAAGGTTTTAAATCCCTAAGTTATGATCAGTTTAACAGACTAGAAGACAGTAGATACATACACATAACTCATATTTCATTGATAATGTTAACAAAATACAATAAATAACAAAAAATAATAAACTACATCTAAGAGAACTCAATAAATTGTCCCCTCTACATATCATATTGAAGGTAAAAAAATTATAGTGGTGAGCTCAAATGCTCAGTAGGGGTTAAAAATACCAGAATCATGAATAAAAAATAATTGAATCAAAATAAAATTATCATAATTAATATGGCATGGTCAATAGATGATATATCACACCCCCTTAATAAACATATAATGATACTGTAGCCCGATATTGTGTCACAGCAAAAACCACATGGATAACAATAAATAAAAATGGAAAAATAGAATACATATAAATTGTAAGTCATATATATAACGTGCCATTCTTTACATACATTGTTAGCACTTCAAAATTGAAGTGCACTTATTACAACATATAACAAAACCATGGAAGGACCATATATGTATAATTTGTTTAGAAACTGGGAAACATAATCAACGGGTTCATAAAGCTTTTACACTACCTCCCATTTATTTCATCATATCTGTAGTCCCTTTTGGCATATCATACTTAATAACCTTCTTCCTGACCCCGGGAAATAAAACATACAAAAGGGTTGGCTCAAATGTTCAGTAAGGGTAAACAAAAGAAATATCAATCACATCATATTCATAAGAACATAACATTTTGGAGATCTTACCCTGCAAAAGAGATCATAATTTCATAACATGGGATAAATCATGGAAGTGAAATGTAATAAAAATAATCATAACATAAAACATGAAGCTTTGTGGAATACACACATAACTGTATAGAATCATTTCTTATTAGTCAAGACTCATTGCCAAGACTATCTTAGTGGACAAAGTACATTTCTGAACCACGTTCATTCCTCGTTTCTGTCATGTTTCAATGAAACGGTTTAACCTGTCGTTCCAGCCATGTCTATCCCGTGAGATATAAAATCATTACCCATTGCATTGGAGGGAGATATATGTTCCACCCATCTCCTAATGATACCATTCTTATGTGTGCCACAAAATCATAAACTATACATCATAGCATTACCCATGTAATGAAAATGGGATTCTTAAACATCGTGACATCATAAAACAATTAATACAAGATAAAGGAATTCATAAAAATAATTCCATCACAAAATAATAAAATAAATGTAATAATAGGGATATAAACAGAAACCTTTATTATCTTAGATGCAAAATAATTTTTATAAAACACTTGAACTCCATTCTTGAGGAAAATATCCTTTCTACTTCAAAAACTCTTTTCATTTATTAACATTTCATACAATTCTAAACTAAAAGAAGTTGATTACAAATAATCTTTTTATCTTGTAAAGGAATATTCTTGGAAATATTGTTTTAAAAATCCATTCATGCCGTATAAGTTAAAAAATCATTCTTCTTGTACTTTTGTCGGAAAAGTCAAAAAGTACCTCGTATGAAAAATGACAAAAGATTCCTTTCATATCTTTTACTAAAAAATCACTGAAGGGTAAAATTGGATTTAAACAATTGTAGGTGGATGGAAATAATATTAAATATTGAGGAAACATGGATTTGGATGATAAAATACACCCCAGTAAATTCCAAAGTATAAACAATCTCGGATAAAAATGAGATTATGATATTTCCCTTACCTGAGGTCCGATTGGATTCGTAAGTGTCTGAACCTCCTATATAATGATTTATATAATTTCATTGACTTATTACAGAATCATACTCATTGTTATGATATCATATATGGTCATATTTTTATCTTATTATTAGTAAGAATTCATTTCAACTTGTTATTCGGGTGTTTATTACTTTTTGTTATTATGCGTGTTTTGTCGAATAAATTCTTATTCTTCTTTTTAGGTTATAGATACCTAATTTCTAGAATGGTATTAGTTTAATATATATCATATTTATTCACTCAATTCATTTATGTAATCATTATGCAATGAAAATCATGTAGAATGAGTCGCATCACATCGTGGATACGATATTCTGTACGTACGCACGAGCAATGATATCGTTCCCATGATCGTAGAACTGTATTGTTGTGTATTTATACTATATCAGAATCAATATCACTTTTCAATAATCATATATATTCATTCTTTATACCATTATACCCATACAAGTATGGTGGTGGTGTAAAATAGATTACAACACTGCGTGGAGAGGGTATTCCGTACGTATGCACGTGCGGTGATTTCGTTTTCCGTAGGATGGATAGATGGTGAAATAGGGTTATTTCATATTTATAATAACATATCAGTATATAAGTGATACTGATGTTATTAATTCATAATGAAACAACTAATTTAGAAGAAGTGGAAGAAGAAATAAAGTTGAAAGAATCGATAACAGACATTACCTCTTCGTTGAAGCGCTTCTTTGAGACCTCCTTTTAGGGCACTAAAATTGGTCATTGAAGAATCCCAGGACCTCTTTGATGTTTCTAGGGAAGTGGAGAGGTGAAATTGGTAGGGGTTGGCTGAGCTTGAAATCTCAATGTTGTGTTTTGAAGAGAGGGAGGAGGTTCCCTTTTATAAGGGAGGAGAGGGGCTCCATTGGAAAAATAAAACACATTATTTTATTATAAAGCCATATTCGGTTTTAAATAGCACCTAATTGATTTATTTCGAAGCTAAGGAGGGGATGGGTTGAAATCCTCTCATCCAATAGTATTTGGACAAGTTTTGTTTACTATTGAATCCTTATCATTTAGATTTAACTTTAAGTTAGATAATTTTACTTTTACCGTGTCTTTTTGTGTTCTTACACTATAAGGTTAATAATCATACTATAAAAAGCCAAACGAACCCAAAGTTGTTTATTATTAATACATATAACCTTATATAAGTTATTTTGCGGAACCTTAGTTTTTTAGGAATAAATTAACAATTAATATTATAATATTTGTTTTAAAAACTATTTTATGTCCATTTTGACACGATTTTGTAATTGGTTTTTGTGAAAATTATAAAACAATGATTAATTCTAAAAAAGTTAATTAAATCAATAATAACATGTCATATTAACCTATAAAATTAGGGGAATTCATAAAAAGTCTCAAATTACATTTATTTGGGTATTTATAACATCAATTATGTCAATACTTCATTAATTAGATAATTACTCCATCGTCTTTGTGTCATAAATAAATTAAATTATTTAATGTTTAAAAATTAAAAATAAAATACCATTATGTATTAAATCTTTTTTTCTTTCTAATAAATTTTATATTCTAATTTTTCTCATGTATAACCCTATATTAAAAACTATTTACTCATTAAACATTGATTTTAACTATTTTAACACTTCTTTAAATAAATTAAAAATAAATGTCTTAATCTAATCCAAGTGGGCCTAAATGGTCATATTTTATTCCTAAGGATGTTTTTGGTCGAGTTAAACTTATCCAATAGACTTAGGACATGTCTTAGGGTAATAATAATATCAGTTTTACTCTTAATTACCCTATTTACTTTTAACCGTGGTAAATAAAAGTAAAAAGTTACTATTCACCAAAAATTATTTTCATCTCATCGAACAACATTTTACTTACTGACATCAACCGTGTCTCTCGGATTTTTGAAATTCTACTCACAGAAGCATTAAAATTATGTTTTATGTAAATTTGCAAATTTTCATAGGAGGTGGTTAAAAGACGGTGAAAAGTTCAATAAAATTTTTATATATCTAAAATTATTATAAAATTATTCCAATGAATTACATTGAACATATATAAGTGTTATGTATCAATTTTTACCTAAAATAAATTTAAATAAAATAAATACTTATTTAAATAAAAAGTCGGTTTTTAAATAGTAACCCAGTGTTTTCACTATTCATCAAAAATTGAAAGTTTCCAGAAAAATACCAAAATTTCACCCTAGGCTAATTTCGATATTCCAAATCCAAAATTGAAGTCCATTTTGAAAAATAAAATTTAAAAATTTTCAAAAAGTCCTTATTATGATTCATAACATCTAGTTTTAATAATATTTTAATCGCATATCGTTGTTTAGTGAAACTCGGTATTGCGTACGACGCAAGCTATCAATAAAGGTCGTGATTGCGTGTAAAGAAAGCCAAACTAGTGTTGTGTGTAGTTAAAGATTACTTTGATGATTTATATAAAAAAACAAAATATTTCTTATAAAAGTCTCGGGTGTTACATTCCACCCAGCTTAAAATGAATTTCACCCTCAAAATTCGTCACTTGTATCAAACAGATGAGGATACCTCTCCCTCATCATATCCTCAAGCTCCCATGTAACTTCATCTAATTGTTGGTTACTCCATAAATCTTTCACCAAGTGAGTGGTCTTGTTCCGTAGGAATTTTTCCCTACGATCGAGAATCTCTATCGGCTGTTCTTCATAAGAAATATATTGTTCCAGCGGTATAACTTCTGAGCTATGTACATGTGAAGGATCAGATATGTACATTCTCAGGAGAGATACATGGAACACATCGTGAACTTGAGAGAGATTCGGTAGAAGCGCCAATCAGTAAGATACCTTCCCAACACGTTCCAGTATTTCGAAAGGACTAATATACCTAGGGCTCAGCTTTCCTTTCTCTCCAAATCTCATTACTCTCTTCCAAGGAGATATTCGTAAGAACACTTTATCACCCGCTTCAAACTCTAAGTCTTTTTTTCGGTTGTCGGCATAAATTTTTTGTAGACTCTGAGCTTCTCTTATGTGTTATTGAATAGATCGGACCTTTTCTACCATCTCAACAACAAGATCAGGTCCTAATAAGTTTCTTTCCCAAACTTCATCCCAGCAAGTTGGAGTCCTGCATTTCTTTCCATAGAGACCTTCATAAGGATCTATCTGAATACTGGAGTGAAAGCTATTATTATAATAAAATTCCGCCAAAGGTAGGTGTTGATCCCAACCACCTTTGAAATCTATAGAGCAAGCTCTCAACATATATTCTAGAGTTTGAATTGTCCTCTCAGACTGGCCGTCTGTCTGAAGATGATAAGAAGTACTGAAACTCAACTCTGTATCTAGACTATGCTGAAAACTTTGCCAGAACATTGATGTAAACCTCATATCCTGATCAGATATAATAGAAAGTGGTACTCCATCTAATCTTACCACTTCCTTTACATATATCCTGGCAATCTGATCCATAGAGAAATCCACTCTAATAGCATTAAAGTGTGCAGACTTTTTAAGATGATCATCTATAACCCAAATAACACTATTGCCTTTGGATGTTTTAGGAAGTCCTGTGACAAAGTCTATAGTGATTTTTTCCCATTTCCATTCAGGTATGGGTAATGGTTGTAACCTACCCTTATACTTCTGTCTCACATCTTTATCTTGCTGACAAACCAAACATTGAGATACATATTCAACAACATCTCTTTTCATGCCATCCCACCAGAAGTACTCTTTCAGGTCTCTATATATCTTCGTGCTTCCATGATGAATATAGAATGAAGAACTATGAGCCTCATCCAGAAGCTCAATTTGTTATTCGGGGATGGGAGGAAGACAAACCCGATTCCTAAACATTATTATCCCATCACAATCAAGGATGAATTCAGGAAAGTTGCTCACCTTCTTTTGTAACTCTACATCTTCTTTCTGTGCCTCTTTAATCTTAACATGTATAGATGGTTGAACATTCATTTGAGAAATATATGATTTTCCCCTTTCATTATAATTACAAGATCCATCCTTTGTAAATCCATAAATATTGGATCTTTTGTGATCCTCATCATGGATAAACTGGCATGGTCTTGTCAACTTAATGCATCTGCCACCTTGTTTTCATTCCTAGGGTGTTAATGAATTGAGCAGTCGTAATCCTTAATCAGCTCCAACCATCTTCATTGGTGCATATTCAGCTCCTTTTGTGTGAAAATATACTTTAAACTTTTATGATCAGTATAAATGTCACACCTTTCTCAATAAAGATTATTCCTCCAAATCTTTAATGGAAAGATTACCGCAGCAAACTCCAAATCATGAGTTGGGTAATTTTTCTCATGGATTTTCAACTGTCGTGAGGCATAAGATATCACCATATCATTTTGCATAAGAACACACCCCAATCCCTTCTTGGATGCATCACAATATATCACAAACCTTTCTCCACTACAAGGCATTGTGATCACATGTCACGAACCAGCCCGGGTCGACCCTGAACCGGGCACCCGAGCCGGTCCGCGGAAAGTCCCGAGGGGCGTTCCCGATCCCCCCGGGATGGCAACAAGTGCCGGGTATTAAAATATTTCAATCGTTGGGAACGATTTTAGCCCAAACTAAAAACAGGATCAAAAGAACGAATATAAACTAAACGAACAAACAACCACTAAAGACATAAACAAACCCACACCACGACATACCTCCTCGTGACCTCGCGGGTCACCACCCAACTACTACCAACGTCGCTCCCACACTGAGCGACTCAAGCAGGAAAACCTGAACACAAGGAACCTGCAACTGAAAAAGGTAAAAGATAGGTGTGAGCACAAAAGTACTCAGTAGGTGAGCCCAACAACAAATCCCAAAGCACTGCCAGTAAATAGAGAATCTACCTATTCCATGTTTGAACTACAATGTATAAAAGTATGCTTTTATAATGTTTCACATGAAAAAATAAACACGAGCCATTACCCTTATTCCTTTTCAAAAGTTGAATTTCTTTTCATTGATTCTAAATTCGTTCTGAACGATAAAGAAGTGTTACATTTTCAGTTTTACTACACAAGAGAAAAACACATTTTTATTTGAAAGCCATTTCCACAAAGCAACCAGTACAAGCTGTAAAGAAGAACTGAAAGTAAACATGCAAGAAAGAAAACAAGTGCATGTAAAAGTAAACAGGCAAGGAAAAACCAAGTGCAAGTAAAAATAAACCAGATGTTATCAGCAATAACCATGGGCGATCCTGAACATCCCTAGAAAACCCCTGGACGTACTCGGGTTCAGACTACCTACCGGCATGGTACTCCACAGTCAATAACCAACTGGCCGCCCTAATAGCCAACCAGTGGCACATCCCACCTGGCCTGTCCACAACTCCAGAGGGTACCAACCCGTCTAATCAGGGTTAGCAAGCAACCGTCACTCGATAAACTACAAGACGCCCAGGAACCCATAGTGGTTTTTGTAACACTGTGTAAGTGGGAGACCCTCGCACGCGTGACTCATCTCACCACACTTGCCAACCCCTTACACGGACATCGCTACACGACAACCCTCGAAGTGAAGTCCCCCTGTAGAAATGCCCTCACAAGTACGTATATATATATATATATGTATATGTATAATCACTTCACATTTATTAAAGTGCCAACCGGGCCGCCATATCATTTACATTTTGACCATTTCATATTAAAGCATTTCTAAAGGGATATTACAGACGCCATTTCATTGAAAACCAATACACACTTAGAACTTTTTTTATGAATCTCAAATCAGAATATCACCCTGGAACACAATTATTTCACAAGTAGAGTTATTTTCTAATATCAAAACGCACCCCACTTTTATCAAGAGCCAAAAGGGCCTTTAATCACCTTTTTAAGGAATACTATTTCTCAAATGAAATCCAAACTTTTGTTCACACAACAAAGGAAAACATCTTTCATCAACTAAGAACCACACATGAATTTTCCAAAAAACAATTTCAAAGGGTCACCCGACGTTTTCTCTAATCAAGGTTCTCAGAAAACACCATTTTCCATAACCAATACATCTACTAATTTACACATGCCAAAAACATTTCAAAACCCAATTCAACATGTCTTTCATTATTTAGGAAGAACCATCTAGCAACACTACCATGGAAGCACACAATTAAATCCAAGAAAACTCTTTTCATGAAACGCTAGAATTAAAACAACTTTTATCATCAGCAGATCACCAAACTATAGATAACTACTTAATAATACTTTTAAATTTACTGAAACTTAATAAAAGGTCAAAAAATAAATAAATACTAAATTTAAAGGCGATTGCAAAGGGAGACCTACCTCCGATCGGAACAAAGAACGACGCGACACGAAACTCCTGTTGCGTAAAGGTTACAGCGTCTTGCGTCGTCAAACTGGTCCTAAAACAATAGGCCGTTAAGCAGTCTCATTAATGACAACATACTAATAATAATAATAATTATAATAACGTAATAATAATAATAATAATGATAACCATAACATAATAATAATCATAATAGCATGATATAATAACAATAGAATAATAATACTATAATAATAACATCCATAATAATAATAACCAAAATGTAGTAATAATAATGTCATAATAATAATAATAATAATTATTATTATGACATAATAATAATATAATAATAATAAGAGTAACAAAAATATCATAACAATAATATTAACAAAATAATAAGAATAATTATAATGACATAATACTAATAAGAACAATAATAAATATAATAGCGTAATGATAATTATAATAACAATAATAGTAATATTAATATTAATAATATGATAGTAATAATAATAATAATAATAATAATAATAATGACAATAAAGATAATAATATAACAATAATAATAATATAATAATAAAATAACAACGATAATAATAATAACAATAATAATAATAATATTAATAATATGTTAGTAACCATAATAATAATAATAATAATAATATGAAATGTTAATATCAATAATAATAACAATAAAAATAATAATAATAATATAATAATAATAATAAAGTAATATTAACATAATAATAATAATAATAAAATAATATTAACATAATAATAATAATAATAAAACAATAATAATAATAATATAATAATAATAAAATAATTATAATATTACTAATATGATAAAAATAATTAACGTTATAAAATTAAGATTAACAAACAAACAAAAATGAAAATAAGAATAGAAATAAAACTTAGAGCCTGGAGGGGGGGTGCGCGCGGGAGGCGGCGGAGCGGGGAGGCCGGGACGGCGACGCGGCAGGGAGGCTGGCGTGGTGACGGGCAGGGGTTGGGACGCCAGGAGGGGGTTGCGCGGGGGAGCCGGGACGACCAGCAGGGGGGGCGGAGGCAGCCGCTGGGCGCGGCGAAGGCGGGGGTGCAGGGGGAGAGCAAGGGCGGCCGCCGGAGAGGGAGCGTGCCGGGGCTGAGCGGGAGCGGGGTCAGACAGGGGGAGGGTCGCCGCCGGAGGGGGAGCGCGCCGGATCGGGGCGAGTCGGGTGCGGGCAGCGGCGACGGGGTGGCCGGACTGGTGGAGGCAGCAGGGTGCGCTGGCGACGGAGGGAGGCCGGTGCGGTCGGCTGGGTCGGCACAGCGGCGGAAAGCCGAGACGAGGGGGAGAGTCGCACAGAGAGAGAGAGCGGGAAGGGAGAGGAGGAAAACGGCGAGAGGGCGGCCGGGGAGAAGCCTGCGCGCGGGGCTACCGGAGAGGGTGTGGGAGAGGGGATGGCGGCTGAGCGAGCCAGGAGAAACGCCGGGGGCGGCTGCGGCTGGGTGAGGCGGCGAGGTTGCGGGCTGGGCGAGGCGGACATGGGATGCACCGGAGGGCAAGGGAGGAGGCGAGACCAGGGGCTGCGGGAATGAGGTCGGGAGCCGGGGTCTGGGGTGCTGCGCCTGGGCTGAGCGGGAGAGAAACGGGGGGGGGGGGGGACGGGGTGGCGGCTGGGTAGAATAGGGTTAGGTTCGGGTAAATATATATATATATATATATATATAATTGATAATAATAACAATAAAATGCTAAATAAAATAATGAAAACTAATCTTAATAATAATAAAAATTTATAACAATATTATTAGTAAAACCTTATAATAATAATAACAAAACATTATAAAGATAATAATAATAATTGTAAAATTCCTAATAATAATAATACATTAGTTAATTCTAATAGTAATTATTTTGATCAAATAATAAAATAATTTAATGATAATACTTATATATACATTTATGCATATAAAGATATATACATAAACATATATAGAACTATATGTATATATACATTATTATATATATATATATATAAAACATACATAAACATATATAAAATAAAATTAACTATCATATTAATAACACAACTTAAATAGCGTTAATAATAAAACATCAACATAAAAATTATAATATTTAAACATGCTGGGTGCACACACGGTCACCCGGGCTGAACGCACGGTCACCGCTAATGATTCAGTGACCGCGCACCAGCGCGAATCCGCCAACGCAAATAATCTTCGAAAAATTTAAACCGTGACCTAGAAAAGAGAACAATTACGGACATCCGCGGTCGGGGTGTGACAATTCTCCCCACCACAGACACTTTCTGCCCCCAGAAAGTCACCAGGCCAAAAGTCGGTCAAGATTTAAGTCCATGACCCAACGGAACTAAAGGAACCAGAGAGAACTGAGGATCTTGTGGATGACCTTACTCTGCACAGGTCACACCCGACCGATTCAAGAGAAAGTTGGGGTCCGAGATTGAGGGGAGAAGACGAAGGGGTTCTCCCCACCACAAGAACTTAACTAGTGCAGAAAAGTTGACCATCTAAATAGACAACCCTAGGGAAAAAAGGGGGGGTCGACGCGGGAACTCCCAACCAATCAAACCAACTCTTATAGCACGACCACTACAACACCTCCGTCCAGACATTGAATCCTCGATTAGAGTCAACAACCTTCAACACTAGGAACAACCCACAGAAAAGACTTAACCGGACCTCGAATCAGAAAAACGACCCATTGAAGTCCACGAAACATAACCACATCCGATAACATAACTACAACGAGGTCAAGCCACACAAGGATCAAACACACTATTAAGAAGGACACACGATCTAGAATATCACATCCACACAAACCAGTCTGCTTTGATTATAGTAGAACAAGCCCATCATTAATTCATATCAAAACAACATGCTTACAATGATACTAAAACCTTAACAGCAGCGAACAAGTACAAAAGATATTAATTGTTCCACCGTCAACACGAAAAACCTAACCTGGACTAAGGATTCACAACCCTGGGAACTCTTGACTGCGCGCGAGCTTCACCCCAAGACCTGTGGTTGGGGCTCTGATGGATGAAGCATCTTCTGCCTCACAGTCAGGTACTGACATTCTCCAATCACAGCTTCTTCTTCAAGAGACGCTTCTTGCAAAACTGCTCTAGATGACCCAGACAGCCGCATCGATGACACGTCTTCGGAGGAGTGCAACAAGACAGCTTTGAATGCCCGAAACAACCACACTGATAGCATACCATTGAATGATCTGATGAACTGGAAGCTGAGACCAAAGTGGATAACTCCTTAGGAACAGGTATCTCTGGCGCCTTTTTCTCACCAGAGGGGGAACTCTTACGAACAACAACAGGGGACGCTGAAGTATTAACCACCCGCACACCAGAAACTAACTCAGCCAAGAAAGCTTCCTCCACCAGATTCTTGAAACAAAGGTCTTTATAAGGGAGGACTCGCTCCTTGATCTTTGGACGAAGACCACCAGTGAAAAGAGAGACCTTCATGAGCTCATGCGACGCTACCTCCAGAGAAAAGGGAATCAGTTCCTTGAAATGGTCAACATATGTTTTCACCGTCCGTTGACCTTGTTGAATATGCACAAGCTCTCCCTTTTTCTCCAGCTTCACTCCCTCAGGAACAAACCATTGGATGAAAATGATTCTGAAGACATCCCACGTCATTTCACCTTGCATTGATGATGGGGTAACCCTCTTCCATTGGTCCAGAGCTAGACCCTCAAACAACTCCATAATTGCACGAACCTTAACATTATTGGGAGTTCCCAACATTCTAAAGACACGCTCCACTTCCTCAAGCCATTTCACTACCTCTAACGGACCATGATCACCGTGGAGAATAGGCAGAGTCTGAGGAGGACTAAAAACTGGGCATGACATATCTGAATCCTTAGAGGCCTTTCTGGGCAGCATTTCCTGGGCGATATATAAAACACAAAGCCGAAACCAATATCAAACTGAAGAGACATCAATAAAAGCGCCTTCATAAAAAAAACAGTCAGCACAAGACCGAACAAATACGAGCACAACCCAAAAATAAAATCTCCTTTTTAAAATCCCCTTTTATTTTAAACTTTAAAACCACCCTCTTTCAAGACTGCTTTCCAAAACCAATCCATTTTAAAACCAAAAACTTTCCCAAACCATTTCCTCTTTAAACCCAATTTAGAAAACAAGGTCAAGCCTTTAATTGCAAATACACACCCAGGTAATCTCATGAACCGTTGCACATGTATTTATCCACTATACATTAATACCCGTACCAACACGCATTTTCCATGCATTCTCACACATGTGCAAACGTTCATAAAGAGGACCTGAGGTTTCAACCCAAATCATTCTTAACCAGTTCCAAGCAAACAAAAGATTTTCAAATCAAGAGATTTCAGTTTTAAAACCTATTTTATACATTTAAAGTCCTTTAAAAAAAACCAGCCCAATTTTCGAAAACCCTTTTTCATTTCAAACAACGCACTCACACAGACCAAAACGAACACAACATCCAAATTTTCATCAATCACTGAAATGAGGGACTAGTAGTCACACTCAACCTAGCGACATGGTAGTGGGCCATGTCCCAAGTCAGCGTCGACCACTAGGAGGAATTCAAACCACGTACTCGGACTCCACATGGGTTACTACTCCATGTGAAATTACGATGTAACGTCGGCTTGCCTCCATCATCATCTCTCAATCCAAGACAAACCAGGAAAGACAAGGACACAATTCCCGAACTACCCCTGGTAACTCGAGGATCAGTGCGTGCAAGAGTTCGCGACGCTCTTCCCGTACCTACCCCTCGAGTTCCGACATTCCTAATCTCCTTCTACCGGACTACCCAAATAACAAGAACCTGCCTTTGATACCATTTTGTCACGAACCAGCCCGGGTCGACCCTGAACCGGGCACCCGAACCGGTCCGCGGCAAGTCCCGAGGGGCATTCCCGATCCCCCCGGGATGGCAACAAGTGCCGGGTATTACAATATTTCAATCGTTGGGAACGATTTTAGCCCAAACTAAAAACAGGATCAAAAGAACGAATATAAACAAAATGAACAAACAACCACTAAAGACATAAACAAACCCACACCACGACATAACTCCTCGTGACCTCGCGGGTCACCACCCAACTACAACCAACGTCTCTCCCACACTGAGAGACTCAAGCAAGAAAACATGAACACAAGGAACCTGCAACTGAAAAAGGTAAAAGATAGGTGTGAGCACAAAAGTACTCAGTAGGTGAGCCCAACAACAAATCCCAAAGCACTTTCAGTAAATAAAGAATCTACCTATTCCAGGTTTGAACTACAATGTATAAAAGTATGCTTTTATAATGTTTCACTTGAAAAACTAAACACGAGCCATTACCATTATTCCTTTTCAAAAGTTGAATTTCTTTTCATTGATTCTAAATTCGTTCTGAACGATAAAGAAGTGTTACATTTTCAGTTTTACTACACAAGAGAAAAACACATTTTTATTTGAAATCCATTTCCGCAAAGCAACCAGTACATGCTGTAAAGAAGAACTGAAAGTAAACAAGAAGGAAAAAAACAAGTGCATGTAAAAGTAAACAGGCAAGGAAAAACCAAGTTCAAGTAAAAATAAACCAGAAGTTATCAGCAATAACCATGGGCGATCCTGAACATCCCTAGAAAACCCATGGACGTACTCGGATTCAGACTACCTGCCGGCATGGTACTCCACAGTCAATAACCAACTGGCCGCCCTAATAGCCAACCAGTGGCACATCCCACCTGGCCTGTCCACAACTCCAGAGGGTACCAACCCGTCTAATCAGGGTTAGCAATCAACCGTCACTCGATAATCTACAAGACGCCCATGAACCCATAGTGGTTTTTGTAACACTATGTAAGTGGGAGACCCTCGCACGCGTGACTCATCTCACCGCACTTGCCAACCCCTTACACGGACATCGCTACACGACAACCCTCGAAGGGAAGTCCCCCTGTAGAAATGCCCTCACAAGTACGTATATATATATATATATATATATGTATAATCACTTCACATTTATTAAAGTGGCAACCGGGCCGCCATATCATTTACATTTTGACCATTTCATATTAAAGAATTTCTAAAGGGATATTACACACGCCATTTCATTGAAAACCAAAACACACTTAGAAATTTGTTTAAGAAACTCAAATCAGCATATCACCCTGGAACACAATTGTTTCACAAGTAGAGTTATTTTCTAATATCAAAACGCACCCCACTTTTATCAAGAGCCAAACGGGCCTTTAATCACCTTTTTAAGGAATACTATTTCTCAAATGAAATCCAAACTTTTGTTCACACAACAAAGGAAAACATCTTTCATCAACCAAGAACCACACATGAAGTTTCCAAAAAACAATTTCAAAGGGTCACACGATGTTTTCTCTAATCAAGGTTCTCAGAAAACACCATTTTCCATAACCAATACATCTACTAATTTACACACGCCAAAAACATTTCAAAACCCAATTCAACATGTCTTTCATTATTCAGGAAGAACTATCTAGCAACACTACCATGGAAGCACACAATAAAATCCAAGAAAACGCTTTTCATGAAACGCTAGAATTAAAACAACTTTTATCATCAGCAGATCACCAAACTATAGATAAATACTTAATAATACTTTTAAATTTACTGAAACTTAATAAAAGGTCAAGGAATAAATAAATTCTAAATTTAAAGGCGAGTGCAAAGGGAGACCTACCTCAGATCGGAACGAAGAACGACGCGACGTGAAACTCCTGTTGCGTAATGGATACAACGTCTTGCGTCGTCAAACTCGTCCTAAAACAATAGGCCGTTAAGCAGGCTCATTAATGACAACATACTAATAATGATAATAATTATAATAACGTAATAATAATAATAATAATAATAATGATAACCATAACATAATAATAACCATAATAGCATGATATAATAACAATAGAATAATAATACTATAATAATAACATCCATAATAATAATAACCAAAATGTAGTAATAATAATGTCATAATAATAATAATAATTATTATTATTATGACATAATAATAATATAATAATAATAAGAGTAACAAAAATATCATAACAATAATATTTACAAAATAATAAGAATAATTATAATGACATAATACTAATAAGAACAATAATAAATATAATAGCGCAATGATAATTATAATAACAATAATAGTAATATTAATATTAATAATATGATAGTAATAATAATAATAATAATAATAATAATGACAATAACGATAATAATATAACAATAATAATAATATAATAATAAAATAACAACGATAATAATAATAACAATAACAATAATAATATTAATAATATGTTAGTAACCATAATAATAATAATAATAATAATATGAAATGTTAATATCAATAATAATAACAATAAAAATAATAATAATAATAATACAATAATAATAATAAAGTAATATTAACATAATAATAATAATAATAAAATAATATTAACATAATAATAATAATAATAAAACAATAATAATAATGACATAATAATAAAAAAATAATTATATTATTATTAATATGATAAAAATAATTAACGTTATAAAATTAAGATTAACAAACAAACAAAAATGAAAAAAAGAATAGAAATAAAACTTACAGCCTGGAGGGGGGTGCGCGCGGGAGGTGTTGGAGCAGGGAGGCCGGGACGGCGACGCGGCAGGGAGGCTGGCGCGGTGACGAGCAGGGGTTGGGACGCCCAGAGGGGGTTGCGCGGGGGAGCTGGGACGACCAGTAGGGGGGGCGGAGGCAGCCGCTGGGCGCGGAGAAGGCAGGGGTGCAGGGGGAGAGCAGGGGCGGCCGCCGGAGAGGGAGCGCGCCGGGGCTGAGCGGGAGCGGGGTCGGACAGGGGGAGGGTCGCCGCCGGAGGGGGAGTGTGCCGGATCGGGGCGAGTCGGGTGCGGGCATCGGCGACGGGGTGGCCGGACTGGTGGAGGCAGCAGGGTGCGCCGGCGACGGATGGAGGCCGGTGCGGTCGGCTGGGTCGGCAAAGCGGCGAAAGCCGGGACGAGGGGGAGAGTCGCACAGAGAGAGAGAGCGGGAAGGGAGAGGAGGAAAACGGGGAGAGGGCGGCCGGGGAGAAGCCTGCGTGCGGGGCTACCGGAGAGGGTGTGGGAGAGGGGATGTCGGCTGAGCGAGGAAGGAGAAACGCCGGGGGCGGCTGCGGCTGGGCGAGGCGGCGAGGTTGCGGGCTGGGCGAGGCGGACACGGGAAGCGCCGGAGGGCAAGGGAGGAGGTGAAACCGGGGGCTGCGGGAATGAGGTCGGGAGCCGGGGTCCAGGGTGCTGCGCCTGGGCTGAGCAGGAGAGAAACGGGGGGGGGACGTGGTGGCGGCTGGGTAGAATAGGGTTAGGTTAGGGTAAAAAAAATATATATATATATATATATATATAATTGATATTAATAATAATAATATGCAAAATAAAATAATGAAAACTAATCTTAATAATAATAAAAATTTATAACAATAATATTAGTAAAACCTTATAATAATAATAAAAAAACTTTATAAAGATAATAATAATAATTGTAAAATTCCTAATAATAATAATACATTAGTTAATTCTAATAGTAATTATTTTGATCAAATAATAAAATAATTTAAAGATAATACTTATATATACATTTATGCATACAAAGATATATACATAAACATATATAGAACTATATGTATATATACATTAATATATATATATATATATAAAACATACATAAACAAATATAAAATAAAATTTACTATCATATTAATAACACAACTTAAATAGCGTTAATAATAAAACATCAACATAAAAATTATAATATTTAAACATGCTGGGTGCACACACGGTCACCCGGGCTGAACGCACGGTCACCGCTAATGATGCAGTGACCGCGCACCAGCGCGAAACGGCCAACGAAAATAATCTTCGAAAAATTTAAACCGTGACCAAGAAAAGAGAACAATTATGGACCTCCGCGGTCGGGGTGTGACAGCACAGGTGCACTGAATAACCTTCTTTTCAACTCCTTGAAATTCGCTTCACATTCCTCCGTCCAAAAAAACATAACTCCTTTCCGAGTCAACCTGGTGAGTGGATTAGATAATCATGAAAAATCATTCGCAAAACGTCGATAATATCCATCCAAACCCAGAAAACCTTGGATCTTAGTTACTATTGTTGGTCTCGACCATCTTTCAATATCCTCTGTTTTTGCTGGATCCACAGATATCCCCTATTTTGAGATTATGTGACCCAAAAATGAAACTTTTTGAATCCAAAATTCACACTTGGTAAATTTGGCATAAAGCTTCTCCTTTCTCAAGGTCTTCAACATAATTCTCATGTGATCTTCATGTTTTTTCTTCCTCCTTTAATATACAAGAATATCATATATAAAGACAACCAATAACTGATCAAGATAGTCTCTAAAGACTCTATTCATCAGATCCATGAAGATAGAAGGTGCATTAGTAAGACCAAATGGCATCACTATAAATTCATAGTGTCTATACCTTATACAGAAAGTCATCTTTGGTATATCCTCCCTTTTGACCCTTAATTGATGATACCCTGAACAAAGATCAATCTTGGAAAAGTATTGAGCTCCGCGTAGTTGGTCAAATAAGTCATCAATTTGTGGTAGAGGATATTTTTTCTTGATAGTGGTCTTGTTATGTTCTCGATAATCAATGCAGAGTCTCATTGATCCATCTTTCTTCTTAACAAACAAAACATGTGCTCCCCAAGGTGACGCACTAGGGCATATGAACCCCTTATCAATATTCTCTTGGAGTTGCTTCTTCAATTCCTGCAACTCAATTTGGGTCATTCTATAAGGTGTGTTTTAAATAGGTTAAGCACCCTGTATGAGTTCTTTTGAAAACTCAACTTCACGATTTGGTGGAAGACCCGAAAATTCCTCTGGGAAGACATCATCAAACTCACGTATAATGGGCATATTCTTAATAGTGAGTTTCTCTCTAACCATTTGAGATTAATAACCTTCATTTAGTGAAATCAAGACCCATAAGATGGAAGAAATTTCCACATGAAGGTTATGTTCATCCTTGCATCGATAGACAATCAAAGATTGATCTAGAATATGAAATGTGACTTCCCTTCATTGGAAATTGATATGAGATCCATATAGAGAAAGCCAATCCATGCCAAGAATCACGTCCAATTCCACTATAGGAAGGATCACAAGATTTGCAGGAAGCACTTTCCCCCAAACTTCAATCGGTGATGAATTATAAACTTTTGATGCGGCTGTTGTGCCATTAGGGGTTGTCACAGATAACTCAACATCTAATGGTTGAGGTAATACGGTGATACCCTTAGAAAATTCTTCAAAAATAATGGAGTGGGTGGATCCAGAATCAAATAAAACATTTTCTACTTTAGATTTGATGGTAAGTGTACCTTTCACCACTTCGTTATCATACTCCACATCACTGATTAAAATTGCATGTGACTTTCCTTTTCCTTTATCCTTAATATTTTTTTGATGTCGATCATCATCAATAATCCCTGGATGTGGGAATTGACTGGCATAATTCCCCATTTCTTTGCAGTTGTAACATTGAAGTGTAGGAGGTTCAATCTGTGTAGCCTTTTCATTGTTCGCAGCAGTAGACAACTTCTTCCCATCGTTGCGGCATTCAAATGCCCGATGACCTTCCTTCCACATTTGAAACATTTAATTGTACCTTTAAGACAAATACCTCCATGTTTCTTTCCACACTTTGAGAATAAGGGAAAACTCATATTCTTTTCAGTGTGCTCCTTAGATTTTCCTTTGATTTCCATTTTCCTCTTCTTATCAAACCCATATGACTGATGGGTTACTCCAATCTCCATCTCAAATTTGAGAGCACATCGAACGATTTCCTCGTAGAAATTGAAGTCCCTTATGGCTAACGACCTTCGACGACTTGGTTTTAAGCCACTAAATAATCGATCGATCTTACTCTCAGGTTGGATAATAATACCAGAAGCGCACCTTTCAAGTCTTGTAAAATTTGCTTCATAGGTACCAACAGATTCATAATCTTTTTGCTTTATTTCAAGAAACTACTTCTCTATCATTGTTCGGAGAATAAGAGGGAAGTACTTATTGAAAAGTAAGTTCTTGAACTCGTCCCATTCCACGGACTCAATTTCATCTCTTGGCCTCGTATTCTTGATAACATTCCACCATTGATCAGCATCACCTTCCAAATGATACACTGCTAAGATGAATTGATAATGTTCAGAACATTGAAGAACTGAAAATATCTTTTCAGTAGTACTGATCCATTTTTCAGTAACTAATGGATCAGTAGACTCGCTGAATGAAGGTAGATGCTATATCAGGAAGGATTCGACAGAATGTTTCTCCTTCCTCTGCTCATTTGGAAGGACTGCATGATTCATAGCTTGAGAATTTTGTGTCAGCATGGCTACATGATTTTTCATTCCATCTCCCATAACGTTTGGTTGCTCAGGGGGACCATCATTGCATTTCCCGTTTCATTCCGCATTAACACGGTTCCTTTGGGTTCCAGCCATTGACTAAAACTAAGAAGAATAGTGTGAGAAACACTAATTATAATAGGAAAACCACATAATCTATAATAAAATTTCACACATAAGGTCTTATAATTGGTCATTCATGACCATTTCTAAAACACTAATAGTGTGCTCTATGCTTAGAATTATCCTTATGGTTCTCACTAACGCTTTCACATCCTAGTTTCCAATGGATGACTATACCTTTCCTCTGATACTAGCTATAACGACCCATACTTTACATACATTGTTAGTACATCAAAATTGAAGTACGCTTATTACAACATATAACAAAACCATGAAAGGACCATATATGTATAGTGTCTTTAGAAACTGAGAAACATAAACAAATGGTTTATAAAGCGTCTACATTGTCTCCCATTTATTTCATCATATCTATAGTCCCTTTTGGCATATCTCACATAATAACCTTCTTCCTGACCTGGGGAAAGTAAACATACAATAGGGTGAGCTCAAATGCTCAGTAAGGGTAAACAAAAGAAATATCAATCACATCATATTCATAAGAACATAACATTTTGGAAAGCATACCCTGCAAAAGAGATCATAATTTCATAGAATGGGATACAACATGGCAGTGAAATGTAATCCCAATAATCGTAACTTAAAACATGATGCTTTTTTGCATACACACATAATAATAGGGAATCATTTCGTATTAGTCAAGACTCATTTCCAAGACTATCATAGTGGACAAAGTCCATTTCTGAAACGAGTTCATTCCTCATTTCAGTCCTGTTTCACTGAACCGGTTTATCCTATCGTTCCAGCCATGTCTATCTCATGAGATAGAATATCTTTACCCAATGCATTTGAGGGAGATATAGGTCCCACCCATATCATAATGGTACCATTTTTATGTGTTCCAAAAAATCATAAACCATACATCATAGCATAACACATGTAAGAAAATGGGATTCTTAAACATTGTGACATCATAGAACAACTCATATAAGATAAAGGAATTCATAAAAATAATTTCATCACAGCATAATAAAATCAATTTAATAATAGGGATAAAAACAGAACCCTTTATTATCTTATATGGAAAATAATTTTTATAAAACACATGAACACCATTCTTGAGGAAAATATCCTTTCAACATCAAAAACATTTTTCCGTTCTTAACATGTCATACAATTCTAAACTAAAATAAGTTGATTAAAAATAAAATTGAAAACTTGTAATGAAATATTCTTGGAAATAATTTTTTAAAAATACATTCATGCTATATAAGTTAAAAAGTCATTATTCTTGTACATTTGTCTGAAAATTTAAAAAGTACCTCGTACGAAAAATGACAAAAGATTCCTTTCATATTTTTTACTAAAAACCCACTGAAGGGTAAAATAGGATTTATAAAATTGTAGGTGGATGGGAATAATATTACATATTGAGGAAAGATGGATGTGGATGATAAAATACACCCTAGTAAATTCCAAACTATAAACAATCTCGGATAAAAATGAGATTGTGATATTTCCCTTACCTTAGGTCCGATTTTCTTCGTAAGTGTCTGAACCTCCTGTATATGATTTAAATAATGTCATTGACTTATTCTAGAATCATACTCATTGTTATGATATCATATATGGTCATATTCTTAACATATTATTAGTAATATTTCATTGCTACTTGTTATTCAGGTTTTATTACTTTTTGTTCTTATGCGTGTTTTGTCGAATAACTTCTTATTCGTCTTTTTAGGTTATAGATACCTCATTTATAGAAGGGTATAAGTGTAATATATATCATATTTATTCACTCAATTCATTTACATAATCATTATTCAATGAAAATCATGTAGAACGACTCGCATCACATCGTGGAGACGGTATTCCGTACGTACGCACGAGCGATGATATCTTTCCCATGATCGTGGAATTGTATTGGAGTGTATGTATACTATTTCAGAATTAATATCACTTTACAATAATCATATATATTCAATATTTACACCATTATACAAATCCAAGTAAGGTAGTGGTGGAAAATAGATTACACCACCGCGTGGATACGGTATTCCGTACGTACGCACGCGCGGTGATTTCGTTTTCCATAAGATGGATAGATTGTGAAATAGGGTTGTTTCATAATTATAATAACATATTAGTATATGAGTGATAATGATGTTATTAATTCATAATGAAAAAACAAAATAAGAAGAAGTGGAAGAAGAAATAAAGATTAAATAATCGTTAACGAACATTACCTCTTCTTTGAAGCGCTTCTTTGAGACCTCCTTTTACGGCACTAAAATCGGTCTTTGAAGAAGACCAGGACCTATAGGATGTTTATAGGGAATTGGAGAGGAGAAATGGGCTGGGGTTGGCTGAGCTTGAAGGATAAATGTGGTGTGAGGAATAGAGGGAGGAGGTGCCATTTTATAAGGGAGGAGAAGAGCTCCTCTGGAAAAACTATAAATATTATTTTATTATAAAGCCATATTCAGTTTTAAATAGCTCCAAATTTATTTATATCGAATCTAAGGTGGTGATGGGTAGAAATAATCTCATCCAATTGAATTTGGACAAGTTTAGTTTACTATTTTAACCTTATCTTTTAGATTTAACTTTAAGTTAGATAATTTTACTTTTACCGTGTATTTTTGTGTTCTTACACTATAATGTTAATAAACATACTATAACAAGAAAAACGAACCCCAAGTTGTTTATTATTAATATATATAACCTTATCTATGTAATGTGGCCGATATATAATTTTTTAGGAATAATATAACAATTAATAATATAATATTTGTTTTAAGAACTATTTTATGTCAATTTTGACACTATTTATTAATTGATTTTTGTGAAAATCATAACAGAATGATTAATTCTAAAAAAGTTAATTATATCAATACTAACATGTCATATTAACCTAGAAAATTAGTGTAATTCATAAAAAGTATCAAATTACATTTATTTGGGTATTTATAACATCAATTATGTCAATATTTCATTAATAAGATAATTACAGCATCATCTTTGTGTCATAAATGAATTAAATTATATAATGTATAAAAATTACAAATAAAATACAATTATGTAGGAAATGTTTTTAAATTTCTAATGAATATTTATAGTCTAATTTATCTCATGTATAACCCTATATTAAAAATTATTTACTTATTGAACATTGATTTTAACTATTTTAACTGTTCTTTAAATAAATTAATAATAAACGTCCTAATCTAATCCAAGTTGGCCTAAATGGTCATATTTTATTCCTAAGGTTGTTTTTGGTATAATTGAACTTATCCAATAGAATTAGGACATGTTTTAGGGTAATAATAATATAAGTTGTACTCTTAATTACCCTATTTACTTTTAACTATGGTAAATAAAAGTAAACAGTTACTATTCACGAATTTTTTTTTCACCTCATTGAACCAAATTTTACTTACTAACATCAACTGTGTCACTCAGATTTTTGAAATTCCACTCACAGAAGCGGTAAAATTAATTTTTATGTAAATTTGCAAATTCTCATATGAGATGGGTAAAAGACGGTGAAAAGTTCAATAAAAATTTTATATATCTAAAATTATTATAATGTTACTTCAATGAATTACATTGAACTTATATAGGTATAATGTATCCATTTTTCCCTAAAATAAATTTAATTAATATAAATAGATATTTAAATAAAAAGTCGTTTTATATATAGTAACCCAGTGTTTTAACTATTCATCAAAAATTGAATTTTTCCAGAAAAATACCAAAATTTCTCCCAAGGCTAATTTCGATATTCTGAATCCAAAAATGAAGTCCATTTTGAAAAATAAAATTTACAAAATTTCAAAATTTGGTTATTACTATTCATAACGGATATTTTTATTAATATTTTAATAGAATATTATTGTTTAGTGAAACTCGGTATTGCGTACGACACAAGCTGTCAAGGTATGTCTCGATTGCGTGTAAAGAAAGACAAGCTAGTGTTGTGTGTAGAGAAATATTCCTTTGATGATTTATATAAAATAAAAACAAAATATTTCTTATAAAAGTCTCGGGTGTTACAATATATTTTTCATATGATGAAAGTATTCTATGGAAATGGTTTGGGTTTGTGGGTTGATACCTATCTGATTCTATTTTGGAAACAAACACGAAGGTTTCTAGAGAACTAATTTGTATCATGAGACCTATTGATGCATCATGTGGATATATCGTGACCCACCTATCCCTAAATGTAAAAAATAATTCTTTATACATATATTTTTTACACGTAAAACATTCCATCTCAATATCTTTATAGACTCGAGGTTACAGATCCCTCAATATTTCCATACTGAAAACAATATCTCAAATTAATACAGTATGAAAATGGGTATATGAGTTAGGAAAATAATCATATCCCTGATATGAGAATATTAATTTATAATTAATTAACACTTTGAAATGAAAAATTATCTTAAAGGGGTGTTTGGTACAACATATAAGAATGATTTGGTGCACAATACCAAGTAAATCACAATGAAATGGAAATCGAAAAACGGTCCATTAAAATATTGTAATCAGTTGAGTTAATAATCATCAAGTGAATAACTAAATAACATGAAAATATAAGGAATAATGATATAATAGATCAAATGACTATAAACATAAACAACATACAAGAAATAAGTGGTAACCATTTTATATCTCTTAGAAATAAAAGTGAGATAGGAAACCCCACACCATATACTCGAATGTGTTCTATGTTCGAGCTAAATAACCAGAATAGTAAAATTTATATTAATTAATTATTAATTTTGGAACCACATATACATTTAATTAATATACATTTACTTAATTAAGTTTATTAATGGCCTTTTTTATGGGTTTAAGAGGTCCAATGTTATTTTTTTGAAGCATTTTCTATATTGGTTGTCTTTATTAGTTTACTCGTATTCATGAATGGATGTTCAATTGAAATATGGTTAAACATCCATAATTGTTAATATATATTATTATTTAAATTAAATAGATATAATTTACATTATAATGATTTTTTTTATATTCTATGAGGATGAATCATTAGATAAATGTTAATGATAAACGTGTGGATTAACATGGCTGTTTTTAGCATAAGGAAATAGTTTTGTATTGTTACATTATATATTGAGTGTTTAATGATTACAGAACATTTCATAACATAAAATATATATATTATGAGCTGGTTCATTCATATGAATGGTTTCATGAACAGTCATGATGATATTTAAAAAAATTGAAAACTCATCGTCCTTGAATGTGATAAATTAACACATCTCAGACAGTGATATAATTTTAATTATTAGTGGAGGGAGGAAAATTGTTATGATGATTAAAATATTACAATATCATAATAAAATAACATTTAATGAAATTTACTAGAATTATCATTTAATTTGGATGATTTTAGTTTAGGAGAGAGCATCAAAAGAACGGAACTTTTAAAAGAAGTTTAAAGAAAAAAGAAGAGAGGTTCATCTCATGAGTACTAATCATTCAAAATCTACTTAACGAATAGTTTTTTGGACATTGGTGAGAACAGAAGGATTTGGACGTGGGGGAGGAGCTTTGGGACATATTTTATCATAATTTGTTTAGGTCTTGATCCTTGAGGGGTGTGGGAGAAGGAAATGGTGAGTGGTGGTTTATATAGTGGAATATGAGAGGGTTTTTTTATTATTATAATCATTCATTTATTATTTCTCTATAAGAAAAGATATAGTAAAGTTTATATGACCTATAACAGTAATGAGTGCTTGTTATTTTAGAGATTTGGGTGATTACATCATTCATGATGTTATGAATATTGGATTTAAATTATTGTGTACCGGTATAGTAAATTAATGTATTTTACTATTCAAAAAAATTCTGATATTTCAGAAAAATATCAAAAATTTACCCTAACCATTTTATAATTTGTAGATTCCAATAATGAACCGATTTTTTTTCAAAAATAATTTTCTAAATATTAGAAATTTAATTTATAATTAAAATTAGCATTTAATAAAAAACCAACACTGAAAATATTAATCTTCATTTTTAAGGTGCCTAAATTATAGTTACACATTCAAGGGTATGGTTTCCATTCATAAAGACCATATTACTATTCATATTGGTAGGTTACTATTCATTATGGTATGATAGTTTTCATTAGAAAAAATAATTTGGTTCTATCAGAATCTAAATAACTAACTAATCACAACAGTAGATGACTATTTTTTGAAATTCAAAACACGAATTTGGAAAATTTATTTTTAATAGATAGGTTATGACATAAACGTAAAAATAACCAAGTGTTTTTTCCATATAAATGATTCATCATGCAATATAGTCTATTCAATTAATATAATGTATTTAATTGAAACATGCCATTAAATGATTGTGGTGTTATACTAGCCGGCATGAATGTGGAATGTCAAGACCGACGTGATGATGTTGTTCTCTTTTTAGCTATGATTTTTCCTTGTTTGGTAAATATGGCCAAAAAGGAACAAATTTGTGATACATAATTTCTGATTATGAGTTCAAAACTCAATGGTTGGTAGAACATTGAGGGATAAAAACTTGATGGGATTTCATTTTTGTGTTTTAGATATCGGATGTTTGTACTTTTGGTTTTTTAGAAAGAAATCCTTCATGATTACAAACATTAGAGATGGTTTATATGTCAAGGATAATAAAATTTGTATAAGTTGTTGAAGGTGTTGTATTGTCGGAGTTCCATGAAAGGTATGTTGGCTGATTTTGTCCCATGGTGCATAACTGGTCTCGAGGTTAAAGCAGAGAATTAGAGACCAGGGGGGATGATGCAATATTTAGTTATTCTAGTGTGGAAATTGGAGCAGATAGCTATTGATATTGTCAAAGTTCTCCTAGGAATGGTCTAGAAATAGTATTCCAAATGTGTGACAGTGGATCATCTTACCTAGTCATCACAATTCATCCATATTAATGAAACTCATAAATTGGAGGATATATCCAAAATATATATTCAATAAGTGGTAAAGATACATGGGGTACCAGTTCTAGTCGTTTCAGATAGAGATCAGAGGTTCACATCTCATTTATAGAAATCCTAATAAGAATCCCTTGGGAATCACCTAAATAAGAGCATAACATATCATCGTCAAACATATTTATAGTCTATGAATAAGATAAAATTTTTGGAAGACATGTTGAGGTCTTGTGTAATGGATTTTCGTGGATCATGGGAGGAGAATGTACCCGTAGTGGAGTTGTTATATAATAAAAACTATTTGGCCTAGATATATACAGAATGGATTGAAGCATTGTATGATTATCCTAGTCGTTCTACACCGTGTTTGGGGGAAATAGGCGATAATTCACTAGTTGGGCAAAATATTTCCCACAGAAAAATGGAAATGATCTAATTAATCTGAAAGAGTATGATGATTGATTAGTGTCTTCATAAATCATATGTGGATCATCATTGGAGAGCACTGTTATTTGACGCAAGTGAATAGGTGTTCCTAACGATATCTCGGAGAAATGGATTTTTTTGGGAAGCAGGGATTGTTACCTCCATGTTAAATAGGAACTTTTGTGATATTGGAATGGGTTGGAGAGGTTTTATATAAGTTGTAACTACTAACATGGTTCAGTTCGATGCATAATGTTTTTTATGTATCCTAGTTGAAAAAGTATTAGCCTAATCCTTTCCATGTGATCAGATGGGATCAGTTTTACATAGACCCAGATGAGTTGTTGATACGTATTATAGAGAGGACTTTAGAAAGTAAATAGAATGTATTCTGTGAAAAAATAATTGGTCTAGTTTGTGTTGTATGGCAATAATGACAAATTATGGAATAGACATGAGAACACTACAAGGAAATGAAGGAGTAATGGCTGAAACAATTTTAGGGAAGCGATTGATGTATACATTCTATGGATGGAAATTCTAATGGTCAAGAAAATTTAGAACCACTAGTTTTAGGTATAAATACCTTACCATGTGCATTTAATGTTTATAAAGTGTAATGATGAAGGTTTCGGAGTATTTTAAGCATTGAATTGGTTTTTGTAGGTAATAGGTGAGGTGTATGGACTATGTAGGGGTTTCCAAAACCGGGAGGGAAAAACTAGATGAAATACTGCATGGTTGAGATATTGGACAATAACCCACACACAGTCTATATATGGTTTCCATAACTGTATGATCAAAAAGTGCACATATTCAAAAAATAGATTCTATTTTTTAGGAACTTGCCCATTTTTTCACTAATTCACTCAATATGTCTTGAAAATGGACCTAACATGATATTTAACTTCATTTATGGTTGGATAACCTTTCTTAAACAGCATGTATCCAACCCAAATCCCTCCATAGGTTTTTTCGTGATCGATTCTCATAGAAAGTTCCCAATCTTCATCATTTTTGATATGTTTTCTTAGATATCCTTCTCCTAACTCCCTATTTTCATAGATCAACACCAACTATGTGAAGATATATGATTTTTGGAATAAAATAATTATAGATATATTTTTATTTTTTATAGGTGAGAATATCTAATCTTGTTTCTTGTAATCATGACCCTGATTTTTGAGTTTGTTCTTCTTTTTTCTTTATTCCTCTAACACTTTCAATGACCTACATTGATATTATTCACCTATTATCATGGTATGACAAATAAACAATTGTTATGGGTATATATAAATATATATGATTGTGGATACAAATAAGGTTTTGTTTCATTTATGAACATGTGAGGAAAAGAGATCTAAGGCAGTTTAGTGGAGAATCGACCCTGATTCTTGTGTGTTATTTGTCCATTGTTATGTTTGGTGAATACCATTAAGGTAGGTGACTTCAACATCATCTCATATTTCTATAATTTATTGTATTAGTATAAAATTTACTTATTCAATTAAATTTATTGTGAATTATTTTTTCATTGCATGGTATATTTATTCTTTAGTGTTGATTTTTCATTTTTGTAAAATTGGGTAATCTAGGTTATTTTTTCGGAAAATTGTTTTAATTTATTTAATTTAAAATGTTAATTTTATGTTGTGTATTCTCTAGAATATCAAAATGGTTTATTTGGATATGGTCTTTTCAAAGAAATTTATGTATTATTGAAATGGGTTTTCTTTTAAATGGTTTTGATGGAATATAGTTTTTATCAAAAAGGTGCTTTTATTAAAAACATGATATGGCATGATCTTTGGGAATATTGGGGTGTTAGTTCTTATTGCATAAATGAGTCTACGATGAAATAAGACATTGATCTTGGTTACATAGGTTTAATGGAACATGTGATATAGTTACATTGTGATGACTTGATAGACCGTTGAGAAAATTATTATGAGAATGATACTGTCATGACAAAGAATGCATGTGTGATAGTTTGAATGTGTTGAATTTTTCGGGTATGCCAAAAGGATATTCTGAGATGGTTTTAAATATTAATTAATATTTTTATGTAATGATAATGTTTTGGAAATTTTTTTCACAGAACATCTGTATATTAGGTTACAAAAGTTTTTGGAACTTGTTTATAATTAGTTAAAAAAATATGAGAATATTTTTTATAAAAACTATTTTATATAAATTTTTATAACTATTATATCATAGTGTATTGAGTAGTTATGTCATTGAGAAAATAATACTGAGGTTTATACTCACCCATGCTTTTGAACATTGGTTCTTTTTCATAATAACTCTTCTTGGATATGGGAAAATGTATCATATCACACATTTTTATAATTACTTCGTGATACACGGGCTCTATGGTGAACTTTTAGCATGGATATAGTAGAGACTATAGTCTTTTGGTCTTACTGGAGTCATTAGTTGTCCTTGTGCTATTTAATTTGATAGTTTCTTTATCTTATATTGTTGGTCACTCTAAATTTGTTTTAATATGAATAATGTGGTTTACCTGTCATTTATTGTTCATCCATAATTTAGTTAGTTGTTTATATATGTGTTTTTGGGTTAATGTATTTATTATTCTTGGGTATATCATCACCCCACATTGATTTCAAACACATTAGAGTTTATTTATAGCCTTCAGAATTTGGGGGATGTCACCTAAGGCTATATAATGACGCATTATACTCTCAAGAAAATGAGAATTCACATGTTATTATAGTTATAAACCCATTTTAATGCATGGTATTCAATCAATAAGGCCCTAAAAAAATAAGTACCTTGATTGGGGGTATGTTTTTAAGTTTTTATGATCATAATAACATGTGTCCATCGTATAACCAATGGGTGTTTGAACAAAGTGTATAGAGGAATTATATGTGTGTAGGATATATACGGAGGTCTATCTTTCCAATTCCCTCAAGTTAGAGATGGAATCCTACAAGATATGGATTTTGAGATAACGCTACATAAAATAGTGTTTTTTCATAATGATGTATATTAATGGTTCCACCTATAATTACATCACCGGAAATTCAATGAATCATGTTATTGTGTAAAGGGAATCATGTGATGGAGCGAAAAATTTCTTCTAGAGTTTCTATAAGGTCTATAGCTATCTCTATTCCTCTATTAATTATCATATAATCTTATCCATTCATCTTCCATAATTCTCCCTCTTATCCCCCAAAAATGTATATAATTTAATTTATTAGGGATTATATCGCTGGTGGACGGCCTATGGTAGATCAAAATTCCATGGGGAAGAAACTGTGTTCATTGGATTGTGGATGTGGGTGGATTCCCATGAAATGAATAATTTGATTGGTTAATAACATTTCGTGATGAAATTCCTAATAGTCGTTGAGGATTCTTATGTTCATCTCTAGGAAATCTCAGTAACAATTTTTTCATTTGATGTATTTCTAGAAAACAAATAAGGAATTTTCATGATGGATTTGGAGGATTTGCATTATCTACTTTCATTTGGCTTCGAATAATATTATATATGAGAGGAATCCCTTGAGATAAAAAGATTAATTCATTCTTATGTCCAGCCTTTGTGAAATTAATGTGGAATCGTGTGATTATTAACCCGTCATCACATGATACTTTGTAATTTGGGTGTTCTATTCCGACGATCACATGACCATTTTCATATGTAGGAATTGTTTTCTATGAAAGAATTCATGCATGAAAAACATAGTTTCATTTATTTATCCAATACATTGAGAATATATCTGTTGACTCAGTTTGATCATCAGAGAAGGAAATCTTGATGGTCATCAAGCACTATGGTAATGTAGGTACTGGGATTGGAAAATGTGGTTGGTGAGGGAGAGGTTTGATGAAGATCATGTGAGGAGATCAGATGGCAGATATCAGATTGAATGGGAGACTACCAAGTTGTCTACATATTGTTTTGGAGAAATAATGTCTCAATCCTTCCATGTATCTGATCAATTTCTTGGTTTGTCTCAATTTTCATTATAATGCAAGGTGTATAATTATATCCCTATGTTTGATGTGGGATTAATAGAAAAATTACTCATACCCTTGCTCCTGCAACATGCACCCTCCAATTTTGAGGGCGAACTAGGAAACACATCCACACTTCATGTGTCCATGTTATGAGTGACATCTCTCACACACACACCATTAAACACTTTTTTTGATGTTTTGTTGGCTTTTGTATCATTTTTTAAGAAACTTCCACATGTTTATATTTTTGAGATAGTATGCTAGTTTTCATAGACAACAATTTTTTTAGATAAATGAATCCATATATTCATTGAAAAATACTATTAATAAAAATTGATTATAAAAGAAAAAATAGATTCTCATATATGATTAATCCCCATACAATCAATTTCAATGAATCTCATGAATATGATATATGTATTTTTTTCATGTTCATTAAGATTATTGATCTCAAATGAAAATGTGGTTGAGGCTCATTTATGGGTTTCAATAAATTATCCAATGAATAAAATTCATTTAAAATGAAATTAATTATATTATAATGTAATGGTAGATCACTATTACATGTAATTGAAAATCTTATAGGCCTCATAGTCCCACCATTATAAGATTATTGTCTCAAATAATCTAATTATCCAAAAGGTATATCCTCTGGATTTCCAATATATATATATTTTCAGGGAATTTTGTTTCCCATAAGAATAATATTGTCTTGGGACACTACTAATATAAATTGAAGAGTAGGTACACATTCCATAATTTAAAAATGATTGTTATGAAAAGTGATTTTTGGTTGGATTAAAGATAAAATTAATATAAGTCTTTACATATTCTAATGGGATGATAATCAAGAGATACATTGTTCATGGAAGAAAAAATAATATGCAGATCAATACCATTCTTGGGAGCATAGGTTCATGGATTTAGAAATCTGTGAAAAAATTTATAATGTTGGTGTATCCGATATAAATGAAGGTGGATCTCATTAATTGATGTTGAAATCCTATGTTGGGACCCATGATTCAAAGGTTATATTGAACAAATCTAGATTTCATGCCACATTACAAACCACAAAAATTACACCAATTTTAGGATTCTATGTCCATACAGGAGGGACCAAGTCTCACATCATTTTATGGATTTACAAGACTACATATTTTAAACTAGGTCCAATGTAAAAATAGTTTACTATAATTTTTTCAGAGATCAGTGGACCTATCGAGCATATATTGGTTTTTTATAAGGACCCATAATGGTCCCTATATACATTTTATCACTAAATTTTTATTTATTGTTTTAAAATTTTCCTAGGAAATATATCATGAAAATCATAGTTGGAAATAACCATTATGTTTCCTGTGACACCATGTTGTATTTTGTTGACCTAACATGTTTTATCAATTTCCCAATTTATATGTTCTAAATATTGTCTCAATCACACAAAGAACATGTCCATTGGTTGCAGAATCAACTATTTCCTAGGTTTCCAATTTTAGGTATTCAAAATGGGGACTGTTACATATCATAAAATTATTAGTTTCATGGTCTTGTAATGTATACCATTGTTTTGATGTATTTTAAGGTCTTCCAATTCAAAATATTTTCTCATGTTAAGTGAAATCTCATCATGGAAACATTATCCACACAGTTTAACATCATATGGTAAAGAGGTAAACTGTGGAATTTAACATCATTTTATTTGGATGTAAAATACATTCCAATTTAAATTATTTCTTCTAGGACACAGAGTACCATGATGTTTAAATTACTTCTTATTGGATAAGAAATAAAGATATGGATTTCAATCCCACATGTATAGTTGGATTATGGGTCATTTAAAGTCCATGTGGTCAAGTTTGAACAATATGAATATGTAACAGGGAATATATGTCAAGGATCACTCAGAAAAACCAATGATGTTGAGTTATATTATTCAGTTTTTGAGGCTAATGAGTGGAATGGGGAACACATTATAGGGATGACACAAAACACCCTAAGGTGCTGATTTTAGCCTTGGTGTTGTTGGGTGTCATGATTGAAATTGGGATGTCATAATGGGGATTGAACAAAAAAACATATGGTGTTGTGTTTCGTCATACTACTTCCACATCTCATGAAAATTATAGTTCCTTTCTTTCTAATATAATAATGATCTAGTTGTTATTCTATATTACCTTATGCATGGGCCCTTAGGTACTACATCCATGGACACATAGATGTTCCCCGACACTTTTCCCAGGGCCATTGACGATATTTAAATAATATATTGTAGGAATTATGAAGTTTTAGGTGGATCCAATGACATAAAAAGAGGGTTTAGGAACCATAGAGTGGGTTAAATTCTAGTTGGGAGGATTAGGCCCTATTCCATGTGGTTTTGATTCACATGTTCTTGGTTACAAAAATGATTAGGAATGGAATATTTCACCACATTATTTAGAGAGGGTACAATACAAAATGATGTAATGTCAAGGATGTTGAATTTTCTTTAATAATATGATTATATAGTTTCTAAATCATGGCCTTGGAATATATGAGTTTACTAGAGGTGGAAAATCATGGGTATAGGTCTACCATTATTAATGGAGGAATCTCATATGCCATGAGGTTATGAAAATAACATATGGATTTATTTTGGGACTTTCTAGGACAAAACATCTTATATGAACACAATTTTTAGAAATAAGGAATTAACCAATGAATCATAGTGGTGTCATTTTGGATAATCCATCCCCTATTATTAGTTATCTATATAGAAGTACTAGGAGAATGGGGGACTGAAGTCTATGGTGTTCCATGAGAAGGATACCAACTCGAGTTACTAGTACTGTGAGCTCACTAATCAATAACATGATAAATATATATATAAAACATAATAATTTAAGAAGGGTTCCAGTACCCTAAAATTTATGTTTCTAACTAGTTAATAATTTCTTGTGGAAATGAGATGTGGTAAATAATTTCTCTATAATTTTACTTAAAAGGGGGGACTAGCCAAAATAATTCATCATTTTCTAAGACCAGAAATTATCTTATATGAGATTTAATCATTTTATTCATGTTATAAAATTTTCCTAAACTCTACAGATGAAGAGTTTCATGAGAAGAGACTTTAATTCCTCTAAAGGATTCCTTTAGATGTTTTCATCATAAGAAGAGTTGAGTCTCTTTAAATTGTAGTTTATGTTCCTTTTATTTGGACTATAAAAGGATAAATTTTACGGTCATACATACTTGAACAATGCACATATAGTCTATGTTCATGATTAACGTGGAACTCATATGAGGAGACTGTTACCGAAAAACCTCATTAGGATACCCATGGTCAACAGCACTCCAATATAAATATTATATAGTGTTGAAAATTTTGTATTTAATTGATAAAAGTTATTTGTACATGTGTAATGGTATGTAAAAATCATGTCACAGATGACCCAAAACACTCAAATGTTATGATTTCTGCAGTGATGATGGAATTTCTCACAAGGATCATAAATCCAAATCTATAGGTCCAAAAATTCAATTATTGGTGGGTCGTAGAGAATATGATGATTCACCTATATTATGGTAAAATAGAGAGATCTATTCTCCTTTCTAGGATCCATGGAATGTTTTTTTCAACCTAACACACTCAATACATGGAGTATGATTAATGGGATGAGGTTTATAAACAAAAATGAAATCACCCAATTATCTAGTTGACCAATGTTATATAAATATGTTCCTTTGATAAGGAATGATGATGGGTGATGGACATCACATGTTTACCTAATTTAGTGGGGATATACCAATCATGTGCATTAATGTCATGAAAAAATAAAATTCTCCTTGTAGGTTAACATAATGTGGAAAGGACGTGAGTCCGTACATGAAATTGTGGAAGATATACTTGGGGCACGTTTTCATTAGTTAATGGAATTTATATGTATGGAAAAACAATTATCCCTGAATATTATTATTTATCAGTATCCTTGTACGAGATACTTCTTTTCACATATATTTCTCCTGAAAAGGAAATCAATTATTTGATATAACTTGTTTGTAGGTAGAGCGATCTTGTATGAATCAGACTACATTACATATAGGAATATTAAATTTGATTTTTTGGTATCCCCTACATTTACCTTTTTATAATGAAAGGTTATGAATCATGCCATAATCATCACCATTAATGAAATTCCTCTGTGTAGATCTAACTCGTATGAAGTGGGACAAAGGATTGGGAGTGATGGAAAATCATAAATAGGCCTAAAATAGTGGATCCTAACATCACTATTTATCAAATGATTTTCAAAATCAAGACACATGTATTTCATATATGATTTTCAAAATCAATACACATGTATTTAATATATAAATGATCTCTATTCTATTTTAACCCACAAAAAGGATGGTGAAATATTTTTTATTGAATACGGACCCAAGAATGAAGATCCATGTATCACAATGTTTCCTATGGTAATAAGAATAGTGTGAAACATATTAATTGAATGTAAAATAATTAATTGTGGTGTTACACATATGTAAATGGGGGAATTTTACATTTTATATTTAATCTATGACAATTATTGTTGATCCTAGTGTCACTATATAACCTATAGTAATTGGAATCAAGAAAGAAGTAGTTCATGAATGGAGAATAATCTATGCTGATCTATCCCACATAAAGAGGGGGGATTTATTCAGTTTATATATTGGGTGGACCCAGGTTAGGATATAATGATGTCACTATGTACACAATATTAATAGAAATCAATCCGCACGTAGTTATTGAAATGAAAATTCTCATTTTAGTTCTAACCCATATGTATAGGGGGTATATTTTTTTGTTTATATTGTTGTTTCCCCTAGTATTGAAGATAAATTGGTCACAGAATATCATATAATAATATGAATCAAGATACAAATAGTTCATTAAATGATTTTTTATGGGAGCAAAATTCCAAGGTTAGGGATCTACTCAAGCATGATCCCATTTAATGCATAATTTTACATGCTGCAAGAGACATCTACCTTGCAGTTTAATGTCAGGTGCTAATAAATCTTGCTATGGATTTAAGATATTACATGTTGGACCATGGTAACCCTAATTTGAATTCATATGTATTTATAATGCATGGAATAACTAACAGAAATTTATAATATTACTTTACCTATTATTTGTGTGACAAACATGGAATTGATAAAAATATCTCCACAAAATGGAAATTAACATAAAATAAATAGTAATTTTTAAAAATGTAGGATAGTCCAATTAATTATATCTAGGTATCTCTAGATATATTTCTATAATATGTTGCAATCCATACATAGTTCTTGGAATCCCTTCATTTTGACATCATCTGTCAACGATAACGGTTACCTGACATCAAAAAGAATGCTTTAAGCCCCATAATATTTGTCAGGAAATTCATGAAATCATCCCATGTAACACCCTGACTCCAATTACCCAAAGTCTGTGCTTTATTACATAACATTGTAAAGATAAAAGTAATCTTGTCCTAAAAGACCAATTAGTTTAGTATTTTTGGAAACATGATACATACATAATTTAAAAATTAATACGTGAAAAGAAATACTACACTAATTTATTCAAATAGAAACATCAAAGCCTCCTAGATTATTCATGGCTGTTACTCATATATAACATCTTTATATCTTGGGAAAATGAAACATATGAAAGGGGTGATATCAAATGCTCTGTAAGGGTAAGAAAAATAGTGGAAGATAACATAAACATTAGGCATGATGAATAATTCGAAACATGTTCCTTTAAATATAATAAACACGAACACATTGTGGCAGGAATATGAGATGAGAAAAAAATTCCATAATAAAACATAGTCATGGGAAATCTACTAGTCGAATAACCAAATGAACCATCATTATTATTTTCCCAATGATGGAATTTTTAATGCCGGACATTCTGAAATGTTTTTTCAAGGCCTCTCCTAAGATGTCAGAAAATGATTAAGGCCTCAACCAAACCATATATTAAATTGGAATATCCCTCATATAATTCCACGTCTAATTGTCTCATGAGACCTGCCGATGTGCCGAGGAGCTATATCGTGCTCTACTCATCACATACTAAGTCCTATACATTCCTCATATGAAAAGTTTGAAACATAATATAAACATTTATATTAAAACTACCATATGAAATGTAAATTCATTATCCATAAACCATGAATGTTATAAAAATAAAACATCCATAGTAAAACATATCCAAAAAACATCTCTAAAATTTGGAATATTTTTATCATAATAAATCATCTTAAAACTAGTTTAAAATACAACAAAGTATGTTGACATAGTTGAAATAAAACTATTTGAAGGAAATTCCTCTTTCTATATTGAAACTATTTATGGGTTACATAATTATAAAAGAAAATACTTATTTTGAAAATATTATTATCAGCTTGTAAGGGAAGATTCGATGATGTTGTAATGGTGGAAGATAGCTGCACCCACTGTATAAGTTAAACAAACATTATTACCTTAATATTGTTGAAAAGGCCATAAAGTGCCTTATTTGGAAAATGACGAAAAGTTTACATCTAAAACATATTTGGTAAAATAAGGGTATAAATTACATTAACCCATATTCTAGTAAAAATTAATTTTTTTGAAATACATTTTTATGAATACATGGATGAGGATGATAAGGAGACCCCAGTAGATACATAGGTAAAAACAACCTCGAATAATAATGAAATTGGGAAATTAACCCTTACCTTGTACCTTTCCTTGGACGAGGGTATGTTAAACTCCTATATAATAGTTAAATAATTTTTATTAATTTATAAAACATCTCTTTATATAAATAATATATCATATATGACCCTCTAATGTTGCTTTGTTAATAATATTTTATTAATGTCATCGTTTTAGGTGTTAACTGATCTGTTTTCCTTTAAATGATCGGTTATGTAAGCCATGTTTGTTATGTATAGGATGTATTTTATACATATCCGTATTGATATTATGTTCTCAAAATTTATTTTTATTCCAATAATTGAAATTATTCTTGAATGATTTTGATGGGTAAACGAATCTCATCGTGTTTGTGGAGACTGTTATCCGTACGTACGCACGAGAAACAATATCATTATATTGATGGTAAATTCATATGTAATTGGATGTTATATCATAAATAATGAATAAAAAATGTTGTATTTATTATTTACATCAGTTATACTGATTATTATACCCATCCAATTAATGATTTTTTTGAATAAAAAACTACACAACGATGTGGAGACGGTAAGCCATACGTACACACGTACAATGACTTTGGCATTCATAAGATGGATAGAGTAACAAATATGGTTGTAGAATTTTTATAATAACATAAATTTATATATAATATATTGTATTCATTATTTTATAATGTCATAAATAATGAAATAGGAGGTGGAAGAAGAAAATAATTAGAAAGAGGTGATGAAATATTTACCACTTCTTCGGTTTCTTCCTTTAAATTTGATCAAAATGGATTCATAGGTTAGATTTATGACCAAATAATTTCCTCTAGAATGAAGGGAAGAATTTTGGGAGGTTATTTTGGCAGGGTTTGGCCGAGCCAAATTGATTTGGAGGAGTGATATTAAGAGAAGGGGAACTACCCTTTTATAAGAGAGGCGAGGGTTACTTTAGGAAAAGATTGAAATATTATTTTATAATAAAATCATTTTAGGTTTATAATGTATCAAAAATAATTTATTTAAGGTATAAGGTGGTTATGGATTTATAACATTTCAACAAATAGGTTTTATACTAGTTTAGTTCACTATAATAACCTTATATTTTAAATTTAATTCTTAGTTAAATAGTTTGACATTTACTATTGTCTCTTTTTATTTTTATATTATATGGTTAATAAAGATATAATAAACATCCAAGAGAACCCAAAGTGGTTAATTTATAATATAAATAACCTTATATAAGTCCTTTTCCAGAACCATTTATTTTAGTGAATATTTTATCAATTAATAATATAGTATTTGTTTTAAAAAATCAATTATGTCAATTTTGACACTATTCAGTATTTTATTTTTTTGAAAGCCAACACATATTTGTCACTTTGAATAAAATTAATTTAACTAACACTAACATGTCATATTAACCTATAAAATTAAGATAATTCTTCAAAAATATCAATTTACATTTATTTGGATATTTATAATATCAATTATTTTAAAATTTCATTAATCAGGTAATTAATGCGTCATTAATTAATTAAATTATATAATTTCTAGAAATTATTAATAAAATACCATTATGTAGGAAATATATTTATTTTTCTAAATAATTTTTATATCCGAATTTATATTTTGTGTAACCCTATATTAAAAATGTTTTATTTATAAAGCTTTTAATTTAATTCTTTTAAGTCTTCTTTAAATAAAATAAAAATAAATGTTCTAATCAAATCCAAGTGGACCAATGTGGATCATATTTTATTCCTAAGGCTGAATTTGGTCAAATTGCACTTATCCAATAGAATTAGGACATGTGTTATGGTAGTTATGATACTATTATTACCCTTAATTACCCTATTTACTTTTAATCGTGGTAAATAAAAGACAAAAGTTACTATTCACCAAAAATTATTTTCATCTTTTTGAACCAAATTTTACTTACTGATATTAACCATGACTATAGGATTTGTTAAATTAATTTCACAGAAGTGGTGAAATTATGTTTCATGAAAATTTTCAAATTCTCCAATGTGGGTAAAATACGGTAAAAAGTTAAATAAAATTATATATATCTAAACTTATAATTAAAAGAAAACAATGAATTATATTGAAAATATATTGGTATTCTGTATATATTTTAACAGAAAATAAATTAGAATAAAATACATAATTATTTAAATAAAAAGTAGGTTTTAACCAATAACGTAGTGTTTTTTCACTATTCATAAAAATTGAATGCTTTCATAAAAATACCAAAAAACCAACTTAAGCTATTTTAGATATTCCAAATCAAAAAATGAAGTAAATATTAGATATAATATTTAAAAAATTTCATTCATGTAGGTATTACTATTCATAACAGCTAGTTTGATTGGTCACGGTGTGTTAGAATCTCGATGTTGTGTACAATGCGAGCTATTGAATTATTCAAAAGGAAACACACGTGGATTCTTGGGGTGTTACATTATTCCCTCCAAAAAAATTATTTCTTGAAATTTCTATAATACTACCACACAAAAAGATTAGGGTGGTTCTTCGCCAAAAGTTCCTCTTGTTCCGACTTTTCCATGCCCATCTTATGGTTTCTCCATTGATCATTTACCAAATGAGTCATATGGTTTTTCAACACATGTTCTTTGGTATCAAGATTATTGATAGGATCTTCATGATAAGAAAGATCAGGTTCCAGTTCAATTTCCACATAAGTGAGTATATGCGTTGGTTCAGAAATGTATTTTCTTTATAGATATACGTGGAATACACTAGGAACTTTGGAGAGGCGTGGTGGCATTTCCAAACGATAAGCTACAACTCAAATTCGTTCTAGAATTTCGAAAGGTCTGATGTACCTGGGACTCAATTTATCCTTCTTACCGAAACTTATAACACCTTTAAAGGGAGACACCTTCATGAAAACATGATCTCATACATGAATTTCCAAATCCTCCCTTTGGTTATTGTCATAGCTCTTTTTCCTACTTTGAGCTTCTTGGATGTGGGTTTGGACAACATTCAACTTTTCCATTGTTTCCTAATCATGTTATGGGACTAAAAGCTTTCTTTCACCAACATCATCCCAAAATGTTGGTGTGCGACATCCCATTCTATATTTATGGTGCCATCTAAATACATAAATAGAAGATATTTTTATAGGAAAATTCTACCAGATGTAAATATTGATCCAACATACCTTCAAAGGAAAGTGAGAAAGATGTCAACATGTATTCTAAGGTTTTAATAGTCTATTTTGATTGTTTATCAGTTTGAGGGTGGTAGGTAGTGATCAAACGAAGTTCAGTATCTAGGGCCTACTGAAGAATTTTCTATAATCATGATGTAAAATGGGGATCACGATCAGAAACAATCGATAGGGGTACTCCATGAAGTCATACATCTTCATTAATATATAGTCTTTACATACGTTCAAGTGTTAAATCTTCTCTTATAGAAAGAAAATTTTATGACTTGGTAAGATGAACAACAATGACCCATATTGCATCATTCCTTCAAAGAGTCTTTGGTAGCCAAATGACAAAGTCAATCGTAATATTATCCCACATTCACTCATTTATGAGAAGAGGTTTCATGACTCCTCTGGGTTTTTGTCTTCCAGCACTCAATAGTTGAAAAAGCATACATCTCGACACAAAATCCAAAATTTCTCTCTTCATGTTCTCCCACCAAAAATGTTCACTCAAATTTCTATACTTATTAGTTCTACTAGGTTGTATAGATTAATTGAAGCAATGAGCATCATCCAACAATATTCTTTTTAGATCAGTTATATTGTGAAAACAAAGTCTCTTCCCAAATTTCAAAATTCCATCTTTATATACAATGTCGATCAAACTCCCATCACTCAGAACAATAATTTTCTTTTGAAATTCCACATCATTAGTATGAGAAATTATTATATGTTCTAGAAATGATGGGTTTTCAACCATTTTAAAAAGAATTTATGTTTTACTTTCCATGATTATTCCCATATCCATCTTTACTAGATCCGTGAAAATTGGATCTTTTTCAACTCTCATCTGGTTCAAAAACCCCATGATCCATTATGCTAAAAGAATTTTACACCTTATTATCATTCCTTGGGTGGTAGTTTATAGTTAAATCATAATCCTTGAGTAGTTAAATCCCGATACTTTGCCTCATGTTGAATTCTTTTTGTTAGAAAATATACTTCAATCTCTTGTGATTAGTATAAATCTCACATTTTTCACCATAGAGATAATATAAATATATCTTAAAATAAAACAATATAGATGATAACTAAAGATCATGAGTGGGATAGATTTTCTCATGAATTTTTAGCAATATTGATGCATAGGAAATAACTATATCATTCTCCATAAGTACACAACTGAGTTATCCCTTTGAAGCATCACTATAAATAACAAATCCATCATTCGCCGATGGTAGAGTCATGATAGGATCATAAACTAATATTCAGTTCAGTTCTTCAAAAAAGTCTTCACACACATTTTACCAATCTGATTTAACCCTATTATGTGTGATCTTGGATAAAGGGTTAGCCAATTTGGAAAAATTATTGAAAAAACACCGATAATAATCTGTTAAACCAATGAAACTGTGTACCTCAGTTATAATCATTAGTGCTGGCCATTATTAGATTGTCTTGGTCTTTGAAGGATAAATAGTGATTCCATCTTTACAGACAACATTTACAAGAAAAAAAATCCCCTAAATCCATAATTCACACATTCTATACTTCCCATATACTTCATTTCTTCTAAGAGTCCTCAAAATAATGTGCAAGTGATTTTCATGATAATAAAAGATTTTAGATCATACCAAGATATAATTAATAAATACCAATACAAATTCATAAATATATAACTTAAAAACTCTGTAAATAATATCTATAATGAAAAAGGGTTAATTAGTCAATCCAAAATTCATTAATGTAAACTTGTAATACCCGTACCTGGTTCGAAATTCTATTTTCGGAATGTCTTCCTTCTTCACAGACAACTGATGATATCCAGAATGAAGGTCAATCATGGAAAAATATTGAGCTCAATGAATTGGGTCAAATAAATCATCAATGTGAGGTATGGGATACTTATTATTTATTTTTGTAGCATTGATCTTTCTGTAGTCAATGTACAACATCATAGATCTGTCTTCTTTTTAAAGGGCATGGTCTCACCATGAAGAAACACATTGGAAAATAAATACCTTATTACTCAATTCCGCATGTTTTATCTTTAGTTCTACTAATTCCACTATGGATATTCAATAAGTGGTCTTTGATAAGGGCCTTGAACCAAGAATGAAATCAATGGAAACATCACTTTATTGTTCCGGAGGATGTTAAGATAAATACTTTGGATACACATCAACATATTCTTGCACAATAGGTACGTCCTATATTCGAATATTATTTTCCTCACCGTTAATTATTTCATTCTCATCCTCCCCAATGCATGAATGATTTTCTATATATAATTTATCTATTGATCATATACTAATGGATTTTTACTCGCATTCAATATTGGTGGTTAATGGTTAATTAAGCAGTATAACATTTATCCGTAGCATTGTGGATCAGGGTGCTCCATACGAGTAAGGTTATTATTCATAACCAGAGTGAGTTGTCCTAGTATGGTGATAAGTTGATCAACATCAGTTGCATCACCAACTCCAATATAATTATCTTGAGTATGAGGGAAATCGCTACATAGATTATGTGAATTGATACAGTTTTCAATCCTTCCACTAGACACCATTTATATACAATGTCATACACTAGATTAGTTTATAAGTCACAATACATAATTCCAAACATATAAAACACTTAACATAAATTTAACAGTTTATAAAAATATAATCCATAATCACAAAAATATTTTCACTGAAAAATCTTATACTCATAAACACTTCATAATGTTTTGTAATGAAAATGAGAATTACCGAAAGCATATACCCAGGGTGTGTCGTATCCAAGGGTGCAGCAAGGCCAGTTTTCGTTCACCAGTTTCCAATCAAGTCTAGATCAAAGAAGTGTTTTCAGGTTTCACCCATAGGTACATCTGTACCAGAGCTACCTCTACTTGCTTGTATCCATACAGGAATGTATTTCTTGGAAAACTAATAAAATCTCTACAGTACCAAAATTCCATGAAGTTCATCTATTGTAATTATCAAAGTCTATATTAGTGTTGTGTTCTATAATAAGAGTTTTTATAAATCTATTTTCCAAGGTTTGTACTAATCTTCCTTTGATAAAAACTATAATGCCCCGACCCCACTTACCTAGAGTCGGTGCTTTATTACATAAAATTGAGATTATATAAAGAATCATGTCCCGAAAGACCGATCAGTTTAGAATTATTGGAAACACGATATATACATATGTTCAACATTACAAATAAAAAACAAATACAACAAAAATTTATTACATTTGAAACATATATGCCTCCATGTTTACGCCTACAAGTCACTCATAACTACCTTCTTCATATCCTAGGAAAATTAAACATAATAATGGGGTGAGCATAAATTCTCAGTAAGGGTAAGAAATGTAGTAGAAGATAACATAAACATTACGCAAGATGAATAATTCAAAACACAGGATTTTACAAATAATATACAAGAAAACATTATGGAATGAATATGAACACTGTAAATAATGACTTAATAAAACATAGTAATGGATATTCTACTAGTTTAATAACCACATGAACCATCATTATTATTTTCATAATGATGGAATGTATATTGCCTGAAATTCTGAAACATTAATCCAGCCCTCAGCCTAGACTTCAAAAAATGATTAAGGCCTTGGCCAAAACCTTATATCAAATTGGGAAAGGCCTAGGCTAATTACATGTCTAATTTTATCATAAGAACTACAGATACACCAAGAAGTTATAGCGGGATCCACCCATCACATAATAAGTCCAATACATTCCTCATATAAAAAAGATGAAACATAACATAAACTCTAGTATTAAAAATCAAATACAGAATGTCAATACATTAAACATAAACCATGAATGGAATAAAAATAACACATCCATAGTCAAACACATCACAAAACCTCTAATACCTTATGAAATATTTGTATCATAATAAATCAACTTCAAACAAGTTTAAAATCCTTCAATGGATGTTGACATAGATGAAATAAAAACTATTAAAAATAAAAACCTCTTTCTATTTTGAAATCATTTTAGTGTCGCATAATTATAAATTGAAACATTTATTTTGAAAATATTTTTATAAGCTTAAAAGGGAAGCATCGATGATTTTATAATGGTGGAAAATATCCGCACTCACTATATATGTTAAAAAACATTCTTACCTTAATTTTGTCGAAAAGGTCACAAATTACCTGGTTTGGAATACGACCAAACTAGTTAATTCAAAACATTTAAGGTGTAATAATGGATAAATGAAATTAACCCATAGTCTAGTAAATATTAAAAATGTTTTGAAATACATTTTTATGAAAACATGGATGTGAATGATAAAGTGGTCCCAATAGATACTTACGTTAAAACAACCTCGGATAATTAAGAGATTGTAAAATTAACCCTTACCTTGTACTTTTCCTTGGTTGAGGGTAAGTTAACCTCCTGTATAATTGTTAAATAATTTTTATTAAATTATACAAAAACTATATACATATATATAATATCATATATGATCCTATAATATTTCTTTGTTAATAATATTTTAGTAATATCATCGTTTTGGGTGTTAAATAATCTATTTTCCTTTAAATGATTAGTTACGTAATCCATGTTTGTTATTGATAAGATGTATTTTATTTATATATATAATGATATTAATTTATTAAACATTTTTTTTAATAATAAATTGAAAATTATTCTTGAATGATTACGATGGGGAATGAATCTCATCCCGTTCGTGGAGACGATAATCTGTACGTACGCTTGTGCGACAATATCATTATATTGATGGTAAAATAGTATGTAATTTGATGGTATATCATTTATAAAAAATCAATAACATGATATATTTATAATCTACATTAGATGTACTCATTATTATACCCATCCAAATAATGATGTGTTTGAATAACAAATTATACCACGACGTGTAGATAGTTAGCCGTATGTACGAATGTATGGTGAATTTGTCATATTTATCTTGGATAGAATAATGAATATGGTTGTACCACTTTTATAATTACATAAAATTATATCGAAGATACTGGATTTATTATTTTATTTTGGAAACAACAATGAATGATGAAGTGGAAGAAGAAATGAACTTGAAAGAGTTGATGAAATATTTATCTCTTCTTCATGTTCTTCCTTTTGAGTTGATCAAAAGGGCTCCATAGGTTGGCATTATTACCAAATTCAGGCCTCTATGGTGAAGGGATGAATGTTGGAGGATATTTTTTCTGGGTTTGTCAAAGCCAAATGGATTTGGAGGTGTGAAATTAAGAGTAGGGAAGTGCACTTTTATATGAAAGGTGAGGGTCACTTTAAGAATGCCTTGAAATTTTATTTTATAATAAAATTATTTTCAGTGTATAATTGCTCAAAAATAATTTATTTAGAGGCTAAGGTGGGGATGGGTCAAAAACCTATAAACCAATATGTTTTAGGTAGGATTAGGTTACAATATTAACATTATCTTTTACATTTAAATCTTATTTAAATAGTTTGACATTTACCAAGTATCTTTGTATTTTTATATTATATGGTTAATAAAATTACTCTAAACTGCAAAGAGGACCAAAAGTAGTTCATTATTAATATATATACCCTTATCTATGTCTTTTGTCCGATCCTTATATTTTTATGAATATTATATCAATTAATAATATAGTATTTTTTAAAAACTCAATTATGTAGATTTTGACACTATTTAGTATTTGATTTTTTGAAAGCCATTAAAACATCATCACTTGGAATAAAATTTATTTAACCAAACCTATCATGTAATATTTAATAATAATTTTATTGGAATCAATCATACGTCTCAATTTATATTTATTTGGATTTCTATAATATAAATTATTATAATATTTCATTAATAAGGTCATTACTACATCATCATTATGTCATAAATAAATAAAATTACATAATATATATATATTATAACAAAAATTAAATTATGTAGAATATAATTTCATGTTTAAAAAGAATATTAATAGATGAATTTATATTGTTTGTAACCCTATACTTAAAATTGTTTAGTTATTAAACATTAAATTTAACTCTTTTAACTATTCTTTAAATAAAATAATAATAAATGTCATAATCCAATCAATGTTTTCCAAAGGATGACATATTTTATTTATAAGGATGTTTTTTTCCAAATTACATATATTCAATAGAATTAGAACATGTTTAGGGTAATTATGATAACATTTTTACCCTTAATTACCCTATTTACTTATTACCGTGGTAAATAAATAGCAAAAGTTACTATTCACAAAAAAATATTTTCATCTTATTGAACCAAATTTTACATACCATTATTAATCGTGGCTCTTAGATTTTTTAAATTTAACTCAAAAAAGAGTTAAAATTATATTTTATGCAAATTTCCAAATGCTCCTAGAGGGTGGGTAAAAGGCAGTAAAAAGTTCGATAAAATTTAATATATCTAAACTTATTCTAAAATGACTCTAATGAATTAAATTTAACATATAGGGGAATCATGTTTATATTTTGAAATTAAATAAATTAAAATTAAATAAATTATTATTTAAATAAAAATTTGGTTTTAACCAATAATTGAGTGTTTTTCACTATTCATCCAAAATTGTAAGTTTTCAGAAAAATACCAAAAATTAACCCAAAGCCAATTTCAATATTCCAAATCCAAAAATGAAGTCCATTTTGAAAGATAAAATTTATAAAATTTCAAAAAAGTTTGTATTACTATTCATTATGGCTAGTTTGATTGGTCGCGATGTGTTAGAATCATGAAATTGCATACAATGCAAGCTATTGCATTATTCAAAGGGAAATTTACTATGGATGCTTGGGGTGTTACATCCCATTAGATTCATCTCATTTGAGTGAAATGAGGGTTCCTTAAACGTTTTGTAAAGGGATCCTAATATTTTTATAAAGTAAATGACTATTTTAATGTCATGTTATAAATAAATTATCACATATTTTAACATCATGGGAATGAGATTATATGGGTTGATCCATTTAAGGTCAAATGACAAGGACATATACAAACAGTTAAGCATCGAGCAGTAAGGATGAGTTAGGTATTTTTTTAGATCATATGAATAGTACCTATAATGTATTATAATTTCATTTTTCTATGATGAATCGTGTATTTTGATGACAAGTGGCTATGATGTGTCGGGTAGTATAACATCATGTCACCAATATGAATCATGATATTCAAAATTATGTGGCAAGGATGATCAGAATATGTATAGATTAGTGTCTAGTTATCATGAATAAAGATATTGTTTAGTTTAGAGTGTAACTATTATGATATTGGAAACTATTATTTCACCCTAATCATCTACGATACGTTTCCCTTTATGTAATGCAATAGCTTTGTAGTATCCAAAATGGAGTTTTAGCACACCACAACCAAGATAAATGGCCATTATGAATACGAATTCCCACTTTTTGAAAATTTATAACCATTATTTTTCAAAATCGACATCATTTTTTGGTTTCAGAATAAAAAAATTAGCTTTTGGTGAATTTTTTGTATTCTTCCAAAAACATTCAATTTTTTACTAATATTGAAAAACACTGCTTTATTATTTTAAACCAAATTTATTTGAATAATTCATTATTATATTTAAATTTATTTTAGGTAACAATAGATACATAATACTTATATATGTTTAATGGAATTCATTCGAGTCATTTTATAATAATATTATATATATATATAATTTTATTGGACTTTTTACTGTCTTTTACCCACCTTATATGCACGTTAGAAAATTTGCATAAAATGTAATTTAACCGCATATATGAATAGAATTTTGAAAATCTAAGAGACATGGTTGATATCAGCATGTGAAATGTAGTTCAATATGAAGAAAATAAATTTGTTTAATAGTAACTTTTGACTTTTATTTACCACGGTTAAATGTAAATATGGTAATTATAGGTAAAATTATACTATTATTCCACTAAAAAATGTCATAATTCTATTGGATAAGTGTACTTTGACCAAAATCAACCATAGAAATAAAATATCATCCTTTTGGTTCACATAGAGTACATTATGACATTTATTATTATTTTATTTAAAGAAGACTAAAATTATTAAATACAAATTTTCAAACCTATTTTTTTTAATATATAGATATACATAAGATAAATTCAACAATAAATATTCATTAGATATTAAAAAATATTTCCTATATAATAATATTTTATTTATAATTTTTAGACATTATCTAATTAAATATAATTGTGACACAATGATGATGCATTAACTTCCATATTAATGAAGTATTAAAATAATTGATCCTATAAATAAAAAAATAAATAATAATTGAGACTTTTGATTCATTACACAAATTTTCAGGATAAATATGACATTTTAGGCAGATTCAATGAATTTTTTCTGAATTAATCTTGTTGTTATGACTTGAAAAAAATAAATTACTAAATAGTGTCAAAAATGACATAAATGAGTTTTTAAAACAAATACCTCATTTTAAAATGATATAATAGACCTAAAAATCTAAATAAAGGCCAAACTACTTATATAGTAATTGATATATCATTAATGAACCACTTGGGGTTCTGTTGAAATTTTATAGTAAGATTACTAACCATATAATATAATAATACAAGAGTTCATGGTAAAAGTTAAACTATTTAACTAGAAGTTATATCTAAATGATAAGGTTAATAAGGTGACATAAACCTGTATAAAACTTCTTTGTTGAGAGGTTTCCGACACATCCCACCTTATCCTCAAAATAAATAATTTTGGAGCCATTAAAAATCGAATATGATTGTATAATAAAATAATATTGTAATCTTTTTCTAATGTGACCCTCACCTGTCCTATAAAAAAGTACTACCCCTTCACTCACAATACCATCTACAATGCCATTTGGGTCGACCAAAACCTGCCAAATATTTTCAAACTAACCTACCATTGACCAAGAGGCCTTACTTTGAACATAAATCTAACCTAAGAGCCCTTCTGGTCAACCCAAAGGAAACACCTGAAGAAGAAGTAATAGTGCCACCACCTCATTCAAAATTCTATTCATGTTCAAATTCTTCATTCATTATTTTTTCCATATCAAAATAATATCTTCAGTAACTTATACCTACTATGATTTTATTATAAATATGGTACAACCATATTTATAATTCTATCCATTATATGAATGACAATTCACCATACGTGCAAACGTACGACGTACCGTCTCCACATCGTGGTGTAGTTTGTTAATAAAACACATAATTATTTAGATGGGTATAATAATGATTACAAATGATCTATATAATAAATATAAAATGTTATTTATTATTTATATTTTATATTACAACCAATTACTTACAATTTCACCATCAATAGAATGATATTGTCAGTTGTGCGTATATACAGATTACCGTCTCCACGAACGAGATAAGATTAGACCGCATTGTAACCATCCAAGAATAATATTAATTTAATGATTACAAATAATATTCAATAACTTAATATCATTATGGATATCAATAAAAGAAATCATATCCTTATAAAACATTGCTTTCATAACCATGCATATGAAGGAAAACGAATCAGTTAACAGATAAAATAATGATATTACTGAAATACTATTGACAAAGAAATATAATATGATTATATATGATATCATATTTATGTATGTGGTTCAAGTATAAATAAATAAAAATTATTTAAATATTATATTGGAGGTTAAAATACCCTCAAATAATGAAATTTACATTGTAAGGGTTAATTCTACAATCTCTTCATTATCTGAGGTAATCTATACGTAAGTATCTACCAGGACATCTTTATCATCCCTATTTGTGTTTCCTAAATATTTATTTCAATAATTTTTTTCTATTTTCTAGATTATGGGTTAATGAAATATATTCTCTTGTTTAAATTTTTATAAAATGTTTTTAAAGAATTCATTCCTTCATTTTCTAAACAATGTACTTTACTACCTTTTCGACAAAATTAAGGAATTTTTTATATCTTATACAACGAGTGTGATTATATTCAACCTCTATAACACCTATGATGATTTCCTTACAATAATATAAGATTTTTTACAAAATAAATTATTTCTTTAATAATTATGTTACTTTTAAATGGTTTAAAAATAGAAATAAGTATTTCTTTCAAATATTTTTCTTTTCATCTATGTCAACATCAATTGAGGAATTTTTAACTTGTATGAAGTTGACCTACTATGACACAAATATTCAATATTTTATTGATGATTTTGTGATATGTTTGAATATTGATATGATATTTTAATACCATTCATGTTTTATGGTTAAAGTAATGACATTTCATATGCTAGTTTAAATATGAATGTTTTTATTATGTTTAAACCAATTTATATGAGGAATGTTTTGGACATAGTAAGAGATGGGTGAAGCCCACTATTTCTCATAGATGCATTTGTAGGTCTCATGAGATGAACTAGTATCTTTTCATAAGGCCTTGAAAAAATCTTATTTCTATTTTTAGCATGAGGCCTTGACTATGTGGTTAAGAAGTCTAGTATTATGCACTCCATAATTATAAAATTGGCTATTGATAATGCATGTGATTATTATACAAGTAGAATATCCATGTGAATAAGTAAATGGAATTATTTGATTTATATTTTCCTAATTATGCTGAATTTTATGTTTAAAAGTTTTATGTTTTATTTTTATACATTACCCTAAATGATTATGCTTATTTATGAATGTTTCTACTTTATTGTTATCCTTACTGAGCACATGAGCTCATCCATTTCTATGATTTATTTTATCCATGGTGCGAAGAAGTATATTATACCTAATCATCATCGATAGTCTAAGGGATATAAATGTGGCAAATGAAGAATTTTTTTCATTTTATAATGCAATTTAGAACTTATGAATGAACCTAGATCTTCCAAGGATACTAAACTGATCGGCCTTTTGGGATTTTAACACTTGTGATCAGGCCAATGTTAGGTAATAATGCACCGACTCTGGGTAACTGGGTTCGGGGAATTGCAGTTGGTATCATAAGAAGTTTAGTACAAAACATGGCTTCTATATTTAGAAAAACACTAATTACATAACATTACCTTAAGATAAACCTTGAGTATTAATATAGAATAACTCCCTAGAAATTTGGTAATATAAATATTTTTTAGAGTTTTCCAAGCAATACAGCCCTGTCTCGATATGAGCAGGTAGAGGCAGCTCTAGCCTAGATGTACCTAGGAGTGAAAACATTGATAAGGTGTTTCGACATTGACCCTGTGTATCTTGGTAAATGATAGCGGGCCTTGTTCCACTATTGGATAAGAAACCCCTTGTGGATATACTTAGGATAATTAAAATTTTCTTTAAAAACCATTATGGAGGATTTATGAGTATATACCTCCTAAAAGAACACATTTTTAGGATTCTAGATTATATCCATAATCATTTCAATTTATGTTAAGTGTTTTACAAATTTGGAATTATTTATTGTTATTCATAAACTAATCTAGTGTATTCCATTGTTTAAAAATGGTGCCTAATCGATGGTACGGAAACTGTATCAACACACGTAAACAATGAAGAGATTTACATCTTACTAAAGATAAAATATTTCATGCATTGGGGTGTAGTGAAAGGGAAAAAGTTTTCGTGGGAGTTTAACACCTTATATGAGATTCAGATCAGTGGTGGTTAATAATTCAAAACATCAAGGAGGATGAAAAACTATTATGTATGGAATTGAGGATGTTTAAAGAGGATTTCATTGAAGAATACATTCCTCATGACCATTAGGTGGATATGGAAAGAAAATTTTTGAGTATGTGGAAAACATAGGTTAAGAATGCTGCAAATAATGAGGCTATCATTAGAAGGTTAGCAAGGAATGAAACATATTATATACGTTACCCATGGAGTAATATTAATTGAGTATTTGATTTTTTAAAACCATTTCTCCATCGATCATTATTCTCATAATCCATACCACCATACGAAGATATTGTCACATGTTCTATCAAGATAAAAAATAAAATCTCTATGCCTTAATAATTTAAATGAAATGGAAGAGAATAAGAGATATTTTCAACACTCTATAAATGTAAATATGTGGACGAAGGGAAAAGCTGAATATCTATCCTGCGGTAATTAAGGGAATGAAACACCCTGGAAGGTTTAAGAAGGGAATGGGAGTCTGTTACATGTATGGTGAAAAGGTCCAAAAATATCTTGATTGTAAGAGAATGAAAGAGGCTATCATTGTTGAATGATACAATTATTGATAAAAGGGACATTATGAAAACAAATGTCCAATGTTCCAAAGAAAGATACCTCAGAAAAGTCCAATGGAGAAAGGCCAAGATTATGTGGTCACTATTGTTGAGGTTAAAGCTCTGAATGATATGGTGGAAGGTAAATTATTATTTTCCTCCAGTTTACATGATGATTTATTGGATTTTGGATCATCTCATTATTTCATATATTCCCAGTTTACTAAGAAAATTTGATATTTCTCATTTTGTTTAAAAAGGGAGTTGTTAATAAATAATCATAAGTGAAGTATCATTTCAACAAATATTGGTGAATCAGTTACCATTGGGGAATATAGATGTTTTTTATATACTGATCTCATCATCATATTTGGGATTTAATTTGATATAATCTTCAGAATTGATTGGCTTTCGAACCATGATGCAAAAATTTAATGTAAGAATATAGAGGTTACAATTTTCGATGATGTTAATGAGTACCTTATCATTAGTGAATAAATTTAACCAATTGATTCTTATCTTGATCCACCCCCATTACCTCTACTAAATTCAATTATAACAGAGGAAGAGGATAAAAAAACTATGGGTGTGGAATGGAATTCTCTAATAGAGGATGTACCTATTGTGCATGAATATGTTTCTTTGTTCCAAAGGATTTACATGGACATCTTCTAGAATGATAAATTGAGTTTTCCATTGATTAAATTAATGATTCGCGGCCCCTATCTAAGTCCCTTAATAGAATGGACTCAGTGGAGTCAGTGGAACTAAAGAAAAAACTAATGGAATTGATCAATAAATGATTTATTCTCCCAAGTGATTCTCCGTGGGGAGCCCCTGTTATTGTTTTGAGAATAATGATTGATCTATGAGGTAGTGGAATTACTATGGAGAGATCAATTCATTAACAATAAATAACATGTATCCCCTACATCACATTAATGATTTATTGCACCAACTTCATAGAGATCAAAACTTTTTAAATATTGAACTTTGATCTTGATATCACCGGTTGTGTGAGAAGAAGGAAGGCATTCCAAAACGATTATTTCAAACTAGGTAAGGGAATTATGTGTTTGCAGTAATGGAATTTGGAATAACTAATGCACCCTTTTATCATGGATCTAATGAATAGTGTTTTCAAGGATTATCATGATGAATTTGAAGTGGAATTTATTGAGGATATTTAGGTTTACACAAAAATATATGATGATCATGAAAATCACTTGCACACTATTCTGAAAAGACTCATATGAAATAAATTATACATGATGTTTAGCATCTGTGAATTATGGATTCATAAGATTTCTTATCTTGGCCACATAGTCACTAAGGATGGAATCTCTATCGATCCTTCAATGACCAAGGCCGTCAAATAATATCCAGCACGGACGATTATAACTGGGGTATGCGGTTTTGTTGGTTTAGCAGGTTACTATCAGTGCTTCGTCCAAAATTTTACCCGATTGGCTAACCCATTAACCATGATCACACGTAAAGGTGTTAAATTTGTTTCGACAAAAGTGTGTGAAGAATTTTTTCAATATCTGAAGACAATATTGGTTAATTCTCTTGTATTGACTATACCATAAGGGAATGAATGGTTTTTTATTTATAGTCATGTGTCATTGAAATGACTTGGTTGTGTCCTTCTGCATAATGATAGAGTTATTTTCTATGAATCACGATAGTTATAAATTCATGAACAAAACTATCCCACTCATGTTCAGGAGTTATCAGCTATAATCTTTTCATTAAATATATAGAGAAGCTATCTCTATGGTAAATAAAATGATATATATACTGATCAAAAGAGATTGAAATATATTTTCTCACAAAAATAACATAACATGTGGCAAAAGAGATGGGTTAAACTACTATAGGATTATGATTTCGATATACACTACAACCCGGGGATAGAGAATAATATGGAAGATGCTTTGAGAAGAAAATATCATGGAGTTTTGAACAATACGAGAGTTGAAATGGATCATTTTTTCCTGGATCTTGTATAAATGGATACGGGAATAACTATAGAATATGAAACATCAATACGTTATCATATTTTTTCCAAACCATATTTACTAGAAATTATAAAGTGTTATTAGACTGTTGATAAGGAGCTTAAAATGAAAATTAATGCTGTGAATGATGGGATATTGATAGAATTCGTATATAAAGATGGGGTTTGGAAAATTTGGGAAGAGAAATTGTTTTCCAAAAATACCTGATCTAAAAAGGGAATTGTTGGATGATTCTCATAGATCCAATTTCTCTATAAACCCTAGTAGAAATAATATGTATATATATTTAAAGGAATATTTTTTGCCGGACAAAATGAAAAGGGAGATTGCTGATTATGTGCCAAGATGTATGGTTTTTCAATAGGTAAATACTGGAAGACAACATTGTATAAGGGATGTGAAACCTATGTAGGATCAAAATAATGATGTAGATTAAAAATATATAAGGGGGTGAACTGTATATTTTAAAAATTCATTTAGAAACTTTAATGTTGTTATAAATATTTCGTTTTTAACCTTGAGGAAAACTGTGTTTGTGAAAGTTAAACAAAGTAAATTCACAAGGACTCTTAGTTTTAAAAACATGCTAGGTTGTTGAAATATGGTTCCAGAAATTAATGATAAGAAATGGTAACAAGGAAATGATTCTACCATAAAGTATATAGAATCTTACTAATCAGAGTATACAAGTACAAGAAAGTATAAGATAGGTATAATTTCCTTATTAATCAAAATGCAGTAAAAAATAAACATGAAACAGTACAAGTAACATGTTATAAATCATTTAACCTGAAGAGTGGGGTATCCAACAACCATCGATAATGGTCTCTTGATTTATACATTCTAGAATTTCTGTCTTTCCCACTTTTGGTTATGCCCTCAATGGGAATATAAGAATCTGTCTGATTATCCCTGCAAGCCCTCTATATTTAACGAAGTCAGAACCTCTGTCTTCTTATCCCCAGAAGACCTCAAACTTTATGTTAGTCAGCACCTCATTATTCCTATCCCCATACATATTCTATTATACACAACAACAATTGATGTGGCACAAAGAATGATGAACAAAATATTCAGAACACACAAAGCATGAAAGTCTCTCACACTATAAATCACTTCAGCAACATGTAATCTCTAGAGTTATAGACCAGTCATAATGTTTCTAAGCTTTTTCAAATGATCTATTATTTATACTAATTTTCACAATGGTTGGATCCCTCCTCCAATAGTCATATTTTTCCTTGAATCTTGGAGTAAACTATACACGTGTCACTCAAATAATAGTTAGTTAGAAACAGAATGCATAACATTATTTCATATCTATAACAACGATAATAAAAATATTGTTTCTTAAACAAATATATTTTTTGGAGTCCATGGAAAAAATGAAGTTATGAGTCTATGTAGATAAACAATGGGAGACTATAAATTATAAATAATTAGATTCTATTTATCATGGAATTCAGAACATGAATTCAAATGATTTCAGAGTCAGAATTATATAGAATTAGGGGTCTAAATTCTGTTGAATTCAGAACAAGAATTCTGATTAATTTAGAGTCTTAATTATAAGAAAATTGGAACCAATATTATGACGAATTCAGATTCAGAATTCTGAAAAATTTGGAACTCTAATTTTGAGGAATTTGGTGTTTTAATTCTAAAGAATTCAGAGTCTGAATTTTTTGAAATTCAGAACATAAATTCATGGTAATTATGAGTATATATTCTGAGGTATTTGGAATCATAAATTTAAATAATTAAGAGTCTAAATTTCAGATAATTCGGATTTCGAATTTCAGAGAATTTAGAATTTGAACTCAGAAGAATTCAGAGTCTGAATTTTAGAGAATTCATAATCTGATGTTTGAGAAATTGGAATCTTAATTTAGAGGTGTTAAAAATATAGATTCAAAACCTAAAAGAAGAAAAATCTATATCTATGTATTTATAGGATTCCGAGGATTTAGATATGAATCCCAATTTTACACTAAATAATAAAATGTGTTAGAAATAGGGAAACTATAACATGAAAATTGGAAACAATGTTAAGAAGAAAATTTCCTTTGGGAAGGAAAATTACCTTATTAAGATAAATCTTGGGGGAATTAGAACTGGCCTTGAGATACAGTATTAGTGATTTCCAAAACATAAAGGAATGGAAAATTAATAAAGAACCCTTACTGACTCAACAATCTCCCCCTTTTGGAAACAACAAACATCCTTTTCAAAAAAATTCTAAGGACATAAATATTTATGGGCATGAAAACAAAAACATATCTCCATTTACTTAGGTATCATAGTGAATATGACTAACTCCCCCATAGTCATTTAAATCCATAAGGATCATATATTTTATTTCCAAAAAATGATTTTTCATTTTCATACATTTTAAAAACATCATTGATAAGAACTTTCCTCTAGATGAACTCGCCCATACATATGGAAATCTCTTCGTTACATCATATTATTTTTATCATTCCTTGATCCATTTTGTGATTTTCAAAAAAGTATTAAAGGGATTGAATAAATTGGTACCTGATAAATTAGTACTAAATAACCTAAAAAAATACACAAAAAACAAAAAATTCATTAATGTTGAATGAATTTGTAAAAGAAAAAGAATAAAAAATGATATAAATGGATATAAATTATCCTTCTTTATCCTTCGACATCAGCATCTTCACAAGGGTTTTTAGCTTCTTGGGCTCCTTGTGATCTTCTTCCATATGATTGAGCACCTGATCCTGATCATCATTTTTTCACCAAGGCATTAATTTTTTTTTCATAAACCTTACGACATTCTGTTTCTATTTTCAACACTTCATCTTTCTTAAAAAGATCCCCTTCAATCTCAATTCTGAAATCCCTTTCCCTCTTCTAATTCATGAACATAGAATTAAGATTTCTATTTAGATCATTAACATCTTACTTCCGAGTAGTCTATTCTGGCCATAACTTTTCATCAAAACTATTTGTAAGATCTATTATCTTCGCATATTAGGTGTCAAAAGAATCATTGATATTTTCATGAAATTCATCATGGATTATCATTTATTTGATTTTATTATTTGAAAATATTGTAATCTTTTTGAATGATATTTTGTGGGCCTTATAACCAATGAAGAAGGTCTTGAAATCAGACTCTAGTGTAACCGATTTGTCCATAATAATTGAAACTGAATCTGATCCCTAATTTATCATATGCAGAAGAATATAGCATGTTGAGTCTATGATACAGAATATGGAAATAGTACCAAACAAAATTTTTCAAGAAATGAACAAAAAATTCATGTCCAATGGAAGATGATTCTGAATCCGAGTGTGTGGTTGGTGAGAATTTTTTTTCTATGTCTTCATCATTTTTATTTTATGAAGCACCACCATCTTTCTTCTTCACCACAGATTTACTAGGTGTAACTAATGAAACATGATTTCCCTTATCAGCTCTTGGAATTATGTCTAGGTCTTTTCGAGATATGTGTACACTATCTGATAGCTGAACAATATTATCTTCAACTACTTATTCATTATTTTCTCCTTCTACAACATCCTCAAACTTGATAAAATAACGATTTATTTTTTCTTCTTTAGACACTTTATTCACTTATTCTTCACCCTTCTCGTGATTTCATGGAGAAGAACTTTTTAAATACTCATCTTTAGATGTTGTGGATTTATAATTTATCAGAATGACACCCCTTCTCATGATAATCCTCTACTTCCCTTATTATGTCCTCAGTATAACCACAACCTTCTTCTTCTCCTTCTTTTCCAAATTCTTATTCCACTTCTTACTCTTCTACTATTTATTCTTCATTATGATATTCCAAAATCACCACTTTATTACATGGAGTCTCTAATAGTGATTCTTGTAGAAAGGATTCTGGTAACAGAATTTTCTCAAAGGCTTTTTCAGTAGTGTTAAGGAGGATATTGGACAACATCATCTTCTGGCCATTTATTCATCTACTTCTTTTCTTTCTCTTCCTTTTTAGGATTATCAGTAGCCATTTCCTCCAATGATTTTTCCTCAGCGGGATACAAGCTATACCTAGTCTCCCCTTCCTTCTAGTTTTTCTTATCCTCTCTCTACTTAGCCACTACTTCTTCAGGGTATGCTTTTTTCTTCTTTGGCTTCAGAGGTTGTAACTGAGTTTCCATATCCACATGAGTTTTACTTTTCTATTCTGGTTCCACAGCCTTTCTATTCCATCCACATTTCTTAGAGGATTCAACTACTTATGAATTCAATGACAATGTATCTACTTCATTATTCATATAGATAAACAAGTTCTCCTGAATCATTGGAAAAATCCCATTTTCATTCTCCTTAGAGTATCATCACTCAACATAATTACCTTGAAATTTCTAATCTTGGAACTGCATTTAATTTTTAATTTCTAAAGGAAAAGTACAATAATCATTGAATGAATTGTTGGATACATGATAATATGAGACATAAGATGTCCATTCCTGATATTCTAAATCATTACATAGATATATTTAACCATGTTTATCTTCCTGAGGTTCACCAATGAATCCAATATAAAGATATCACTCTTCTTCAGATTATCCTTATCCCCTTTCAATGAAATTATATGGCATCGAACCCATAATTCAACAATCTGTATACTCATAGATAGATGAACAATCCTTAGAGTCGTCACTCTTTTCAAGCCAAGACACACAATAGCCTTTTCTTTATAAAAATATCCTAATACTTGAGGTAATTAGTGAGTAAACAATTATGCTTCCCCTTCTGAAGGAAGTCCAATTAGACATGGGTAATTGCTCTAAGAAAGAGAGTATGTCTTTTCATAACACATAAAGGAATTATTTTCAACTATTTTTTCTTTAATGAAACATGTTGTCACATGGAACTCAATCCACAAGATCGGATAGACCAGATCTTGTGCTCTTGGTTTTGATACACATAAAATCTCCCAACCATTCATCTTGATATTATTAGATATGATAGGGTCATATTTATCATAAAACATTGGATCAACCAACCTTTATCATATTATCTACCACTCAGATATTTCCATAACAATCAAAATTTATTTCTGAGGAGAGGCTTTAGAAGGCATTCAGAACTGAGGAAACTATAGAATATTTGGAATAACCTTATGAACCAAGTGAGTGATTCAGTATGAAAAATAATGAAAACCTGGTGTGGGATGACCATAAAGGGGATTTATATAGGCGATTGAAGCAACGATTCAAGTTTTATTATTGATCCAATAGTTGAAAAAATTTCTGATCATATCTGACGGTAGATATTATTTCTGAGGAATTATTTGGACATGTTACAATATTTGGAATTTATAAAGGTAAAAATTATGATTTTATATAAAAGGGAATCCCAAAAAATTTTAAAACCAAATGGAGATACCGAAATGTAATAAGATGATTATGAAAACATAGTAAAGGAAATATACCTTTTAGATTATTTATGGAAAATTATTCCTAATGTGGAAATAACTTCTTGACGAACATTAGATTCTAGAAAGTTTAAAAAAAATTAAAGGAAAAAAAGTGATTATGAAAATTTGTTTAAAAATAAAATTTTGACTACGATAAATTTGGACTATGCATTTTTCTTACTAATATGAAAATGCACTCCCCCAATGAAAAAGAGTTTTCTAATGTATGGAGATAAGTTTCAAAAAGAAGAAAATATTTAATATTACCTTATTGTTATCAATATTAACTTCTGTTTAATATATTCAAATCTATTAGAGGGTAATGATTTTATGAAAATATCAGCTAGTTGATCATGTGTTCCGATAAATTGAAGAATGATATCTCTTTTTTGTGTGGGATCCCTAAGAAAGTGACGCCTAATTTTTATGTGTTTTGAATGAAAGTGAAGTGTAGGGTTTTTTACTTAAGGTAATGGAACTAGTATTATCACACAAAATTTGTGTTCTGGTAAAACACATAAGATAGTTTGTGAGTGTGTGTTGCATCCACATAACTTCAGTACAAAAACTCCCAGCTACTATATATTTGGCCTCATTATTGGAAAGTGCTACTGAGTGTTGCTTTATCCATAACAAAGAAAGTAATGAATCTCCTAAAAAATGAAATGTTCTAGACGTAATTTTCCAATCCATTCTACATCCACCAAAATCATCATCTGACAAATATTTTAAAATAATCTCATTTCTAAATGTATAAAAGATTCCTAAATCCATTGTTCCCGTTACGTAGAGAAAATCTGTTTCACTACCTTAAATTAAGATTCCGTAGGATTGGATTGATATCTAAAACATATTAATACTGAAAACATTATGTCTGGATGACTACCTGTCATGTAATGTAGAAATCCTATCATACCTCTAAAATATGTTTGATCTACTGGTTTCGTAGCTCCATCAATATCATGTGAATTTTTAGGTACCAATGGGAGTACTTATACTTTAGTGTTGTCATATCCATACTTTCTAAGAAGAACTTTAATATACTTATGTTGGGATATATATATTCATTCTAGTTTTTTATAAATTTGAATACCAAGGAAAAATGTTAAGTTACCCATCACACACATTTCAATCTCATATTTCATTAGTTTCGTAAAAAAACCAGTTAAATATTGTTGAGTTGAACCAAATATAATGTAATCAACATAAATTTGAAAAATTAAATCATTTTTCAAATCATTCTGTATAAAATTGTTTGGGTCATCATTTCCCTTGATATAATTATTTTGAATCACAAACAATGTAATCCTATCATACCATGATCTAGGGGATTGTTTACGTCCCTATAATTCTTTGGTATGTTTGAAGACATGTTCATGATGTTTTGTATCTTCAAAACTAAGAGGTTGTTCCACAAAAACATCTACATGAACATATCTATATAAGAAATCACATTTTATATCCATTTGAAAATGTTCTAAATTAAAGAATGTTTGAATGGAATATAAAATAAGAATAGAATAAACTATAGCTACTGGAGTATTGGTTTCTTCATAGTCTATTCCTTCTTGTTGATTATAGACTTTGGCTACTAATCTAGATTAATTTCATACCATGATTACATTTTCATCACACTTATTTCTGAATACCCATTTTACTCCCATAATAGAAGTTTCCTTAGGTCTTTTAAACAATTATTAGAATTTATCCCTTTCAAATTAATTTAGCTCATCTTGCATAGATTTTATCCAATCGTCATCACCTAAAGCTTCATTAGTGTTTTTTGGTTCTAATTGAGAATGGAATAATAGATGATCTACGACATTTCTTATGGAAATTATAGTCCTTACATGTTGATTTACTTCACCAATTATACTATCACTAGGATGATTCTTAAGAAAAAAATGATTTTTGTTTTGTAAAACCTGTTCATCGAGATATTGTAGGAAATATTGTAGGGTAAATTATTCAGAAACAATTTCTTGAACATTTTCAATATTAGAAGAATCTTCTATCAGGGGTTGATAATTAGTTTTTGAAAACAAATCAGAAGATATAGGTTGATTTTTTTTTAAAAACAACTGTATCAGTTTCACCAAATTTAACATGTACTGTTTCATCAAAAGTGCATGTAATTTTTATTGAAAACACAATATGCCTTAGAAATTGTGGAGTAGCCTATGAAAATTCCCTCATCATATTTGGGTGCAAATTTACATAAATTATCTTTAGTATTCAGTATGAATTCATTTAATGAAAATACCTTGAAGTAGGAAAGTCTAGGTTTTCTACTATTCTATAACTCATAAGGGGTTTAATTAAAAAAAGGTCTAATAAAAACCTGATTTATAGTACACCAAGTAGTACTTACCGCTTCAGCCCAAAAAATTTTGCTATCATATATTCACTCAACATGGTTCTTGTTGTCTCATGAAGAATTGAGTTTCTTCTTTCAACAACACCAATATGTTGAGGAGTTCTTAATGCTGAGAAGTTATTAGTAATGCCTTTTCTACAACAAAATGTATCAAAATTGGAATTTTGAAATTCTCATACATGACCACTATGAATAGTTATCAATAGAAGGTTTTTATCATTTTTAAATTGGGCTCATAAAAATTAAATTAAGAAAAAGCTTCCTATTTATTTGATATAAAGTACACCCATGTAAATCTAGTGTAATTATTGACTAAGAAAAACACATATTATTTTCCTCCAATGCTTCTGGTTTGTGTTGGAACAAATATATATATATGAACAAACTGTAAAGAATTAGTGGTTGATACTTCACCGATGAATTTAAAACTTGATTTATGTTGCTCATGATGTTAACAAGGATAACCTACGTTTGAAGAATCAAATCTATTATTTGGTAGATCCTTGACTAGTATTTTATAGAGAGTTTTCATAGGTTTCTAAGGCTAATGTTTCCCAAACATGTATGCAATAACAATGAATGATCTTTCATTGCACGAAGACAAGATAGATCTTGGATCCTAAGGTCTTCTATGTTTAGTGTGAATAAATTCTCTTTCCTATGGGCAGAATTAATAATCACTTCCTTGGAATTGTGTAATAAGAACTTTTCATTCCTAAAATTGACTAGGAAACCTACATCACATAATTGAAATATGCTAATAAGGTAGTCCTTACGATCCAAAATAAAATATTCAAAATCAGTGTTTTTCCAAGAATAACAATGTTACCTATACAAATAATTTCTCACTCAGAATTATCTTGAAAGGATAAATTTCCCCTTTTTGTCTTGATAATATTTTAAAATATGTTTTTGTTACTAGTCATGAGCCATGATCATCCACTATCTATGTAACATGTATTTGTGTTGGTACTTTGTTTATCTGAAAATAAGGGAGTTTGACTTTCAGATCCAAAATATTCTTGGATCTAGAAACATCACAATTTTTTTAGGAATCCAAATTTTCTTGGAAAAATAAGGCTTATGAAAACCTAAATTCTATGTTCTATTTAAGGGACAATTTTTTCCCAATTCCCACAACAATGACACTTAGTGCAGAATGGTGCACCTTGAGGAACAAAAAAATTATAACAAAAAACCGGTTTTGAATGAGTATAACCAAATCTAGAATTATTCCTTAGAGGTAGAATTTTCAAATACCTCTTATCAATGATTTCCTTACCTAATGTAATGTTTTACAAGAACTTACTCAAGGAATATATTTCTGACTTCAGTTTAATAACTAATTTTTATCCTCAAAAACATTAATTTTTTCACTATAGTTAGTCTTTAAAATATTTTTCATAGAGATTAAATTTTCTAGATCCATAGAAAATTTATCCTTCTTAGTATTAACTTCATCAAGGGTTTATACAAAACTTTCAAAATCATAAATGTTATTATCATGATCTTTGGAAATATCTGATACATATTTAGTAAGAATATAAATTCTAGAATTTTCCTTATCAACATTTTTCTTGATTTTAGAATTTTCATTCTTATGTCGCATAACAAACATAGAAAATTATTCATAAGTTGGTAATGTGTTATCTTCATCAAAAAAATATTCTTCATCCGGAGACTCATAAAATTAATTATCACAATTATTATCATTCAAGGATACATTCATTATAGATTAAGAATTGTGTGCCTTGTCCATTAGATAATGATATTAAATGAGTATCTTGGAATGTAAACCAATATTCTTCTGACTAGAGGATTCATACTCTACGGATTAATCAGAAGAGTCTCAACCACTGGTACTCTAATTGTAATTATCTTTCCAAACGTTCTTAGCTTTATCTTTTTAGTACTTATTTCTATTTCTCTTAGAATGATATTCCATTCTATACATTCTCTTATGCATTGGACAATCAGGACTTATATGCCCTACTATTTTTAATTCATAAAAAGTTACTTTAGATTACTTATCATCCTTCATTTCTTTCTTCTTATATCTATAATGAATGTCTTTATTCCAAATAATATTTTCCATCCTTCAAGTAAGATTATCTAGATCATTCTCAGAATGTTCACTTTCACTAGATTCAGATAAATTAGTGACCTTCTTTGACCTAGATCTTGTATCCCTTTCAAGAGTCTTGACTTTTGTAGTAGTAAAAGCTACACATTCATTGTAATTATTTAGCTTATTTAGATCAGTATATCTTTTCATTCTTATCTCATGTTGTGTAAGATTTCCACAAATCTCATCAAGAGTAATCTGAGAGAAATTCATATTCTCATCAATAGTTGTTCTATAATATTTCTAATCATTAGGCATGAAGTCTATAATTTTGTCCATAAGTGCCTCATCATTTAATCCCTTTTCAACCATTGATTGTAAAATATTAAATATAGTTATAATCCATGGTTTTACATTGCACACTAGTTATCCATAAGAAAATAGAATCCATGATATTCTTCTATTAGCATAGCTCTTTTAGTTTCTATAATATTCGATGTACCAAAATGAGTAACCTACAATTCCATGGAGAGTTTCTTTTAAAGCCTTAGTCATCTATCTTCCTCCAATACTTCCCTTCTTGGCATCTCCATTTTACATACCTTCTTATTTTTTCACCATCTCCCCAAAATGTGTGTTCTTTTTTAAGGGAGAAGGGGTTTATATAAGAGGAGGCTGGATTCTAGTTCTTTTTCCATCCAAAGGAAATAAATAAATTTCATTAGCTTTAGGCATAGGTCCACTATGCATGATCAACATTATGAAATCACGTGATTGAATCATGTGGTGGAATTCTCGATATATATTTTGGATTTAAATTATTTGATCCAAGGATTTATTTAACCACTATTTTTTGGAAGATTGATCTCAAGAAAACATCTACCAGCTTCAAGTGATTAATTTATATAATTTTCATGATTAACTTGTATCTTGCGTCAAATGATATTGTACATGACGTGAGGGTCTTTTGATAAATAGATCAGTTTCTTTCAATGTATACCCTCGTTGAAATCTACATATATTTTCATGATATTCATCCCTTTACCTCATGAACCTTAGAAAATCAAATGATGGATTCATGCGCTCGCATGATTGGTTTCTTTTGATCTATCTATTTTCTTTTAAATAATGAATTACTCTAAAGAGAAGTCACATTCAACCACCTGGGATGTTAAAAATGTATCCTTTGTCTCATTTAAATAATCATAAAATTATTTCATTGTGTTTATTGACTGTTGGGGTCGATTGAGCACTAGGTGTGGAACATATTGTTGATCAAGTGGTTTCAGGAGTGTAGTGTGCGATCAAGAAGATATAGGCAACAGAAAGATGTGATCAAAAAACTAAGATGAACTTTTTAGGTAAATATGATTTCGTTGGAATATTTTAACGGGGGGATAATTTTATTATCTTTTCATATAACACATCAATTTCATGGGTTGACTGGATACTCTTAACAGGATAAGCACATCATTTGCCACTCTAAATTAAAGTAGGGTCGAAAAACGCAACACATGCAACCATTCCCACACCAGTTGTGCCTTACCATTGTGTGAACAGTAAATGAAGTACCTATATAGACTCTAAAATCCCCAAATGAGAGATATCATCACCCACATATTCAGATACCCATTTGTCTAGCTGGATGGCTTACTCCCACATGTTCTCTTGGTTGTGATGGTCAACTTGTTATCCTGGATGAAGGTTTTATTGGTTAATATAATACATAAATATTGGAAACAATATTTAAAAATTATGATAATAAGGACCAATATATTTTTAGTTATATTATTAATCCCCATCCATTCCATTTCAAATCTATTCATGAAAACCATATTAGTGTATTTTTTATGGTCTTCATACTTCATGAATCTTTGAAGGAAATGTTTCTAACACACAATTATGGGATCATCAATGAAATAAATAAAATAAAAACATAAAATAGCATTATTGTTTAATGATTTGTGACATAACATTTAATTTTTGGGGTATATAGACATTATAAATGAAATTAGTTTCATGACATTAAAATCTGCCTCAATGAAGGGAAATTGAGATGAAATCCCCAATACAGTACATCCATATTGTTGAATGTGACATAAAATAATTTATAATTTTTTTACTAATGATTGTTATTTTCAAAATAACTGTACTCAAATTTATAATATAATATATAATCATCTCATTACTTTTTATCACTCGTTTATTAATAATATATCATTATATTCTTTTTTCAGGTGTGAATTATCTTTTTTTCTCACACTTGTTTTATCCTAAAGGTTCAATTTCATTAAAATATTATATAGTTAAATAATATTTGGAATGATATTACAGAAGTTAATATCATTTTTACTCATTATTTAAAATTTTGTTTTATTTTTTAATGAATTTACTTGGAGAAGGAATCAAATAACTTTGTGAGATGGTGGCCAGTATACCCAGACACGAGTGATGATATCATTCAATAAATGAGTGAAAGGTTAAGGGAATGTATGATATGTTATATTTTATAGAAATTTATAGCATGTTATGTATATAAAATATATAAATTGAATATATCCTTATTAAAATCTACGTAAATAATAAGTTAAGAATGAATCACATTGCATTGTGAGGTGTTAGTCTACAATACACATGAGATACATTATCATATTTTTTTAAAAATGAAATATAAGAAGTTGCATGTGATATAATAATTAATAAAGTAAAATTATATCCCAAAAATTATATATATTTGTGTAATCTATCATTTTATCTAGCCTTGAATGGTGGTGATGGAAATATAATTATATCTGTTTGTGAGGTAGTAGTCCTCCATACGAATGATCGACAGTTTCATTTTCCATATGATCGGAGAGGGGATGAATATTTGACATTAAAATAAATAATAATTCATTTATGTTTGAAATATTATGTGGTAATTATATAATAATGGTTTAATTATATTTCTAGGTGGTGGAAAAAATAAACAAATTGAAAATGCATGTTCAATAACATTATACCTTCTTCAGGTAAATTATTTTGGATTAAAAAAATACATCCTAAGATAGATATATAATAAAAAATGGATATACTATGACTTAAGGGATTAAATAATTGATTTGTGTAGAGAATGTCTGATCCAAATATATTTTATTTTGTGTGAAGAGGGGAAGAGAGTGAGTTGGATTTTATATATGTGGACATGGATTTTTTGAAAATATAAAATTACACCAATGTTTATAACATTCTAAAATACACCTAAATGGTCCATTATCAACCCTTATATGTTTCAAGGTCCACATATGTCCATAATTGGGATTTGGAAAAATTTATTGGTCATTTTTAGAAATTATATTCACAGTTTAACCCCTAGAAAATCAGATTTTACATTAACCACAATATTTTTTACTGATATTAATATTAAAAATAATAAAAATGTAAACTGGTATTATTAACTAATATAAATTACTCTAATTATATATATTCCATCAATTGTTCCAAATTCATTTCATAGAAGTGGGAGTATCCACTATAAATTTATACCTAGAGACATAATGAAAAAGCTGGGTTCCACAAAAAACTTATCATTATTATAGAATGTTTTAATATCAAAATTTAAAATTTAATTGACAAATGTGACAACAATTGTATTTATTATAGTATTATTTTGACTAATTATACATTAAAAACTATTTAAAATAAAATTTTTAATATTAAATAAACATAATGTTAAGATGGTTTTAAAATAAAAAACATATTTATTTTAAATTCAATGAAAAATGAAACAATTTAAAAATTTACCAATAATTCAACCAAAGATAATTAATATAGGTTGACTCCAAACATTAATATTTGTATTTGATGAGATTTATAAATGTTCCATAATTTAATTTTATCAATAATTTATAAGATTCAATGAAACCGATTTAGTTTTAAAAAAATATGTTTTTTAAAAAACATTTATTTTTCATTCAAATGATGATTATATTTTATAAAATAAATTTATTTTCATTTAATTTAATATTTACAGGTGTAAAACCTAAAATTTCCAAAATTTAATTAGTAATACTCATGTACTCAAACATAAGGGCTATGTTATATTGTGCTTGTAAAATGATATTTTAGTGGATCTTTCTGTTTTAAACATTGTTTTGTAGGCATCACAACCTATAAATTAGATTGAATTTTATTAAAATGAAATATATCTTAATGTTTTTAGGTATTAAATTATTCCATCTAACAATATTTCCATCCTTTTTATTTCATGGATATTACCTACTAAATAGATGAGTATATTTCTTCTTTATAACATCCTCTAGCTCCCATATTGGTTCCTCTATTTTCTGATATTCCTAATATACCCTTACATGGTGAGTTGATTTATTCCTTAATCCATTCTCTATTGCATCAATAATATATATGGATTCATCAAAATAAGATTTATTAGGTTGAGATTATGTTTAATCAAAGGTTAAAATAGTCATTGTGCCTATAATATATATCATTAATATTGACAAATGAAACACACCATGAACATTTGATAAATTAATAGGTCTTTTCAATGTATATTCAATGGATCCAATCCATTCCATATTTAAATGGGTCTGATATACCTATGGAAAATTTCTGTTTATTACAATATTTTATGACATCATTACATATAGATACTCTCTAGAGAATTTGATCTCACATTTATAATTCAAAATACATCCAAAGATGATTTAAATCAATCTTCTTCCTACTTTGATAATATTTATTGCGAGCCTGATGAAGCATTACTCTTGTTGTTGTATCTTTAAAAAGTACTTGGACAAAATGTCTGTTTTCAACAACATCATCACAATATGTTGGATTATAAAATCCCATTCCATCTAATGCTTCATAATTATCCATTGGAATTCTTAAATAGAAACTATTATTAGAGTTAAACTCTTATAAAGGTAAATATTGAACCAAAATTCCATGAAATTAATGTGAGAATTGCATTAACATGTATAACATTTTTCAAATATTTCTCTTAGAAAAACAATACATTTGATGATGTTATAAATTAGATAATTTTTTCTTGGTATCAATAAACATTTTATGACATCAAGAATAATGTTGTAAAAAGTTGATCCCAATAAGGAATTATTGATATAGGTGCAATTTATTACTTACAACGTCATTAATATAGGAACTTCTGAGATTACAAATAGGGAAATATTCTTTTATAAAGATGAAATAAAATGAATTTGTTAAGTAATCAGTGATAATTGTTATTACATCATTATTTATAGATTGATTTGGTAGTCCTATGAAAAATTCCATAGTAATGACATCCCATTTCCAAACAAAAAATAGTTGTGGTTGTATGAATCATCTATGATTGTTTCTCCAAGATTTAAATTTTTATCAACAAATAATTAGTAATTTGACACATTTTTTTAATCCTTTAAAAATGTTACCTCAAATCCCTATACATTTTTATGTTAACATGATGTATAAAGTTATTCGAGGTATGAAAATGATCAAAAAATTATATTGTAATATTAGGTATATATTGAAAACATAATGTCATTAAAAATATCAAATTCTATCTTTATAAATTCCATCTTATAATTTATCATTATTCAAAGAATTAATTTTATTCTGAAATTTCACATCAGTTGATTTATAACTCGTTAAATTATCAATAAAATATGGTTTAATAATCATTTAAAGAAGGTGTGATTTTTTTCCTTCCTTAATAATTACCATATTCATATTCATTAAAACAATGGATATAGGATCCCTCTCATTCCTTATTTGGGTTAAAACTCCATGATCTTTATTAGTTAGTGCATCCTCAACCTTATTTTTTACCAAGGTGGTATTTTAGTAATATATAATAATCATTTACAAGATTGAACCACCATATTTGTCTCATATTGAGTCATTTCACAGAAAAGATGTATTTTAGGATATAATGATCCATGTATATATATAAAATTTATTTATAGATAATTTTTTTATATTTATTTAAATAATATATTAAAACATCCAACTCAATGTCATGAATTGGTTTTATTTTGTTAAAGTGTTTTCAATTTCCTTGATGTATAGATAATAACATTTTCATTTTCATTCGGAAAAAACCAAGTACCTTATTTTATGTATCATCCTATATCCTTAAACCATCAATTTCAAATGTTAGAGTCAAAATATAAGAATTGATCAATTACTTGAAATGTTAATTAGAAAATTATTCCCATTACATTGTTTTTATTTACATAACCCCTATAAATGTAATCATGGATAATGGGTTATCCATTCATGATATATTTTGATGGAATCACTAATAGATTCCTACTAAACTAATTACATGATATATGTCACAAACTATCCCATTGGGGCCCACTCCGTGACTCCCCAAGACCGCCTCCAATAGGCCAGGGGTTGGTGACTACCACCGAGTAGTAATATTACTTACATGAGAGGCATTTCTTATGTACATGTACATACGCACACGCCTCTAAGCCCACAAATGCTGAAATGTAAAAACTACTAAGGAAAAATAATTCATGCATAAAACTAAACCCTAACAACAGAGTACGAGGAAATGTAGAGTACTATAAAAGTAAACTAGGCCAAAAATACAAGCCCACCAAAAAGAAAACAAACAAGAGTCTAAAAACTGCAAAGTCCAACCTGTAATCACAAAAGGTACTAGGACTGATGCTCGTAGTCGTAGGAATGCCTCATCCTGTAGAGAACTCAGAAAGCTTGGCATTGTCCTGGTCTGCCCTGGACTCTGTCAAAAGGATTCTCATCTGCACAAGACACCAGACGTGCGGGCAAAACCATGCAAGGGTGAGTATAAAAATACTCAGTAGAGGACACGGAAAACCAAAAAGCAGTACATAAAGTAAAGTTAAAGTTACCTATGCAGAGTATATATCTATGAGACATATAGATCAAACTAGATATATTCAAAATCTAGACACATAGTCAAGGGAGAAGTCACACAACCACATACCCTTATTAGGGATTCTGCTCGAAGATTCTGTGATGCACTCGTTCTGGGAGAACAACTCCATGAGTCTTATAGCTCTGATGATGTACGTCCAAGAAGTTTTGTTCGTCATGAACCGTTACGAGAGATATCTACACTCATTATGGGAGACACACTCCTAAGTGAAAAGGTTACAGTAGATAGAAAAACTCATTATGGGAGACACACTCCTCAGTCGGAAAGATCATGACACACAAATGCAGATCACTGCCAGGGCCATGGAGGATACCACGACTCATCCAGAATTCACCTACTAGGTAGGGGATCAACGCCCGATAGAGTTGGTCACGTAGATGCCTAACTCTACCAAGGGTATGGAATGGATAAAATATCTCGATTCGGGCCTCTCGTATGGATGCTTGACTTTATCACAAAATGTTCTGCTGAAGGGATCATACTCCAGAAAAAGGAAACGATACCTGACCTTCAGGGAACGAGAAGAAGGGGAACTAACCCATATGAAATATTTCCAAGTTACGGTGAACAAAGAGGACCAATGCATTTTTCGAAAAAGTACATGGCCTATAGAAAGTATACACATCGTGTTGTCTGGCCCCAGGTACTGCCCGTGTACAACGGCCCATGTCGGAAGGCTGGTCGTGTAGGAAAAAATCTAAGTACCCGGCATGTAGTATCGCGTACATGCCGTTTCTCGGTAACTGGGGTTGGCTCCATGCACTCCGGCCATGTGCCCGTACACGGCCACCAACCCATGTACTCTGACACCTTTAATCCACACACGGGGTGACCCACGCTGCTGTCCTCGCCTGGCAGTGTGATAGAGTACACGGTCGTGTACTCCATCCTGTGTCTGCATATCTGCGAGATACACGCCGAGCTCCGCGTAGCCGCTTCTGCCGTGATGTACACGCCATGCCGCCTAAAGCCATGTAGCTCATCCTGTGTCTGTGTACAACCCAAAGTAAACACCGAGTTTTGTGTAGAGGCTTCTGCCGCACTTTACATTCCGTGATGCCTGAAGCCGTGTAGCTCATCCAGTGTCCGTGTACTACCCAAAGTACACGCTGAGTTTCGTGTAGCCACTTCTACCACGCTGTACATGCTGTGCCTCCTGAATCCATGTAGCTCATCCCATCTCCATGTACTACCCAAAGTACACGTCGTGTTTCATGTGAAGTCCAACAGTCCATGTGACTGGGGTCACATGCCGTGTTATTCCTCTATGACCCCGAAACCCTAGCCGTTGCCGCCAAAACTACACAACATGTTCTTCGGAAGTACACGCAGTGTATTTTGGAAATTTCCAGAAACGGTGCCCTTAGCCGAAGCAGCTCCCGTGGTTCTCTGATCATCGAGCTGACCGTCAGATCGCAAAAAAACATCCAGGTTCTGGTCACCTCGATTCCACGAAGCCACTTCCGTCGTTTTCAGGCCTCCGATTGGCTCCGAAAATGTGTTCTGATATTCCCGCACGAAGAACGATCGAAGAAAGATCATTACAATCCGGTCAGATTCGTCTTCTTCCATCATCGTCGCACCTCCACAAGGACATTGTGGTGTCAAACCTTGATTTAGGATCATTGCGTCACATAACAGATTCGCAACGATCAGTTGTTTGTCGCCCCACGAATAACGCAAAGAAGGCGTGAGGAATGAAGGGGGAATAAATCCAAATAGACCAATTGAGAAATGAATCTCCACCGTCATTATTCATGGAGTGGATCTTCTCACATTAATTTTTTTAAATGGAGCAAAAATAAACAACAAAATAAAGCATGGATCATTTCCCCATAATCTTCCCAAAGAAAAATCCCTCATATAAGAACTTACGGACCCACGAATCAACTTGTTCATGGTTGATCCGCGTTCATCACTTAAACTGAAATACGAGGAAAAGATAATGAATTAAAAAACCATACCTTTTAAAAGGATCGATCATTGATGAAGGCGTCGCGCTGCCGTTTTTTTTGAGATCCTTCGTCATTGATGGCGTACCGATTCCCGACTTTGATCTGTCATCGTTAGTCACCGAGAGATTGAGCCAACGCGCCATGTATTCGGCATAGGTTCCTCTCAAATGTCGCCAATGATCATAAATTACTTAAACCTTTAAAAATGGAAACATGTTGTCATTTAATTACGAGGCTGCATTAATGACGTCGACTCTCCATTTTGATGTTATTATGACGCGCCATTAATTTAGGAAACTGATGCACTGTTGTCGCGCTGTAGCTGTAGTTTCCGTAAATGAAATAAAATAAACTTGTTAATTTAATTTATTTTATTTTACATAAAAGGTTTGAAAATTGACATTTTCCCTCAACTCACACCAGTCGAGGTTAGCCTCATTCTTAGGTAAAGTAAATGTACCGGACGCAACAGTGTGCTCATATTTTTAATCCGGGCATTCGTTTGGAAACTGCCACAACCGCGCACAAGTGCCGACTTACTTAACTTGAAAAAAATGTTCAAACCACTATTCTGGGATCACTGGACCTCAGAATGATGTTTCGTCTTCGCGCCCAGTATCGAAATAAATCCATATAATATTTTAAAATAATAAACAAAAAATCTGGGACATTTCATTCTCCCCACCTTGGGGGTTTACATCCTCAAAAAGCCAAAACAAACGCTACTCAAAAAGATGAGGGTACTGGGAACGGATCTGGCCCTCCTACTCCCACGTGCTCTCCTGAAGATTCTCTTACTACCACCGAATGTGCACCAAGGGAATCGATCACCTACAAAGGATCCTCTCCTGCCGATCCTCGATCTCTACTGCGTACTCAACAAATGTCCCTATATCCTCAATGTCCAGCTCACCCCAGTCGATGACGTGTGATGGGTCATGCACGTACCTCCCCAGCTGCGACACATGGAAGACATCATGTACATGATGAAAGTGTGGCAGTGGAGCTAGGAAATACGCCACCTCGCTAACTCTGCACAGAATTTGGAAAGGTTCGATGAACCTCGGAGATAGCTTTCCACCTCGGCCAAATTTCAGCAACCCTCTTCGAGGTGAGACCCAAATAAAGACGTGGTCTCCCTCTTCAAACTCCAGATGTCTCCAACTTTTGTCAGCATAAGACTTCTACTAGCTCTAGGAAGTCTTTATCCATTCCTGGATGATCTTCACCTTCTCTATGGTAGCTCACACTAACTCTGGACCCATGAGTGCTAACTATCTGGGGTCGGTCCATCAAAGTAGTGAACGACAGGGTCTCCCGTACAAAGCCTCGAATGGTGCCATACCAATGGTGGAGTGGTAGAAGTTGTTGTACGAAAACTCCACGAGTGGTAGGTGGTCCTCCCAACTATGGCCAAAGTCCAAGATACATGCTCGAAAAATATCTTTCAGATCCTGAATGGTCCTCTCCGTCTGACCATCTATCTGGGGATGAAACGTTGTACTCAAGCGTAGCTGAGTCCCAAAGCCTCCTGCAATCCCTTCCACAACCGGGATGTGACCCTGGCGTCTCGGTCTGAGACTACATTCAAGGGGAATCAATGAAGCAGAACTATCTCCTCCATGTAAAGGCGTCCCAAGCTCTCTACGGAACTCTGCTGCCTGATAGCTAGGTAGTGGGCCGACTTGTTGAGTCGGTCAACAATAACCTAGATGGAATCGTGCCCCTTGTATTTCAGTGGTATGTCTGTCACGAATTACATCTATATTCTATCCCAATTCCACTTTGGAACTTCCAGGGGGTGAGATAATCCTGCTGGAACCTGATGCTCAGCCTTCACTTGCTGGCATGTGAGGCATCGAGAAACGAACTCTGCTACTGACTTCTTCATGCCTAACCACCAGAACTGTCATCAGAGATCATGGTACATCTTTTCCACTCCAGGATGTACCGCCAAAGGGGATGTATGAATCTCTCTCAGGACCTCCCCCTGGAACGCCACTGGTACAATAGTGCGTCCTCTGAAAAGAAGTATGTGCTCCCCACCTTGAAAATATCTATCAGGAACATGTCATATGGATAACTGAGCACGTAAAGCCACACTGTCGACATCACCAAGTTGTGCCTACCTAACTTGTTCTAAGGGTGTAGGGGTGACAACCATCGACTGTTGGTAAGTTGTATCCTCTCCATCCACAAATGATAACTGTAATATGTCCAACTGTTGTGTCACCTCACTCAACAGATTTGAGATCGACCTTCTGCTAAGGGCATCTGCCACCCTTTTCCCCATTCCAAGAGTATAGATGATCTTAAAATCATAGTCCTGGAGGAACTCTATCCAATTCCTCTGCCTCATATTTGGATCCTTCTGTGTGAATATGTACTTGTGGCTCTTGTGATCAGAGTAGACAATAAACTTCTCTCCCATAAGGTAGTATCGCCACACCTTCAATGTGAAGACTACCACTGCTAACTCGAGATCATGGGATGCATAGTTCTGCTCAAGTGGCCTAAGCTGGCGTAAACCATAAGCAATCACTGCTTGCCGCTGCATCGCGACACTGTCGAGCGAGGTCCCTGATGCGTCGCAGAAAACTATGTACTCAACACCCTCCTCTGGCAATCTCAAGACTGGGGCACTCATCAAACTCTTTCTCAACTGCTCAAAAGACAGCTGGCACATTTCTGTCCACACGAAGGGTTTCCCCTTCGTGGTCAAGGCCATCGTCTGTGTTGATATCTTGGAGAAATCAGGAGTGAATCTTCGGTAATATCCTTCCAATCCAAGGAATAATTGCACCTATGTTGAGCTTCGAGGTGGCTCCCATACTAACAGAACCTCCAAAATGGGTGGGTCCACAACCACTCCATCTACTGAGATGACATGTCCCAGAATGTGGACCGACTGAATCCAGAACTGACACTTAGAGAGCTTCCCATAAAGATGATGCTCCCGGAGTACGTCCAGAACAGTGCAGAGGTGTTTCACGTGCTCCTCCTCAGACGTCGAATACACAAGTATGTCTTCGATGAAGACCACTACGAACGGGTCCAAGTACGTCTTGAAGATCAGGTTAACCAGTCCCATGAACACTGCGGGGGCATTTGTCATGACGAAAGGCATAACCAAGTACTCATAGTGTCTGTAGCGGCATCTGAAAGACGTCTTCGATATATCCTTATCCCGCACTCATAGCTAGTGATAGACTGATCGAAGGTCAACCTTTGAGAACCATTGTTCCCCTATTAGCTGATCGAAGAGTTCATTGATCCTTGGTAGTGGATATTTATTCTACAACGTCACCTGATTCAGGTGCCGATAATCCACACACAATCTCAGACCCCCGTCTACCTTCTTGGAAAACACGACTACGACCACCTAGGGTGAGACGATGGGCCTCACGAAACCCTTGCTCTGAATATCCTCCAATTGCACCCTCATCTCACGATGCTCTGCGAGAGTCATTCGATATTCCGAAGAAAATATTGGTGCAATCTCAGGGTGTAAGTCGATGCATAAATCGATTTCATGGTGGGGAGGTAGTCCTAGAACATCTCCGGGAAAGATGTCCCCAAACTCCACCACCATTGTTGGGAACTGAGAGCTCACAACATCTACTACTCTAAGGGTACGACTAGCCAACTCATGAGTGATCTGCTGCACCTCCAATGGATGAGCCCATTTTGTGCTTCCGGGGTTTCCTTTTCCCCAACAAAGGAAAACCTTGTTCCATCAGGGCAGACACACCGCACCCTTCGCCCAAAACAGTCAATCTGAGCATGGACCGAAGATAACCAATCCATACTGAGAATGATGTCGTAAGGCCTCGACACTACGACCAAGAGGTTCCAACCGAAACTCTCAACTCCAATGGTATGATCAAACTATCTACAAAGGTGTGTGACCTTTGAGTCTCCTCCCGTAAGTGTCTCCAAGCATAAGGATCGAGTCAACGATTCAACCAGAATCTCGAGGTTTTGTACAAGACATGTGGATATAAGGGAATGACTATCACCTGTGTCTATGAGTACGAAAACGAAGGTAGAATAGACACAGATCGTACCTCTAATCATCCCTGGATCCCCTGGGTCGTATGCCTCTACCACATGCATCTATCCCCGTCCATGTCCCCCAGCTCCCTGAGCCTGGTGCGGACCTCCTGGGGGTGGTGGTGAAATAATGTTGAAGCGTCTTCCACCACCCACAACTCTCCCTGCTCTTCTGCCATGTCCACCATCTGGCGGGTCTTCCTATTCCGTTCTCTGTCTCTGCCTCGGTGGTCCATCCCCCACTTCCATGTCAGTAGCTCGACAGGTTGGGCAATCTCTAATGAGATGTACCATACCATCGTATGTGTAGAACCACTTCTCCCTAGGCTTACTGGATCCATCCTGAGAGCCATGGACTGTCTATCCCATGTCTTGGGTCCTCCTATGACGTTTCCCATGTCCAGATCCCTGAGCCTGACGCCGGCTCCTTCCTACCGGTGTCTCCGCACCTATCTTCCTACTGCTGACTGCTAGCGGATGTCTCTATTATGCCAAGAAACTCTCGATCACCAAGGCTCACTCGATCACTTAATCATAGGTGGAAATGCATAGCGGAACGACACTATATCAGATTTCACGATGTTGAGATCGTTCAATGGTCGGAGCTCTAAAGAAATGATCCCTGACCATATCAATTAAGTACCCGGCGAGGTTGGTGAACCTCGAGGAATAGCCAGCCACTGTCATACTGCACTGTTGGAGATGAAGAAGCTCCTCGATGCGCACAACTCTCAGCATAACTAGAGAGAACTTATCCCTGAATAGTTTCTCAAACTCCGTACATGAAAGAGTCTCCTCGTCATGAATCTGTGTGGTTAGACTCCACCAACATCCCACCGAACCCTGAAGAAGGCTCGCTCCAAGGATCACCATCTGGTCTGCTGGTGTCCTCACTAGATGGTAAACTCTTGTCACCGCCTCAAGTAGGTCCTCAGCTGCATGAGGGTCGGGCTCACCTTGGAACTATAGGGGCCTTTGTCTCTAAAGATCATGGAGTGCACTAAGCCTGCGCTCCTCACCGTTTGGTACCGCGGGCACCACTGGCTGCTCCACTGGTGGTGGTATAGCAGGTGCACCACCTGGTGGAAACGCCTGGGGAGCTGGTCCATGTATCAATGCTTTGTCACATAGGGGGTCACCCACGTGATCGTGCTGCTGAATCCTAAAGTGTATGCTTCGCAGAGGAATCCTGTACAAAAATAATATGTACATTGGTCAATTAGTATATATGGATACCTGACACAAAAGGGCATGGAAAACACAACCCATTCCTATATGATGCATATACCTTTTATTTCCCCGCAACCAGTGTTTTCATAAACCGAGTCAAAAAAAAGGTTATAAGAGTCTTGGTGTATGGATTTGTCGACCGCCACAGCAACATTGGGGTCCATGTCCTGAAAGTCGAACCCGAAACACTTAAAACTATTTTCCCAAAGCAAACTGACAGACTCTTGGTCCTAAGGTAGAACTGACCACCTCTGATACCACTCTATCATGACCCATCCCAATGGGGCCCACGTTGTGACTCTACAAGCCCACCTCCAATAGATTAGGGGCTGGTGACTAGCACCGAGTAAGCATATTACAAACATTGGAGGAATTGCATATGTACCTATACACACAAACACACATCTCTAAGCCCACAAATGATGAAATGTAAAAACCACCAAGGAAAAATAATGCATGCATACAAATAAACCCAACCAACAGATTTCGATGAATGGTAGACTACTATAAAAGTAAACTGGGCCAAAAATACAAGCCCACCAAAAAGAAAACAAACAAGAGTCTAAAAACTGCAAAGTCCAAACTGTAAGAACAAAAGGTACTGGGACTACTGTTCGTAGCCAAATGAACACCTCGTCCTGTATGGAAATTAAAAATATCAGTATTGTCAATGTCCATCCTAGACTCTGTAAAAAAGGTGCTCATCTACACAAGACACCAGACGTACGGGCAATGCCCGTGTAGGGTTGAGTATAATAATACTCAGTAGAGGACCCAGAAAACCACAAAGCAGTACACAAAGTAAATGTATAGTCTTCTATACACAGTATATTTCTATGGGACATATAGAACAAACAATATATAGTCAAAAACCAAACACGTAGTCAAGGGACAAGTCACACAACCACATTCCCCCATTAAGGATTCTGCTCGATGATTCGGTGATGCACTTGTTCTGGGAGAACACAGTCAAAGAGACTTATAACTTTGATGACGTCCGTCTAAGAAGTGATGTTCTTTGGGAACCGTCATGAGAGATAGATACACTCATTATGGGAGACACACTCCAAAGTGAAAAGGTTACGGTAGATAGAAATACTCATTACGGGAGACACACTTCTGAGTGGGAAAGATCACAGTACACAAATGAGGATCACTGCCAAGGCCATGGCGGATACCGCGACTCATCTGGAATTCACCAACTAGGTAGAGGATCAATGCCCGGTAGAGTTGGTCATGTCGATGCCTGACTCTACATAGGGTTTGGAATGGACATAGGATCTTGATCCGGGCCACTCAGATGAATGCCTGACTCTATCACAAAATGTTCTGCTAAAGAGATCAAACTCCTGAAAGAGAAAATGATATATAACCTTCAGATAATGAGAAGAAGGGAAACTAACCCAAAAAAAGATGTCCAAGGCACAATGAAAATGATGACCAAGACAATTTTCCAAAAAGTACACGGTGTGTAGAAAGGATACACACCGTGTTGTCTTACCCTGGGTACTTCCCGTGTACAATGGCTAGTGTCGGGAGGTTAGTCGTGTAAGAAAAAAAACTAAGTACACGGCATGTAGTATCATGTAACGCCGTGTCTGGTTAACTGGCGTTGGCATCGTGCACTCTAGCCATGTGCCAGTACACAGCCACCAACCCGTGTACTATGACCCGTGTAATCCGCACATGGGGTGACCCGCGCTGCTGGCCTCGCCTTGCCGTGTGATGGATTACACGGTTGTATACTCCATCCCATGTCTGTGTATCTACGAGATACACGCCGAGCTCCACATAGCCGCTTCTACTGCCCTCTACATGCCATCCCACCTGAATTCGTGTATCTCATCATGTGTCCGTGTACTACCCAAAGTACACGACGCATTTCACATAGTCAATTCTGCCACACTGTACACGTCGTGCCTCCAGAAGCCGTGTAGCTCATCCCGTGTCTATGTACTACCCAAAGTACACGCTGAGTTTCATGTTGACTCTTCTTCCACGTTGTACACATTGTGCTGCCAGAAGCCGTGTAGCTCATCCTGTGTCAGTGTACTACCCAAAGTACACGCCGAGTTTTTGGGGAATTCCAACACGTCGTGGGAACAGGGTCACACGCCAAGTTATTCCTCTCTGACCCCGAAATCCTAGTTGTCGCTACCAGTATTACACGGTGTGTTCTTCAGATGTAAATGCTGTGTATTCTAGAAATTTCCAAAAACAACGCCCTTTGCCGGCCCAATTCCTGTGGTGCTCCGATCATCGATCTGGTCATCCGATCGCCGCAAAACATTCAGGTTCTGGTCACCACGACACCACGAAGATACTTTCTTTATTTCTGGGCCTCCGATCGGCTCTTAAAACTTGATCCGATCTTCTCGCACGATGAACACTCGAAGAACTCTCTTTCTGATCCGATCCGATTCATTTTCCGCCATCGTCACCACACCTCCACAAGGTCGTTGCAGTGTTGAACCTTTGATTTGGGATAGTTGCGTTTCAGAATGGATGTGAAACGATCTAGTGTTTGTCTCCCCATAATGAACGTGAAGAACACGCGAGGAAAGAAGGGGGAAGAAATCCAAAAAGACAAATAGAGGATTGAACCTCGGCCATCGTTCTTCACAACATTGATATGCTACCATTAATAGGTTTAAATGAAGAAAGGATCCAAAAAAACATAAATCATGGATCAATTACCCATAATATTCCCAAAGAAAAATACCTCCCATAAGAACGTATGAATCCACGGATCATCTTGTTCATGGTTGATCTGCGTTTTTCATTTAAACTAAATTGAAATCAAAACCCATACCTTTTGAAAGGATCATTCGTTGATGAAGGAACTGCACTGCCATTGTCGTTGAGATCCTTAAATGTTGTTGGTGTAGCGATTCTCAACATCGATCCTTCTTCGTTCATCAACGAGAGTTTGATCTAATGCACCGCGTATTCGGAATTGGTTACTCTCAATCATTGCCAACGATCAATAATCTCTTAACCCTTTGAAAAGGAAAACATGTTGTCATTTAATTACATGGAAGCATTAATGATGTCGACTCGCCTATTTGAAGTTATTTTGACACTCCATTAATTTAGGAAACAAATGCGTCGTTTCCATGCTACAACGTATGTTTCCTTGAATAAAATAAAATAAACTTGTTAATTTAATTTATTTTATTTGACTTAAAATGCCCGAATATTAAATTTTTCCCTCAACCCGCTCATGTCGAGGTTAGCCTCATTCATAGGTAAAGTCGTTGTCCCAGATGCAATGGTGTGCTCAGATTTTTAATCCGAACATCCATTTGGAAACCACCCCAACCGCACACAAGTGCCGATTGACTTAACTTGAAAAAAAGGTCTAACCACCATTCCAGGCTCACTGGACCTCGGAATGATGTGACGTCTTTACACCCGATCTCAAAATAATTCCATATAATAATTAAAAATAATAAATGGAAAATCTGATACATTACAATGTACTTCAGTTATGTTAATTAGCGTATACCATTAGCTTACTACCTTTTCCTTTCCAGTATCAACTATAAATCTATTCATATAGTCAATATGGCCATGAATACAAAATTTTTATGCCATAAATCATGCTTAAAAATTTTCCCATTTAACTCATTTTAAAATGAATCTCTAGATGAATCCACTAAAGATTTTAAAAAAAATTAATATATTTTTTATTACTCAAAGATTTATTCAATGAATTCCCAAAAACATTCATTATGATACTCCTTCAATACTCTATTCTATAAAACCAAAATACTTATTGTACATTACGAAATCCAAATACATTCACCATAACCTCATAATTTCCATAAGTTATTTTGAAATTTTTCTTCGAAATCTCTTCATTATTAACTGAAAATTGATGTTACCCATAAATAATCTAAATATTCGAAAAATAATGGGCCTCATAAACTTGATTTAATAAGTCATAAATGTGAGAAAAAAGATATTTATTATTTATTAGAATAACTTTTATTTCCCTATAATCAAATAACATCATAATGGATCCTTATTTATTTTTATTAAAGAGAATTGGGGTGCCACATGGTGTGAATTTACAGAAAATAAATACCTCAAAACAAAAATCCCCTATATTTGTATTCAACTCCACTAATTAAAAAATTTGAATTCAATAAAGATTGTTTTATAATGGTCTTGAATCAGCAATTTAATCATGGGAAAACAAAACTTCATGTTCAGGGAGACGTTGACACAATTTCTTTGTAAATTCATAAATATATTCTTATACAATTGGTACATACTCAATTTGAAGAATAAATTCTCTAACCCAATATGAGGTATTCTCTTATATCCTAAGAATCATATTCATTAGATATATTGGGGATTGATATAGATATATCACTGATTATGATTTCTCTTATCTAAATATATAGAATTATACATCTTCATTATGAATCATAATTTCCTTCATTAGATAATATTTTTTCCATATATTTGGAATTCAATTCAATACAAATTATTATATCAAAGTCAGTCGTATGTATAATAATAGGGACAGAAAATAATCACATTTCCATGCCATAATGGTGGCTTCCTACCTCCTCCTGGTGATAGCGAGACATCCTCTGGGATTTTTAACTAATAACTCCCTTAACAATTTTCTAGGTAAATATATAATTTTTTTGGAAAAAACTGTATATATAATAGATTTTGTTAATCATGATTCAAATATAGATTTATCCAAAATGTACTTTTGATTAAAGATCCTAAAACAAAATCATTATGTACATACACTATTGATTTAGTGAATTTATATTAATTAGAATCCCCCTACGGTTCCTTCTATGGTGAATGACATTGATTATTATATAATTCATTTGTTTAGTTCCCCATCTTCATATTTTTAAAACAATAAATATATATTTATCTTTATTTTACATCATTTATTTAGCCTGATGAAATTTATCATTACCAATATATAAAACTCTTATACCCTTTTATAATTTCCTTGTTTGATTCTTTCCATAGTTTTTACAATATGTAAATTTTATCCTTATCTTCGTATTCTTCGATGCATTCCATATTTCATGGACATGATTTGAACTCTTATTTTTATTACCCCCCAAAAAATGTGTGATATAAAGAATCAATTTTTTTTTGATGTAACGTAAAAATATTATTTAAAATGAGGTTATTTTTTATAGACCATCACACTTTGGATACATCGCTTAATCCCTTTAAAAAATAGTCAATATTGAACATTGTGTTGCGTATGTAATCCTCTTCATACTAAGCTAAGCTTGTAAAGGTACCCTCGTACTGAAGAAAAAATTCGTATTTCATTGTCATTAAAAAAATGATCTTTCACTCTATTTTATTTTATTTTCTATTGGGGAAATATTTTTAAAATAATATCACCTTCAAATATATCAATTAAATTTGTTATATTTAATCTTCCACCCCATTATTCTTTATCAATGACCACCAATGATCAACATCACCTTTGAGAGAATATAAATAAAGTGTAACATTTTTATTTTCATTTCATTAAATTTTCTTTAATATATTCTCCATACTGTAAATCCATTTCTAAACAACCATTTGATTAGTATTTGAACCACACGGTGGGAGATTTTTTCGCATTAAGCGATCAGACATATGTGAATATTACTGTGTAATAGTTTAATCTCTTCCTAAAAGGTTATTTGTCCTAACCAGATTTTTATACCATAATATATTCATGATCTAATCAGTTCTAATACATTCTATATTGTCTTGTTATGTAGGGATATCTATACAATGGAGATGAATGTTCATACCCTTTATCCATCCAGGTTATATTTCTAAACAATGTCATATATTAGATTATCTCATATAATTATGAATTTTAAAAAAAATGTATGATTCTAAATATTATCCAAAAAATAATATAAATCTACAAAATATTCATTTTTGATAGTATAATCATAATTTTTTTTTAATTTGGTAAATATTTTATTTTAAATCCTTTTTAATGGTTTGTAAATAAAATGTGATTTATCCTCAGAATAAACCATAAATGTGTTAAACCCGCTATGTAGTGAGGCTCATTTTCTTACATCAGGTGATGATGAAGTCAAGCATGATGCTCTGTTTTCATTGTTATTACACATATGTAACACTATTTAATAACCACATCCACTTTTTTTATAAAGACCATGATGTATTTCTAATAAAAACTACATAAGTTCTTACAAATAAATCATTATTACAATATTCTATACATATAATCAAATACTATTATCGTTTTATGATCCCTAATATATTTTTCAATTACTCTATTTCCCATTTTTTCTAATATATTTTCCCTCATAACAACTGTAACAACCCCAACTCGAGTAACCAGGATATTGTTGATATTTTATTACATTAACATAGATACTAGTGGTCAAATACAAATGTTCTGATTAGTTTAGTGGATTTGGATATCCAAATAAAAAAATGATACCATCTTTACATTAGTACAAAGTAAAACTCATTGTAATGGAAGAAATTTTTTATCCTTAAACTCATTCCATAATTTTTATTCATATCCTAGGGAAAGGAAAAATATAAATGTGATTTCATATTCTATTTAAGGGTTACATACTGTGGAAGGTATCATGAATCAATAAAACATATTAAATATTTAATTTTAAATAAAATATAAAACATTCTATTTAATCAATACCTATACTATCATTATTGGATAATTTTTAATCTTTATGGGATGGTAAATAAATGAAAACACATTCTATATAACCATTAAAATGTGAATAAAATGTATAGAGAGATAATTTCATAGTAAAAATCATTTGAATAATAATAATAACCAAATTATAATTTATTTAAATTATTTATTATTATACATCATTATCTTGGACAACAAGATACCAATATGTTCAATTCCATTAAAAAGGGATTTTAAAATAACTATGTAAAAATTAATCAATTTTTTCCAAACAATTAGTTTCATGATACCTATAAATGAATCACAGAGCTATCAATATTCAAGACCCATACATATATTATCATCCAAATCATTAATATTTATTTAATAGTAAATTTAATTCATTATAAACATTACTTATCATTAAATATCATATTCAATAAGGATGCAGATTTATCAACAATTGAACAATTAATCAAATAACTTTTAATGTGAGTAGAATATGAAAAATGGTAAACAATTTTGGAAATAATTATATCCAAAATGGGAATAATATATATAATTAAGAAATATATTATTTCCCTTGGAAATTTATTACAACAATGTTATTTTTCCATGATAAAGTTAACGATGAAAAAAGAAAATTTATATTTTTTAATAAATATTACCTCTTCAGAAACAGTTATCATATGACCCCTTGAATAATAAACCTAAAATGAAACGTTAATAATCTATAATAAATATTTAAGAATTTTAGATATGTAATATAGATACTATATACACCATATAAAAGATAATAGGTTCATATTAACAAATATTTCCCTATAAAACTAAAATTGAGTTGAAATCCCTTCAAAAGATCATAACATTGGAGTGAGAATTTTAAAATGAATCTATTTTCATTAATATATGTAAATATAAATAAAAATGATTAAATAAAATATAATATATTGAAAATTCATTAAAGAAATATTATATGTATATCAATGATGAAAATGGTAACAAAACTCAATGAAAAAAAATCAGTTATGAAATTCGTTACCAATTTTTAATTTTCATGAAAAATATTTGTGTACTAAATAATTAAAAATATAAAATTATAATTCCATTAATTTGGAAGGATTCATGATATTAAATGTAAAAGTAGGTGTGTATACATTATATGAAATTAATTAACAGCATTACCTTACAATAAAACTCGATTATGGAAAATTGAGACTGTAACACTCAATGCTTTTATGGTATGTTTCCCTTTGAGTAATGCAATAGCTTGCACAGTATGCAACTCGGAGTTTTAGCACACCATGACAAATCAAACTAGCCCATATGAATATTGATAAACAAATTATGAAATTTTATAAATTTTATTTTTCAAAATGGACTTCATTTTTTGATTAGGAATATCAAAATTAGCTCAGGGTGAATTATTGGTATTTTTCTGAAAACTGTCAATTTTTTATGAAAAGTGAAAAACATTGCGTAATTGTTTAAAACTGACATATTATTTAAATAATATTTTTTTTATTTAAATTTATTTTATGTCATAATAGATACATAATACCTATATATGTTCTATGTAATTCAATGGATCCATTTTATAATAATATTAGATATATAAAATTTTATTGAATATTTTACAGTCTTTTACCCACCTTCGAGGGATGTTATCAATTTTTCATTAAATCTAAATTTATCACTTATTTTAATTGATTTTAAAAAATTTGAGAGACATGTTTAATTTCATTATGTAAAATTTGGTTCAATAAGATGAAAATAATTTTTGGTGAATTGTAACTTTTAATTTTTATTTACAGCGGTTGAAAGTAATTTGGGTAATTAAAGGTAAAAATTATATTATTATTACCCTAAAACATGTCCAAATTATATTAGATATGTTTATTTCGACATAAATAAACCATAGGAACAAAATATGATACTTTTTCTCAATATGGATTAGATTAGAACATTTATTATAATTTTATTTAATGATGAGTGAAAAGTGTAAATTCAAATTTCTATAACTAAAAAATTATTAATATAGGGTTATACATAATGTAAATTTGACTATAAATATTTCATAGAATTATAAAAATATTTCATATATAATTGTATTTCATTTTGAATTTTTATAAATTATATAAATAAATTTAATTAAGGCACAATAATGATGCAGTAATTACCATATTGATAAAATATATAAATAAATGATATTATAAATATCCAAATAAATGAAAAATGAGACTTTTGATGCATTAAACTACTATTATAGATTAATATTACATGTTAGGTTTGATAAAATGATTTTTTTTGAAGTAATATTGTTGTTGTAAATTCCACAAAAATCAATTACTAAATAGTGTCAAAATTGACATAAATGAGTTTTGAAAACAAAAAATATATTATTATATGATATAATAGTGCTAAAAATAAAAGTTTTATATAAAAAACTTATAAAATAATAGATATATCACTAATTAACCACTTGGGGTTCTCTTGTAATTTTATATTAAGATTATTTACCATATAATATAATAATACAAGAATACATGGTAAAATTTAATCTATTTAAAATAGAGTAAAATATAAAATATAATGTTAATATGTTGAGAAAAACCTATTTAAAACCTATTGGTTGAGATTTTTTTAACCTATCCCCATCATATACTCAAAATAAATAATTTTGGAGCCATTATAAACCGAATATGATTGTGAAATAAAATAATATTTCAAGATTTTCATAAAGTGAACCTAACATATCTTTTAAAAGGATACTTCCTATTTTCTCAAAATAACTCAATCAAATCCATTTTTCATTTCCAAACCCTACCCAAATATCCTCCCAAATACCCTCCCTTATACCTAGTGTTCTTACTTTGATCATAAACCCAACCAAAAGATCCCTCTTGATCAACTCAAAAAGAATCACCTCAAGAAGAGGTAATAATTTCACAACATCCTTCAAAGTTCTTTATTTTTTCTCACTTCAACATTCATTGTTATTACTGTAAGAAAATAAATATTATTGTATCTTATACATACTGTGATGTTATTATAAATATTTTACATCAATATTCATTATTCTATCCATCCAATGAATGAAAAGTCAACAAACCTGCGTATGTACGGCTTACCGTCTCCACATCATGGTGTAGTTTGTTATTCAAACACATCATTATTTTGATGGGTATGATAATGATTATAAGTAATGTAAATAATAAATATAAAATGTTAATGATTCTATGTATATGATATACCTTAAAATTACATAAGTTTTCACCATCATTTTGAATGACATTATCTCTTGTGCGTACATACAGATTACCATCTCCACAAACACGATGAGATTCATTCTTCAACGTAACCATTAAAGAATAAAATTCATTTCATGATTAAAAAAATAATGTTTAAGAACATAATATAATTCTATGTATAAATAAAAAAAATCTTATCCAAAAAAAACTTGTCTTACATTACAAATCATGTAAAGGAAAATGAATCTGTTAACACCCGAAACAATGAGACTACCGAAATATTATCAACTTTGGTATACTAGTAGTTAATATATGATATCATATTTTTTATTTGGTTCTTTTATAATTTAATAATAATTATTTGACTATTATACAGGATTTTAACATACCCTTGACCACATAAAATTACAAGGTAAGTGTTAATTATACTATCTCTTCATTATCCGAGGTTGTCTATACGTGTGTATCTACTGGGACCTCTTTATCATCCACACACATGTTTCTTAAAAATGTCTTTCAATTTTTTTTACTATTTCCTATAAAATATATTAATTTAATTTCTACCCTTTTTTTAATTTTTATAAATTTAATAAAATGTACTATTTTCGTTGTTTTCCAAACTAGGTGCATTACAACTATTTCAAAAAAATTATTGAATGAATGTTTTTTTAAATTATTTGGTGGGTGAAACTATTTTCTGCAATTGGAACACCATCAAATCATCCTTTATAAGATTATAAGTATATTTTCAAAATAAATGGTTTATTTTATATTTATCTGAATTTTAAATGGTTTCAAAATTGAAAGAGGTATTTCTTCAAATTGTTTTCATTTCATCTATGTCAACATTATTTGATAGATTATAAATCTGTATGATGTTGACCTATTATGATACAAATCATCGATATTTTATTGAAGGTTTTTTGATATGTTTAACTCTGGATGTGTATTTTTTATACCATTCATGGTTTATGGATAATGTATTGACATTTTTTATGCATGTATAAATATGAATTCTTATAATATGTTTAAACCATTTCAAATGAGAGATGCATTAGACATAGTATGTAATAGGTGGAGCATGTTATAGCTCCTCGATGAATCGGTAGGACTCCTGAGACAAACTAGTGTCCTGGCTCAATACCGTGACTAAATCCTAAGATTAGTCTTCACATGAGGCCTTGAATATGTGGTTATGAAGTTTTCCATTATGTATTCCATCATTATAAAATTGGCTATTGATTTTTCATTTGATTATTTGACTATTAGAATATTAATGTGAATAATTAAATGAAGTTATACTATTTATATTTTACATATTATGCTGATATTTATGTTTAAAAGGATTTTGTTTTAGTCTTATACATTTCATTATATGTTTTTACTTATTTATGAATGTTTCAGTTATATTATTATCATTACTGAACACCTGAGCTCACCAATTTCATTACATTATTTTTCCCTAGATGAGAAGAAGTATATTATTACTATCCTTCAAAGATATTCTATGGGATATTAATGTCATCAATAGATATAATGTAGTTTTTTTTAATATTAAAATATAATGTAAAAATAATGAATGTATCTAGTATTTCTAAGGCTACTAAATAGATCGGTCATTCGGGATTGGATCCCTTGTGATCATTCCAATGTTATGTAATAATGCACTGACTCTAGGTAACATGGATCAAGGCATTACTATTGGTGTCAGATTAAGATAAGTACAAACCACATAATCTAGATTTAGAAAAACTTTTATTAGATGAAATTACCCTATGAAAAACATCGAGGATTAGTATAGATGAAATTCATTGAATTTTGGTAATATAGAGATTTTGTGTAATTTCTATGAAATAAATCCATGTATGGATACTAGTTGGAAGAGGAGGCTCTAGGATAGATTTACCAATGAGTGAAAAATCCGACAATGTGTTTCAGGATTGACCTAGGGTATCCTGGTACATGACAACAGGTCTTGTTGCACTCTTGGTTATGATACTCCCGGGGGATATGCTTATGATAATTCACATTTTCATTACAAACTATTATTATTTATTTCTGAGTATATACCACTTCAATGATTTTTCGTTATGATTATCAATTATATCCATAACCTATTCAATTTATGTTAAGTTTTTCTTATGTTTCGAAGTGTGTATTGTGATTCATACACTAATTTATTGTTTGAAATTTTTTAGAAATGGCGCATAGTGGAAGGAATGGAAACTATATCAATGCACGTAATCCATGTATGGATTTCCCACATACTCAAGATATTTATAGTGAAGCTAGTGATGCAACTGGTTGTGATCATCTTATCTACATACTAGAATAACTTACGCAGGTTACAAATAATAACCTTACCCGAATGGGGCACCCTAATCCACAACAAGGAAGTTCAATGTTAGACCGCGTCACGAATAAAAAAACACCAACATTCAATGGGAATACAAAGACATTTTTATATGAATAATGGGTAAGTTCCCTAGAGAAAATAATTCATGTATTTGGGAGTAGAGAAAAATTGAAAGTTTTCATGGATGTTTATCGCCTCACAGGATATGCAGATCAATGTTCAGTAATAATTCAAAACATAAAGGAGGATGAAAAATTTTCATATGTGGATTGTATGGAGTTTAAATATCTTTTCATATAAAAATACATTCCTTTTAACCATCGAGAAGATATGGAAAAACAATTTCTGAGTCTGTGTCAAAAAGATTATGAGGATGTCTCAAAGTATGAGGCTATCATTAGAAGGTTATCAAGGAATGAATCATTTTATATATGTAACCAAAGGAGTAAAATTGATCAATTCTTTGATGGGTTAAAAACATTTCTCTATTGAGTATTATTCTCATAGTCCTTCTCATTATATGATGATATTGTCTCATGTGTTATCAGCATAGAAAATGGATTCTCAAAGTCTTACGTCATTAAAGCAAAGAAAGAGAAGAATGGATCTATTGGACACTCTTGAAATTTCAATAAGGGGATGAATGAAAAATTATAATATTCATCCTATGGTTTATATGGGAAGAGACACCCTGGTACTTGCTTGAAGGGAATGGGAGTCTATTACATGTGCGGTGAAAATGGCCACCATGCGAGTAATTGCAAGCTAATGAATGGTGATGTCAATGTTTAAGGATAAAATTGTAGAGAAAAGGTGTATTATGAAAATTAGTGTCTTCAGAACTAAGGAAACGTACCTCAGAGAAGGACAAGGGAGCGAGGAAAAGCTTATGTGATCACTACTGCTGAGTTTGATGCTTCAAAAGACAAGGATGTAGGTAATTAAATGGTTTCCTCATGTTTATCCAATGCTTTATTGGATTCTGGATAATATCATTGTTTCATATTTTCCCAGTTTTTTACAAAAATTATATATATCTAATTTTATTTAACAAGGTAGTTTTCATTCAATACTCCTAAGGGGAGTATCATTGCAAGAAAGTTTTGTGAATCAGTTCTTATTAAGACAAATAAATTTTCATTATCTACTGATCTAATCTACATAACCATGATTTAATTTGATATAATCGTCATAATGGATTGTATTTCAGACCATGATGCGAAATTTTTTTTTATGAAGAAGGATGTTACAATTTGTGATAATGATAATGAGTACCTTATCTTTAGAGCAGAAACATCACCCCCTGATTCTTATATAGATCCACCCCCAATTGCAATACTAAATTCAATTATTGGGGAGGAAGATAAGGAAATAACTATTGGCGATGAATGGAATGTTCAAATAGAGGATGTTCATATTGTGAAAGAATATGTTGATGTGTTTCTAGAGGATTTACCTGGACATCCTTCAGAATGAGAAACTGATTTTTCCATTGATTTAGTTCTTGGTTCGAGGCACATATCAAAGAACAATAATAGGATGTCCTCAATGGAATTAGTATAACTATAGAAACTAATATAGGAATTGGGTAATAAAGAATTTATTCATCATATTGTTTTTCTATGGGGAGCCCCTATTCTTTTTGTTATGAAGAATGATGGATCTATGAGGTTGTGAATTAACTACAGGGAGATCAATGATATATCAATAAATAAAAAGTATACCCTACATTGCATGGATGATTAATTAGACCAACTTTATGGAGCTCAATATTTTATTAAAGATTGAACTTTGATCTAGATATCATCATTTGTGTGTGAATAAGGGAGTCAATCTGAAAACAACATTTCGAACTAGGTACCTGCATTATATGTTTATAGTAATTCCTTTTGTACTGACTAATGCACCCTCTATTTTCATGTATCTAATGAAAAAAATATTTCATGTAATATCTTGATGAAATTTTATTGGTATTTATTGATGCTATCATGGATTACTCAAAAAGTTACGAAGATCATGAAAATCCCATGCGCACTATTCTGAAAACCCCCATAAGAAATGAATTATATTAGACGTTTAGCAAGCGTGAATTCTGGATTTAGGAGATTTCTTTTCATGGCCATATTGTCTCTATGGACAGAATCTTTCTTAATCCATTAAATACCAAGTCAATCCAAGAATGGACAAAACTGATGATTATAATTGCGGTACACAGTTTTATTTGTTTAGTAGGTTATTATTGTCGATTCATCCATAATTTTGTCTGATTGGCTAACCCATTAACCATGATCATAAGTTGAGGGGTTAAATTTATTTGGAAAAAAGTGTGTCGAGAATTTTTTGAATAAATAAATTGAAAAATATTCAATGATCTTATATTGACTCTATCTTCGTTGAATGAGGGGTTTTTTATTTATAGTTATGCCTCAAAGAAAGGACACTGTTTTGTCATTATACAAAATGATAGAGTAATTTCCTATGAATCATTGCAGCTAAAAATTCAGAAAAAAAACTATCCCATTCATTATATAGTGTTAAAAAGTATAATTTTTCCATTGATGATTTGCAGACATTGTCTCTATGGTGAAACTGCGACATATATACTGATCACAATGGCGTGAAATATATTTTCTCAAAAAAAGAACACAACATGAGGAAAAAGAGATGGTTTAAGATACTCAAGGATTATTATTTCATTATACACTACCACCCAGGGAAGGAAAAGAAGGTTGAATATTCTTTGAGTAGAAAGAATCATGTAGTTTTGAACAAGATGAGAGTAGAAAGAGATCAAATTTTCATGGATCATGTAATGATGGATATGGGAATAACCATGAAGGTGAAACATGGATACTTTTTCAAATTGTATCGAAATAATCTTTCATAGAAAGGAAAATGAGTTCTCAAACAGATTTTGAGGAGTTTAAAAAGAAAGTTAAAGTTATGAATGATCGTAGATTGATCGACATCATATATGAAGATAGTATTTTAAAATATGGGAAGATACTTTTGTTCCCGACATACCTAATCTAGAAAGGGAATTTTTTGATGATGCTCATTGGTCCAATTTAGGTATACACCCTGATAGAACTAAGATGTATAGATATTTGAAGGAACTTTTTGTGTGGGACAACATGAAAATGGATATTGATAATTATGTGTGAAGATTTATGGTTTGTCAACATGTAAAAGTGGGAAGGCAACATCCTATAGGTATCATGCATCCCTTTCCCATGACAGATTGGAAATGTGATCATATTATGATTGAATTTTTCTTGGGACAAAGAATGAATACTATAAATAATGTTGCAATATGGGACATTTTTGATCATCTTACCAAGATAGATAATTTAATTTCAAAAAGAGAAGATTTACTAGTTGAACATTTAGAAAGATTCTATATTAATTATTTTTTAAGACTTCATGAAGTATCCTTATAGATTTCTTTTTATCATGATACCCATTTTTCATCAAGATTATGGAAAAGTATTCAGAAGTACCTGGATACTGAACATCATTATAGCATTGCCTACCACCCTCAATCTAATGGAAAATCAGAACGAACAATCAAACCTTATAAGGCAATGTGAGATCTTTCTAACTTGATTTTCAAGGTATGCGATGTTAGTATTTACCTATAGTAGAATATTAATATAATAATATCTTCCATTCATGTATTAATATGGCACCATATAAAGAATTATATGGAAAGAGATGTCACAGACCAAATTGTTGGGATGATGTTTGAGAAGGAATACTTGTAGGCCCAAAACATGTTGAGGAAATAGTAGAAAATATAAAGGATATCCAAACCCCCATCAAAGAAGAAAAAATTAACCAAAAATATCTATGCCAATAACCAATGAAGGATTTGGAATTTGAAGTAGGATATCATGTTTTCTTGATGTTTTCTCCATGTATGGTGGTTAAATGTTTTAGTACGATGGGTAAATTGCAACCAAGATACATTAGACTTTTCAAAATTCTAGAATGAATTGAAGGTGTAGTTTATCGTTTGGCAATGCATCGAAGTCTCTCAAAAGTTTATGATGTGTTCCAAGTATCACTGTTGAGAAAATACATGCCTTGCCCAACACATGTACCCACCAATGAAGAAATAAAACTTGTACATGACCTTTATTATTGTGAAGATCCTATCCGAATTATTGTTTCTATAGAACAACTGTTGAGAAACCGGACGACTCTTCTGGTTAATGTTCTATGGAGAAAACATAAGATAGAAGTGGCAACATCGGAACCCAATGAACATATTATGAATAACTGACCAAGTATTTTTGTACAGGAGTTTTCTAGAAATTTAAAGACAAATTTTTTTGAAGGAGTGAAGAATGTAATACCCCAAGCTTCTACGATACACTTCCCTTTGAATAATATAATAGCTTGTGCAATATGCAACTTCCAATTTTAGCACACCACGACCTACAAAGCTAGCTATTTTGAATAGTAATACCCACTTTTTTAAATATTATAAATTTTATTTTTTAGACGGACTTCATTTTTGTATTCAGAATATAAAAATTAGCATTGGTTGAATTTTTAGTATTTTTCTAAAAACATTCAATTTTTGATTAATGGTGAGAGACACTCTGTTATTGTTTAAAAGTGATTTTTTTAAATAATTAATTATTTTATTTAAATTTATTTTAAGTAAACCAAGATATATAATAATTATATAGGTTCAATGTAATTCATTGGAGTCATTCTATAATAATAACATATATATATAATTTTATGGAACTTGTTACCGTCTATTACCCATATTCAAGGAACATTAGCAAATTTAGATAAAAACTAATTTCACCGCTTCTGTGAATTGAAATTTAAAAATATTAAAGATAGTGGTGATATATGTATATAAATGGTGGTCCACTAAGATGAAATTTTTTTTGGTTAATAGTAACTTTTGACTTTTATTTACCACTATTAAAAGTAAATTGGGTAATTAATGGTAAAAATGGTATTATTATTATAATAACACATGTAATAATTCTATTGGATAAGTGAATTTACACCAAAATCAACCTTAGTAATAAAATATGATTATTTGGTTCCACATGGGTTATATTTTGAGATTTATTATTAATATATTTAAAGAAGAGTTTAATGTGTTAAGTTAAAATTTTCATAAGTAAATTTTTTTAATACTGGGTTATTCATAAGATAAATTAGACTATAAATATTCAATAAAAAGAAAACAAAATCCTAAATAATGGTATTTTTTTCAATTTTAAGACATTATATATTTATATTTAATTATGACACAATGATTATTCATTAATTACCTCATTAATGAAATATTAAAATAATTGTTGTTATAAATATCAAAATAAATGTAAATTGAGACGTTGGATGCATTACATGAATTATTAGACTACAATAACATGTTAGAGTGTATTTAATGAATTTATTTCTGAAATAATCTAGATTTTATGACTTCCACATATATCAATTACTAAATAATGTCAAAATTGACATAAATGAGTTTTTAAAACAAATAGCATATTATTAAATGATATAATAGTCTTAAAAATATAGGGATAATCCAAAGTACTTATATAATAATAGATATATCATTAATGAACCACATGGTATTTTCATGGCATTTTATTGTATGATTATTAACCATAAAATATAATAATACAAGAATACATGGTAAAAGTTAAACTATTTAACTAAGAGTTAAATCTAAACGATATGGTTAATACGAAGACCTAAACCTATGTAGAACCATTTGGTTGAGAGTTTATATACCCATAACCAATTTATCCTCCAATTAAATAATTTTGGAGTCATTATAAACATAAAATGATTTTATAATAAAATAATATTTCCAGCTTTTCCTAAAGTCACCCTTACCTCTCTTATAAAAGGGCACTTCACCTTCTCTCAAAATCACACATAGAAATCCATTTGGCTCTTCCAAACTCTACCCAAATATCCTCCCAACTACCCTAAATTCGACCTAGAGGCCTTACATTCACCATAAAGCCAGTGTATGGAGCCCTTTTCATCAATTCAAAAGGAAACACCCAAAGAAGAGGTAACAAATTCACCACATCTTTCAACATTTTTTATTCTTCCACTTTCTCTTTCATTGATATTTCCATAAAAAAAATAATACCTCCAATACCATATAAATACAATGATGTTATTATAAATATGGTACAACCATATTAATTATTATATCCAGCATATGAATTAAAATCCTCCATACGTCTGTATGTACGACTTACCGTCTCCAAGTCGTGGTTTAGTTTTTTATTCATACACGTCATTATTTAGATGGGTATAATAATAATATAACTGATGTAAATAATAAATATAGCATGATTCGGATTATGGGTATATGATATACCATAAAATTACATACTATTTCACCATTAATAGTATGGTATTGTCGCTAATGCGTACGTATAGATTACTGTCTCCACGAACACGTTGAGATTCATTCTTCATTGTAACCATTCTAGAATAAAATTCATTTTATGTTTAAAAGAATAATTTTTATGAACATAATATCATTCTGGATATGAATCAAATACATATTTTCCATAACAAACATGGATTACATAACCAATCATAAAAAGGAAAATGAATCATTCTATACCCGAAATAATGAGACAGCTGATATATTATTAAAAAAATATTAGAAAATCATATATGATATCATATTTATTTATGTGGATCTTGTAAAATTTAATAGCAAGGATTTAACTATTATAAATGAGATTAAAATACACTTGACCATGGAAACATACAATGTAAGGGTTAACTCTTCAATCATTTCATTATATGAGGTTTTTTATACGTGAGTATCTACTGGGACCTCTTTATTATCCAAATATGTGTTTCTTAAAAATTTATTTCAAAATATTATTAATATTTCCTATAATTTTGGATAAATTCTTTTATACCATTTTTGTGTTTTTATAAAATGTTTATAAATGGAACTTTCTGTTGTTTTCCAAACAAGGTACTTTATGAAATTTTCGACAAAATTAATGAAAGAATATATTTTAACATATACGGTGCGGGCGGCTATTTTCTGCCATTATAAATGGAACTTTCTGTTGTTTTGAGATATGTTTGACTGTGGATGTGTTATATTTATACTATTCCTGGTTTATAGATAAATTATATACATTTAGTATGCTAGTTTAAATATGAATGATTATATAATGTTTAAAACTTTTCAAATGAGGAATTCATTTGATGTAGTAAATGTCATGTAGATCCCGCTATAACTATTTGATGCATCGGTAGGTCTCATGAGACAAACTAGTGGTTTGGAATTAGGACTTGAAAAAATTTATATGATTTATATTTTCCATATAATACTGAAATTTTTGTTCAAAAGTCTTATGATTTTGTCTTATACATTTACTATTTTTTATTTATGAATTTTTTACAATATTGTTATCCTTATTGAGATCTTGATCTCACACATTCCTATGTTTTGTTACTTCCAGTTTGTAAGGAATTATATTATAACTGACCTGCAATGATAGACTATGGGATATGAATGTGGTAAATGGAGACAATTTTGATGTTGTTTTTCATTTTATTATGTAATATATAACTTTTGAATGTATGTTTTACTTCGAAGGCTACTAAACTAATATGCATTTTGTGATTTTATCCCTTGTGATCATGCTAATGATTTTTAATAATGCACTGATTTTGGGTAATTTTTGTTGGGGTGTTATAGAGACAATGTCCTTTAACTCATGAATCCTTATGGTTTAACATTAATTAACCACCTATATAATGGTTTTAAAAATTATATTAATTTATAATGGAACAATATTCATACTTATTATATCATATGTTATCCATTTATAAAATTGTACTACCAATTGTTAATAATATTTCAATATATTCATTGTTTCTGGTGTTAATTTCTGTATTCTCTCAAGTGAATTTTTTCATGAATGTTCTAGTTAATTTTTATATTATACAGTTACATCATATTAATAATAATATTAATTTTATATATTTCATATTTATTCAATATAAACATTTTTGTAAACAATATTTAATTTTGGAAATAGAAAATGAATCGCGTCACTTCATGGTAACGGTAGGCCATACGTATGCACTACTGGTGGTATCTTTCTCTTAATGAGTTAAAAGGTAAACTTGAATATGGTATTTTTCAATTTATCATAATTTATAACATTTTAAAAAATAATATATATATTTTCTAAATTTATACTTATTAACTTCCATTTTATGGGGACCTAAAAAATGAATCACATCGCCTCATGAGGCGGTAGTGCTCCACGCACATGAGCAACATTATCATATTTTAAATAAACTGTCAGGTTATAAGAATTAATTGATATTATAAATAAATAAGTATAATTATATCATAAATATTATATAAATATATTTAACCAATCATTATATACATCATTAAAAGGTGTGGATGGAAAACAGATTATATCGGTTCATGAGGTGGTAGTCTGGTATACACATGATCAATAGTTAAGTATATAAACCGATGGAATAGGGGATTAATATAAACCATTACATCAACATAAGAAAAATAAAAAATATTTAATATATATAGGATATTATATAATAATTTTTTATATGTTTTTATAGACGTGTGACAAAGAAACAAAATCAAAAAACTCGTTTAATAATGTTAACTCTTAATCGAGTAACTTTATTTTACTTGAAAAAAATCATTCTTATGATGGATTTATGATTAAAAAAATACACTAAGATGTTGTGATGGTATTAAAAAAATTATATGGACATGTATTTTTTTAACCAAATTTCTTTTTATGTGGGAAGGGGTGAGTAGAGGGGGGTCAATTTACAAGGGGTGTGGCTAGAGGACACACATGGAATTTTATAAAAATAATCAATTGTTACCACATTTGTTATCCTAAAAATTCCTAAAAAGTAATTCATTATCTACCCTTAAAAGTTAACAGTTAACCATATTCCTATAAAATGGGTATTTTATAAATTTTTAGGTCATTTTGACACATATCATTTTAGTACAACCCAAGTAAACCAATTTATACATTAACTATAGTGATTAATTATTACTTATATTACCATAGATAATGTTGAAAAAATAATTTCAATTAATATATAGTACAATAATTTTGGATTAAAACAATTGAATCTATTTTTCAAAATTCAATTAACATATGGGGTTGAATTTATTCTAATATTATTATAGTGGACGTGATAAAAATGTGGTGTTTCAAAGATAAAATTCCAATAAGTATGTAAGAAATATTTTAAAAATTAAAAATAATAGTGATTATAATTACATTAATTTTATTCATTATCATATAATTGAAGTAATTTTACTTTAAAATGGTGTTAATATATAATTTATATTTTTATGTAATCTAAATTTAAAGGAATTTATCAATAAAAGGTTTATTTTTCATTGTTACATTGAAAAATCATAGTTTTCTATTAAAATTTATAATATTCTCCCTAATATTATTTTTTATGGTGATTTAAAAAATTTATTTCATGTTATCATATAACGTTACTAAAATTTTTAAAAAAAAATTTATCATAAGTACGCATGAATCGAAGAACGGGTTTTTTTTTTGAAAAAATTATACTTTTTTAAGAAACCATTTATTTTTATTTTAAACAATTCTTATTTTATTTATAGCATGTATATATCAGTATAATTTATTTTTTATATTTATAAACCATATAATATTAAAAAATTATTTATAAACTTTCCAACCATCTAACATAACATCCATGTTACAATGGGTATCTATAAGTAATATTATAATATATTATTTTGATTTAAAAATAGTGTCACATGCATAAAAAGCTATCAAAAAAATTGAATTTAATTAAAAGTAAATATATTATATAGTCTTAGGGTGTTACACAGAATACCCTCAACACATTCTCTAATTATGTCAAATTCTTTATTGAAAGTACATCATTTTATTGTAAAACATCATCATGATAAGGCTCAAACTCTGGTCATTATTGAGCATTTCCATGAGGAGATCCAAAACTAAAACATTAAAAATTATTGAATAAAATAACCATAAAAAGATATTAATGTATGAACAATCATCTTGTTAATAGATTCTCATAACATACAGAAACATTTTCCTTGTATTACTACCAACCCCCTATCACAAGAGGATTAGAATATCCTTGAATATCCATGATGTATTTGTCTCCATAGTTCATTCCACATATCCAGTAAATAGGTAACATCTTATAATACCACTAAAAAAATACTTCCCATAACCACCAATATTAATCATAATTGGGATAAAATATAACACATTATTGAGGAAATGATATCTATCAACAGAGCCTCAGAAACCAATTTCTTACATATCAATAATTGATGTCCATGTTCACTACATTGGGCATGGACTCATCCTAAAATTTCTACACAAAAATTATGGAAACCTATAGGTAACATTAATCATTTATAAATAATTAAAAATAAAAAATATATGAAACGTGGATGAGTCTATAGAGGAATAACATGATAGGTAATAATTATAAAATGATTTATATAACGACCCATACTTTACATACATTGTTAATACTTCAAAATTGAATCATACTTATTACAACATATAACAAAACCACGAAAGGACCGTATAGGTATAGTGTCTTTAGAAACTAGGAAACATAAACAACTGGTTCATAAATCTTCTACAGTGTCTCCCATTTTTTTCATCATATATAGGGTCCCTTTTAGCATATTCTACATAATATCCATCTTCCTGACCTGGGGAAAAGAAAACATACAAAAAAGGGTGATCTCAAATGCTCAGCAAGGGCAAATAAAGGAAATAACAATCATATCATATCTTTTTGAAAATCATAACCTTCAAAAGAGATCATAATATCTTAACATGGAATAAATCATAGAAGTGAAAATGAGATCCCCATAATCATAACATAAAACTTGAAACTTTGTGGCATGCACACATAATCATGGAAAATCATTTCTTGTTAGTCATGACTCATTGCCAAGACGATCTTAGCGGACAAAGTCTATTTCTGAACCGAGTTTACTCCTCATTTCAGTCCAGTATCATTGAACCGAAATAAACTTTCGTTCCAGCCATGTCTATCTCATGAGATATAAATCTTTACCCAATGCATTGGAGGGAGATATAGGTCCCACCCATCTTATAATGAATCCTTTCTTATGTGTTCCACATAATCATAAATCATACATCATCGCATAACACATGTAACAAAAATGGGATTCTTGAAACATCATGACATCATAAAACAAATCATATAAGGTAAATGACTTCATAAAAATAATTTACTCAAAACATAATCAAGTCAATGTAATAATAGGGATAAAAACAGAACCCTATATTATCTTATATGGAAAATAATTTTGATAAAACATTTGAACTCCATTCTTGAGGAAAATATCCTTTCTACTTCAAAAAAAACTTTTATTTTCTTAATATGTCATACAATTATAAACTAAAATAAGTTGATTAAAAATAAACCTGATAACTTATAAAGTATTATTATTGGAAATAATGTTTTAAAAATCCATTCTTGCCATATAAGTTAAAAAAAACATTCTTCGTACTTTTGTCAGAAAAGTCAAAAAAGTACCTCGTATGAAAAAATGACAAAAGATTCCTTTCATATTCTTTACTAAAAACGAACTGAAGGGTAAAATTGGATTTAAACTATTGTAAGTGGATGGAAATAATATTACATATTGAGGGAACATGGATGTGGATGATAAAATACACCCGAGTAAATGCCAAAGTAAAAACAATCTTGGATAAAAATGAGATTGTGATATTTTCCCTTACCTTAGGTCCAACTTGATTTGTAAGTGTCTGAACCTCTTGTATATTGATTTAAATATTGTTATTGACTTATTCCAGAATCATACTTATTTTTATGATATCATATATGGTTATATTATTAGCTTCTTAGTAGTAATATTTCATTGCTACTTGTTATTCGGGTGTTTATAACTTTTTGTTCTTATGCGTGTTTTGTTGAAGAAATTCTTATTATTCTCTTTAGGTTATAGATACCTCATTTCCATAATTTTATTAGTGTAATATATATAATATTAATTCATTCAATTAATTTATATAATCATTATTAAATGAAGATCACGTAGAACGAGTCGCATCACATCGTGGAGACGGTATTCCGTACGTATGCATGAGTGGTGATATCGTTCCTATGATCGTGTAATTGTATTGGAGTGTATGTTTACTATTTAAGAATCAATATCACTTTATAATAATCATATATCAATACTCATTACACCATTATACCCATCCTTGTAAGGTGATGGTGGAAAATAGAGTACACCACGGCGTGGAGACGGTATTCCGTAGGTACGCACGCGCGGTGATTTCATTTTTTCGTAGGATGGATAGAAGATGAATTAGGGTTTTTTCATATTTATAATAAAATATAAGTATGTAAGTAATACTGATGTTATTACATTATCATGAAACAACTAAAGAAGAAGAAGTTGAGGAAGAAAGAAATTGAAAAGATCGGTAATGGATATTACCTCTTCCTTGAAACGCATCTTTGAATCCTCAACTTAGGGAACTATGATTGGTCTTTGAAGAATACCAGGACCTCTAGGATTATTCAAGGGAAGTGGAGAAGGTATTTTGGCAGGGGTTTGCCGAGTTTGAGTTCTCAAATTGGTGTGAGGAGGAGGGGGAGGAGGTGCCCTTTTATAAGGGAGGAGAGGGGCACCTTAGGAATACCTCAAAATATTATTTTATATTAAAGTCAAAATCGGTTTATAATGGTTCCAAAGGGTCTTATTTCTAAGTTAAAGTGGGGATGGGTCGAAATACTATCAACCAATAAGATTTAGACGAGTTTAGGTTACTATTTTAACCTTATCAATTAGATTTAACTCTAAGTTAAATAATTTAACTTTTACCGTGACTTTTTGTTTTCTTACACTATATGGTTAATACTATAACATGTAAAACGAAACCCAAGTAGTTTATTATTAATATATATATCCTTATCTAAGTCATTTGGCCGAACCTTATATTTTTAGGAATAAAATAACAATTAATAATATAATATTTTATTTAAAAACTATTTTGCGTCAATTTTGACACTATTTGATATATGATTTTTGTGAAAGTCATAACAGAATTATATGTTCGAACCAAGTGGATTAAATCAACACTAATATATCATAGTAACCTTTAAAATTAGTTTAATTCATAAAAAGTCTCAAATTACATTTATTTGAGCATTTATAGCATCAACTATGTTAACATTTCCTTAAAAGGGTAATTACTGCATCATCGTTGTGTCATAAATAAATTTATTTATTTAAAGTCTAAAAATTATTAATAAAATATAATTATGTAGGAAATCATTCTAGATTTCTAATGAATAATTATAGTCGAATTTATCTTATGTATAACCCCATATTAAAAATGTTTTAGTTATTAAACTTTGATTTTAACTATTTTAACTATTCATTAAATAAAATAATATTAAATGTCATAATCTAATCCAAGTAGACCTAAATGGTCATATTATATTCATAAGGATGTTCTTGGTCGAATTACACTTATCCAATAGAATTAGGACATGTGTTAGGGTAATAGTAATATCATATTTACCCTTAGTTACCCTATTTAGTATTAACCGCGGTAAAAAAAGTAAAAAGTTACTATTCACCAAAAAAAAAATTTATCTCATTGAACCACATTTTACATACTGATATCAACCGTGTCTGTAGGATTTTTGAAATCCATTCACAGAAGCGGTAAAATTAAATTTTATGCAAAATTCAGTTTTTAACCTACCACTTAGTGGTTTCACTATTCATCAAAAATTGAATGTTTTCAGAAAAATACCAAAATTTTACCCTAGGCTAATTTCGGTATTCCGAATCCAAAAAATGAGGTCCATTTTGAATGATAAAATTTCAAAAAGTGGTTATTATTATTCATAATAGCTAGTTTTAATAATATTGTAATAGCATATCGCTGTTTAGTGAAACTCGGTATTGCGTACGACGCAAGCTATCGAGGAAGGTCGCGATTTCGTGTAAAACAAGCCAAGAAAGTGTTGTGTAGAAAAATATTCCTTTTATTATTTATATAACATAAAAGTCTCGGGTGTTACATTCTACCTCCCTTAAAATGAATTTCTCCCTCTAAATTCGTCACTTTGTAACAAACAGATGAGGATACTTCTCCCTCATCATATCCTCAAGCTCCCATGTAGCTTCTTCAAGTTGGTGGTTCCTCCATAAAACATTCACCAATCGAGTGGTCTTGTTTCGTAGGACTTTTTCACTACGATCCAGAATCACTATCGGTTGTTCTTCATAAGAACGATCTTGCTCCAGCGGTACAACTTCTGAGCTGAGTACATGTGAAGGATCTGGTATGTACTTTCTCAGGAGAGATACATGGAACACATCGTGAACATGAGAGAGATTCGGTGGAAGCGCCAATCAGTAAGCTACCTTTCCAACACAATCCAGTATTTCAAAAGGATCGATATATCTAGGGCTCAACTTTCCCTTCTTTCCAAATCTCATAACCCTCTTCCAGGGAGATATTCTTAAGAACACTTTATCACCCACTTCAAACTCTAGGTCTTTTCTTCAGTTGTCAGCAAAACTTTTTTGTCGACTCTGAGCTACCCTTATGTGTTGTTGAATAGATCTGACCTTTTCTGTCATTTCATCAACGAGATCAGGTCCTAATAGCTTTCTTTCCCCAACTTCATCCCAGCACGTTGGAGTCCTGTATTTCCTTCCATAGAGAGATTCATAAGGAGTCATCTGAATACTGGAGTGAAAGCTATTATTATAAGAAAATTCCACCAAAGGTAGGTGTTGATCCCAACCACCTTTCAAATCCATAGAGCAAACTCTCAACATATCTTCTAGAGTTTGAATTGTTCTCTCAGACTGACCGTATGTCTGAGGATGATAAACAGTGCTGAAACTCAACTCTGTATCCAGAGTATGCTGAAGACTTCGCCCGAACTTCGAGATAAATCTCGGATCCCGATCAGAGAAAATAGAAAGTGGTACTCCATGCAATCTTACCACTTCCTTTACACATATCCTGGCAAGATGATCTAGAGAGAAATCCTCTCTAATAGCAATGAAGTGTGCAGACTTTGTAAGACGATCAACTATGACCCAGATAGCATTATTGCCTTTGGATGTTTTAGGAAGTCCTGTGACAAAGTCCATAGTGATGTTTTCCCATTTCCATTCGGGTATGGGTAATGGTTGTAACATTCTCTTAGACTTCTGTCTCTCAGCTTTAACTTGTTGACAAACCAAGCATCGAGAGACATATTCATCAACATCTCTTTTCATTACATCCCACCAGAAGTACTCTCTCAGGTCCCTATACATCTTCGTGCTTCCAGGATGAATAGAGAATGAAGAACTATGAGCCTCATCCAGCAGCTCCTTCTTTAATTCGGGGATGGGAGGAATACAAACCTGATTCCTGAACATTATTATCCCATCACAATCAAGGTTGAATTCAGGAACATTTCTCACCTTCTTTTGTAACTCGACATCTTCTTTCTGTGCCTCTTTAATCTTCACATGTATAGATGGTTGAACATTCATTTGAGAAAGATAAGATTTTCCCCCTTCCATTATAATTCCAAGATCCATCCTTTTTAAATCCATAAATATTGGATCTTTTGTGATCCTCATCATGGATAAACATGCATGGTCTTGTCGACTTAATGCATCATCCACCTTGATTGCTTTCCCAGGGTGGTAATGGATTGAGCAGTCATAATCCTTAATCAGCTCCAACCATCTTCTTTGACGCATATTAACCTAATTTTGTGTGAAAATATACATCAAACTTGTATGATCAGTATAAATATCACACCTTTCACCATAAAGGTAATGCCTCCAAATCTTTAATGCCAAGATTACCGCAGCTAACTCCAAATCATGTGTTGGGTAATATTGCTCATGGATTTTCAACTGTCGTGAGGCATAAGCTATCACCATATCATTTTGCATAAGAACACAGCCCAATCCCTTCTTGGATGCATCACTGTAGATCACAAACCATTCTCCACTACAAGGCAGTGTGAGCACAGGTGCACTGGATAACCTTCTTTTCAAATCCTTGAAATTCTCTTCACATTCCTCTGTCCAAACGAACTTAACTCCTTTCCGAGTCAACTTGGTGAGTGGATTAGATAATCGTGAAAAATATTTCACAAAATGTCGATAATATCCAGCCAAACCAAGAAAACTTTGGATCTCGGTTACTATTGTTGGTCTCGACCATCTTTCGATAACCTCTGTTTTTGCTGGATCCACAGATATCCCCTCTTTTGATATTATGTGACCAAAAAATGCAACTTTTTGAAGCCAAAATTCACACTTGGTAAATTTGGCATAAAGCTTCTCCTTTCTCAGGGTCTTCAATATAATTCTCAAGTGATCTTCATGTTCTTCCTTTCTCTTTGAATAGACAAGAATATCGTCTATAAAGACCACCACAAATTGATCAAGATAGTCTCTAAAGACTCTATTCATTAGATCCATGAAGATAGCAGGGGCATTAGTAAGACCAAATGGCATCACTATAAATTCATAGTGTCCATACCCTGTACGGAAAGCCATATTTGGTATATCCTCCCTTTTGACCCTTAATTGATGATACCCTGAATGAAGATCAATCTTGGAAAAGTATTGAGATCCGCGTAGTTGGTCAAATAAGTCATCAATGCGTGGGAGAGGATATTTGTTCTTGATAGTGATCTTGTTAAGTTCTCGATAATCAATGTAGAGTCTCCTTGATCCATCTTTCTTCTTAACAAATAGAACAGGTGCTCCCCAAGGTGACGCACTAGGGTGTATGAATCCCTTATCAAGATTCTCTTGGAGTTTCTTCTTCAATTCCTACAACTCAATTGGGGCCATTCTATAAGGTGTCTTTGAAATAGTCAAAGCACCCGGTACGAGTTCTATGGAAAACTCAACTTCACGATTTGGTGGAAGACCCTGTAATTCCTCCGGAAAGACATCATCAAACATCCGTACGATGGGAATATTCTTAATCGAGAGTTTCTCACCAACCATTTGAGATAACTAACCTTCATTTAGTGGAATCAATACCCATAAAATTGAAGAAATTTCCACTGGAAGGTTATGTTCATCCTTGCATTGATAGACGATAATAGATTGATCTGGAATATGAAATGTGACTTCCCTTCTTTGGAAATTGATATGAGCTCCGTATAAAGAAAGCCAATCCATGCCAAGAATCACATCGAATTCCACTATAGGATGGATCACAAGATTTGTAGGAAGCACTTTCCCACAAACATCAATTGGAGAAGAATTATAAACTTTTGATGCGATTAATGTGCCATTAGGTGTTGTCACATCTAACTCAACATCTAATTGTTGAGGTAATACGGTGATACCCCTAGAAAATTCTTCAGAAATAAAAGAGTGGGTGGATCCATCATAAAATAAAACATTTGCTACTTTATAGTGGATTGTAAGTGTACCTTTCACTACATTGTTATCGTACTCCACATCGCTGATAGAAATTTCATGTGACATTCCCTTGTCTTTAGCCTTAAGAGTTTGTTGACGTCGACCATCATCATCAACCCATGGATTTGGGCATTGATTGGCATAATGCCCCATCTCCTTGCACTTGAAACATTGAAGTGTAGTAGGTTCATTCTATGTATCCCTTCCTTTGTTTGCATCATTAGACATCTTCTTCCCATTATCACGGAATTCAAATGCCCGATAACCTTCCTTTCCACATTTGAAACATTTAATTGTCCCTTTAAGACAAATCCCTCCACGTTTCTTTCCACACTTTGATCATAAGGGAAAGATCATCTTCTTTTCAGTATGATCTTTAGATTTTCCTTTGAATTACATTTTTTTCTTCTTATCAAACCCATATGACTGATGGGTTACTGCAATCTCCATCTCGACTTTGAGAGAACATCGAATGATTTCCTCGTAGCTATTGAAGTCCCTTATGGCTAACGCCCTTCGAAGACTTGGTTTTAAGCCACTAAATAATCGATCGATCTTACTCTCAGGTTGGATAATAATACCAGAAGCGTACCTTGTAAGTCTTGGAAAATCAGCTTCATAGGTACCAACAGATTCATCATCCCTTTTCTTCATTTCAAGAAACTCTTTCTCTATCTTTATTCGGAGAATATGAGGGAAGTACTTATTGAAAAATAAGTTCTTGAACTCGTCCCATTCCATGGACTCAATTTCATCCCTTTGCCTTGTATTCTTAATAAGATTCCACCATTGATCAGCATCTCCTTACAAACGATACACTGCTAGGATAACTTTATCATGTTCATAACATTGAAGAACTGAAAATATCTTTTCAGTAGTACTAATCCATTGTTCAACAACTAATGGATCAGTAGACCCGCTGAAAGAAGGTGGACGCTGCCTCATGAAGGATTCAAAAGAATGTTGCTCCTTCCTTTGCTCGTTTGGAAGTCCTGCATGATTCCTAGCTTGAGAAAGTTGAGTGAGCATGGCTACAAGTTTTTGCATTCCATCTCCCATATCGTTTGGTTGCTCAGGGGGACAATCATTGCATTGCCCATCGCATTCCGCATTAACACAATTCCTTCAGGTTCCAGCCATTGACTAAAACCAAGAAGAATAGTGTGAGCAACACTAATTATAATAGGAAAACCACATAATAAAATTTTCACTCTTAAGGTCTTATCCTAGGTTATTCATGGCCATTTCTAAAACACTAAGATTGTGTTCTATGCTTAGACTTAACCTTAGGGTCCTTACTAAGGCTTTCACATCATAGTTTCCAAAGGTTGACTATACCTTTCCTCTGATACCAACTATAACGACCCATACATTACATAAATTGTTAATACTTCAAAATTGAATCATACTTATTACAACATATAACAAAACCACGAAAGGACCGTATAGGTATAGTGTCTTTAGAAACTGGGAAACATAAACAACTGGTTCATAAATCTTCAACAGTGTCTCCCATTTATTTCATCATATCTAGGGTCCCTTTTAGCATATTCTACTTAATATCCATCTTCCTGACATGGGGAAAAGAAAAAACATACAAAAAGGGGTGATCTCAAATGATCAGCAAGGTCAAATAAAGGAAATAAAAATCATATCATATCTTTTTGAAAATCATAACCTGCAAAAGAGATCATAATATCATAACATGGAATAAATCATTGAAGTGAAAATGAGATCCCCATAATCATAACATAAAACTTGAAACTTTGTGGCATGCACACATAATCATGGAAAATCATTTCTTGTTAGTCATGACTCATTGCCAAGACTATCTTAGCGGACAAATTCCATTTCTGAACCGAGTTCAGTCCTCGTTTCAGTCCTGTATCATTGAACCGAAATAACCTTCCGTTCAAGTCATGTCTATCTCATGAGATATAAATCGTTACCCAATGCATTAGAGGGATATATAGGTCCCACCCATATTATAATGAATCATTTCTTATGTGTTCCACATAATCATAAATCATACATCACCGCATAACACATGTAACAAAAATGGGATTCTTGAAACATCATGACATCATAAAACAAATCATATAAGGTAAATGACTTAATAAAAATAATTTCCTCAAAACATAATCAAGTCAATGTAATAATAGGGATAAAAATAGAACCCTATATTATCTTAGATGGAAAATAATTTTGATAAAACATTTGAACTCCATTCTTGAGGAAAATATCCTTTCTACTTCAAAAAAACTTTTCATTTCTTAATATGTCATAAAATTATAAACTAAAAGAAGTTTAATAGAAATAAACATGAAAACTTATAAAGGATGATTATTGGAAATAATTTTTTAAAAATCCATTCTTGCCGTATAAGTTAAAAAAAATATTCTTCGTACTTTTGTCGAAAAAGTCAAAAGAGTACCTCGTATGAAAAAACGACAAAAGATTCCTTTCATATTCATTACTAAAAACTCACCGAAGTGTAAAACTGGATTTAAACTATTGTAATTGGATGGAAACAATATTACATATTGAGGGAACATGGATGTGAATGTTAAAATAAACCCTAGTAAATGCCAAAGTAAAAACAATCTCGGATAAAAATGAGATTGTGATATTTTCCCTTACCTTAGGTCCGACTTGCTTTGTAAGTGTCCGAACCTCCTGTATAATGATTTAAATAATGTTATTGACTTATTACAGAATCATACTTATTTTTATTATATCATATATGGTCATATTCTTAGCTTCTTAGTATTAATATTTCATTGCTACTTGTTATTCGGGTGTTTATAACTTTTTGTTCGTATGCGTGTTTTGTTGAATAAATTCTTATTATTCTCTTTAGTTTATAGATACCTCATTTACATAATGTTATTAGTGTAATATATATAATATTCATTCATTCAATTCATTTATATAATCATTATGAAATGAAGATCATGTAGAATGAGTCGCATCACATCGTGGAGACTGTATTCCGTACGTACGCACGAGTGATGATATTGTTCCTATGATCGTGGAATTGTATTGGAGTGTATGTATACTATTTCAAAATCAATTTCACTTTATAATAATCATATATAGTTACTCATTACACCATTATACCCATCCTTGTAAGGTGATGGTGGAAAATAGAGAACACCACGGCGTGGAGATGGTATTCTGTACGTACGCACGCGCGGTGATTTCATTTTTTCCGTAGGATGGATAGAAGATGAATTAGGGTTGTTTCATATTTATAATAACATATCAGTATGTAATTAATACTGATTATATTACTTTATCATGAAACAACTAAAGAAGAAGAAGTTGAAGAAGAAAGAAATTGAAAAGATCGGTAATGGATATTACCTCTTCTTTGAAACACCTCTTTGAATCCTCCACTTAGGGAACTAAGATTGGTCTTTGAAGAAGACCAGGACCTCTAGGATTATTCTAGGGAAGTGGAGAAGGGATTTTGGCAGGGGTTGGCCGAGCTTGAGTGCTCAAATTTGTGTGAGGAGGAGGGGGAGGAGGTGCCCTTTTATAAGAGAGTAGAGGGGCACCTTAGGAATACCTCAAAATATTATTTTATATTAAAGTAAAAATCGGTTTATAATGGTTCCAAAGGGTCTTATTTAGAAGGTAAAGTGGGTATGGGTCTAAATCCTATCAACAAATAAGATTTAGACAAGTTTAGGTTATTATTTTAACCTTATCAACTAGATTTAACTCTTAGTTAAATAATTTAACTTTTACCGTGACTTTTTGTTTTCTTACACTATATGGTTAATACTAAAACATGACAAACGAACCCCAAGTTGTTTATTATTAATATATATATCCTTATCTAAGTCATTTGGCCGAACCTTAGATTTTTAGGAATAAAATAACAATTAATAATATAATATTTGATTTAAAAACTATTTTGTGTCAATTTTGACACTATTTGATATATGATTTTTTCGAAAGTCATAACAGAATTATATGTTCGAACCAAGTTGATTAAATCAACACTAATATATCATAGTAACCTATAAAATTAGTGTAATTCATAAAAAGTCTCAAATTACATTTATTTGAGCATTTATAACATCAATTATGTTAACATTTCCTTAAAAGGGTAATTACTGCAACATCGTTGTGTCATAAATAAATTAATTTATTTAAAGTCTAAAAATTATAAATAAAATATCATTAAGTAGGAAATCGTATTATCTTTCTAATGAATATTTATAGTCGAATTTATCTTATGTATAACCCCATATTAAAAATGTTTTAGTTATTAAACTTTGATTTTAACTATTTTAACTATTCATTAAATAAAATAATATTAAATGTCATAATCTAATCCAAGTAGACCTAAATGGTCATATTATATTCATAAGGTTGTTTTTGGTCGAATTACACTTATCCAATAGAATTAGGACATGTGTTAGGGTAATAGTAATATCATATTTACCCTTAGTTACCCTATTTACTATTAACCGCGGTAAAAAATGTAAAAAGGTACTATTCACCAAAAAATTATTTTTATCTCATTGAACCACATTTTACTTACTGATATCAACCGTGTCTGTCGGATTTTCAAAATTCCATTCACAGAAGTGGTAAAATTATGTTTTATGCAAAATTCAGTTTTTAACCTACCACTTAGTGGTTTCTCTATTCATCAAAAATTGAATGTTTTCCGAAAAATAGCAAAATTTCACCCTAGGCTAATTTCGGTATTCCAAATCCAAAAAATGAGGTCCATTTTGAAAGATAAAATTTCAAAAAGTGCTTATTAATATTCATAACGGCTAGTTTTAATAATATTTTAATAGCATATCGCTGTTTAGGGAAACTCGGTATTGCGTACGGCGCAAGCTATCGAGGAAGGTCGCAATTTCGTGTAAAACAAGCCAAGCAAGTGTTGTGTAGAAAAAGATTCCTTTGATGATTTATATAACATAAAAGTCTCGGGTGTTACAATTTATGATCTAAAAAATACCAAGTTCTACATTGTAATGACATTTACAAATGAATCAACTAATAGATTATTTATGTCATGAAGATATAATATTTCTGTCACTAAAATTATTTTTCCTACAAGTACTCATAACCAAACTCAAAACCCTTTAACATCATTTACATACTTTTCAATCCATTAATCACAAGACTACTAAGTCCAAATTATGTCCCTCGATGAATCCTTATTTGAATCCACTATAGAATGACTCAACACACTGTTTCCCAAACTAGAAAAATGATTTAGTGGGAGGAACAACCCAATATCACCTCCTATATTTCATGTGTTGGAGACCCAAAACAAGTAAAAATATTTCATTTTATAATATCCCACGTCATATACCATCCTAAAATGGATACATATACAAAATGATAAAACAAAACAAAAATACCAACCGAATATAAATATATAATTAATATAAACTTATAAAAAAACATTTATTAGACATTGAGTAAAGATACATAAAAATAACGGTTAATAAAAAGGAACCAAATATTTTAATACCACAAAATTGATTATTTATAAAATATCATAAAACATTTCATGGCCACATGTATCCATAAAATGATATCCATCTGTAATGATCACCTTTAACATCATGTATCCCCGTGTTCCATCATATGATACGATGTTTTACTAAGTACCATCTTTGAATAAGACAAAACAACTTGAAAATTTCTATGTGATTTTCAAAACCTATGTTCTAACTAAAAATAAAAAAATGTTTGAGGATACATCTCATATAGGTTTTATTATAAAAAAAGTCAGCATGACACTGTATATAATAATAACAAAAATAAAAACAATTATCACCTAAATTATCCTAATACATTATAGTATTGAGGAAAATATAATAAATAAAATAGATATATTCATTCACTATAGGTCTCGATGACTTAGATAAATCTCATTCGTCAAAAAATTAATCCTTGAATGTCATAAAATATTTAAAACATGTGTTCTTGGAACATGAGGGATTCAATAAATCATGTTGTCAATTTTTAACTATATACCGCATATTGGATGTATCCCAATGAGCTTCGATGGGTCAGATGTCAAAAATATGTTAATATATTTGATCCCTTCTATATACTACATCAATAGAAAAATCCCTAAAATGGGATCCTTCCAAAAACTAAGGATTTCTCATAAGTCATAGGTTTCCCCTTACCTATTATATATTAAGGTTACCACTAACAAATCATCCAAACAACTACTTTAAGGTAACCCGTGTAACAACACAAAAACTATAGGGGAGGATCATGTACCCCAGGTATGTGTGATGGATACCAACTACAATGGATAACCCTACCCACTATCTGAAATATTTATATAAGTATATACCAAATTCTTAGATTGAAGATTCTAGTCTCTATGTATATTGGTAGGTTAATGTCTCTAACTAATGGTTGTGGGGGATAATAGAAGCACAACATAAGTTTGCAATTATGGCTGGATATAAACTACATGAATACATTTTCATCGTGACAAAAACATGTCACCAGCTCTATAGAACAAAATGAAATAAAAAACTATCACACATCAGGAACTCTCTCAAATCATAGAATAAACAAGGTCTTAGTGTTATATATATATATACTCATGAATGGTTATATGTTTATTGAAAATGTGAATCAGATTAAAAATATTATTTTGGTTGTATCATATAATGGGGGTGTTACATGATAAGACATAGGGAATGTGTCACATGATATAATTATGTTACATATATTTTCATGAAGCATTCTTATTAATGCCTAGGTTAGTATGTAATAGATGGATTAAAAATCCAATTTTCTAAAAAATGTTTAAATGAAAAATATAATTAATGTTAATATTAATTTTAATATTAATTTAATTTTAATAATTATTATAATGCATGGGGAGATATCATAGTGGAGGCTCATAGATTTTCCAATCAACTGCTCTATTTAGTTTCACCGCATCATTATCTCCCACACAGCATGCATTATGGTCACCGAAGGGTAATTTATTCTATCCAAAAATAATTGTTTTTACACCCACCATATACACACCACTATCACCACCTCCCAATCATAAAATTCACTCTAAACACCCCCACTGAAATCCTCTATTATCTAGTTCCACCCTTATCATATTAGTTGTATCTATTAACATCAATCCATTGTCACCTTCCACCACTACCCATACTAATTACCACATAATCATGCACCACCAAACACATTCTTCAATATCATATTCACTGTTGTCAGGTGATAGAGTTAATATTTTCATTATTATTTATATGTTTTTCAATGATTTAATCCCTCCCAATTATTCAATGTGAGTGTATTTGCATCATTTATGTTTTTTTAGTGTATTTTGGGCTTAAATGTGAAAATGGGGTAATTCTGTAAAATTGTCAGTTTTATAAAGCTTCTGTTTTTCGGGCATAACATTTATAATATGGGTCCAATTTAAGTCAATCATTTTCTTAGGATTACTATACTTCTGGGCTTTAAATTTTCCTTCTAGACCAAAACCCAATTCGAAACCCAATGGTGCAGAAAATTCAACCAAGTTGAGAAATAAGTTGGGAAGGCAGAATGGACCCCACTTCATTAAATATGCAATATCTCCTTCATCCGACCTTAGAATGAGGTGATTCCAGCTGGTGTCGACAGAGGAATTTTAAAGGACGGCTTAAATTAAATTTCATAAATTATGGAGCTCATTAATGCATCCTTTTGCCGCGTCCAAGTGGAGTGGGTGAAACAGTGTTTGGCGTCCATACAAGTAATGGTCATTGATTCAGCCATATCATTCTTTACACCTGTCAAATGACTCTAAATTTTTAAGAGTAGATACAAAACATCATTTACAACATTCTATAAGAAGGGAACTCAGTTAGTTTCGGCCGGATGGTGGGCATAACCGAGGCAAACTTCTGGAGTACAGATTCTGGAGCATTAAATTTTCTGTTCTTTGTTTTCTCTCTTTTATTCTTCTTAGTTTTGTAATGAATTATTCTTTCCCCATAGTCACAATTACCCTTACCCTGGTGGGGTAAACTTCTGTGTGATTGGGGAAGGAAAGGTTTTCCATATTGTATTTCATGAGTTCCTTTTATTAATGTTTTAAAATCCTCTTTTCTCTTCTGCAAATCTATTTCAATTTCTTATAACAGTTTTTATTATCATGTACGATTGTATCTGATTTTAGATTCTGTTGTTCATTTATATTTGGTCAATGATCAATATCTCCCTCCACTAGGTTCTGGTTTATAAACAATGGAATAGACCGGGATTTAGTGGTGTAGTACTCGGTGATCACTAGTACGTGTGTGAGGAGTAGTGAATGTTCTTGATTACTTGGGATAAACAAGACCCGATTGGGAATTGCCTAAGATAACTAGGGGTATTTTCTACAACTCTATTACACATTGGAAGAATAGTAGACCAACCTAATACTTTAGTAAGGTTTATTCTCACATTTTTAATTGACCAAGGGAGTTAGAAGAAACGATTGTGGATTCTCACTCTTAACGATTTAGCAGAGGAGAATTGGTTAAAATGAACAATGATAGAATTACAATTGGAAAACTGACCCTAACCTGATCACCATTTCATATAACTGATTTAGGTCACATCATTTTTCAATTTGTTTCAAAACATTCACTTAATTACATTACTTTATTTAGTTTCTTTCTTGTATTTTCTAAATCAAACAATTTCTAAAAACAACCTCACTTCTTTCTCTTATTTTAAGGTGACAGCTTAATTGTTGTGCACTACTCTCTGGAGAGAACCTAGGATAACCACTCTACTGCATTTTAACTTAGGTAATATTTGTTTTTGTCACACCCCACGACAGGCACGTGTCAAAACATGGCGCCGTTGATGGGGAGGTAGTGCCAACATTTCTTTTCTTTTCTTTTCTCTCTTTTCATCCTTTCTCTTCGAAATTGCATTACTAGAACCTCAAAAACTGAACCGTTACCCATAGATCCTGAAATTGATAGAACCTTGTTGAATAGACTAAGAAACATTAATTTAGAATCTGAATTTTAGGTCTTTCCCCTTTCAGACTCAAGTGAAAATTCAAGTGTTCACTCTGAGCCTGTCATCATGGCGGAAAATCAAAAACAAACACTTAGAGACCTCTTTGCACCACAATTCCTTAATCAAAACAATCAACATGTCATTCCAGTGTTACAAAATGATTTTGAAATGAAACGTAACATGATTCCTTTGCTTCCAATGTTTCATGGCTTTGGCAGGTGAAGATCCAAACAAACACATTAAAGAGTTCACACATGTGTGCTCAACTTTCAGACCCCGTGGAATTACTGAGGATCAGGTTAAGTGGAAGGCATTTCCGTTTTCATTGGATGTAGCTGCTAAAGAATGGTTGTACGGCCTAAAACCAAGAGATGTACATGACTGTAATGACCTGGTAAGATGTTTTATGCAATGATTTTTCCCCACCTCTAGAAGCACAGCCATTCGTAAGGAAATCTACGACATACGACAATCATCTGGAGAAACTCTTTATGAGTACTGGGAGAGATTTAAGAAGCTATGCGCCAGCTGTCCACATCAAGCCATTGAGGAACACCAATTTCTTGTCTTCTTCTATCAAGGACTACTAGACAATGACAGAAAACTTCTTGATGCATCATCTGGAGGTGCACTGATTGACAAGTCTCCAGAAGAAGCCAAGGGCTTGATTGAGAAGATTTCCCAAAACTCGCAGCAATTTGGAACAAGAGGTATTGGAACAAGAGGTATTCATGAGGTACGCACTTCTCATCCATCACCCTTATTAGAAACTATGATTGAAGAGCTTACTAGTTTGGTGAGACAGATGGGCTTGAAGCAAGTTAGTGACCAACAAGTGCCAGCTAAGGCATGTGGTTTATGCTCATCACCTGATGATTTTACTAACCAATGTTCTGAAATACATGGAATGGATACATGTGCAGCAGCATTTCAGCCAAGGAAGTTCCAGCAAAATCAAGGATGGAGAGTGCCTAACCAAGTCCAATATGGATTTGGAAATCAACAGAATCAAGCTAGGCCCCCGTACCAAAATCAGTTCCAAAACCAACCCCCATTCCAGAATCAATTCCAGAACCCTCCACCATTTCAAAAAAAGGAGTCTTATAATCATCCTTCATACCAAACACCAACCAATATACAAAGAACCTATGAGAAACCATCCACTAGTGCCCAACCTCCAATTCAAAACCAACAAAAATCTGAGTTTGAAGTACTGAAAGACACTGTTAAAGATTCTTCCAATAAGTTTGAGAGTCTCATGGACTTTCTGACCAAAAATCCAGGTAAAATCCCTTCCCAAACAATCCCTAACCCAAATGAGAATGTTAGTATTATAACTACAAGAAATGGAAAATAACTTCAACCACCATCCACCATTGAACCTGAAACAAGAAAAACTAATATGGGCGAGAATGAAGTTAGAAATGATGAAAATTCTATGAAAATGCATCGGGAAGAAGATAAGAAAGAGGAGGGTGATAATGATAGGACAAGAAGGATGAAACAAGAAACAACATTTCAAAGGCAACTAATGGAGAAGAAATATATACCACCACCATTTCCATCAAGGATGATTAAATCAAATAGGTTACAAGAAGAAACACTACAAAAAGAAATTCTGGACACCTTTCAGAAAGTGGAAATCAACATACCTCTGCTTGAAGCACACAAACAAATTCCAAAGTATGCTATGTTTTTGAAGGATCTTTGCACCAAGAAAAGGAGACGTCAAGGGAATAAGAGGATCAATTTTGGATGAAGCATCACAACCCTTATCACACCACAATTGCCAACCAAATGTCAAGATCCAGGGACGTTTTCTATTCCATGCACCATTGCTTCATTAAATTTATCTAATGCTTTGTGCGATTTAGGTGAATCAATTAATGTATTACCTTACTCAGTATATACTTCTTTGCAGATGGGAGACTTAAAGCCCACAAGAGTGGTGGTCTAGCTTGCAAATAGATCCATAGTATTCCCAGCAGGAGTTCTGGAGGATGTCCTGGTAAAAGTCAAAGATCTTTTATTCCCTGCTGACTTTTATGTATTGAATATGGATGATGATAGGATCCCATCACACTCACCCATCATTTTGGGGAGACCTTTCTTGAAGACAGCCAAAACCATTATCAATGTCCATGAAGGGACACTTACCATGGAGTTTGGAGATAGTACTGTCCACTTCAATATTTTTGAATCCATGAGGCACCCATCAGATAATCATTCACTCTTCACACTCTCCCATGAAGATGACATAGAACAAATTGAAGAATCAGGTATGTTTCATGAATTTTTATCATTAGGAGAGAATTTTTCCATTAAAGATATCACTGAACATATGGATTCCCAAACACTTGGAGGTTCTGTTTTCCTTTTGGAAGAAGAGGTAAAATATGATTTCTTTGATAATTTATTAAAGGATGAGGATGATGATATGATTTATTTTGTGCAGGATGTCAAACCATTGGAAGTGGAGAACCTCAATTTAGTTTCTTCTCTTGATCATCCTCCTGATCTAGAATTAAAACCACTCCCCAGTGATTTAAAATATGTTTACCTTATGGAGGGAGAGAAATTACCAGTAATAATTGCTAATAATCTATCTAAAACTCACGAAAAATCATTGTTTGAGCTTTTGAGAGAGAATGTCCAAGAAATAGGGTGGAGCTTAGGTGATATCCCAGGAATAAACCCAAACATTTTCTCACATAGAATTTTTCTTGAGGGAGATTCCAAACCTGTTAGACAACCCCAAAGGAGGATGAACCCTACCCTGATGGAGGTTGTGAAAAAAGAGATTGAGAAGTTATTAGAAGCCAGGATCATCTATCCCATATCACATTCACAATGGGTTATCCCCATCCATGTAGTCCCAAAGAAAACTGGCCTAAACATTGTGAGGAATGAAAATAATGAATTAGTCCCTGTGAGAATTCAGAATAGCTGGAGAGTATGCATCGATTTTAGGAAGTTGAATCAGGTCACTCGAAAATATCATTTCCTTATCCCGTTTATTGACCAGATGTTAGAGAGATTGGCAGGGAGAACTCATTATTGCATTTTGGATGAATTTTCAGGTTATTTTTAGGTACCCATTGCCCCCGAGGATCAAGAGAAGACTACCTTTACTTGTCCTTTCAGTACTTTTTCATACAAAAGAATGACATTTGGATTATGTAACGCTCCAGGTACATTTCAGAGGTGTATGGTAAGTATATTTTCTGATCACATTGAAGATTGCTTGGAGGTTTTCTGTGATGACTTCACAGTTTTTTGGAAATTCGTTTGACCATTGTTTGAAAAATCTAGAAAAAGTTTTGAAAACATGCATTGAAAAGAACCTTGTTTTGAATTTTGAAAAGTGTCATTTTATGGTTTAGAGAGTAATTGTCCTTGGGCATTTCATTTCACAGAAAGGCATTGAGGTTGATAAATCAAAAATTGAAGTGATAAATTATTTGCCTTACCCAACTTGTGTGAAACATGTTAGATCATTTCTAGGACATGCAGGATTATACATGAGGTTTATAAAAGATTTCAGTAAGATTTCTCTCCCTCTCTCTAGATTACTTTTGAAAGATGCTGATTTTGATTTCAACGGTTCATGTAGGGAATCATTTGATGAGTTGAAGAAGAAATTGATTACACCACTAGTGATGCAGCCACCAAATTGGGAAGAACCATTTGAGCTACTTTGTGATGCTTCAAACCAAGCAGTTGGAGCTGTGCTTTCTCAGCAAATTGATGGCAGGCCACAAGTCATTGCATATGCCTCAAAAACCTTAGATGCGGCCCAATTCAACTACACAACAACAGAAAAAGATTTTTTAGCAGTTTTTTTTGCTTTAGAAATATTTAGATCGTATCTGCTTGGAACTAAAGTCATTGTGTTTTCTGATCATGCAGCTCTTAGGTACTTGATGAAGAAGGTTGAAGCAAAACCAAGGCTAGTGAGATGGATACTACTACTACAGGAGTTCAACATGGAAATCAAATATAAGAAGGGATCTGAGAAACAAGTGGTTTGTCACTTAAGTAGACTACCCAACACTGCTGCAGTTGAGATTCCAGAGACTGAACCACTAAATGATCACCTTCCAGGAGAGCAGTTGTACTTGATTGAAGGAGAAGTACCTTGGTATGCTGACATGGTCAATTATCTGGTAAAATCTCAGGTCCCATCTCATTTAAATTCTCACCAAATTCACAAATTGAAATCTGAATCTAAATATTACATCTGGGATGATCCATTTCGTTGGAAGATTTGCAATGACCAAATTATTAGATGATGTTTGCCTAAAAATGATATTGAATCAGTCTTTAGGTTTTTTCACACATTAGCTTGTGGAGGCCACTTTGGACCTCAAAGGACAGCGAGGAAGGTTTTAGAATCTGGACTTTATTGGCCAACACTTTTCAAAGATTCTCATGAATTTTGTAAACGGTGTGAAAAATGTCAGTTTACAGGAAATATTTCAAAGAGACAATAAATGACCCAAAATCCACTTAATTTTTGTGAAATATTCGAAGTTTGGGGGATAGATTTTATGGGACCTTTCCCAATGTCATTTTGAAATTCTTATATTCTTCTTGCTGTTGATTATGTTTCCAAATGGGTGGAAGAAAAAGCCAACAGGACTGATTATGATAAAGTTGTTTGTGATTTTGTCAGGGCTAACATATTTTGTAGGTTTGGAGTTCCTAGATCCATCATTAGTGATCAAGGAACTCACTTTTGTAATTGGAGAATGGCGGCTTTATTGAAAAGGTATGAGGTGCATCATAAAACATCAACTCCCTATTATCCACAGACTAATGGGAAAGCTGATGTGTCCAATAGGGAAATAAAAGGAATTTTGGAAAATACTGTTAATCCAAATAGGAAGGATTAGAGCCAAAGGTTAGAAGACACATTATGGGCTTATAGGACATCCTACAAAACTCCAATTGGAATGAGTCCATATACGCTGATTTATGGGAAATGTTGTCACCTACCTGTGGAATTGGAACACAAGGCATATTGGGCTGTGAGGAAGATGAATCTAGATCTTGAAAGTGCTGGGAAAGAGAGGAGATTGCAATTACAGGAGTTGGAAGAAATTCGAAGGGAAGCATTTGAAAATTCCAGGATTTACAAAGAGAGAACAAGAGTGGCTCATGACAAACTGATCCAACCAAAGGACTTTCATCCAGGAGACAAAGTGTTGTTATTCAATTCAAGACTCAAGCTGATGCCAGGTAAACTTCGTTCTAGGTGGGATGGTCCATTTATAGTTATTCATGTATATCCTTTTGGTGCTGCGCATATTGTGAAGGATGGAGTGAAGGATCCATTCACTGTTAATGGGCATAGATTGAAGAAATTCTTTGGGACCATGCCATCAGAGCCAATGGAGGAGATCACACTCCTCCAACCTGTTTATCAATAAACTCCATCAGGTTGTACCTCTCCTTTATATTTTCATGATTTTTGTGATTCAATTTACAATATTCTTACATGTTAAAAACATTTGAATGCATTGTGGACAATGCACCATTTGAGTGTGGGGAAGGGAACCTTTGTAGTGTAGGATTTTTATGTGTTGTTTGTTTTCCTATTTGTTTTTTTAAAGAAAAACATGTGAGTGTTTAAAATTTTGTGTGCTTAATTTTCAATTTTTGTGTGTTTTTGAATCTTTTGAGCTGAAATGATTATCATTGATATTTTTGAAACCCATCTCCATGAGTGAAATAATTTATTCCTTGAAATTGAGCTTAAATGAATGCTGAAAATGACATTGTTTCAAGTTCAATTCATTGGGAATTTCATGAAAAATACTCTATTTTTTTGAATCCCATGCCACATATCACTGTCTTTATATTTGAAATCACATTCCCGGGAGGCTTCTGAACCTATTATTTTCATATTCTTTACATTCACCTCACTTCTTGAGAGAACCAAATCATGCTTGATTTAACCAGAATTTGATTTATTCCTGTCTAAACTTGAGGGTTTGAGGTACTTGTGTTTTAAATGATTGAGGAATTTATTTGGTTTGAAAGCCCCCTTTTAAAGATAATCCCTTTCATAATGGCCTACCTTGAACATTTAATCCTTGTAGCCCATAGAAGCCATGAACAGCCTGTTAGGTTAGCCACATTACAAGCCAATTTTCCCTATCCAACCTGCTCTTGAAGTGAAATTTCATGATCTATTTGAACCTAAGTGTGGGGGGAAGATGTCTTGTATTGTACTACCTTATTTGGGGATACTTTGAAAAAAAAATGTTGAAGAGATGTTATTGCTGCAAAAAAAATCATTCTGCTGAAAGCTGTGCCTTTTCTGGAGCTTTCATGATGAGAGAAGCTGTGCCTTTCTGGAGCTTCTAATCTAAAAAGGAAGTTGTGCCTTTTCTGGAGCTTTCAAAAAATATTATATTTGAGAAGATTGAAATGTTTGCTGCTGAAATGATGAACTATGGGAACATTCCTTGATATTCCATGGAGAAGGAGCTTATTTTCTACTAAGGGGAGTGAAGAGGAGACTATACTTTTGTGAAATTTAGATTAATGCAATTTTTCTTCAAAAAGAGCCAAGCCCTCTCATTCTGCCTCAGAATCTTTCACATATAAATCCTACCAACCGAAAGCCACAGAAAAACCTTAACAAGTCCTCATGATAAACATATGTCTTTGACTCACATCGGGTGGAGAGGTAGGAATTTATCAAGCCTATGGTGACCCTTGTATGAGTTTGGATGAGAGAGACATTGCTAAAAAATTGAGATTTGTGTAATGAGAGATAATGAAAGTTAGGTAAGTGTTTTGTGTGAAAGGGAGGAGAAATTAAGAGAAAATTTATTGAATGATCCTAAATTAAGAACATGAAATAATAGAGTTTGAGGAGGCATGATATATTTTGTTTCTTGTTTTCAAATTGGTGGATCTCATGGATATGTGTTTTGAATTTACTTTGATTTTATTTTGATTCTGACTTGCCCAGGAGTCCAAGTGATAAGTGTGGGGGAATTGATAGAGTTAATATTTTAATTATTATTTATATGTTTTCAATGATTTAATCCCTCCCAATTATTCAATGTGAGTGTATTTGCATCATTTATGTGTTTTTATTGTATTTTGGGCTTAAATGTGAAAATGGGGTAATTCTGTAAAATTGTCAGTTTTATATAGCTTCTATTTTTCGGGCATAACTTTTATAATATGGGTCCAATTTAAGTGCATATTTTTTTTGTAGGATTCCTATACTTGTGGGCTTAAAATGTTCCTTCTGGACCAAGACCCAATTCGAAACCCAATGGTGCAGAAAATTCAATCAAGTTGAGAAATAAGTTTGGAAGGCAGAATGGACCCCACTTTATTAAATATGCAATATATCCTTCATCCGACCATAGAATGAGGTGATTCTCAGCTGGTGTCGACATAGGACTTCCAAATTACGGCTCACATTAAATTTCATAAATTATGGAGCTCATTAATTCATCCTTTTGGCGCGTCCAAGTGGAGTGGGTGAAACAGTGTTTGGCGGCCAGAAAAGTAATGGTCATTGAATCGGCCATATCTTTTTTTACACCTTTCCAATGACTCTAAAAGTTTAACAGTCGATAGAAAAAATCATTTCCAACATTCTATAAGAAGGGACCTCAGTGAGTTTCAGCCGGCTGGTGGGTATAACAGAGGTCAACTTCTGGAGTACAGATTCTGGAGCATCAAATTTTCTGTTCTTTGTTTTATCTCTTTTGTTCTTCTTAGTTTTGTAATGAATTATTCTTTCCCCTTAGTCACAATTACCCTTACCATGGTGGGGTAAACTTCTGTGTGATTGGGGAAGGAGAGGTATTCCATATTTTATTTCATGAGTTCCTTCTATTAATGTTTTAAAATCCTCTTTTCTCTTCTGCGATTCTATTTCAATTTCTTATAACAGTTTTTATTATCATGTATGATTGTATCTGATTTTAGATTCTGTTGTTCATTTATATTTGGTCAATGATCAATATCTCCCTCCACTAGGTTCTGGTTTATAAAAAATGGAATAGACCGGGATTTAGTGGTGTAGTACTCGGTGATCACCGGTATGTGTGTGAGGAGTAGTGAATGTTCTTGATTACTTGGGATAAACAAGACCCGATTGGGAATTGCCTATGATAATTAGGGGTATTTTCTACAACTATATTACACATTTGAAGAAGAGTAGACCAACCTAATATTTTAGTAAGGTTTATTCTCACATTTTTAATTGACCAAGGGAGTGAGAAGAAACGATTGTGGATTCTCACTCTTAACGATTTAGCAGAGGAGAATTGGGTAAAATGAACAATGATAGAATTACAATTGGAAAATTGACCCTAACCTGATCTCCATTTCATATCACTGATTTAGATCACATCATTTTTAATTTTTTTTCAAAACATTCACTTAATTACTTTACTTTATTTAGTTTCTTTCTTGTATTTTCTAAATCAAACAATTTCTAAAAACAATCTCACTTCTTTCTCTTATTTTAAGGTGACAGCTTAATTGTTGTGCACTCCTCTCTGGAGACAACCTAGGATAACCTCTCTACTGCATTTTAACTTAGGTAATATTTGTTTTTGTCACACCCCATGATAGGAACGTGTCATCAGGCTATAACATCTAGCTCAAATACACATCTAATAAACCCACTACTAAAGTGAAACGAGTATGAAATTGGAGTATCCATCATTGAAATACAAGGAAAAATACAATATTCAAAATTGAAAATAATCAAGTGTGATTGTAGAAAATCTGTATGAATTACCACCCAATATTAGTTCACATATAAATATGTTGAAAACTGACGAATATTTATTTTAAGAGATATTTTTAAATGATGTAAAATATCATGTGTGGAAATTATATCATTTATAAGTGTAAAACATTATACTAAAAAAATATTATAGATCAAATAATTCAATTAATATATTAATAAAATATGTTTTACATTATTGTATATCTGAATGAGGAATTTATTTCTTTTTTTTGAATAACATCATTACATTGAATATTTTATTACATATCCATAAAACAATCAATATATTTGTTTATAAAGAATGTAATAATGAATAATAAGAATAATACAGCCATCATTAATTATTAGTTAAATAATGAATCTCTATCAGGTACTGTTATCAAATACAATGATGAAATTTCCTGAAAAATATATTTCTTTGATTTGTTATCAACTTCTCCATGTTTTGAAACTGAAGATGTTATTATTTATCTTCAAAATCCCACCATTTGAATAAAAAAACATTAAGATTAATATTATTTCTTTGGTATTTACTAATAATAACTATGGAATTATATATCATCTCATTGGATAAGGATTATGTTAAAATAAAAATGATTTAATTTTTAAATTTTGAAATTTCTCCATTCAATACATTTTAATCCTTCAAGGATTTCCCAATCCTAATAAAAATGATGAAAAGAGTTGTTATACATCACTAAGGTAAAACACACGTCACATTTAAATTTGTTGTGTTGGTTTTCCCATTAGATTCTACATTAGGAAAAAGTTCATAATTATTGTGAATATGAATTCGTGGGATAATAAAAATATTTCTATACATCATATTTTTCTATCAAGGCCCCTCTATCCATTAATTTCTATGTTGTCTTGGCCTATGGTTTAAAACCAATCCCTGGAATAAATCAAACAATAAAATAATTTTTTTAATGGGTTACACTAGATTAAATATTCCATTTTACTCCTAGGATGTTCTCAAATCGTTAAATCCCAAAAATGAAAAAAGTATTGAATGTGATACAATTGGGTCGATACCCAAAAATTATGGTTCATCAATCATGTATCATTATTTGACATAATCAAAACCATGAACTTTATTGTAATGAGTAGTTGATTACACGAACTATCCCAAGAGGTCACTTTCTCATCACTAGGGTGTTAGGAACACATGATATAACACTCCATGTAAAAAATGTCTTAGTTATAGTTAGACATGTAAGATAATAATCTCAAGAACGTCTCATTTAAACAATAATTAGGAAACATATGAGACATCATAACGTTACAATCTCTTCTAAATGGGAATCCGCTGGGTTCCTTGAACCCAAATGAATATCTATTCTCCATCCCCATGCCAAATCAAACATCAAACTATTTTTTATCTACTTGAATGATCCATATACCCTTAAGGTAATAAAGTAATCCCCATACTCTTTAAATTCCAATATCACAACATGGTCCCAATAAACAATCACTACATGTTCCATCTCACTCAAATTTATTTGGATTATGATGACATGTTGTTGAATCTGTCACATGACCCAAGACTAGGTTTAAATCCACAATCTACTTTGAGATATCATTAGCCCGTAAAAAATGGGGAAGGATCCAATCACTCCCCATATTTACCTACAAGACTTATCTACAAATTTGATATGATATTTCATTAATACTCTCGAAATATGGTGATATCCATTGTGTATAATAGTTATAAAAATATTAACAATTTCAAGTTGGATTAGGTCTCCCTTGCTTCATGCTCAAACCTTGGAGAAAAAACCCAAGATATTAATATCTCATTTCATATAAAAAGAAATATATAAGGGTTTTTTGAAACTAAAATTTCTCATTCCTCCCATATAAAAATATTATATGAAGGACCCAAAATATAAAATTGTAATGCAACACATATTCTAAGTCATGGAGGCTCTATGTTAGCCTTTCTATTTTCATAGTTAACTCTTAGACCATATTTCTTTTAACAAGTCCCACAAATTCATATAGTTAAGAAAAGTAATTCACAAAGATGAATATGATTTTTTATTAAGGACAATACATGAAAAATACATGGATATCCCTTTTTCATGATTCCATATTGATCATCATCCAAGATCATCCATTCATCATCTCATCTCGTTCCAACATAGATATTATATATAAATCTACATAATCCAAATAAATAAATATATGAATCTTTTTTATTTATATATTATATTAATATTATTTAAGTAAAACAAAAATAATCATAAAAAATCACCACATAAACTACAGATACATGATTATTAGTGTGTTCAACTTCCTGAGATGTACTATAGTTGTGCCGAAAAAAAACGCCCATTTTTCGTGATTGATTCCCCTACCCTTCTATAGAAAATTCACCAAAATCATAGTTAGGTGAAACCCAATGAGAGTAAATACAAAAATATATTAGTAATGGGAGATAAAAAGAGATATTAACAGCACAACTTAAATCGAATGTAGCACCACCCAATAATTATCCCTCGTTATGTGAATTTAAATAATAGGAATTGGGGGGGTTATTTAATATGGAACTCTCATAAAGCCCATATATTCTACATCCTGAATGGTGGATAATGAAAAATGATGTATATGAGGAATATTAAAAACATTGTTTGGGACTATAAAAAGAATCACCATAAGGGACAAGCAATGATACATCCTCGTTAGGGACAGCGGATGGTGTAGCCATTATATGTCATGCAACAACATCCCTAAAACCATAGTACATGACCTATGGAAAACCTATATTTTAGTGTGATCCCTCTTAGTCATGGAGTAATGAACCTACTACAGATGAGTCTCAGACATCCTTCACACTACCATCCCAATTAAATTTCATCCTTCACTCCCATCTCTATGAAGTGTACACTAGTGCCGAAAACGTTTTTTACGTCTGTTAATTTTAATTTTTTACATCGGTTTCTAGCTGACGTTAATACGGGCGACGTTATATATAACGTTTTTAAGTCGGTTATTTAAAAACCGACATCAAAAACAAAAATCGGGATGTTTATCACGTCGGATATTTTATAACCGACATGATAAAGAAAATGGGATGGGTTTATAATGTTGGTTATTTAATAACCTACGTGATAAAAGTCATGGGAAGTCTTTTATCACATCGGTAATTTAATAACCGACGGGATAAAAGGACTGGGAAATCGTTTATAACATCGGTTATTTATTAACCGATGTGATAACCCCCGCCGGACTGGTTTATCATTCCAGTTATCATATAACCGCCATGATAAACTAGGGGAGGGGGGTTTATCACGTCGGTTATTATATAACCAAAGTCATAAACCCATCCCCCCTGTGTTTCACGTCGGATATGGAATAACCGACGTGATAAAACGGTCTGGGGTGGTTTCTCACGTCAGTTATTATATAACCAACGTTATAAACCCAGCCCCCCATGTTTCACGTCGGTTATTGAATAACCTACATGATAAACCGGTCCGGGGGGTGGGGTTTCTCACGTCGGTTATTCTATAACCTCCGTGATAAACCATTTCAGAAGTATATGGTTGAGGGTCATCAAAAATCAATAAATGAAAAGGAATGTTATTAACGTGTATAATTAATAAAACAAATTGAAATATTATGGAAAAGTTTAAGAGGAAATTGTACCAGGTAAAAATTCACAATTCTCCCAGTTGTTATTATTTCTTACATAAATCTTAACATATAATATCCGCATTCGATGAGGCCTTGTTGTTCATGAAAATTTTGTTTGAATGAGTGTAAATTCAATATATTATTTTTATGTAATAAATCAGAATGTAAAAATTATAAATTGATATTTACCTTCGCATTTACATATTTCATCGTTTCATTCCTTTTCATTGTGATTTTTCGAAAGTAGGCCCATGCACTGTTAGAAAATAATACGAATGGGGTAAATTTACAATTCATTATAATATATAAAACTATTGAGAAATTGAAACTTACTTTTCCAATATATTCTTAAAACATTCCCGCACATCACCATGGATAGAGCATATCCAATAAAGTGCTATTCCCTTGGGAAAAAACCCCTAACATCCAATGATCACTGATAAAAGGAAATTAAATGTTAGTGGTTTTTTATGTTAAAAGATAATTAATTCTATGAGAGAAATGTGTTTCATAACTCTCACAAAAAGGCATCATCCAACATTGTGTGACTATATTCTCTTCAAATCTTTCAGAAATATAAACCATTCTTTGTTCCTCATTCAATGCACATGCTTCATGGGAAATAAAATGCGGGTCCCTGAATCCAAATACATCTGTCACCTCATTCCTCTCACAAATTTTATAAAGATACCTAATACAAAACATACATAAGAATACATTTTTAATAAATATAACGCATGGAAAATGTGTTAAGACCTACTTGCAAAAAAATTTCACCACGTTGATGCCCAACTTATCTCTAGTAACAAGCTCCAAGGTAGCAGTGTTCATAATCCCCAAACTTATTCCATGTCCACAAACATGATCATCTATTGGAAACTCATAATAACCCGCCAACAAATTTGAATATCTTGACAATTTGTCAAGACTACTAGAATTTGTATCTGATGTCATTAACATTTGACTTTATTGTTGTCTATACAGTATTTCTTTACCTTTAATGTATTCCTGTAAAAATAAATTTAAAAATATATTAGTTTTCAAATGATAAAACAACTTTAATAAAAAAACAAAATAAAAGATATAACATTCATACCTCTATGGAAATGAGTCGAAGAATTCTGGATGGCCAAATTAAAAAATGGCTGATACTCGATCCAATTGTCGCCACCTCATCTGTAGGTATTGGTACCCAAGCTCGTCTATCTATAATATCTCGTACAGTGACCCTCTGATTCTCTACCTCTAATGTTTGATGATGAACTGCATATCCTATACAGTATACCAACCCATATGCTACTATATGATGTTGAAAATCATCATCAAATAACTCGCAATAAGTATGAAGGTGTGGAGGAGGAGTAGGATAAAAAGTGGGGTCCATAGGCTGAGGTGGGTGAGTGGAAGCTACTGGCGGAGGTGGAGGATAAACAATGGGGTCTGCAGGGGGAGGTGGAGGAGTGGGAGCTGCAGTCTGATTTTTTTTTCATTTCTACAAACATAGACTGCACCAACGCTCTAATCTTGTCCTCCATCATCGTATTGATATTTTGAACTTCAGCCTCCAAGGATTATATTTTTTTATAAACCCCCTCAGCGTTAGAAGTTGAAGAATGTGGAAACACTTTTCTTACTGATACACCTTCCGGATATCCTCTTACACGACAAGGATGTTCGAGCCTTCCCAATGCCGCAGATAAAATATCTTCCCTCCCAGTAGCTGTAAATGTCCCCTGTGAACTCTGCTCCTCAAGAGAGCCCTGTATTAATTAATTTAACATTTCTGTAATGATTTAAATTATATGAAGAAAATATTAAACATAAATAAATAAAATAGATATCTTACAATCCTCTCTGCTACGATTCTCGATACTTCCGAAAGATATTTCCCTTTTTTTCCCTTCCGAGCACTTTTCCATTTTTCATGTCTACATGGAGGGGATGGAGGGGCCACCTCTCTAGAACTCTTAGTTGTTGAAATTTTTCCGCCATCATTTGTTTTCCAATAATGCATACCCTCCCCGAGATAAACTATGAGGGTATACATTTTTAGATTGGATCCCCTTATGAGCTTTCCATGTTTTCTGTAATTTAAGAATAAGAAATCATTATCAAAACATTAATAAAATCATTTATATAAGAAAGTTTATAAAATATTACATTGCCCTTACCAGAAATGACTCTTTTCTTCTACATTCAAAAAACTGTCTCCATGTGTCTTCATCTATAAAAGGATATATACGACATGGATTGTCATGACTCCTATGACCATAAATGAAGTCATATGAGAGGGTTGATTTGAAATCCCTCCATCTCCTAGAAGCCAATGATAACCATTTCTTCCTGACTCCTCCAGTGTCAGGAATATCAAATTTCATCTGATAAATAAGAGATTAAACATATTATATATACTAGAAACATTAAAAGAACAGTCAAACAATGACAAAAGATCTTACCAAAATCAACTCCCATAACTGAGAGATTATCAATTTATCCACACTTCTCTAATCAACATACATAATGATTACTTTTCTCTTAGAATGAGTTCCTTCAAAACTCTTAAAATCTTTTGCATTCGGACCTCTAGGAATATCATCATCATCAAACTCAACGACTATCCTCTGATCCTACGTACGAGCCAGTGATAATTTTGGTAAACGTTTGCACCCATGTTTACCAACCTTTGAAATCTTAGTCTTAATAGGAGCATGTGAATGTTCATCCTCAAAGGTATGACCAGCAATATTCTCATCTCCAGAATCATGTGGTTGACCAACTGAATGATCTGTCATAATCCTTCAAATCAAAAAAACAAACGTCAGTTCACAAATATACAAATTCAAATATTTTAATACTACTGTAATCATAAAATAGAAAAGTTTACTAAGTTACATAATAGTAAACATTGGTAATATGGTAAGCATGTTAAACAATGGTAAAGATGGTAAAGATGGTAAAGATGGTAAATATGGTAAACATGGTAAACCTGGAAAATATGGTAAACATGGTAAAGTAATTGTTACTGAAAAAAATAATAGATATATAATTCATGTAATTGTTATAAACATGATAAAGTAAACTAAACAGACTTAAAACAAAAGAAACCTATACTTATTTTGTTTTAAAACATGTTTTAATAAATAAAGAACATACAAATAAAAAAATTCAATTATTTTAATACCAATGTAATCAGAAAATAGAAACGTGTACTAAGTTTCATAATAGTAAACATTGGTAATCTGGTAAGCATGATAAACATTAGTAAAGATGGTAAAGATGGTAAAGATGGCCAAGATGGTAATCATGGTAAACCTAGTAAACATGGTAAACATGGTAAAGTAATTGTCACTGAACAAAAATAATAGATATATAATTAATGTAATGGTTATAAACTTGAAAAAGTAAACTAAAAAACATAAAACAAACAAAAATTTATACTTATTTTGTTTTAAAACATGTTTTAATAATTAAATAACTTACAATATCTAACATTTATGCAAAAAAATAAATGTAAACAAGAAATAAACATATGTTACCTGTAATTTAAGGAATGTAAAAATGGATTATTTTCCCAAATTCCTTCATCGTGATCATTCCTTATGGCACAAACAATGTATTCAACATGCTCATCATTATTTTCTGTTAATCTTTCTATGGAAGTAGGGATCTCACATAAATCAACATCTTTATCAAGTTCATCCTCACCAACATATTGTTTTTTCCCTTGTAAAACAACAACCCACTGCATATCTGATTGATCTACTTCATAGAAAATTTGTTTTGCATGTGTTTACATTATAAATGAATCAGTTGTGTCTTCCAATATATTCATATTAACAAGTGTCATTCCAAATTCATCGTGGATGACACTGTTGTTACCGATAAACCATTTACATTTAAAAACATGAACATTAATGTTAAAGTAATCAACCTCCCATATGTCTTCAATCACTCCATAATATGCACTTGATGCATAAATTGGGTTTTTATCCTTATCACTCGAAAAATGCATCGCTTCTGCAAACACCAATACACTACTATTCTGAACTCCACTTCTATTTTCCTGAGCTTTCGTATGAAATGTATAACCATTAATGTCAAAATCGGACCACATTATCACATTTAAAAATGGACCACCCACTATCCTTTTTAATGTCTCTCATAAATCTGATCTACCAATCAAAGTCTTTTTAATCCATGACAAATAAGTTTTGTTGTGCTCATTCAAAATCCACATTTCTTTCTTCTTTGGATGACATTGTTTCAACTCATTAGTATGCAATGTGATATACGGTTGAGCATAAACTATGTTATTCAAGATGTATGATTCTAACTTCTTCATCTGTTCAGCTGAGAATGATTTGACTTTCATTCCATGAATCCCCTTTCCCTCATTATTAACTCGTTCATGGAGAGATGGAGGTAATCCTATGTGTTGCACCGCAACCATGTAGCTCGTACAAAACTATGCTAACTCCTCAGAAATATACTTTTCAATAATGGAGGCTTGAGGTCGATATGGATTTTTAACATACCCCTTTAATATTTTCATATACCTTTCAAAAGGATACATCCAACGAAGATATACAGGTCCACAAAGCTTTATTTGTTGAACCAGATGAATCATTAAATGCACCATTATATCAAAATAAGTTGTAGGAAAATACATTTCCAATTGACAAAGTATAAAAATTGCATCCTTTTCCAAAATGTTCAAAGCATTCACATCAATCGCCTTGTTACAAATTGAATTGAAAAAATAACACAACTTCATTATAGCCTTTCTGACACGAATGTGCAATATTTCACACAATGAAAATGGTAGAATTTGTTGCATCATGACGTCACAATCATGTGATTTCATACCTATCAACATCAAGTCCTTCAATGAGACAATATTTTTTACATTAGATGAATAACCTTGAGGAACATTGATATAATGAAGACATTGACAGAAGCTAATTTCCTCCCTCTTCGATAATGTATGAAAAGTCGGGGGAAGATATGTTCATCTTCCTTTAGGAGTGGGAGCTAACTCCAAACTTATTCCCATTGATAGTAAGTCTAATGTTGCATTCAACCCATCTTTTGTCTTTCCTTTAATATCTAACATTGTTCCAATCAAACAATCACAGATATTCTTCTCCATGTGCATGACATCAATATTATGTTTATCTTCATGATACCTCCAATATGGTAGCTCAAAAAATATTGATCTTTTCTTCCAAATATGTCTATCATTACCAGATTTCTGTGTCTTTCCCAAAGTCAGATCAAGGTTTTTCACCCTCTCAAAATACAGATCATAGGATAATGGTTTTGGAGAAGTATCAAATTCTTGTGAGCCATTGAATGCCTTTTTTTGTAAACTATAAGGGTGATCCATAGGAAAATACATTCGATGACCCATGTACACTATTTTTCTCCCATGATGCAATTGACTATATGACGTTTGTTGTTCGCAAATTGGACATGATTTATGCCCATTAACACTGTATCCAGAAAAATTTCCATACACTGGGAAGTCATTTATAGTGAACAGAAGCACTGCATACAGTTTAAAATATTCCATTTTATAAGAATCATACACCCTAATACCATCAGCCCATAATAGTTTCAAATCATCAATCAACGGTGACAAGTAAACATCGATATCATTGCCGGGTTGCATTGGACTAGATATCATTATACTCAACATGAAATATTTGCGCATCATACAAACTTCAGGAGAGAGGTTGTAAATTACCAATAAAACATGCCATGAACTATGTATACTACTGAGGGTTCAGTATGGATTCATTCCATCTGTGCACAACCCTAGTCTGAGATTTCTAATTTCATTTCCTAATGTAGAATATTTCACATCAATTTTCTTCCATCATGTACAATCAGCTGGATGACATATTTTTCCATCACATACCCGCTCATCAGCATGCCATCTTAACCTTTTTTCATCATGTGAATTAGCGAATAAACAATTGAAACGATGAAATATAGGATGATACCAAAATACCGTTGAAGGGAGCTTTGTAATCTCTACATAAGCCTGTGATTTTTCTTTCACATTATACCGTGATGTCCCACATTTAGGACACTCTGATAGAAATTCATATTCCTTCCTATATACAATGCAGTCATTTGGACAGGAATGTATTTTCTTGTATCCCATTCCCATCGGGCATAATATTTTCTTGTCCTTGTAATATGAATATGGAAGATCGTTATCTTTTGGAGGAATTTCTTTCATCAATTGTAGCAGCTCTGTAAAAATTCTGTCACTCCATCCATGTTTCACCTTCAGGTTAATCAATCTTAACACCGCCGAAAAAACCATAAAATCTGTACAACTAGGATATAATGGTTTTTCAGCATCACCATATAGACGCGCAATTGTCGGTTCTATCTCAATTTGTTCTGCTACAATATCGCGAATCATTTCTTCAATTCCATCGGAGTTACCATCTTGTGAATCATCATCATCAGTGACATTTCATCCAGTTTCACCATTCCAAATCCAAGGGCTATAACTTGAATTAAAACCATGATATATCAGATGATCTTTTATCTCTCTACTTTTCAACTTTTTCTTATTCAAACATTTCAGGCATGGACCGAAAAGACCCCACGTGTAGATATCTGGTTTTTTACGTCGATTATCAAATAACCGATGTAAAAAACACCACGTGCATTTGTTATATCGGTTATAAAATATAATCACCGCATTTGTTACGTCGGTTATAAAATATACGACGTAAAAAACCATGTTTCATAGATTATCACGTCGGTTATATGTAACCGACGTAAAAAATGGTGACGTAAATAATGATTTCTGCACTAGTGGTACTACATTTAATGCCTTTATGATATAAAATATGGGTCCTGAATGAATCAACATCTACTATGAAAAATATAATGGCACATTTAAGTGTCATGATTTTTAATTTCCTAAATGGATTAATTCCCTTCTATCATGGTGTGTCTATCTCTCTCTCAACACTCTCCACAATATGAGCCACACTCTTCATGGCATAACAAGACACATGCAACAAAATTTAGAAAAGACGTCACCTTATCCTTATTCCAACATTCACCCAAGTACCCAAGATATATCATGACCAGTTTTATCCACATATAGTACATATTTAGTATATTTTATATTATATATAATTTATATAAAAATACAATTTTTTAAAACTACGACTACTTTATGTGGAAAAATGAAATTTTCATTAATATATAGTGACTCATAAATCAATTGGTTTTTATAAAATCATAAATACAATGCCACTAATATACATTAATATATTGTGTTATTAATCTGTTATTGTAAAAAAATATAATTATAAATTAACTTCTAAATAACCACTTTCTGTCTCAAAACAACCAACACCCTTCCTTTGGAAAACACCACCCACAATGGAAAACTATTCAGAAAAAGTAATTCTTCCAAATTGAAACCATAATTGAATGTGTAAATGTTATCAAATTCACTAATATATTCTAGTTAATATTCATTTTAAACTGACTGATACTCTATATTTATGTTCTCCCCATCATAATACTTATCTCTCAAAGGTTTATTTCCAAGATATGGTGCTCTCCCTAGTGTGAATCACCTTACAAAAAATTATCTTCTAGAGATATGTTAGTGTAATTGATGCAGTTTTCACCACACTAAACCGAATCATATGGAATTATTTTTTTAATTTCTTTATCAAACAAATCTATTATATTAGTGACTAAAAATTAACATTTCATCTTATTAAAAAATCATGATAGATTATTTTACAAATGCATCGTATAAACATCCAAATACCGATGATAAATATAAACCTTATAAATATGTTAAACCAAACATTGGGTCATCCACTACCCACATCCACTATCACACACTCTCTGTGGGAACTAATGAATATTGAATATTAATCTCTCAGATCACATCAAAAATATACTTAGATTGATGATAAATCTCAGAACATATTTGACACCATATTTGAATCTTGAATATTGTTTTTTTATAAGAACTGTCTCATATATTACATACCTACAAATTAAAATCTTGGTTCTATCCCAACCATCTTCCAATGGGACTATAACATCTATAATAGTTTTGACATAATATATTCACATTCATGGCCAATTTTATATTATATACCATGGGAGTATTCTAATTTTAACCAAATTGAACCAAAATTTATGTAATAAAAAACAATTGATTCATATAATACCAAATATAATGATTATACAAAGCAATCCTTCTAAAGTATTATATTTAATCTGAAATGAAGATCATTTCCCATTCAAGACTCACTGGTAACATCATCCTCACCATTCTCTAAAATCCATCCATAATTAGGTTCAAAAAATCCAATAATAAATAGTGTTCTCCACACTCTATAGATTCCCCTATACGTCACATGAATTTTCAAAGACAATCATTTAAAGAATCAGACATGTTATTTTCTTAACAATCCACCCTTATCCTATTCTAAAAATACATTTCCTGGAGAAATCTAATATTAATTATACTTCTATAAACTGATCCATATTCAATATTACAAATATTATCAAGGAAAAATAATTTCTTTCCTCATTTAATGAAACAGAAATAATTCTTCATGTGCTCCATCCTAATCTTTGGTCCTAAACCCCCATGATGTGGCTCAACAATCATTAGCCCATCATCTACCACACCTAATTATCACACACTTTTCCTCAATAATTAATTAATTTACAAAGTAATTCATGACAACCATAACTATTTTCTTCATTAGTATAGAGAATCAATAAATAACCCCTATACTATTTCATTTCCATCATATATCTAGACCTCATCGAACCCAATAGACGTATTTCCTCATACTATGCAGTCACATAAAATCACATGCACTCCTCTATGTCAAATATCATTTAATATAGTAACACCATCATAACCCACCAACTTTAATCCCCCCATAAATTAATATCAACTATAAATAATTACCCTCAATTATTTTTTCCCAACAATCCTGATAAATGTCACCCATGTCATTGTCTGTCAAATGACTACCAACTGCTAGAGAATCCAGCCAAAACCATCTACTTTATACCAATTATTCACCCATAATAGTTCTAACCATATTTTATAATCATATATATATATATATATATTATTAGTATCCGTACATAAAATTTATTAAGTTAGGCATCTAGAAAACCCATCCCTAAAAAATTTATCCTTATTATGTAATGTTTTCACTCAAAGCACTACAATTATAAAAATAAAACACATTCAACATTACTTTAATCACCACTATAAGTATTATCCATTATATTCGGGGAACCCTACCTCATAATTTTATCATATATATCAATCATTCATCACCTTAATTGGGCCATCTCTAAGGATGACAATGTCTTCATAGTCCTAGAATATGTATATATAAATTCCATACATGAAGGGACTATAAAAACATCACAAGAAAATATCTTTTGTTTTTATCCACATAAAATTTTTTCTTAATAAGAATTTCATGTTTCAACTACATTTAATGGAGGAAAATGTTATATAGAAAAACATAATATATATAATTATTGAGAATTTAAATACTTTAACCATATATAATTAGAGAAATAAATAACATAAAAATATATTATTGTTATGTGAGTCATATGTTCCATGAGTTATGAATATAAATTCCCCTCATTCCACTGTGATAAAAGAGTCAAAAAACAAAAAATACAAAATCACAAATATCACATCAAATGTTAAATAATCACTCAGCTGTATTGGAAAAATTCTATCCATCAATCACATATCCCTAATTACATGGAAATTACACTAGTTATATTTTTGTTACACATCAATATATGTTATATCATAATAATATACACGTTCGTATACTATATATACCCTCTCCCAAATAATAATATAAACCAAAGACCCTAAGATATAATATTGGGATGTCCCACAATGAGGAAAATTATTAATGTCCCAAATAAAGTTTAACATGAACTCAAATACTCTTTATATACCTGATGAAATAACCAGTAATTATGGATAAAATTATACATTAGTGAGATGATTACCTCAATGTCATATTCATAAATAACTATAATAATATCTAAATAACAACATATATAGATATTCAATGTATATAAAAACATAAAATATATTTATGCTATGGAAAAATGAAATATAGAAAGTGGTCTTATATCTCCCTGATCACTAACCAAGACTACTATAAGTATAATAAAAACAGAAAATAAAAAAATTATATACAATCATTAGTAAGACTATCTATAATACTCATCTTTAATACAATGTCATCGAAATCCATCTCAATCCATGACACAAATTTGAATTATCTAGTATGTAATATGTATGTTATTCAAAAATATAATTTTACACATGGAAGGTGTAAGAAATATATATTTGTAGGGTCTCACTGAAATCCTATAATTATGCAATAATATATATCTAAGTATTAGGAAAATAAATAATATTATAAAAATTAAATGTTTGGTCATTGTATGCTAACCATGACACCACACAACCTGACCAAACCTTCCTCAATGTATATGAAACATTGGCTACATCATGCCACAAATTTTGACACAAACAAAAATATTCATGGTAGGATTTCATGGAAAACATAAACCTCTAACTTAATCCTCAGGGTATAGTCTATTTTGACAACCCAATAACATCCAAATGAATTATCGTCTAGTGAGAAGCCTATTTCGTTGACCAGTATGACTTAGAGAAGGTTTCACATAATGTACCTCTCTCATATGTTCTCATAGGATATGCCTCGCAAATAGTAACCATGTATTCCCCAATCACTCAGCATCTGTCAAAAAAATTTACTCTTGTAATGCCTGTCACCACGATTTTTTTTTCAGAATGTACCTTATTCATTAGTGCTCATAAGATATTCCCCAAAAATATTACTATGGTCATCCCTTATCACACAATTGATGGATCCCAACAATAATATTATCATTCCCTTCCAATAGTGGGAAATTTCAAAATAGTACCATGATAATCCCTATTCATTAATGATTTTACAGAAATAGTACCCATGAAATACCCAATAAGTAGATTCCATAAATTTTTACATTAGTTATCCCCTAAATCTTATGAGAAAAAGTAGTACCCCTTATAACCACTTTATTGAAGGAAAAAAATAAATTCTTTAACCATTTTTGCTTATGCATCATATTTTTTCAATCAACATTTGACATTATTTCCTAGAACATCAGGACCATTACCTTCTCTATCAAATTAGGGTTAAAAAATTATATCATATAATCCAACATGTATACACACATGAATATATATAAAACCTCAAATAGGGAAAACATATCATCTCATAAGAATATCAAATTATTCTAGTCACACGATACTAATGAAAAACATTCTAAAAATATCACAATGATACCTAGTCATTATATATAATTTTCTTAAGGTAAACTCGACCACAAATGAAAAAAAAACATGTTTGGACGCATGAAATTTTCATCTCTTCTATAAGAGGCATATATATGATTCAATAAAACCAATTATATATCTTTTCAATAGGGATACTATTTATCATAAACCCCATGATATTGTCTTGTCCTAATGTCTTAATCAATCTAGATCCTCAAAAGTTGGTTTTCATCCTATTTTAATTATCACAACCAAATACAAGTAACAAATTATCTCTCATAAAATGTAACTATATAACTATGAGTATCTCAATGGAAATATCATTAGAAATTACCATGAATTATATTATTTTCTCATCCCAAATTTCTTTTAGATATCTCTTAATCATATCTACAATAGGAAAAACCTCCAATCATAGATCATCTACCACTATAAGATTTTTATATTTCATGGAATATGCTAACTCTCCAATCACATCCGATTGTGTGTTCCATATTTGAAGTTATTTGTTTGGTTGGATAACCAATCCTAAATAGACAAACCATGAAAATGAAATGTACATCTCTTATGGGACCTTCCAAAAACTAATATCCATCTATTGGATTGAATAGAAATAATATAGGTGGAGGGTCATAAAAAACAATCATCTGTTGACTACCATATCCTTCAAATCATGATCGGGTAGAAAGACAATTTTTTAGTATAATTAAATTCAATATACATATAGGTACCTTGGTCATAACATGAAAATTTTGGTCACATCACAACACCACTTCATTAGGGACATTCCCTGACCTAGCCCATCTAGTGTACATCTATTATATCCACTTATGTTTTGTTATTATTTTTAATGATAAAAAAGTAATAATAATTATGTTAATAAGTTGTGATAATAGTTATATGGATTTATGATTTAAGTAAAATACTATATAATATTATGTATTGGAGTTATTTAGAATCATTTCATTGAATGGTTTGTTGTGAATATTTCTTCAGTATTTTTGAAATACCATTAATCTTTGATGTGATGTGGATGTAACTACTTATATATTATAATAAATTACAATCATGAATGATTGTAAGGGCATACTAATATAATGATTTTTCATTTGATTAACTGATATCAATTTTAATGGATATGACAAATTTTGTGTTTAGGTTAGTTCAACCACTGAATAATGAATATATTATTGTTAATTTTTTTAAAATAAATTCTACAATTCTGTTATTTTTTTAATTAAATTAAAAATTAATTATTAGTTGTCATGATGTAGAATTCATATAATTTTATTCGAATTAACTATACTGAAAGATGTTAAAATCTGTAATGAGTTTTATTTTAATTTAATTATGATGAATCTTGAAAATAATTTAATTACTGGAATATCCTTGATAATAATAAAATTAATTTCTATGAATTTTTATATGTCCCCATAAATACACATTTTTTAATGAAAAATGTGGAAATGTTATAGGAATGATAATATAAGAGTAATTATTTTAATTTTTATTATTCATCATAAAAGAAAAATTAATATTTTATTTTATCAAATTTACAATGGTTTAAAATTATTAATAAAAATACAATTTAATTAAAAACATTCCTCTAAAAGTTTCAAGCTTTGTTTTGTTAATTCATCATATTAAAAATTTAATCTAAATTTTAGGCAAATTGAATGGTTCAATTTGAGTCATTTTGTTATAAAATTGGACAATCCATAAATCAAATAATCATTATGATTTGGTTCCTATATATTTAGTGAAAAATAAGCCCCAATGACATAGAAATTATTTGAGGTTATTTGTATAATAATTTAATTAACAATGATTATTTAAAATATGATTCGAGTAGTATTAAAATAGACAAATAATATGAAGAAGAAATCCTAATTTTTTTTTGATTTATTTTGTTTTTAATATCAAGATTCAAATTGTATAATCCATTTTTCAATATGTTGTATTTAGTGATACTGGGTAGGGATGTAATTAATTATTTCATGTCATGTTGTGTGATGGAGAAAGTTTCATGGGAAAACAACATCCCATGTTAAGAGATAATCATTCAAAACTATAACAATCTTGATATTTGTTTCCATAATGGTATAAGTTTCAAATTATAGTAGTAATTGAGTAATTCTAAATGGACATTCCCATTATGAATGTGGAGGATCATGTCTATTAAATGTCTTATATTTTTAGTAATTCAATTATTGAATCCATTAAGGATATTGATTATTTTTGGAAAACATATATTTAATCATAAAATCTCCAATATCAAAGAGTTATTGTGAAAATATATTTATTATATTCAATAGCATACTGTTGTGGTATTATACTAGGAAGACTAGGCTAACAATCATGGAGATATTTTTAGTGTCTAATATTGTGAGAATACAATTCACATTATGTAGTGAATATATTTTAATAAGGGACGAAAAATAAATGAATGATGCATTTACTGTTAGTATTAAATATATTTAGTGAGACAAATAAGAAGAAAACAACGAATGAATATTGTCTCATACTAATGAACATGCGTATCAAAGAGATAGAGAGAAATAAAAATGATGTGATAATATTTATATTTTGTGTGCTAATGAATTAGAATGATCCAATTTTGATGTGGATGATTGATAATATGTATTTAAGGGTAATAAAAAAGATTGAATAGTTGTACATTTATATATTGATCATTAATATGGTTAATGAATATTTATTGAGGGTCTTAAACTACAATATAACAATACAGTGTGTTTTGGAGAAATGAGGAGGCTACTGCTTGGATTTCTGCACGTTGAAGAATATTAACAAATCCATTATTTATTTAATATATATGAATATGTAAACATTAATATAATTTAATATTATATAATATATATCCCAATTTTATATTCATAGTGTTTTTATTACATTTCACATTGTTTGTGTAACAACACGGTATATGGGAACCATTAAATAAATATTATCATTAATAGATTGGGTCGTAAAAAACACCAAACTAAAATGAATATGACAAACATATATAATGTTAAAACATATTCATTAAATTAGGAGGTATAAACCGTGTTATATAAATTATGAAATATATATATATATATATGCATATAAAAAGATAATTTCAAACATATTTACATAGTTCATTTTCTGTTTATGAATATAAATTTTCATGTGTTTTTCATTTTAATAATGAAAAATAAGTATTTAAATAATAGATTATTATATTAAAAAAATATAAAATATGAGTAATTCAATATTTATTTGTGTATAATATAAATATATATAATAATAGATAATATTTTGGAAGAAATTTATTTTTCAATAAAAGCAATTTAGAGTTGGATTTTACAGGTTTATTTAAAAATTAAAATATAAATTTATAAAAATTGAATTTGAAAAAAAAAATTTCTAAAAGTAATTGGAATATTAGTTAATTATTCTTTATTTTTGGTTTTTAAATATTTATTTTTAGTCGAATAGTGAAAATACAGATTTTACTATTTCTGTCAATTTAAACGCATTATGCCATGAAATTTTCAATTATATTTTTAATTACATAATGTAACATCCCAAGTTATTATTGAATAAGACTTCTTCATATATATAAATATTTATTAATTATATATTAATTTTTGTTTTTATGGGACACTATGTGTGATAACATTCTTGACATGCTACAATGGGTTTCTCTGAAATCTTATGTTGCACACAAAGGTGAGATATACTAAAAAATAATACATTATTAATATTATTATGGTTGTTAAAAACTATCAATTTTTCTAGTGGGAATTAATATAACTACCTATATTATGTTTAAACATGTTTATTAAGTGTTTTTACTTTATTATAATTATTTTTAGACGGTTGAAATTAGAATAAATCCAATTTTTAGCATAAACACTCGAATATTTTTAAAAGGTAATTTTTCTGCCATTTGAGGGAGAACCATTTTTAAATATATTTATGTCACTTTTTTACATTCTATTTAACAATATAATCTTCTTATTTATAATAGGGACATCAAAATTATATTTTGATGAATTTTAGGTATTTTTATAAGAAAATTCATTTTTAATGATTAGTGAAACAATAGTGAATTTTGATTCGAAACATCATTTTCATCTAATTTAATTAAATACCTAGATTATATTTTTAATGTGTTATAATGTATAATTAAATATAATAATTTTCATTTAATCCAATTTTGGTCATTTTACAAAATTTCACATTGAAATGAGATATGAACACATGTCAATATTTTGATGGTTTTTAAAAAAAACACATTTTCTAGTTCTAACAGTGGGGATTAATTTTAAATTATTTACTACCAATTATATGTTTAGAATTTAGAAAAATGGATTCTATATTTGGAAAAATAAGGTCAAAATTATTTAAAGAGTTCTATTTTTAAGATTATGAATAGTTTTTTTTTGAAGGCGGCATGGATTGGTTACCCAATCCATGCCAAAAGAAATTTATTAAATAAAAAGGTTAAAAAAAAGTCTTGAGGTGTAAAATGCATACACCATCATAAAAATAGAAAAGACCAACAAAGATATAACATTAAAATCGGGTAAGAAAACATCCAAAGATTCCAAGATAGGATCTGCATGATCAGCCCCACCATTTCTTCATCAATCTGGAGCTTCAAAATCCAATGCAAGATCCACACTTGTCAAAGCATATATGAGTCAATCAGCACATCATCACATCAAGACCGCAATAAAATAGGTGCAAGTAAGGACCAGCAGCAAAAATCAGAACAGAACGTGAGCATTCCGGCCAAAGAATGCTTAAGACAGCACAAATTGTGCAAGATTTCAACTGGGAAAAAAGATGCTGACATGAAGGAAAAACAATCTTAACTTCAAGCAAAAAAACAGGTAGAGGAATCCAAAAATCAGCTAGACTTCAGCAAGTATTCTTGTCCAAGACTTCATGCTGGGAACTATCACGAGCAACAACCAAGCTCCAAAACCAACCATCAAAATTCTAAATAACAGTCCTCAATGTTGTTGTGAAAACCATCCAAATCAATCCTCTCATCATTCTATTGTGACTTGGCCTCTACCAAGAGGAAGGGCTGCTCCCCAGAAAAAAGACAGCAGCCTCAAGAAGACAGACATCAGAACATCAGCATCCAAAATGTGCCAAACTGCTCCACTGAAAACAGATCAGATCGGTTCTTTGCAGATGATCCAGAACCATGCTTCAAAAAAATCAGAAGCAGCAGGAAGGTTTTATCTTCCATGAAGTTGAGTATTCCAGCCAAAATAAAACCAGAAAAATCAGCAGTTCATCCAACAAATAGAGCAGAAAACCAGAAGAAAAATGAAACTGATTCAAAAAAGAATTCATGCCAAACTGAGAACCCAAGGACCAGCCAAACTGATGAGCAAAAACCAAAGAAACCATGTAATATCACACATAATTCGTGAACCAGATCTATGCAGCCAAGTTGGGTCAACCCAAAAGTAGAAAATCAGCATCAAGCATTCATGCTATCATAAAGGGTGGAGGACCCAAGGATGAAAAATTCATCAGGACAGAGATCCTCAAGCCCAGCAGTCAGAAAAACACCAACTGATCCATCAAAAAATTATTTCTGCATGCAGGGAGCAAACAAGTTGGCGTTGAGAAATCACTCCAAATCAATCCTTTAAAACCAGAACCAGAAACAATGGTCATCAGCAGTCCACAAGAAAAAAGGTCATGCAAAGTGTGAAGCAGATCCAAACATATTGCCATGGGATACTCATGAAATCAAAGTTTGGATCCTTATTGAATTCCTCAGCAAATTTCATAAACATTATATTTCTGATGTCCAGGTAAACCTGAGCAGTTATCTCACCATTTTTATACTTTCGAAATGTAGATGATTCATTTTCCCCGAACCAGGAGTCGAGCTCCTTTGGAAAATCCAGATCATAATCATACTGATAGGTATCTCTATATGCCAGGTCATTTTCATCAAATTCACTCGAGGAGTTGTATGAATCAGAACCATCTGAGTTTTGTAGATATTCAGGAAGGGGCTCTAAAGGAATTGGTTGTGGAGGAACCTCAGGGTCAGGATTTTTAGCCGCAACTGATCTTGTGATGATGGTTCTTTCATAATTGATTTTGTCTCGATGTTTCTTAGTTTTCCTGGGGAGTGGAGTGATAAAACCATCTGAGTCAACAATGACCTTTTTTTCTTTTCGATCATTTAGATGAAAAGATTCCCCAACTTTAGGAATCTTCTCAACAACAACCTGGAGGGATTCCTCAAAACACCCATCTTTGTTAACCACATGACCCTCATATTTTCCATCTTCCTTCAAGGTTAGGTGGGTGTAATCCCTCTTAACTGCATCATCTTGTTGTTTGGTGACAGCAATATCCTCATTGACAAATTCTGAGAGTGGGTCACGAGGTGTTTGAGAATTCAATTGTACATTTACCTCATCATCTCTTTCTTTGATAACACAAACAGGTGTTTTTTCTTTGTCCTTAACCACCAGATCATCTTTTCTAAAGACAGATTTAGAAGGTCCATCCATGTTATCTTGATTATTTTTATACTTTTCTGTCCAAACAGGTTTAAGACTTTTAAAACAAACATTGGATTTATCACATTTGTTTGAATTGTGTCCTAATCGGAAGCATTTGGTGCAGTAATCCGGAAATCTTTCATAAAAACTCCTTGGGAGAATGAAAGGTCTCCACTTTGAATCCAAATATTGGAGGGCAAATGTTGGGAAACATCTAACTCAATACAAATCCTAGCCATCGAGGGTCTGGAAAGCATTTTTGATGCAAAATCTAACTTCAAAGGATTCCCAATAAGATTAGCAATGGGGAAGAGGGCTGCCTTCTTGAACAGGTGGAGGGGTAACTCTGGGAAGCAAACCCAGATAGGAACAATAGGGGATTCAGAATATGCATCAAACTCTGGAGTCCACTTAAGAATTTTCAAAAGACAACCTCCAAAGGACCATGACCTCTTGATCCAAATCCTATAGTAATCCTCCTCGGATGTAAATCGAAAAACAATGTGCGAGGGGTTCAGGAGACCGATTGAAAAACCCGTAAAGCCTATAGCTTCGAGAGATGATCGAAGATACTTCGAAGAAGGCCTTCGGTTCATAAATTTTCCAACCAAGCCAAATTTTAAATCAGATGAAAGCAAGTTTACCTCACTTGTTGAAAATGAAATCGCGGGTTGCCCGCAATGTCGAAAAGATTTAGGGCAAACATAAATTTCTTGCACCGCATCAGGTTGATCCGGAAGCGCATCTTTTGATTTTACAGCGACAACATCAGCAAACGAACGAGAATAAAGCTTAGGGTTTCCCTCGCGCGACGGGTTCTGCAGGAGCGCTCCGCGGGTCTCTATCCTTAAGATTAAGAATAGTAATTATTTAATTAATTTAATTACCGAGGTTTTGGGTAAATCATGTAATTAATGGTAAAAACAATATTAAAATAATATAAAACCACCCTACCTATTTTCCTAATTTATTTAGAGGAATGTATCCAGACCATGAGAATCCTTCTGTATTTTTAGGACCGCATGGAGCTACATGGTTTTCATTAATTCATTTATAATACTGTATTCAATGAAGAATCATTTCTGTTACACTTATGTTTTTAAAGAAATAATATATTTTAATAAAGAGTTTTATAGGGAATAAATTATACTAAATATTTTCTATAGAAATATAAATTTGTTACATACATCATGGTAATTTATTTATAATTTTTAGGACATAAATAATTAAATTTATTTATGACACAATGATGATGGAATACTAGACTTATTAATTAATGAATCAACTAAATGATAAAATAAATATAAAAATAAATATCATTTTACATAATTTATGCCATTAATAAATTTTATATGTTAATATGACATGTTATAATACTATTAAATGTTTTTAAAAAGTTTTTTCTATATTTGGATTTTATCTAAATTCAACGAAATGAATAGTATAAAATAGACATAATTGATATTTTATTAGATTAATAATCTATTAAATTATTTCAAAAGGAAAAAATATTTTAAAATCATAAAGTTACTATGTTAATGTCTAAAATTTGATTAAGTGTAATCCTATATGAAATATACCCCATATAAGTAAAATTTATATCCTCTTAATATTTTAAATATTGTTATCACAAATAAAATTAAAAGAGAATAATTAATGGTCAACCAAAAAGATATGGCTTAGAAAAATAAATACATGTCTGAAATTTATAGTGTGAGAGGATTTGGAAGTAACATAATCTTATCTTTTACATAACTCCACTTTGTGACATTTTTATTAAAAAATTCATTTATATTAATTTAATATTTTATGAGTTTCCAATGGAGCCCCTCCCCTCTCCAATAAAAATTACACACTATTCTCTAATACTCACACTTATATAACCATTTGGATCAATAATGATCTATGCAAAACCCTTCCTATTATACCTAACCACCTTCTTGAGGTCTTATTTTAGGGAGAAAAATTTTCTTGGAGATGTTTTAGGTGTCCTTCAATAGTGATCAACAGAAGAGGAGTTATCAATTTTTTTAAGTGTTCCTATTTGATTGCTTCTTCCACTTCCATTAAATATCATTCATCATGGATGAAATAATTAATCCAGTATCTTAAATATATTTAAATGTTATTATGTTAATATCATAACCAAAATCCATCTATAATTTCCTCAAATGTGATATGAACATTTAGTTCATGTGTACAATGAACTACTGACTTGCAAACCGGTATAGTTATTATTTCCTTACAATAAATCAAGACAATTAATAGTGATTAAATAAATGTTTATATATGATATTCATGAAATATTAATAATTTTAAAATTATTATATTTCTATTATGTTATTACCTTCAATGCATATAAAAACAACAATGTCGTTCATGTGTACGTGTGAACTATCACCTTCATGAAGCGATATGAATCTTTTTTATTCAAAAATTAATTTTTATAATATATATATCTTTATTGATATTATTATTATAATTTTAATTATATTATGATCATTCTAGAAAGAAAATATAATAATTATTCTATTTCCATAATGATTAATGAAAAATGAAAAATGTTACTCGCGTATATGTAAGACCTACCGTCTCTATATTTATAATGCTGTTCATTTTTTATAATAATAATTAATTGTTTTATTAAAATATTATTATTAATGTATAAATGTGATTATTATTTCATTATTACTATTCTATAGATAATGGAAATATTATCACATATAAAATTTACTTCATAACAATTTCATTTTCAACTCAAATACTCAATATTGACAAAAATCTTGATTTGAACTAAAATTATTAAGTAATTTTATAAAATAGAATTATGTGATAAGAAAAAATAATAAATAGGAAAATGGTTCTCAATCAAGTATACATTAAACAATGTTTAATATTCCATAATATAGTGACTATACATGATTATTCAGAATGATGGTAAGGGACTTCATCCCAATCTCCTTTATTTGGGGAATATTTTGACATTATACAACAACTTTGTTTATAAAATGTACAATAAAAAACATTGAATATTAAAATCATTTAAAATTTCTCAAAAGGAATATTTTTTATGTATCATTTTACAAAACATAAAAAGGGAAAAAAATTATGTAGGTGAGGATAATGACCTTTACTCCGTTGTGATCATAATTTGATATTTAGATCCCTATAAAAGTTGTAATGTTTTTTAAAAAATACCATATTTCCGTTTTTTAGGTATTTTTTTAAAGTGGTTTTGAGAAGGGATTTATTATGTGAATATCATTAAATGATGTCATGTTATTGAAATGTGGAAATGTAATTTTTCCATTATACTTATTTTATGTGTAATGATTATGATATGTTTCATGGAAATTATATATGTATGTAGTTGGTTCTATGATAACACGTGGGAGAGTGATCCCATGATAGCTATCCAAAGAATTGGGTAATGATATAGAGTTAAATTATAAGTTTCATTATAAGATAATTAAGGAATATACTGTGATGGGTATTTCTATTATAAATAAGAAGGTTTCTCCCTATTTAGTTATGAATGATAAAATTTATGTATGAAATGGATGCCAAATGTAGCCTTTATGTTTTATTATAAATAAATGTTTTTTAGTAATGTTATGGTTTCACGAGGTATGTTAAATAGTTAATGTTTTATGGGTGTAAAATATGATTTTTTTGAAGTTGTTTTCAAGCGTTTTAAATATTGATGGATTAGTGGTTTCATTATTTATTTTATATCCATTACTAATTTTTTACATCAAAAATTTTAAAATGTTTAAATAGGGTATAATGATGTGTATGATAATTTAATAAGTCATGAATAATTTCATGAAGAAAAAAAATCATGTATATTATAAAAAAAATATTATATTGTGGATGAAATGGATACTATTTTAGATGTATCCACTTTGTATATGTTTGTGTTTTTATTTAATAGATATGGAATAGTTCTCTTAATAAATTAACCTAAAAATATCTTCAATTTGAACGAATGTAAATTAATGATTAAAAATTATGATTATGTAATGTTTATGGCTAGGGCCTTATAGTTGGTATTCAGGGTTGGTTAAGATAACTTCAGAAGTTATAGTGTTATTTTTGCATAAGTGTCAAATGGTATATAATGATGATTTTTAGCATTTTTTAAAGATTAATAGTAGTTTTAGATAAATTCAATGTGTTTTATATAAAATGAATAAATATATCATATTTTCTTTCTCCCTCATAAGACAACATATTATGTTTTTATTGATATACTCACATTAACATTTTTTGTTTTATTAACAAAATGGATCCAACATGCACTAAAGTAATAACGTATGTGAAGGTGAATGTAGTGGTTATATGAATAAGAAACATAATGATATAGGAGGTGTAATGAGATCTCATATGGTTATTCTAAACCCTCTATTAAGAGTCACGAGTGACAACCTAAACTATGGTGATATTTCTAAGGAATCATATATGAGAGAAATGAATCATTGTAGATGTTTAGGTAATAATAATAATTGTTAGTGTATTAAACAACATATGTGTCAAAGATATGGAAGAAAACACCTATGAAAATGTTTCCAATGGAGGGGAAGATGTTACAGATGTAGTAATGAAAGTAATAAAGCTATAATCTTCCATATAAAATTTATTCATTCTGTTAACACTTGGAAAGGGAAATACGTTCTTTCTGTGTTATCAATTTAATGTTAATAAGTGGGTAGTATGTTTATTATGAAAATAAATTTCCTAAGAATAAGGTTCATGAGTGGGATCATAGAGACCATGTTAATACAATTTTAGCAGTTTAAAATTCCATTAAAATAGAATATATATAAACAATAGTATAAAAACCCTTTTCTACGTTGGCTTTGTTAGCTCTTTATCATCAGTTTTAAGAGATATCTTTTTGGGAAATGGTAAAAATGTGTTTTTTAATGTCAGTGTTCAAATAAATGATATTCACAATGATTTTTTATTTTTTTTATATATCTTTTTTGAAATAGACTTGAAATACTATCCTTTAAAAATTATATCAAATTGAACTTTTTCATGTTGATTTTTAAAACCACTGTTTGAAGACATATTTATGTTTGTTAAAAAAATATAAAAATGATTATCATCTTGTAGATAATTTTATATTCTATTATTTTTTAGGTCATAGATCTCAAACATAGTTATGGGTCAAATTTTATTACCTTCAAAAGTCTGAAATATTTTTGTGTATGGAAAGAGCGAATGAGCCGACAAAACTTAATCATAGAACAAATTTTAGAGTAAAAAGATGGATTTGTAGTTTTACCATGATACAAAGAATTATTATTCATTATAATAAAAGAAAAATCATTACATGAAATGTCAATTAAAAATAACTAATAAAAAAAACATAAAACATGGAAAATAATTACAAATACCATGTTGAAATCACATAAAGAAGAAATAGTCGATTCACATTGATGATCAAATAAGTCGAGTATAGGGAATGATGATGGTTGGAAGAAATGATCATTAAATATGTCTATTATTTTAATCAAAACATTTAATTGAGATGGTTAATGAAAAAACAGTATTAAAAAATTTATGGGGAAATAAAAAAATTTGATGTCGCACTATAAACAAATTGAAATTCCACTTTGGCAAGAAATTAAAAATGATATTACACATAGGTTTTATGATAACCATTTTAAAATTGTATTAATATTTTTGCTGATTTTTCTCTTCGGTTATATATGAACCAATGTGAAAAATCAATTTTCATGACTTTTTCACATTAGTTTTAAATAATTGATGATAAAAGGCATTTTCACGTGTGTTTTCATAAAATAAGATATAAAAAATTCTATAAAGATTTATATAATTTCCCATGATTTGATTCAACTAATATCAAATCTTAAATGGAGTTATGTATCAAATGTTATGGCCATCAGATGTGGAATTTATCTAATAATTTTTTAAATATGATCAAAATATGATGGACATAACATTTGATCGAAAACTCAGTTTGAGCTCGTAGAATAGTCAAATTGAAGCATGGAAAATTAAATATGTTTTCTTGAGTATTTTTCACATCAGTTTTCAAATAACTGATATAAAAATTTAATTTTAATATAGATTAATATATAACATATGTGAAAAATTGATTTTTTTCATATTGGTTATTTAGAACCATCCTAAAAAGACATTAAAATTTATTTTTCAAGTCGGTTTTTATATTACTGTTGTAAAAAATCATAGAAACTAAATTTTCACGCCAGTAATATAATAAATGATGTGAATAATCAATTTTTAGCTATTTTTACATTATTTTATAGTAAATCCAAGTGAAAAAGTTCATGTTAAATATATTTTTTCTACTAGTGAAATAGAAAATTAACTATAAGTTATGGATAATTAATTTTCTCAGGTTTTATCATTATTGAATACTAAGACATGATTCATGTTTTTTTTGTAGTAAATATGTAATAATGAATAAAAAATCATGTTTAAAGCATCATGAATAATGTTGTATGATTATGATGTCAACATTTTAGTCATTTAAGAGTAACATTAAATTTATGGATGATTAAATGTTTAAAATTATTAATACACTTTTGGTTATATGATTGTTTTTTAATATTTGTTTCTAGTATGTGTAACCCTGAAAATTGTTATGTGAAAATATTATTCAAGGATGATATATCATTCCTTTTGTGTGCATAATTTTCCATAACCTCTAGTGTTTATATTTTGGAGGTAATTATGGTTTGTTACATTTGGATGTAAAATGAAAGGAATGAGTTACACATTAAGGTTAAAACATGATATTATAATTTTTTAGGACATTATAATATTTTGGGATTTTTATAATTATAATATTGTTTTCGAGAAAGGAAAACAAGAAGACTGTGTGACAACCTATTATGTTGGACATGGCTATGGGAATTGAACACACAACTGAAGCACAATACAGAATTATCATCAACCACTGGCCTACATGAATTCCCTAGTTAGTGTGAATAATTATTTTTAGTTACCAAAAATTATGTAATTAGAAAATGTTTATTTGGATGGCATATATTTTACCTAATAGATAACCATGGTCTTGGAAAATGCATTAGTTATTATGTGATTAATGTAATATTGGATGATGTTCTCTATATATTGGTAACATTATATGATTACGGTAAATAGATTACAACTGTATTTTAATTGAGCAGTAATTGTTTAACTATATTTTTTAATACTAAATTATTTATATTTTGGAGATATGGTGATTACTGTTATTTATGAAAATGATTTACCTATCATAGAGAATATATGTTTTTTTATTAATTTTTTGAATGAGAAATTAAGAGTGGTCGATGTTATTTTAATATAAATGTTAAAATTTATCATGGATGATTATGTGATGAAATTCATCAGATTTTTGGGTTTCAATATTATTTTAGATTATTTTGAGGAATTTTAGGGAAAAATATTTGTTTAATGTTATATGTTGAACTTTTTGTATTAATTTTTAATTTTGGAGATTAAAAGTAATCCTTATCCATATAACGGATTATAATTCATGGGGTAATTATTAGATCATGTAATAACCATTTTGGTTTTTTATAATGTTAAATGGTAGAAGAAATCTATAGTTATCCTTTTATTGTTAATGTGAGTTTCTAGATGTTTATTATAATGCTTCAGGCCTGAAAAACTCAGCTCAAATACTAATCATTTGGGGGAAAGGATTATTTTGTTGCGAATACAATTAATGGACAAAACTCTACTTGTCAAATAAATATATTTCCTTAGATTATTATTCAATTTAGTAAAATAATTCCTCAAATTTATGGAAAGAATTTATACCCAAAAATGTTTTCAATTTTATTTTCATATGATAAGGTCAAATAACAGTTAACTAATCACAAATTTATGGTTTTATTATTAATAAATTTTTTCCAATAATTTTTCCTATCTTTCTCCATCATAACATGATAGTTACTTTTTCTTCCATATCTATTTTTTCCTACATTGAAACCTAATATATTTTAGATAATATTTTCTTCATTCATCTCTTTATTTATTTTAAAGTGGATGATTTATTGAATATTTTACATATTTAGTATCTCAATAAAGGTATTTTTAAAATTCATACCATAGTTACCAACTAGAAATTAAAATTTCCAGAATGTTATTTCCAAAAGGGGGGATAATGTAACCACCTAGGTAATTATAGAATAATTTTTTTTCATATATATTAATATTAATGAATTAGATATTAATTTTAATTTAAAGATGATACAATTTGTGATAGCATACCCAACACACAACAATGAGTTTCTCTTAAATCAAATATGGAACACAAGACTGAGATATGCTGAAAAATATTACAATACTAATATTATTATGGAAGTTCACACCTAGATGTTATATTAGAAGGAATGAAAAAAACGGCCTATATTATGTTTACACTTGTTCATTACATGTGTTTACATTCTTCTAAATAATTTTAGAGGCATAAAATTAATGTAAATTCAATTTTATGCATAAAACACTAAATTATTTTTTAATGGTAGATTTACTAACATTGGTTAGCATACACTTTTTAAATCTAGTTTTTCACATATATATATATATATGATTTATTGGAAAAAATAATAATATTATTATAATTGGAACATCAAAACTCACTTATGGAACAAATAATCACTCACTTTGAAGAGCTTATCAGAGAGTATCTAGATACACATGTTAGTATGCTGCACTGAGAACTTTTTAGAATAGCTAAGTCAAGTAATCATAGTTTGGTGTTTTATTATTTTGCAAGGTATATTATCACAAAGTGGTGCATGGTTGTAAACTATGGATTCCCCATTTCTCCTAAAAATGGATTAATAATAGAAATTTTTATTTGGATTGAACATTAAAATACACTTTGGTTGATTTTTTGCTATTTTTATGCTAAAATTAATTTATTAATGAATACTGAAAAAATAATACATTTTGATCCAGAACTACTTTTTAGACAAAGTTAATTATATAGTTGGATTATCATATTAATGGTATTTAATAAATAATTAGACAAAAATTATATAATTTAATACAATTTTGGTCATTTGAAGTAATTTCACAGTGATTTGGATTATAACACATGTCAATATTTTGATGGTTTTTACATTTGAAAACTAGTTTTCTCATTTTGACAACAAGGATTAATTTAAAATTATTTACAGCACCTTCTATATTTTGAATTTGGAAAAATTGATTCTAAATTTGGAATTATAAGGTCCAAATTGTGTTTATATGAGCATTTTATTTTTTGATAATATGAATAATATCATTAGTAATTATTTTAATTACAATAGTTAAGAGTAAATCACATAATCAAAGGTTAAAATAATATTTTTTAAAGGTTGGGGCAAAAGCCTCATTTGTTATTATACTAAAGAAAAGTCCCCTTTTAACTGGGTAGGGGGAGCCCCATTACATATCCCAAAGGCTTAGTGGGTATTTAGACAATTACATGGCCCATAGGTCCATTTTTTTTGGCCCAAATCCCATTCTATGAATAGTACTGCTACAGTACCCTCGCTGCTACTGTACTACACTATCCCCGCTGCTGCTACATTACTATGCTGCCGCTACAGTGACCTGCCGCCACTACAGTACTCGCCAAACCTATAGTGTCTCCACTACTGTAGTACGATACAGTATTGCTACAGTACCTGTGCCCAATGGGTTTTCAACCCACATTTTTCATGTATATTTAAGGGGTGCTAACCACTAAGCCAAACCCCAAATACTTTAAATAATATTATAATAATAAAATATAACCCTAAGACTTAGAATAATTTAATATTATGAGTATATAGAAACCATTATCATCATTTGGTCAATTTTAGGACCACATGGAGCCACTTCGATAACATTAGTTCATTTATAAAATTACATTCAATGAATAGTCATTTTGGTTACACTTCTATTTTCAAAAAAGTAAAGTATTTTAATATGGAGTAATGCAGAGGATATCATGGACTATAAATAGCATTTAAAAAGATAAAAATATTTTCTACACCAGGTTAATTTATATAGTTTTTTATGAAATTAATAATTAAATTATATTGTAACATAATGATGATACAAAAATAGATTAATTAATTAACGAATAAAATAAATGATAATATAACAATTAAAATAAACTTTTTTGGAATAATTTATTCCATACATAAATTTCCTAAATTACTATGATATAATATAAGACAAATAAATTGTTTTTTGAGATATATTTCTATTTATATTTTAATTAAATTTAATGACATGAATATTGTAAAAAATTGATAGAATTGTTATTTTATAAAAATTAATAATTTATTAAATTATTTTAAAAAGGAAAAAATCTGATAAAAATCACAAATATACTATTATACAGTATAAACGTTCATTATGTGTCCAATTATGGTAAATTAACCCCAAAACATAATATTTATAGCATATTAATATTTACAATGTTGTTATAACAACTAAAATTAAAAGAGAATAATTATGTGTAAAATGAAAATATAAGTTATAAAATGAAATAAATACATGTCTAAAAATTACTAGATGCTAGGAAATCGAACTATAATCATCTTTATTTTTAAATAACTCATGCTGGACTTTTTTGGATTGAATATTATTTATATTAATTTAATATTTTAAGAGTTTTTACGGGTGCCCCACCCCTCTCTTATAAAATGGTACATGCTCTTCTCTAATACTCATACATCAAGAACAATTTTATTCAGTTGGGCTCTTCCCAAAACACTTCATAAAATCCCTCCCCAAGTTTATATGTTATTTTAGGTAGAAAACACTTTTTATAGGTGTTAATGTGTTCTTCAAATCTGACGAATCAAAGAGGAGATATCATTTTTAAGTGTTTCTATTTTATTTATTCTTCCTCATCCATTAAATATACTTCACCCTTGACATAATAATAACTGAATTTTCCAAATTATACATAGATGTTTTTATGTAAATATAATCATTTAAATCCATTTCTAATTTCATCAGATGTTAAATGAAAATTTCGTTCCATTGTACGGTGAACTACGACCTCACGAACAGATATAGTTTCTATTCTTTGTAGTCTACCGATAAATGTTATAATGATTAAATAAATGATTATATATTATATTCATGACATATTAATAATTTTAATTGAATTATATTTTAATTATGTTCTTACCTTCTATGCTCATAAAAATGATAACATCGTAGGTCCGTACATGTCATTTGTCACCTCCACAAGGCGATGTAAGTCGTTTTTTTTTCAACACATCACATATATAATATATATAAGTATATTTTAATTATTATTATGATGTCAATAATAATATCATTATTATTTAAAGATAAAATAAATATATCATTTTCTCTATAATTTATAATTAAAAATGTGAAATGATAATCATGTGTATGTATGTCCTACCGTCTCCATGATTATAACATTATTCATTTTCATAACCATAACTAATGTATTGATTTAAAAATTAAAATTAATGCATAAATGTGATTATTATTTCATTATTACTATTCTTGATATAAGGTATTTATGAAAACACTGATAATTTATTTCATAATAAGTTCAATTTCAACTCATGTACCGAATCTCAACGAAACATTTTATATAAACAAAAATATTTAGATAAGTTTTATAACATGTAAATAAGTGATATAAAAGAAATAATGAACACGAAAAAGGATCTAAAAAATATATAATTTTACCTAGGTTTTTTATTCATGAGTATAATGATTTTACATGATGATTTAGACTCAAATTATGGGACTTCATCTTAATATCATTTCATTGAGGAATATTTTGACATTATACACCACCTTATTTTATAAAGTGTATAATAGACCCATTTGAAATTTAATTCCATTCAAATGTTTTCAAAAGGTATATTTTTTATGATTAGTTTTACAAATTGAAAAAAAGAATTTTTCTTACATATGTGGGGACAACGACCTCTCAACCACAATGTCCATTATTTGATACTTATATTCCTCTACAAGTTGTATTGTTTTAACATTAAAAATAACTACTATATTTATATTATCATGAATTTTGGTATTGAAACTGTTTTTGAGAAGGGATGATGTATTTCAATATCATGAAATTTTATCTTGTTAATGAAATGTGGAAATGTTTTTTCCTTTACTTTTGTTTTATGTGTTATGATTATGATGTTATTAATAGGGAATTTCTTATGAATATGTGTGGTTCCATGATAAAATGAGGTATGGTGATCCTATGATATCTTTTTAATGCATTGTGAATTGAGATGGAGTTAAACAATAAGGTTTTTTCTAAGATATTTAGGGAATAAATTTTCATGTTTATTCCATATATAACCAGGAATGTTACTCCCAATGTAGTTGTGAGAGATACAATGTATGTATTATATTGATGCAACATTTTAATTTTATGATTTACAATTTCTAAGATGATTTTTTGAAATATTTTTGTTTAATGAGGTATGTTAATGAGTTTTTTTATGGGTGTAAAATATTTTTTTTTTTAAAATTTTTTTTGAGTTTTAAATATTCATGGATTAATGGTTTCATTACTTATTTAATATCAGTTAATAAGATTTTAGAACTCATCATATGTTTCAAAAATGATTTAATAGTGCATAAAGCTGGGTAAGATAATGGAATAAGTTAAGAATATTTTTATCATGAAAAAAACAAGTATATTTTTAAATATTTTTTATATTTTTTAAGAAATGGATACTAATTTTGATGTATCGAATTTTATATAAATTGGAGTTTTTATGTAATAGTTATGGACTATTTATGTAAAAATCAAAACCAGGAAAGGTTTTTAATATGAAATAAATTAAATTATTGATTAAAGCTCATCAATATAAAATGTTTAAGTCTAGTTCTTTATATATAAAAAATATTTTATAATTTAAAAAAAATATTTTAGAATGCTATTTTTTTATATAATCCAAAAAATACCATCTCATAAAATTAATGTAATTTTTAAAGTTAAAATATTTTTTTCTTATTTTTTTTTAAATTTTCAAATTGGTAAATTAAGATTTAAATAATATTTTATGATAATTTAAAATCATTTGATATAAATGAAACATTTTAATTTCATTTTAAATAATAACATTGATGATTTTATCTGAACCATTAATATTATGCTGAAAAAATAATTTTTTCTAAAAATGGGGATTTGCATGTTATATGTGTGAATACATAAATTAATTTATTTAAATTTTGAAAATTAAATTTTATAAAATTATTTATGTTTTTAAAAAAATAATGTAAAAATTATTAAATAATTTTAATTTAAAATTATATCATTAAGATTAATTTCTAAGTGTGAAAGTGGAGTTACCACAATAATGGTAAATGAGGGTAAATAATGGTAAAACAAGTTGAAAAGAGTGAAAAATGATAAAACATGTTAAAAATGTGTTTTTAATTAAATTTTGTTGGATGTATTGCCATTATACCATTCCCTAAAAATTTATTTTCAATTTTAGTATCCCATTTCCATAAATAATGGAGTTGTATCATTGTGAAATAATGAGTTTTTAAAAAAATTATTTTCTATAACTTATAAAATTATACAACCTCTTACCCATTTATCCATCGATTATAAAGAATTTTATTGACTATAAATATTACTTACTCTCTCCCTAACACACTCTCTATTCATTTTATGCCTAAATATCAAAATATCAAATCTATGGAGCACAATGAATCACCCAAGTGAGAACATATAAAAGGAAAGAAAATAAACTCAACCTAACTTTTATAAGTACCTCTTTTCTTATAAACCCATCAGGTAACTTATATCAATTAGTTTATGATAACAACTTAATTATTACTAATCTAAATTTGTATTATAATAACATAATTTATATTTTATACTTTCCTCCATGATCATTGGGAAAACAAAAACGATGCAATGTGTGTGTGTCGACTAACATCTCCATGAATGAAAAATTTTGTTTTCCAAAACAACTATTATAAAAAAATAAAAAATTCATTCATTATGTAAAAAAGATATTTTTTAGAATATTAATATTTAATAATAATAATAATATGACAATTTAGGAGAAATAAAAATAATTATTGGTCAGAGTAACATTAACTACATTAAATAGACTTATCATTGAGCCTTTCATAATTTGGTACATCTTGGATAACTATGGAAACATATAATTATTATACTAATGTATGAATAAATGATCCAAATGTAAACAATTATTTTTTGTGTGAATTTATTTTACGACGCCTTTTAAGATATCAAAAAAATTGAAAGAGTTCTAATGAGATTAAGATAGAAAACACGAGTAACCGATATAAGAAAAAACTATATTAAAATGTACCAACAGAAAATATATATTCCTTTAAAAATTATATATATATATTAATATGAATCATTTAAACGTATCTAATTAACTTAATTTGGTTATTCAGTATGTTTTTTGCATGCTCATAATTCTGTTAGAGAGATGATATGGGTTTTTGTCTCTATTTTTCTTCATTGAGACATGTTCTAATGTTTTAAACCAAGTTCTTATTTCTATGATTTATATCAATTATAATATTTAATTTTGGTATAATAAATAATTCATTTCCTAGGATCTATATAACTGTATTATATTCAAGCTTCCACTGCCTTTTGATTCAAAATTTCTAAAGCTGTAACAGTTTCATCTCTACATGTTATTCATTGAGACACATTTTGTATTATTAACCTAGTTAATATTAAATTGTGACTATAATTAAATTATAGAATTTAATATCTTGAAATATAACTATTAATTGTATTTTAATATCAACCTCAATTATTATCGATTTTATGGTGATTTATTATAATGTTTTTTCAGATGAAAGGGATTCTCTGAACTACATTGGTTACCATTTAGTCCCATGTAATATTTATTTTTCCCTAGTTTCCATTATATTAATCTAAATTATATAATAAATATTATATATATATCATTATTATTTACTTATATATATATATTCTAATTTACATTTCTACATTAGGGAAAATATGTTTTTGGTTCCCTTAAATGTTATCTATCATAAGTGAAATAGATTTTTAATGGAACATCCCATTTCAATAATCATAAAAATTGTCACCCAAATTAAATGATTTAACAATTATCTGTTGAAAAAAATATTATATATTTTCTAGAAATCATTTTTAGTTAAATTGTGGGGTTAAAAAAATATGATTTCCTTGTTCTTTTTTAAAAGTCCCTTTACTCATTTTGAAAAGAATCACCCAAGCAGTTATTTTTAAATTCATTATTAATTTAAATTTATTCTGAATTAATTTCCTAAATAAATACACATGTTTAAACGCTATGCATAATTTTACTTAATAATTGATTTCCTAAATAATTTCATTCCATCATATCCTTTGAATTTGAATGTTATATCTTTAAGATACTCATTAAGAGAAAATTGGAAAACGAACATTCTTCACATCATTTTTTCTTGTTTATGATTTATGTATGATTTTGTTTTTAATTTTGTGGCACAAAAACATACTGTACATATTATGATAGAGGATAGAATATGTTTGTGATATGTAGTTTTTTCTAATCACTTCAATGCTTTGGATAATGTTGACATCTAGTGGGATTCCATGTATAGTGCACATGTAGTCAGTCTGAACACATTATGAATGGTTAATGTGTGGTCTTACTAAGACAAATATGTTATAATTGTTGTTATCTAAGCATACTATGGTTATAATTGTAGTTATACTATGCTATATTATCTTAGTGGATATTTGTATATATTTTATTCATGTTATTATTTATAATGATTTTAGAAGCTTTTGTTTCCATGATCATGTTCTCTCAATTCATTATTCCATGTTTCCTAGAATATTTATTTCCACCTTATGATATCAAGTTATTATTATTAAATCTCATATGATTTTTATTTCCATATTAATATGACATACTATTTATTCTAGATAAAACCTTTTCTTTCATATTTTCCATAGGGTATCCATTGATGTTTTAGATGATCTATTTAACTTTGGATAACTATTTGAAGTTTTGAAAAACTATTTTGATTTTACAATTAATATTATGAATTTATTAGTCTAATAATACATGTAAATTATACCTCTATATCCATTGATGTTATTGTTTAGTATTATTGTTATAATTCGAGAATTAAAGTGTGTTTGTGTTTTATGTATCTATAGTTGGTATCATAAAATGGTCTAGTTATTTATGAATATTTGATTTAGAGAACATTAGTGAAAAACCTAGAAGAATGTATAAGGAATAATCATAAGAAAAGGATACCATCATAATGAATTGGTGTAGTATACATTGTATGATTTTAAATAAAAAAACATCCAATCTTGGTAGTGGAAACTGAATGATGGATCTATCACAGTTGTACCTAGAGGAAATCACCCCATGTGGGATTGTTGGGTATTAATTCAACAGTGGAGAGAAACTCGGCAAAGAGTCCAAACATGTAGCTACCCATGTTTTGGCCCTATCAGACTTTGAAATATTCCTATGAATAATTCCAGAGCTAGGCACGAAGACGGCATGTGATTCCGGGAATCGTTGTGCCTATAAATAATTTTAAAAAAAATTATGTATTTTTATACTATGCATGTGGGGGGGATTTTTAATTCCTAATCGGTAGCTCAGAATGAGAACCAATGGTCACAGTTGCATCCAGAGCATTATGTTTACCCTTGGAGGGGTGCAAAGATTGCGGGCATGGGCCTGATATGAGAAAAGCCACCAGTGGTGTTTTGGTAAATAGATAGAAAAGTTTATTTCTAAGTGTTAGATCGAATAACTTCAGAAAAAAGTCACGGATCGTAAAGCTGAGTCTGCCGTTGCATTTAGATGACAGGTTTACCCTATGGGTGTCCTAATTTTATCTATGTCATGAGGTCTGGACCAAGGAGATAATTTAATTAATTAAGTTAATTAAATGATTAATAAAAATCAATAAGGAACCCCATTCCTCCATCTCTAACCTCCTGCAGGAGAAGAACCTCCCCTACCTCATCCTCTGATTAATTTCTAAATCTAGTCGTGAATGACAATTTTCATCGCCGATCATCAGCAGATCGAGCTTCAGGGCGTCGCGGGCGTTGTTCTGTACCCGAAGCTTCAGCGATCCGCCAACAGGTAGGTGTTTTGTGTTTTGAAATCTCGAATCCCACATGTTTTGGTTTTTCTCTATTTTTTTATGGAAGATGCATAGATCCTATCCTAGGGGAGTGCACAGATGGCTTCAGAAGCCCGTTAGGACCCCCAGGGTTCCCTCGGTGGCCCTTGGAAGCTTCGTTGGCGTGGTGGCGGCCCGCGGCGGTGGGCCGCGGTGAAGAAAACGTACTGCCTCCCCTGCAACGGCCCGACCATCAATCAACGTCGAGCACGTGTGGGGGCTCGATCCTACGCACACGTGATGTGCTGCGCCGCGGCAGCTGGGTCCACCGGCCGGGTCGTCCAGTGCGGGCCGGCCCAAGCCGGTCCGCCCTCTTATGGTACACAGGGGTTTTAAAACCCCATTAACATTCTCCCTGGAGGTTAGAATCGCATTTCATCTATGGAGAGGCGACCCTGGAGAGGAGGTAAACCTTTAAATTTCGGTTTGGGGGGTTTCTATGTTTGGGATCGAGGCCTAAGTTCTAGAATCGTCGAATAAAATAATGATATTTTATTATTATTAGACTTTGGGCCATTTTATTTTCTACCTGGAGCATCCGATTGATGTGATGTCAGTGGCGTTGTGACCCTGATGGTACGATGGATGTTCCATGATGCTTTTTGGGTGTTATGAATGAGAATAGGTTGTGGTCCCAAGAGGCTGGGTTTTGGCGTTTTTGGAGAAACAAAACATTTCTATGGGGTGTCCATTTTAGAAGACGAGTATTCAATCCCATTTGTTTTTCTGATGGAATCTCAATGGTGTGATCTTCTTGACGAGCTTCGGAATCATGGTGTGGCCCCCACCCTAGCTGGCTTTGGTGAAAAATATCTTTTTCACCGGGTGTCCGTCTGGAACGATTGAGTAGTCGATCCCAACTATTTTTATGAGGGTATCACAGTGGTAGGTCCCTCTTGATGAGTTTAGGGATCATAGTGTGGGAACCACATGGGCTTGCAATGGTGAATAATTCCTTTTTCACTGGTTGTCTATTTCGGGTGAGTAAATAGGCTATCCTACGTGTTTTTCTACGTGGATCGAGATCGTGGCCTCAGTATCGGCCTTGGAGGTGCATGGTGTGGGGTTGTGGCCGGTATCTCGGGTTAGCGACGTTTGGACCTGCAGTGGTTGAGGGTACTCCCTTGGTTTGTTCCTATGAGTTTTCGCATGGCATTAAAACCTTAGTATAGGTTTCTGATTCTCTCGATGGTATGTTTAATCTTTTAGAGTTGTGGCTTCCCTCCGGTGGGCTCGGAGCGAGATCCTCTAGCATTGTTTCCCCAGACAGGGTTCTTAGTATCGATGTGACCACTTATCCACGGGTGGAGATCCACTATCATGCATGATAACCCCGTAGAGTTTGTGGCATCATCAGGAATGTGATCCCATATGTAGTGGTCCATGATCAGATGGTTTGTGGCACCATCGGGTATATGATCCCCTACTCATCATGAGGATTATAGTACGGTTGTGGTATCGTAAGTTGTATGATCCACTTACACAGCACATGTTTTTAGTTGGGCTGGTGTATCATCATATCGATCCCCTACATCACGTGTTATTCTAGATAAGGTTCCTTTATCCTCTTAAACACCTTTACGTGGGCGACGATCCACTATCTGAGTGACGTGTTTTCTTACGAGTGCCAGATCGGTTTGTGGTATCCCCAACAGAGCATAGGATTGATCCCCTATCACTGATATCTACGAATTCCAGATTGGGTTATGGTATCCCCCAGTGGACCCTGTGTGTGATCCCTTATCTGTGAGATCTTCGTATACAGGTGTGGGTTCTAGTATCCTCTAGCGGACCCTAGGAGTGATCCCCTATCCAAGGATTTTCGTGTTTATATTGTTTCAGTGGGGCTTCCTCAATGACGATATCTGATAAGCGTGATCTCTTAGGTGAGAATCTTAGATATGTGTGCATGAGCCGATGTAGTGTATCTCATGGACGAGGTTCATATGGGATTTGAGTGATAGTTGAGTGTGCTATCCGGGTTGTTAACTGTTTTTGGTGATGAGGTCGATACCTCATGTGACTTGGTGTGTGAGCTGAGTATATCTAGATTTCTGATGTTATATTTATTTGAATAACCATGAGTTGATTTGGGTAGTTGTCTTTATCCATGGATGGTCACGAGATGGAGTTTCTCTCTCGTATGGGTTACCTCTGGTATGGATGAGTGGATTGTTTCCTTTCACTTCCTCTCCTTTTTGTTGGGTTTTTGGGGTGCCTAATGGGTATTGTTATACTCACCCCTACATGGAATTCTCTCACACATGTTTGTGTCTTGTGCAGACCACATACCTTTCGATGGGGTCCCAGGAGCAACCGGAGTAGGCAGAGATGAGTAAGCGGGACTGACTATGAAGTCTTAACATAGATGTGCTGAGGTGATTTCCAGTGGTGTTTTTAGTAGTTTACCCCTTCTTTTAAGAAGGTTGGATGCCTTTTTAGTATTTATTTAGTGGGCCCTATTTTTCTGTTTTTGTTCTGCGATTACACTCTGGATTGGGATATTTATATGCTTCCATTTACTATTTAGTTTTATATATATCTGCACTATTTCATGGAGGAGTATGTGGGTGCATGTGTATAGGTACCTTAGGCTAATTCCTCCCTTGTGTGTGGTAGCCAACTCATCGCTAGTCACCAACCCCTGGCCTATTAGAGGCGGGGTTGGGGAGTCACGACTCGATCCCCATTGGGTTTGGTTGTGACAGAGTGGTATCAGTGGGAGGTTCCACCTTTGAGATCATAGAGTGTAGTTGTTCTAGCTGTGAGTTTTTTTGGGTTACATCGCGTTAGTGTTATAATGTTTTGAGTTTGAATTTCAGGCCAGGCTTTCCAGTTTTACTATGGCGTCTGATGTAGCCATTCACCAGGACTCTGATAACCTACCTTTCGACTCAGAACATTAAGACACTATCTGCATGGACATAAAGGTACATGCATCATATAGGAATGGGTTTTGGGATTCCCTTGTACTTCTTGAGTCAGCTCTCCAGATACACTATTTGAATATGGAGAGTCTTGATTGTATTTTAGGATTACTCCACAACGACATCCAATGAGGGTTCCGCAGCTGGATTGTGGTGATGATTCTCCCCATGTAGAGGCTATAGACCAGGGTGAAGGTTTTGAGACCACACCACCAGGAGTTCCACCAGTTAAGCCACCACTTGTCGAGCAGCTGGATATGATGGTAGTGCAGGATGAGGTTGCATGCAGGCTGAGTGTGCTACATGAGTTCTAGAGGTAGTGACCTCTAAGGTTTTGTGGTGATCCATAACTGTAGGAATACGATGACTGGCTCAAAGAAGTCACCTGATTTTCCCTCTTATTGAGGATACCCCCAGATCAGATAGTGGTCCTAGGGGGACCCATCGGCATGTTTCGGATGGGAGATGGTTGAGTTTGGTCATGTTGACCCATGATGAGAATATGATCACATGGGAAGAGTATGAGAAACTCTTCAGGGAAGAGTTCTATCCGGTGACGCTGAGGTCAGTGCGGATTCAGGAGCATCTGCAGCTTAAATAGGATGGCATGACCATTTCAGAGTACTCAACAAGGTTTACAGTACTTTTTTGCTACTCCCTAGATTTGTTTAGGGACCCGTTCTTTAGGGATCATACCTTCGAGCAGGGCCTACCTAGGGACATCTGAGTAGTTGTGGTTTCTTTATGCCTTCCCACCTATTCTAGAGTTATACAAAGAGACCTAGTGGTAGAGAGATTTATGGATGAGAAAATATCTCCTTTTAGTGATGGGCACACGGGATATAAGACATCGTCAGTCGAATTGACATCTGATAGCCGACAACAGACTCAAGTGATAAGATGTTTGCGATGTTTCAGGAGGCAACCTCGGGATGGAGGATATGAGGCTCAGGGCTCTCAGTCCGGTTTTGGGCAGCCATAGGAGAGGTGGTGTTATGCTTGCGGTGGTCGGGGACCTCTAGATTGGGAGTGTCCAACCTGTCGTGTAGTTGAGAGGGAGCCATTTGACAGGCCGCCTTGGCAGCGGCAACATCTCGAGCAAGGAGGTCCACAGGGTGGAGGATGTGGAAATGAAGATAGTGTAGTAGTATGTGATGGTAAGAAGTATCAGGTTCCACCATCACCACCCCTAGGTGGTCCATGTTATGCTTATGGAGCTGGTGGCCGATGGAGAGGATAACAGTAATCCTTAATGTCTATTGATCGAGAGGCTCTGCGGATGGATCGAGGTATGCCTTGCGTCCTTTCTACTTTATATAGTAGTTTTGATAGAGAATGTTTAGTTGTACTCTTCCCTTTCCATTGATTCCTCTTGTTTTGTTCAGGGACTTGTTAAGACCATATGTGGGTGTTGTTCGGTATGCATCGAATGCATCAGGAATAGGGATCCTTCCCCTAACGAGATGAATTTTTGAGACACAATCAAATCTTTGAGGGTTAGTCAATAACACCAAAAGAGGATAGTGTGGAGGTGTGGTGGACGAGTCCCTCTGACTTATGTGTTCAGAGAGGGCTATTTTTTGGCGAACTCACTAGTATGGGGGACCTAGTTGAGAGTTAAGTTTCTTTCACTGTGCTTGTGGATTTTGGGGGAAAATAGTTCTAATGGAGGGAGGATGCAGCGACTCAGGTTTTTGCACTGTCAGACTTTGAAATATTTCTATAAATAATTATAGTGCTATTTGTGAAGACGATGTGAGATTCCGACCCACGGTATGCCCGAAATTAATTTTATAAAAATATTATGTATTTTTATACTATACATGTGGTGGGGGTGTGTTATCTCTTAAACAGTAGCTCATAATAAGAATATGAGGGGACAACTGCGTCTGAAGAATGTCGTTTACCCTAGATAGGGTGTAAACATTGCGGGTGTGGGCCTGCTGTGAGAAAAGCCACCGAAGGGTTTTTCGTAAAAAGATGGAAGAGTTTTTTTATGAGTGTCGGCTCGAATAACTTCTGAATGAATTCTAGGATCGAAAATCTGAGTCTTCCGTTGCATTCAGAACAATGTCTTTACCCTAGAAGAGACCTAATTTTCCCCGTTCCGTGAGGTCAGGAACATGGTGATAATATAATTAATAAAGTTAATTAAATAATTAATAAAAATGAATCTGAAACCCTATTCCTCCAACTCCCTACACCCACAGGAGATGACCCTCACCTCCCTATTTCTCTGATTCTTCACCAAATTGGGCCACAGACGACCATTTTTAGTGCAGATCGTCAGCTGATTGAGCTTCAGGGTGTTGCAGGTGTTGCTCTGCCCCCGAAGCTTCGGCGAGCCACCAACAGGTAGGCGTTTTGAGTTTTGATATCCCAAATCCCAATTGGTTTTTTTTCTATTTTTTTGATGATTAAGATGCATAGATCAGGTCCCTGGGGTGTGTCGATGGCTTCAGAAGCACGTTTGGAACCCCGGGGTGCACTGGTGGCCCTCAGAAACTTTGCCGGCAAGACACCGGCGTGATGGCGGCAGACATCGGTGAAGAAAAACGATTGTCTCCCCTACGGAGGTACGACCGTCAATCAATGGTGACCCCATGATGGGGGTTGGCCGTGTGCATAGGTGCTGCTCCACACCATGGTTACAGGGTCCACCGGCCGGAATGGCCACCGGCAGCGACAGCCGGGTCTGCCGGTCCCACCTTATTCTGGTACACGTGAATTTTAAATCCCCCGTAACTTGCTCCCTGGAGGTTAGAATTGTGTGTTGTCTATGGCGATGCATCCATGGAGAAGAGGATAACCCTTCTGTGTGGGTTCGGGGGTTTTGAAGATCGGGATGATGGCCCATGTTCTAGAAACGTCAAATAAAATAATTGTATTTTATTGTTATTCAACTTCTGGTCGTTGTATTTTCTACCTGGAGTGTCTGATTGATGTTCCTTCTGTGGTGTTGAGACCCTAATGGTACAACAGAATTTTCATGATGGTTTTCTGGTGTTCTGAACGAGATCATGGTGTGGGCCCCATGAGGCTAGGTTTTGGAATTTTCAGAGAAACAAAACTTTTCCACTAGGTGCCTGTTTTAGATGAACGAGCAGTCGATCCTCTGTGTTTTTTAGGGGATCGCAGTGGTGTGATCTGGTTGATGAGTTTCAGTAGCGTGGTGGGGGCCCCACCCAGGGTGGCTTCAGTGAATAGTACCATTTTAATAGGGTGTCCGTTTGTGACAATAAAGTAGTCAATTACTTGTTTTTCTGAGGGGATCGCAATGGTATTATCCTTTTGAGGAGTTTTGGGATCATAGTGTGGTCCCCATACGAGCTAGCTAAGGTGAATAGTGCATTTTTCACAGATTTTCCATTTCGGGCGAGTAAACAGCCTATCCTACGTGTTTTTCCGTGTGGATTGCAATGGTGGCCTTGTTATTGGCCTTGGAGGTGGGTAGTGTGGCGTTGTGGAAGGTCGCTCGGGTTAGTGAAATTTTGACCACTAGTGGATGAGGTTACTCCCTTGGTTCGTTCCTATATGGTTTCGCGTAGAATCACAACCTTAGAATAAGTTTGTGATCCTTTCGATGGAATTTTTAATCTAATAGAGTCATCGCATCCCTACGGTGGGCTCGGATTGGAATCCTCTCGCATCGTTTCCAAAGATCAGGTTCTTGGTATCACGGTGACCGCTTATCCAAGGCAGATGATCCCCTATCTAGCAGGTTAACCCTGTAGGGTTTGTGGCATCATCGTGAATATGATCCCCTATGCAGTGGGTCGTGCTTAGTAGGGTTGTGGTATCGTCGGGTATATGATCCCTTAATCAGAATTAGGATTGTAGTTGGGTTATTGTATCATTGGTTATACAATCCCCTACTCAGCGCATGGTTTCGGTAGTGTTGGTTCATCGTCGGATAAATCCCCTACATTGCGAGTTATACCATATAAGGTTCTGGTATCATCCTGACCACATTTACATGGGAGAATATCCTCTATATGAGTGGCATGTTTCTGAAGATCACCAGATCGTGTTGTGATATTCCCCAATTGATTCTGTGAGTGATCCCATATCTGTGAAATCTACGAATGCAAGATCGGGTTTTGGTATCCCCCAGCAAACCCTGGGAGTGATCCCTTATATATGAGATCATCATATACCGATGTGGGTTCTGGTATCCCCTATCGGACCATAGGATTGATCCCCCTACTTGAGGAGTTTTGTGTTTATGTTTTTTCAACGGGGTTTCCCCAGTGATGATATCCGATGAGCATGATCTCTCGGGTGAGAGTCTGAGATGTTTGTGAGGGACCTGATGGGGTGTATCTCTCGAAAAAGTGTCATCTGGGATGATAGTGATCATGGAGTGTGCTCTTTTAGATGTGAACTATTACTGGTGATGAGGTCGGTACCTCATCTGGGTTGGTGTGTGAGCTAAGTATATCTAGATTTCTCATGGTATATGAATGGGAATACATCTGAGTTCAACTGACACGTTTTGTTTAGCCGAGGATGGTCACAAGATGGTGTTTCTTTCTCGTCTGCATTCCCTCTAGTTGGGATGAGAGGACTTTTTTATTTCAGTTTATCTCTTTTGTTTTGGGTTTTTTGCGTGCCTACTTAGTAATGTTATACTAACCCTTGCACGGGCTTTGCCCGCACATGTTTGTGTCTTGTGGAGACCAATGTCCTTTCAACAGAGTCATAGGAGGACTCAGAGCAGGAAGAGTTGAGTGAGCGGGACTGACCATGGAGTCTTACTGGTGTTTTGCTGAGGAGATTTCCGTTGGTGCTTTCGGTAGTGTACCCCTTCTTCAGTGCAAGTTGGAAACCTTTATAGTTTTTTTGTTGGGCCATGTTTTTCCCTTTTTTACTATTGTTGCACTATGGTTTTGGATAGTTGTAGACATCCATTTACTATTCAGTTATATATATCTATGCATTATTGCATAGAAGTGAATGTGGGTGCGTGTGTACATGCACCTTAAGCAAATGCCTCCCTTGTGTGTGAAATCCTACTCGGTGTCTATCTTCAAACCATGTCCTAATGGAAGCAGGCTTGGGGAGTCACGGCTCGAGCCCCATTGGGTTGGGTCATGACAAAATAGCACTCTTTTATAGAAACTCTCAAGGGGTATTCCATTATCAACTAATTCTATTAATAACCCAATATGAGTTATTTATTTCCTAATTACAATATGGGAAATTGATAATTCTATGAGATAATAGATGTAAAAGAAACCAAGGTGAAACCAATGGAGTTATAGGATATAATTATTATTATATAGGTGAAATGATAGTATCAAAGGATAAAGTAAAGGTCTCATTTGTGATGAAATCCTAGTATGGATCATTAGTATTCATGTATTGTGATTATTTTTAATATTATAATAATAATATTTTTGATATTATTTGATTGAAAAATGATTATGATGATAATTCAAAGAAAGGAATCAATCCATAAAATAACTATGTATTGTAACTAAAAAAAGGAACATACTCAAATTATTTAGATTAATTGAATATACATTTTATAATAGAAAAGGTTAGTTTCTTTGTATTATATAAGGTATTAAATTTGATACCAAAATAGATATTTATTTCCGACAATCATAGATAAGTTCATTTTTGAGTTATTATAATTTATGGTTTTCTTTTATATTATAATAATTATATGGGTTATGTGAAACATATATGAATTTTTATGTAGTAGTTCTAATCTAACAGTTTAGAATCATATATTAAATGAAATTATTACTTTGGAAAAGTGATTTTACGACATTTTTATATTATTAAGGATAATTTTTTAAGAAAACAAGATTGAGGTATAAATAACAATTTGGATTAATATACTATTGTTTTTTTTTATTAAATGGTTTTTAATTTTGAGAAATCTCTAGTCAATGTTATTTAATAAAATTGATTTTATTATTGGAATAAGTGATTCATGATATTTTTTTGTGAATATTATCTCATTGTTGGGATTGTGATATATATTCAGTAGGGAGAGGATACAATAAATATTGGTTAATACCATTTTTTTATTTATGATGAGATAAATTATTTTAGACGAATAAATGATTTTAATAATTATTTATTATACAGATACATATATAGTTTTTGGAATATTATACATTTTAGAATAATTATTAGGGTGTAAATAATTTATATTTTTTGTGAAAATATAATTATATTGATCTATAATAAGATTTTATAGTTAATTTTACATTTGGATGATATATCTGAAATGATAAACATGTAAATAACACCATCTTGAAAATTAATTAATGCACTAAAATTATCATTTTGAGGGAACTTTTTTTCAATTTGAGTATAATTTATTGGCCTAATATTTTGGATCCATTGAACTAATACTATTTTAAATAGATTTTATCACATGAACACTAATTTTAAAAAATATGTTTATTCCATTAAAACATGATTAATGTATTACAATAAATAAATATGCTTAAGTAACATTTTAAATATAATAATATATATTTTAATACATATATATTATTTTATAGAAATTTACATAATTAATTATTATGTTTTAGAATCATTTTTTTATTCATTTTTAATTTTATTAAATACAACAAAATATATTATTTTTCAATGATTATTTTAATAAAATAATAAATTAATTAATTTATTATAGCTTTAATAATGTTTTATATAAATATTTTATATTAGGAAGTATTATTTCTTGAAAATTATTTTTCTTTTAAAAAATTCAAATATTTTTTTTATTTTCTGTAAAATATAAAATATAAAACATTAAAACACTAATTTATAATAAAAATTAATTTTTATATTTATAATTTCAATACTATTTGATGATATATTTATATGATTTTTCTAAAATGAATTATTTTTATGTGATTAGTGAAAAATACCAATTTTACGAAGACTAGTTCTTTATTGAATTGAATTCATGAATTTGTTTCAGTCAAACATTGAAATAAAAAATATATTTTATAAAGTAATGTTATGAATTTTATCATTATTTGTTGATATATTAAACTCACCCTTAACATGTCCTAAAATTTAGGTGATTGTTTATTGAATAATGTTTTTATGTCTTCCTATACATAATATTTTAACATGGTGAAATTAGGTTCTCAATATAGTTTAATGTCAGTTTATATAAATTTAAATAAAAAAATTTTCAATATACTTTATATCATTGATAATTTTATCCAAAATATTTAATTTATTTTACGATAGAATTTTTTTTCTAAATAAGGGTTTGTAAGTGTTACATTCACTCATACTATTATCAATTTCATTAACTCTTGTAAATTATATTTAATAAAATCAATTAAGTTTTTTAAAATATAATTTTTATATTACCAATAAATATCCATTAAAATTTTGGACACTTAATTTAGAGTCCATTGGTTATTATAGAGTTTCCATAGTAATGAAAAATTTGTTTAAAATAGGGTCATCATAGTTAAAATGTTAAATATATAAAACTTCTATTAGATATTGAATGGTGGATAGAGGAAAAACCATATATATATATCCCCAAACCATTATTCATTTTTTTTAAATACTTTATTACTTTAATAATGGAGTGTCATCATTTTGAATTAATGATTTCATTAAAAAATATGCTTTTCTTCAGATATAAAAGGTGACCACCTGTTTACCCTTTAAAAATCGATTCATTTGAATTATCTCAACCGAAACACTACTCAAATATCTAATAAGCATCCTCACTATGAATTCGATTCATTTTCCTCACCAAAAGTCCAATTTATGGAATATTTAGATGACACCCAAGGGAGAAGTTCCAAAGGAATGTTAATACTATCACCTATAATTTACAAAGTTATTTTTTAATTTTAAACCAATCATGTTGCTCATATTCATGATGGTATGCTAAAAAAATATGGAAACTATGGTAAAAATTTATTTTTTAATGGGATATCCATTTCATACATTCTTCCAAGAATATTGGAAGTAATGATAATCATATTGTGTATGTGTGGAGACACCTTCCACAAGGAATGATTCATTTTGTTTTCCATGACATCCCAACAAAGATCCCATTAAAATTCCTTCAGTATATAAAAATGATATTTTTTACAATATTAATATTCTATAAATATAATATATGAAAATATATATGTAATAAAAAATATAATCTTGTATAGTATCTTTAAACTCCATAAATGGAGTTATCATCGAAACATTCATAATTAGGATATTTTCTTAATATATTTTGAAACTATATATGTATATTACTAATGGGATAATAAAGTAATTATCCTTCACAATTCAATACAAATTTAAGTAATTAAACAAAACGTTTTCTTCTACCAACCAATCAAATGTATTATAGATAAATCTATAGAAAAACCCCATGTAAATGATATAAGAAAAATTATATTAAAAATAATTACTAAAAGAAAATAGTAGGACCATGGAAAATTAATTATAGATGAAAATTTAATTTTTAATATATATATATATATATATGTGAATATATATATATATATATTTCATTTATGTTCATTTCAATAATTCCTTCATATAAAAGGTAAGGATTTTCATCTAAATCATGTTTCATTGAGACATGTTTTAATGGAATTCATAAATTTATTATTTAAATGTTGTATATAATATTTAGATATTTATTTTGGAATAATAAATGATTTAATAAATGTAATTTGTATAATAATAGAAATTTAAATCTTCCAATGATATTTTTATTAAAAAATATTACTAATTTCTTAAGGGTTTCATAACAAAATTTCATTCATTGAAATAAATTTCTTTTTATACACCTAAAATATTTTAGACAATGTGTAAAAATCATTTTGAAGGTTATTGAATTTATAATATTGAATTTAGTTATTTTTTAATCAAATTCAATATTTCTGTTTTTCATGATGTCTATATTAGAATGATTTTCAAGTAATAAGTGACCCATTTAACCACCTTTTACCATTGAGTTACACAATCTATTTATCCCCCCCCCCATTTTCTTTTACCTTTATCCCTTGCATATCATCTATATTCTATATATTTGTTCTTCATTACATATATAACTAATTTATTTTATATTTTTTGTTTTCGGATGTAAAATTTTATGATCCCATCAAAAGAATATCATATTAGAGAACTATATTTTAATGATCATACCTTTTTCAACATTCATTAATTTTATATCACCCATCAAAAATTTTAACCTTGATTTATTTTCTATGAAACCTAATTTATATATAGAAAATACTTCTTATCTAAATTATGACCTCAAATGAAAAAATTTTCCATTTTTCTTCTTTTAAAATTTATTGTATCATTTCAGCAGTCAACACCCAATAATTCAATTATTTATTCTTACGTATTTTAATTTATTTAGTATTTATTTTCCTAAATAAAAATCCATGTTCAAAAAATTTTTATTTTTCTAATTAAAAATTAAATATAAAAAATATTTTGATTTAATAATATTATTATAATCCATAAGATATAGAATTCATATATTCCTTAAATACATATCATAACAATTAAATTATTCTATTAAGTATATCCTGATAATTATTTATGTATATTTTATTTTTCTATTTTATTCTACATATATGGTGATAATAATTATTATGGTAGTAAGACTTTTTTAGGAGTGGGTATGTTATATCCCTACAATTAATTGGATAATTTTTGTGTATTATGATACACCATGTATGGTTCGTAGGTTGTGACATCTTAGTTAATGATATACTGTTTAATTTCTTTTACCTCAAATCATCCCAAAAACAAATAAGGTTTGATTAAATATGAGGAAAATTTGATGTGGGTTTTTTCTAGAACTTGTTCTTGGTGTTTCATATTGGGAAAATTACAATTGAAAATTTATTTCATGTCATGATGTTTTTATAGGGTATATACCAAAATCCTCATTCATAACGTGAATAATATTCAAGATGTGAGTTGTTTTCAAGATGTGAAATGTTCGAGATCTGTATTTTCAACCCAATATGATGAATTATTTATCATAAACACCACATGGGGTATTAAGATCATGAATAGAGGATTCATTATGTAAATTCTTCATTTGTAGCTTGTTTTCTACACTGAATACATAAATTAATTCATTATGCATAAAATATTTTCCCTATAACACTATGTGTTACACCAGTTGATTTTTGGATGATTCCATACCTTATGAGTGTCTCAGTTTTTTGTTTTATCCATATTGATTTTCCTCATTATGGTTTTATCCTTATCTCCACAACTATTATTGAAATTTTGTGTGATCTCAGGTTTTCATATTGAATTAGATATTCATCACCAAGTTTTTTTATATGGGAATTCTTTTTTGTTATATGTTTCCCTCATTCTTAGTGGGAATTTGCAGTTTTGAACCATGATTTGGTTCTGTATTAATAGTATGTGGTTCTATAAGACATTAAAAAATAATTGAATCAATATATATGTTTGATGGGATTAAAAAAAATTGTAATTGATTTAAAATAATAGATTTGTGATGAATTTGTCTTGAATTTCAAAAGGGAATATATATTCTGGAAACCCCTAAATTATATATAATTGAAATTATCTGTCATGTTTTTCAAGAAATGTGATTGATTTATTGGAAAATTCTTTTGATGATTTTTTTTGACATTTATTAATGATAAAATTTATAAAATTTATTTATTAATTTAAAATGTTATGAATTAACAAAAACCTATGACTTCATTTTGAAAGAATAATGGCATATTAAGAATAGAAAATTAGAAATTAGAAATTTGAATTGATTTGTAATGATATTTTTATTCTTGAATGGTTGATTGACTATTGGAATCACATGTGAACAATAGTAGTCTGTGGGTAATTTAGAGAAACATTCTTGGATCGCACTACAAGAAATAGATTAACTATGGAAACAATACCATAAACTTATCATGGAATATTTTTAATAATTGGGTATTACATCCATATTTCTTAAGCCACGGGACTAGAGCACATTCATATCAATGATTGATGATTTAATAGTGAGAGGATGTTATTTCTAAAATCAAAGTTAACATTGGGTCTATTTCTTGGTTACATGATTTATTGCTTTTATAATTTCATGTGATTATTTTTTTAATAGTTTTAATCATTATAAAAATTTAATATAAAAATTTAATATAAAATATTTTATTTAACATTTATATTGAGAATGTTTTGATAGATCATTCATCTTTTCAAGAATAAAGAATGTATTGATGATGATATGAAAATTTAATTTCATATATTGTTTATTTAAATGAACAACATTTATGGTTTATTGTTATTTTATTGTTTATGGAACACCTAGTTTGAACATAAAGTGATTACTATATCACACACTACCTTTTACTTTAGACATTTTTAGATTATATTTTTCTAGGACCATGCAATGGGATATCACCACAAAGAGTTGTTGTATGTTCTTGATAATTTGTACTTAGAGTGGTGGGAGTCACCAGTTCAGATTTGATCTCCCTCTTACATGGGATATGTGTGAGTTTTTATCTCAGAAGATATTATGTAACATGATGATATAGTATTTGGGGAATTTTTAACATGCATTTTATTTCACTATATCCATGTGGAGTTCTGACATACCAACTAGTAACCTTAATCATCTGATATTTTTTGACAGAATAAGCACCTCTTTAATCATGTATATTTTTTGGGATAGTTTCCAACTTATGTGGTTTGGGGATTCCTATCTCTATATGTGATAGATGAATTCACTAATAGTTTAAAGGTTTTCACTGATGGTTGATGACAATTATTTATTAGAGGGGTTATTTTTTATCTTCCCTTGATGTTAGTATGCAGGTTGGGATGTCGTGGAACAAAAGAGGTAAGATTATTTGTACATTAATGGATGTTTCGAGTGAGTTATTGACAATATATCATCGTAACAAGCCATAAGTTACCATTGGTGTTTGGTAATTGTGTATCTGAAGAGTAATTTGACAATTTTTCTAGAGTATTCCCATCTCTTTATAGTGCATGTTGAAATCACATCCTTTAATTATACATGATGGAAGTAACATTCATGTATCACCAATGATATTTTTTTATCTTTGTATCATTTATAATTATTTCATTGTTCTGTATTAATGTTTTTTAGAATCCTGAATCTATGTATAAGTATAAATAACATATATGCCGATATTTATAGTTAACCATAGTATGATAATAATTCACTGGACATTAATATGATTGATATAGTGATTCTTAGTATCTATTTTAGGGAAAAGTACATGTTAAAAATCTTTTTACCTTGTTCTAGTAGCTTGTTGATATTTTTTTGAGATTATTATTATTTTGGGATTATTTAGGTCCTTTCAATGATCGAGATTTTTTTCTTCTGAAAATGACATATTTTTCAAGGATGTATGTTTTTTGGAATCGTTATAGTCTTAGTACAAATGTGTCAAATTATTTGGAGGGTAATCTTTTGGTTCGAGGTTAATTGGAATACTTTATGAGGTATCTTATGCTAATCATTGGTTATATAAATAATTTATGCTATAAAAACTTATTTTTTGACATAATTTGTTATGGTACACATTTCATGCTAATGGATTGTGGATAAATGTTTTTTACACCCTAAATTCTGAAATTCCTCCATAAATTCATCGCATGTTATGTTTTTTTCCTATAGAGAAACCATTTTTGCAATATGCGAAAAATGGACCATTAAACCACAGAAATATATTTAGGATAGAAATGAACAATACAAATTGTTTTTATTTTTTCATTACAACTATTTTTTAAGGCATTATATTTTTTCTCCTAATAATAACCATATGAATCATACCTTGTGTAGTGAGCGGTTTCCTCCATTCTAGATGTTCTAGATGGGGATTTTATCTCCATTATTTATACCCAAAATTTCATTACACGTCTTTATGCTACACCTCTATTTTAATGGTATGATCTATTTATTATCAATAATTTATAGGTTTATGTTAATCTTTTTTTATTTATAAATTTCCTTCTTTGGTGGCCTTAACCATTGTTTCTCATGAGAACATCCTTGTTGTGGGTGTTTATCTGATTGTTGATTGAGGGATTCTTATACCTTATTATTTTCCCATTAATTTAAACCATTACATTCATGACTAATTTGATAGGAGATTTTGAATTATTTTTTCTCATAATTTAGATTACTGATGGATGAATCTAAAAATCCCATAAGGATTATGGAACCCCCCTCAAATTTCTTTGGAATTAAAATTGTATGATGGATTGGAGAAAAATAAAGGAAATTATTTGGAAATTTATTTTCCAATTTAACATATTAAAAAGAATGATTATTTCAATATAAATTAGTTGATGAAAAAATTTTATTTTTCAAAAAAATAAGCCTTGTTGAAAACTAAAAATTGGAAATTGTATTTTGAACTAATTTAAAAAGACATATTTTCCCTTGAATTTATGAAGGACAAGTGATCCTAGGTAGTTAGTGGGTGGTTAGGATAATCACACTACGATTTTACCCCATAACAATATAATGATGTTGATAAAATTTAATTATAATTACTTCTTCTTGATTTTATTACGTGGGGAATTGAGTTATAATGGCCTGAGTTGTGGTATGTTTTTTACACATTAAGCTAAGATCAATGATTGAGTACTGTGAGTGTACTTATACTAGAAAATAATGTATATTATGGATTATTACATGGTTCTATGATATTTTTTATTTGATTATATAATAAACATAATTTATGAAACTATATTATTCATGCCAACTTCATTATAAGAATGTTTTTATATTAACATATTCATTGTCGAGGGTCTTTATGTGGGATTTTTGGGGATTTCATGTCTGTTGTATGGTGCCTTCCAAGGAGGTTATCATGTGGGTTGAATGCGGTTATAAATGTTTTCACAAGGGATATCTGGCATGGTTTTATGGATTTTCCTGGGGGGATTAAATTAGAAAAAGGTCATTTTAGCGGTACTAATAGTTTAATATCTGCTAAATTAGGACTTTGAATTCCAATGGGAGGCAACTCTAATTACCTAAAAATCAATGATTGAACTAGATGTGATTAAAAACACTTCTAATCCATGGATTTTTTTTAATTTCAATTAAGACAATAGAGTGATAAAACACCCTTTAAATTTAACTAATGTGAAAGCTATGATCTTTTTACCACCACTTACCCACAATCACATCTAATCAAAGTAGGCAGAGACAATGGTTATGGTAATGGGTAACCACCACCCATGTGTTTATAGGGGGTTATAATAGCCTCAAAAGAAAAGAAAATCCTTTTTATAACCCAAATGTTTTCTATAGTGTATTTTTTTCATGACTTAGAAATCGACATGTACCACATAGAGATGGTGTGTGTTCTTGATCATTATGACTCAGAGTTATGGAGGAGATCGGTGGAGATGTGTTCCACATGTTAGAAGGAAAATGTATGATATTTTATCTTGATGGTGTTGTTTCTTTTGATGATGTACTATTTGGGTATAGTTTTACCTATATAATTATTATACTTTCACTATTTAGATAGTTGATAATAATAACATTTATCATTTTAAATCAATAATTTTGATTAAATTTTTCCTCTATTCATAATTATATGATTCCACCTACTATCCCTTGAATTGTGGGGATTGATAATTCCCTTCTAGATATATTTTATTTAACCCAGGAATAAGGTTACCGGTGTATCTAGGCTATTTTCTCACAATGTGGTGTCATATATGTATATTGTTTACCATAAAACATTTCAGAATGTTATTGGGTTGTCTATGTAGATAGGTGGTGGTAATGATGGGACTAAGGAGGTAGTTGCGAGGGATTTCCATTTCATGTCTCATTACAATGAGACTAAATTCACTATGGGTGTTTGGGAAATTAGTCATTGAGGAATAGTTTTATCATGTTTCTAGCCTCTTCTTAATTAAATTTAGTATATTTAAACTCTATGTCATGAATTCTTCATGATGAAATGGAAGTTTATATGACCTATAATTTAGTTTATGATCTTTTTATCCTTGCAGATGATATCATTATAGTATAATAATGTCGTGGTGCATCATGGCTGTAAAATTATTTTTGAATATGATGAAGGAGGAATTTTCTTATGAACCAATACTGCTGAATCTTTAGGTCGGACAATATTTTTAGTGGATAAATTTACAGATTATTCTCAATAGATTCATCACCAAACGCCACTATTAATCCTTGTTTCAAATGATCAACAAGAGGCTAAGGATTGGATGAATATTATTGAACTTATTTTTATGTTCTTTTAATCCCAATACGATATAAAGGTGAAATGATAATATTTTATGCATTAAGTTCTTTCAAGGATATGGTGAGATTTTATGGTGATGTGAAAAAGAATGAGGGTTCTGATTTGAATGATTTTGTGTTCTTTTCACTAATCAGTTATCTTCAAAGTTGACAGACATGAAAAAATCCATGGATTTTATCAACCTTTTTCGAGGTCATAATTAAATGACACATCATGTGATCAATTTTGCTCATACTTTTTAGTTTTCACATAAGGCTTTATCCATTGATAATGTGATGGCTCAACACATAAATATGGATCTTAGTGAAAAATTCTGTTAAAATTTATTATTGATGATGCTCATATTTTATATTTATGTTATAGATTGTTCATTTATGGTTGATATTGACATGGATTTTAAGAAATATTTTGTGGGAGTATATTTTTCCCAATATGGAAGTTATTCTGGTTTTTATAAAAGGAAAATCATGTGTGATGAGTCTCATGGTGGTTCCAAATAAGAGATGTCTTCTAGATCACTTACAGTGCCCGAAAATGTCCCTTTAACATGATTTCATTGCGGTAAAGTAGGTCATTGTAAATAGGTTTTCCATGAGCCACCCATAATCTATAGTTTGATTTGTCACTCAGAAAACCTAATTATGTTTAACAATTTAATTTCTTATACATGAAGTGTTATAAGACTTATATAAATAAATACACTATATTGTAATTTTCTTCTTCATACAATTATGTTTTCCTAATTGAACATTAAGAAAAATAAGTCTTCAAATGGTGGAATAGTCTCCTGATGAAGATAATGCAGGTCTAGAGACACTGAGTGGATTGATCAATATACCTTTATCCATTGTGACTTTAATATTTAATGTTATCTCATCTCATTCATTTATGTTGTACTATATTTTGAATGTTATATTTCATATTATAGATATTATCTATTATGTAGTTGATATAACTACTCCCCTCATAATGAAGATAGAGAAATATCATTAGTGTCCTTCTTGAATTCTATAGTTATCGATTATTGAGATTACCAAGAGTTTTTTGGTTCTTGGAATTAATCCTCATTAAATTATTTTTTGCATGGGTTTTATTATTACTCATAAGTACAAAATATACTATTATCTTAAGTGGGTATCCATTATTATGACCAATGGTGTGTACTTTTTTAGAAATATAATGGGACCCAAGGTTGAGTATATCCACTCCTACTTTACATGAATTTGGTTTGTAAATTGTAATGTTTCTATTCAACATGGAGTGATAATAATTGATTATTGATCTCCCCCTAGTTACATCCATTTTTTATTTTGTGGTTTATTCATCTTTGTCTTGATTTACTATAGTAAGAGAGGTGTATTTTTATATTACATTAGTACCTAGTAATAATCAAACATATATTAATAGAGACCCTCACTTTTAATACATAGACACTAAATAAATTTTTAGGAATTCATTAAAAAATTCATAGATATTCTCAAAGACCATATTATTGTAGTGCCTATGGAAGAAAGGATATAGAAGCACTGTTACATAAGAAAGATACATTTTATTCTACTGTATTCTCCATGAATTTCACCCTTCTTATACATATTTTAAATGAAATATATCTTCATAACCATGGGAAGTAACTATAATATGTGGTAATCTTAATAGCTCAATAAGGATAAACATGGATGAAATGTAATCATAATCATGAAAATAGGGGTATGAGAATTCGATCGTAATATTAGAAGATCATACAATACAAGTTATAGATCATAAAAATTATTTATGGGTTACATTTTCGTCGTTTATAAGAAATGAATCATATGGAAATAAATATAATGAGATATGAAATAATATCTGAGGAATATGACATAAATTTTTGGAAAAAATATAAGAATAAAAAAATTTATACCAAGGATACATACCCCGAACATTATAACATATTAGTCTTGGGATACAATCGGTTTACCTTCTTCAGTTTTGGGATAATACCCCGTGTACACTATCAGATTGTTTCTTTGGATAAAACCCATGTACCATCTTCTTTTCGGTCTTGATTTACAACTTATATACCCTCTTACTTTTAGGCTAATTCTACAACCCATGTTCATTAGTATTTTTAGTATTGGGATTCAAACCATATAAATTATTATTTTCAAGAATGGGATACCATAAACATACCCTCTGACCTTATATACAACTTATCATTACTCAATGAATTGGAGGTATATAAAGGCCCCAACCATATCATAATAAAATCATTAATACATGTGTCACATGATAATAAACATTCATCATAACAAGGACCATAGAAAGTGATAGGACGAATAATCATATAATCATAACCCATTAAATGAAACAGGTATCATTAACATTTCATTATAAAATATACTTTTAAAATATAATTGTTTGATAATAAATTCATAAACTGATAACCTATGAAAATAATCGAGTTTAAAAAGCATAAAATCAGTGAAAGTGAAATTGGTGTCATACAAATAATTCAATAAAAAACATAAATGTTTCAAGATAAAATATGAATGGAACCATTGGACCATTTTATAAAAGTTATTGAGTAACATAAATAGATGTTTTAATATATGGAAAATAACATGGAAGGATATTTTGAAGACAATTCTTGAGATATGTATCCTTTATTCTTGGGAAATGTTTCTTTAAAACACGAATCCTTTTGAGAACCATTTTCCTTAAAAAAATATCAATAAAGAAATGGAACATTTTGAAACCCATTTCTATGAAAATGTATTTTACAAAAGATTTCTAGAAAATTTTGATTTTAAACATGAAATTAAATAATCATAGAATTGACGATGAGTATGTCAGTATATGTGGTATGAGTTAATTTTTTTGCATGTTATAAACATTAGAAAAATAAATAATTTAGATTATTAAAATAATATTCCTTTGAAACCTTTTTTAGTATAAAAAGTTGTAAATATATATTTAAAATATTATAGGATAATACTAGAATATTTTTTGGAACCCATTTTTCAATTTTTTTTTGTAACAATCATTTTGACCGAAGATTGGGTGATGTTGGGATTTCATAAAATTACATTCTTGAAGATATTTTGAAAAAATGATTGGAGAAATAGTACAAATACATTAATATATCATGAATAACAACAATATAAGAAAATTTATGACGGTTCTTGAGATAGGGATCAAAATATTTCATCAAATCATGATTAAAGAAACACAATATCAAAAAGTAATGAGATTATTTCAATGATCTCATTCCCCTTTGAAATATTGAACCACACTCCCAGTTTATGAAAATGAAATTACATGACTATTAAACTATAATGAAAATAATAATATTCCTAACATAACATTTAAAAGGCATTATATGATCCTCGGATAAAAATATAGAAGCATAACATGGCATGTGTCTCAAAGAAGGCAATTTATAACGAAATTACTTTACTGATTTGGTAAATTTTAAAACATAAATCCAATGAGGGAAAGATCATAAGATGGATTTTTAAACACCCATAAAGTAAATATTATGAGTCATATAATACATCAATGGTATTTATACACACCACCTAAAGGAAATGGGGTCAATAAAGCATATATCTGACGGAAATAAAAAATATGTTTTAATTCCCCTGCATTATTCATTGACTCGCGTCGTACTTGTACACTATTATTGAATAATAAATTTAATTATATTATACATATTTTAAATATTAATATTCTTATATAATGTTCTATATAATAATTTATCAGGACAATATATTACACTCTGGTTAAAAAATATATGTTATGGTTTCACATCAGGTAATATATCCTTTGCATTTGTCATAGTTTGTTATATCTTTGATCATTTTACATATAATGATTTAAAGAATGTATGAAATTATATAAAAATCATGTATATTAATATTATTGGTATTATAATAATATATCGAATATATAACTATGATATTTAATACACCTTTTATAGAGAACGTAAGTTGTATGTACGTATGAACATTGTTTCTGTTTTTATTGTCGTATTGAAATGAATAAAGAAAATTTCATATATGTATATATTAATATATATATAATTATTATATCATATATATTATATAATTTACCTAAACCCATTCTTAATAAATTTTATGTATTGTGTGAACAAATCAAATATCTTTGAGGGGGTGGTAGTTCAAAATTCCACATACGAAATTATCATATTTACACTTAATGAAAATAAAAAATGATATGTGTTGAACAACTAATAAAGAAGAATAAATAGATAATAAATATAATAAATTAATTATATAATCTTATTTTTCTACATAATTTCTACCATAAGAGGTGGTAAATGAAAAATTAATAATCATCATTTAGTGAGGCAGTAGTTCACCGCACACATAAACAATACGTTTGTTACCCATTAGGTGGAGGTGTGTGTAAGTGAAGTTAGGTCCCATAGAATAAAAAATAACTATTATACTAAATATAATTGTGTTTTTATAAAATCATGGAATCAATAGATTTGAGGGGTGGATAAATAAAATAGCGGTGCATAAGAGAATTCGTTTCCTCTTAATTAGTTAACTTTTTTTGGTTTATGCAAAAATGATCCATTGAGTTGATTTATTCCCAACGAGAGGCTTATATATTGTAGTTAGGAACGTTTTTTGGTGTATTGGTTAGATATTGGATGATCCTATGTGGTTTGAGTGGTGTGATGAAAAGGGATATGTGGTGGCCTTTATTCGAAAGATAAAGGAAACACGTTGCATTTTTTAAAACAAGTTAGGCGTACCCATGTATTTGTGCAGGGTAATGTACCCACGTTTTTACAATAAATTGTAAAAAAATACAATTCAAACACAAAAATTTAAGGTTAATTTCATATTAATGTATAGAAACTGGGTTTTATAATGGTCTATAGGTATTTTTGGCACATAAATTTATGGTTTAATACTGTATTAAAATATTTTTTCACTTAACTGTTTTAATTATTTTAAATCACATTCAATAATATTTTTTGTAAAAAACAAATATTTCCTTATTATCGATAATAAATTATCCATATTATATATGTGGAATCTATTTTTCCAAATTTTAATCTTATTAATTTAAACATAAATCCACTGACAGGACGAAACTGTTGGTTTTTAATATAAAAACCTCAAATCATTAGCTATGTTTTTACTCCCAATTTCAATGTGAAAATGATTAAAATAACCTAAATTATATTAACATATTAAAAAATGATCTACTAATACATTGAAACCAATTTATTATATTTTTGAACCTAATAAATATATTTGATTAAACAATACTTGTGAATAAAAATCTGGTATTTCTCACTATTCATAAAAATATGAAGCTTCTCTAAAAAATACTAAAAATTCACCATAATATAATTTTTAAATTATAAATTAAAAAATGATGTTTATTTTATCAAATTTTGTTTCTAGAAAATTCTAAAATTAATTATATTATTTTTCACAGAAGTATATAAAAAGAATATTATTTGAGAAAATAGTATTTGTAAACATATAAGGTCTTTACAAAAAACTATATCATTCTTTACCAATATGATTTAATTGTATAAAAATATTTTAAAAAATATTTTAAAATTAGTTATCACATTTCATATTACTATGATTAACATCTAGATTATAATTATATCATTTAAATAATTGTAATAATAATAATAATTATGTTCCGCAGAAACTCGGTGTTGCATGTAATATATGACAAGTTGGTGTTGCATGTTGTGTATTCCATGTAGGTGTTTCATGTAAGATAATCCAAGTTAAAATATTACATCGGTATTCCATGTAAAGAAATATAATGTTTATCCTATGTGTAGTACATGATTAACTTTGTGATATGTATAACACAGTCCAAACATCATTATTTAATATAAACAAAACTATTTTTTTGTCTTTCATGAAATTAAAAATAATGGAATGGTTAAATTAATTAAATAATAATGATTCAAAATATCTCAGGCTGTTACATTCTAAACACCATAAAATCAATTTCAGCCTCAAAATTAATCTAGGTTATTAATGATTTAATAATTGAATGATTCATTTATAGAAAACCACATTATAAAATTGGTTACTAAAACGTCTATTAAAAAGGGAACATTGGAACGATAATAATTACCCAATGTAACATATCACTATATTTCCACATAGGAGAACAGTGGTTTGAAGTGAAGATTGGACATATAGAAAAATCATTAATATTTATTGGGAGTCAATGAGGTCATCAATAAAAAAAATTGAATGATCAATGAAAAGCTGAGGCCCTTAATGTCATAAATTATTTATTATTAAAATGTCCCCATGTTCAAAAAAAATTAAGGTATTAGGAAATCACATTTTCCATTCCCCATTATTCCAGTTTTGAGTAATTCTATTATTGACCAATAATATAAAGAACTATTCATAATTGAAATATTTCAATAAAAATCATTTTTAGTTGTGATTTTATCTATATATAATTTATCCATTACTTCATGTAATGGAGTAAATAAATTAGATTTAATTCCATAAGTGCTAAAATAAAAATATAGCAGATCTTAAGACCCGTAAAAGATTGAAATGTTTAACTATTTGTCTCTAACTATTATTAAAAATCAATATAGTCAACAAATTAATCTTTAAACATAAAAAGTGACTATACTAGTTATTCATTATAAATTATTCAACAATAATAATTGAAAATTAATGAGGACATCATTTAGGACTTTGGTATATGTGAATCCCTTATCATATTATGGTCATTGGTTCAAGACCCACAACCTTACTAAACATTATAAGTCGTCACCCGACATACAAGATGTCCTTTTATAAAACCTGACTAATAAAATTTCTGAAATATAATGGACATCCACAACATAAGGTTAATCTATAAATATTTTTTAAAATAATGTTTTCAACATAACTTTAATACATAAATACTTTATCTAATATTTTACACAATCTTTTCATGTATTGTTAACCATACAAACCTTCTGAAAGATGAAAATACAAAATATTTGAAACAATGCACTGAAATTAGATTAACATTGATCCCCCATGTGTCATGACATAACCAAGATGTGGATAACATTCTCATATATTCTCACTAAAAATCATCATTATCTGAAATTCAAATAATTCATACTGGAATAATTAATTCTCTTGATTGATAATTCACCACATATTCCTAAAATAGGATATTGTTTTAAAAAAAATTCTACTAGAAGAATAATATAATCCTTTAAAAGCCATAAAATTTCCATGATTTTATTACATAAAATATTAAATAGAGAAATATAAAAAATTATTAGACTCCTAATAAGATCCCCTAAAAGAACAAAATCATTATCAAAGATCATATTTTAACAAAATGACACAAGAAATTCCCCACCATGGGGTTCCCTGATTATCATGGATGTCTTCATCCATTGTTATTGCATATTCATTCCATTTTATCATTATCTTAGGATGTTGTTGGTGATTCTCACCAATTTGAACCTTTGGATTTTGGAACATTTTGATGAAATTCCCAAACTCAATGTAATTAATAGAATGAAGTGTTTAGGGGAATTCAAATAAGTTTCCTAATTTTTTTCATCATTAAATAACTTTTTCCAATAAATTATTCATTTAGCTTCTCAGTGTCCTTCTATTGAACACATGATACATTTAATAGTCCAATTTTGACAATTTTTTACCATGTTTATTTCAACTATTATTGATCAAAATATGATCTGCTCATAGATACAAATGAATCTAATTTCCAACTCTCATATGATACTTTGATTTAATCTAGTGAAGAATCTATCATCTTTTCTTTCTGGTTGGATGATAATTCCAGAGGAATACATCCCAGGTCATGTAAAACTATATTTGTATACACAAAGAAAATTCATCATTATATTCATTCAACTCAAGGAACACATTTTACATTTTTCATATGAAGAACACAAGGAGAGGAATTAATGAATAATACGTTCTTGAATTCATCCAAATCCATATATTCAATTTTATCTTCCTTACTCATATTCTTTATTAGAGTCCACAATTATTCTACATTACCTTCTATCTGATAAATTGTCAGAATTAATTTATCCTCATCCAAACACAAGATAATATAGAATATTTTTTATTTTGTATAAATCCAGTGTTCAACAATAATTCAATCATAAGACCAAAAAAAATAATGTGGGAATTGGCTAACGAAGGACTCAATAAAATGTTTCCCCTCCTATGATCATTTGGAAGTTCATCATCATTCATTTCATCCGAAAGTTTTGTGAGCATAAAAATTTGTTTTTTTATTTCTATATCAAAAAAAATTTATCCTTGGGCTACAACCCATGCACCATCTTGTTTTTAGGCTTGGGATACAACCCATGTACCGTCTTATTTTAAGGATTTGGCTACAAACCATGTACCCTATGAGTCTATATACGACTAATCATTAACCAATTCATTGGAAGTAGATATCGGTCCCACCCATATCATGATAAAATCATTCATACATGTATGACAGGATAAAAAACATTCATCATATCATGATAAATAAAAATGGAATGGTTTGTTAAACATTAAATCATAACACATTAATGAAATGGGTAACATTAAAATTTCATGAAATCATACACTATGAAAATATATAGGCTTCATAATCACTTTCTGAATGAATAAATCATGAAAATATGAAGGTTTTAAAAATATAAAACTCATTGAAAGGAAACGGGTGTCATAATAATTTTTCCATATAAACATATACCATTCAAAAAATAATATAAATAGTACCATTGGATCATTTCCTAAAATTCATTTAGTATAATCAATGGATGTTATCTTAGAAGTAAAATAACATTCAATAATATTTTAAATACATTTATTAAGTTAAATTTATGTTCATATTTGAAGAACAACATTTAAAACATAAAACCTTTTGAAAACCATTTTTATTTAAAAATTAGAAAAGATTCTTGAAAAAAATTTGAAAAAAATTTCTTTGAATTTCTTTTTAAAAAACAATTTCTTAAAAATAATCATTTTATACATGAAAAAAAAATCTACATTGAATTGACGTCAAGTAATCTTGTACATGTCATACGATATTAAAAAGGAATTTCATTTTTCATAGTTAACATGTTAGTAAACTCCCTCATTCGAAAATGGAAATTAGATTCCATTGAAAAAACTATTAAAAGTAAAAAAGTATAAAATATTCCTATTAATATTTATGGATAATAGTATAACATTTTTTGTAACTCTTTTTAGAAAACTTTGTTTCGATAGAACCCTAAATTTTGACAGAAGAGTGGGTAAAGTCATCATTTCTTACAAAAAAAATCTTAACTATCATATGTAACAATGATTTTTTAAATTTCACCAATACATGAATATATATTGAATAAAAATAATATACTAAAATTCATTAGTGTTTTCGAGAGATGGATCAAAATATTTCATCAAAGGAATCATTAATATGATCAAATATTGAAAATTTATTAGACTGTTTCAATAGATTATTACAACATGTAAACATTGAACCATACAACATATTTAAGAAAATAAAATTACATGAAGATAAAATATCATTAAATTTATAATATTCATGATATAACATTACATGTTCATTATATACACCTTCGAAAAAAATATAGATACATAACATGGTGTGGGTCTCAATGAAGGAATTTTGGGATGGAATTTCTTTATCAACTATGTATCATTTGAAACATATTTCCCATGAAAAAAATACCATTAAATGGATATATAAATAAACATATATTTATTTTTAAGAATATTATAATATATCCATGGGTGGTCTACACACCACACAAAGGTAATGGTAGGTGAATAAAGCATGTAACTCACAGAAATAAAAATAGGCATGAAATTTCATTACCTTCTGTCTTGAATCTATTCATACACATAAAGTATTCCTCTATAATAAATTTAAGTTTATTATATATATTTTATTTAAGGATATTATTATATCTAGTTCCATACATTTTATTCATTTACCTCATATTACCCTATTTTTAACAATTATATTTTGAGGTCCCACTTCGGGTAATATCTACTTTGCATGTTTCTTAATCTGTTTTATCATTCATCTTTATGCATATATCATGATTTAGAGAATGTAATACATTATATGAAATCATTTATATTCCTTATATCATTTTTACAAAAATCTACATAATATATAAGTATGAAATGGAATACACCGTTCTTGGATACGGTAAACAATATGTATGCATGAATGATGTTTCTGTTTGTATTATTGTACTGAAAGAGATAAATAAAATGAAAAAGAATATATATTTATATATTATATTATTAAAATATAATTATTATATAATATATATCATATAATTTCACTAAAAAAATCATTAATATATTAAATGTAGTGTGTGAATGAATCACATTACTTTGAGAGGGATGTAGTATACACATAATCGAACAAAATTGTTGTATCTATTCCAAATGAAAATTAATATGATATTTGTTATAAATTGAATAAAGATGAATAAATGATTAAATGAATAAATGAATAATAAATATTATATATTACGTATATAAATAGTATTATAGTAATAATTTCATTTATGAGAGGCATTAATGAAGAAATGAAAAACCATTGTTTGGTGGGGTGGTAGTTCGCCACACACAGAACCAATATGCTTGTTACCCATTAGATAGAAGTTTTTGTTATACTAATTGGATATAATAGAATAATAATCTTCTAATATATTTAATATAATAGTTTTTTTATAAAATCATGGAATAATTATATTGGATGGGGTTGAGAAATAAAATAAGATAAAGGATCTTGAGAGAAGTCATTACATCTTAATCGGATAACTTATTTTGGTTTTTGCCAAAAGACATCCATTGATTAATTTATTCCAAATTAGAGGATTATATGAGGTTGATAGGGATTTTGGAAAGTGTGTTGTGATGATCTTGGCTGATTATAATTCATTTTAGAGTTGTGAAAAGGAGGGATAGATGGTTGTCTTTTATTGGGAAGGGAAAGGACACCATTGGAATTTTTGAAAATAAGTTAGGTGTAAACATTTTTTTACCTAAAAAGTCATAAAAACAAACAAAAATAAATAATTTATAGCTACATCCAAATTAATGTCCATAAAATGGGTGTTAGAAAATTTTATAGTTCGTTTGGGATCATAAATATAATGTTTTTTACATTATTAACATTTTTTTTCTCTTAACTGTTGTAAATAATTGTAATCATTTTCAAAAATATTTTCTGTAAAAAACAACGTTGAACATATTATACATTAAAACATATTATAAATACAATCATTGATTACATTTTTCCAAAATCTAATCATTGATTAAATTAGTATTATAATAATCCTGCTGATGAGACAACATTGTGGGTTTTTAATGTACAAACATCGAAATTTTTTCTATGTTTTTATACCCTATTTCAAATTTAAATTTATTATTATGAGCTAATTTTTATTAATTGATAAAAATTATGATCTAATTAAAAATTTAAGTGGATCTAAAATAAATTCAACATTATAAATAAATTATATGAAAATGCAATATTGACTAAAAATCCGGTGTTTTTCACAATTCATCAACAAAGGAAGTCTATCGAAAAAACAAAAATATTTCTCCAATAGATAATTTCAAAATTCTATATCAAATAATGTTTTTTATATTGTCAAATTATACTTCTAATTTTTTTTAAATTAATTTTATTTCATTTTAGAGATGATCATGATAATTAGTTAATTGGAGAAAATAGTATTTTTAAACATATAAAGACTTCACCAAAAAAATTATTTCATTTTAAATACGATTTATTTATAGAAAAAACTTATAATAAATATTTTAGAATAACATATAAATGTGTATGTTTATAATTTTAAATTCTATTTTTTAATTTTGTCTTTTAATTAATTATAATAATAAAAATACATTTTTATAAACACAGTTTTGTGCATAACATATTCCACGTTTTTGTTTTGTTTTGTATATATTGTGTCAGTGATTCATATAGGATAAAATAATTCAAAATCTAAACTCAGTGTTCTGTTTATAGAAATATAACTTTGTTTTTTTGTAGGGAACGATTAACTTGGGTTTGCATATAATTCAATCGAAACATCATTCTTTAATAAAAAATAAACTATTTGATGTGTTACATTAACTAAAAAATATACAAATGTTAAATTAATTTAAAAATAATAATTTCCAATATCATTAGCTTTCACAACAATCCATCTTACCATATGAATCTTTTTGAGTAAAAAGTTTTTTAGTCTAATTTGAATGATCTTATAGAGAAAGGATTTATATTCATGAGTGTGACTTCATGGGTAGAATCCATTCTCTTGGCAAATAAAAAAGATGGAACACTTCTCATATGTGTTGATTATTAGAAAAAAATCATGTTCTGTTGAATAAAAAGTATCAATTTTCAAGTATTTTGGATAGTTTCTAATTTTTACTGGTGAAAAGTTGTTCTAAAAGATTTAACTTTTATTATTTTAACACCTTTGCAGAACAAAAAAGTTTGACATTTAGAAATCAGCCATTTTGAATGGGTATGACCAATATGATTATGATGTTAGGCCATTTGGTATAACTTATGATCCTATAGTTTTTATGGATTTTACTAATATGATATTTCTTTATTAACATAACACATTATTGTGTGTCACTATAGAGGGAATTCTTTTTTATTTGTTTTTCTGAGAATGACCATGTGAACCAAATGAGAATAGATTAGGAGATGTTGAAAATTCCTTATTTTAATGAGAATCTATCGAAATCTTATTTCTGGATTCATGAAGTGAAATTATAAGGATATGAATTTTCAAAACATGGTATTTATGATTATCCTAGTAAGGTAAATGTTTTCAAAAATGGTACAAATAAAATAATGTTTTTCATCATTCATCTCTTGTTCAATTATGTGAGATAGTACTCGTGAGTACATACAAATTTATAAATGTTTAGTTAACCTATGACCCCCATCACTCGAGAAAGTGATATTTTAATTTGTGACGAGTAATGTTAGAATTACATTGATGAGATGAAACAAACTTTAACTTCTACACAGAAATTGAATCTTATAGAGGACGAACAAGGATATGTCGTCTTCTATGGTTCATGAGGATTGGGGATGGGTTTTTCCTTTTTTGAGTGATCACTAGGTATCCTATAGATCCATATATCGTAGGATTAACTTTAATAATTATGAAACACCTTATATAAAATTCATATCTTTTTTACAGGTTCTTAAATTTTGGTGGTATTTTTTTAGAGAAAGGATTATCATTTCTTCCATCGACAACATAATTATTAATATAATTTTTTTAAAAATATTTGAATCTCCAAAATATTTATTCAGTATAGTATTGTAAGTCCTTCTATTTTGACATATATTACACCCCTTATTAGAAGAATTTCATTTTTTATCATTTTATTTGTAATATTCTATCCCATATAGTGAAATATTCATTAAAATAGTTAAATATTAAGTCTCAATTTACTTAGTTTCACATGAGAGTCAAGGAGAATGTGTCTAAGGTAATTTTTTGACAATATAAAGTTGACCAACACTCCTCTCAATATTATTATATAGGATGAAGATATTTATTATGAATTATATAGAATAAGGGACTCTCTACATTGTGTCGATTCCATTGGTGAGTGGTCATTCCCTTTAGTGTTTTTTCTTATGTTTTCAGATGCATTTATCTTCCCTTCCCCAAAGAAAAATTTTATAATGCTGGATTCTTATAATTCAAAAATGTGGCAAAACCTAGAGTCCTCGATCTGTTCAATGAGATGCGTTGAAAATTATTTTGTAGATATATGATACAATACATCATTGATATATTTTTTCATTATTATACCATTAGATAGGTAAAATCCACACACTAGAGACCCTTGTATATTCTTCCGCTGCATCTTATTGAATCATTGATGTGGAATGAGATTTATATAGACTATGTGGTTGATTTTCCAAGTACCCCATAACGTATTAATGAGATATGATTCATTGATCAATAGGATGACCAAATAGGATCACATTATATCCCTTTTTTATTCAACCATAGCTGAGGACAAGGGATGTCCTTTCATGTAAGATATAAAAAGATTTGATTGATTTACATTCACGATAGTCTCAAATATAGATACTTGTTTCACTTCTCACCTTTTGAGATTCATAAAGGACATCATGGTGTCTGATGTATATATGATCATGGAATATAATCCTTATATAGATTGCAAGTTAGTGTGATCTATATAGATTCTTAGGGACAGAGAATGTGGATCTGTTCTGGATTTTTTTGTAGTTTGGGAAGAAAATTTGCAGCTCAATGAGATCTCTTATAATAATAGTTACTGTTATGATATCATAATAGTTCATTTGGTGGAATTTTTTTGCTACCCTTGATGATCGTTGTTTCATTGTTCATATATTTTTATATGTTACTTTTTTGGACTGAATTTGGTTGAAGAGGCTATGGTATGGATTCATTTGACTAATTATAGAATCTTTAGGGTACAGAGCCAATGTAAATCATACACTGATTATTGATGAGGATCATTAGAATATTTATTTTGTGACACAGTGTTGTTGAGTGTCTCACCTTTGTTAGCTCACCTTTATCTTGAGAAATAAGGTAATATTTCTTAGAGTATTAGGGTTCCTTTTGATATTAATGATCGAGTGGGGAATGTGTCCTACAATTTTTCAATTCCACCATAGTTTACTTTGATCCAAAAGAAGATTCATGTATCATATCTTCAAATGTTTTATTCTTACCTTTCTCATGTTCTATGTTAGGTTGATCATGATGTTGAGCCATATTTTTCCAAGATGGGTCATGTTGTTAGGAATATTGATAGTTATATAAATATTTATCATGGTAAGAAATTAAATTAAGTCCATATTTTATGAAAGTAGGATTTTGATTCCCTTCAATATTTAGAGCATAAGGAATTCGTGATAGGGAATTAGCCTAATCTCTCACATATGTGATCTTATTGATAATAATTATAGTGTCATGAAGTGATTATGATAGGTAGTTGAAATATATTGGTACATTCATTCATGTACTTACTAACTAAAATTTTGTTTCTTTTACTTTTGGGGGATTACAAGCCTTTCGAGGATGTAAATCACCTTTTTAGTAAAATGGCCTAATGTTCATGGATTAAATTATTAAATTAATGGATTTTGTGTATAAATGAATTAATGGATTTGGAATGTTCCATTTGGTTTAGGGTGAATTGAAATAATATTATGTGGTTCAGCTAGTGGAAGATAGTTTTAGAATGAATTGATGTTGTAAAATGATATTTTACAATATAAATCGAATTGGGACACAATATATGACAATTGATTATGACACAAAGTTATTTATGCAATAAATTATGAAAATATAACATAAATTCATCCGTCAATTTATATTTAACATCATTGAATTCCAGTTTCTGTTTATGTGAAATTTAATTAATTCAGGACATAAAACCATGATTAAAATTGTAAATGCCCCATGAATAGTTTTTTATTTTACCTATGAAGATAATTGCATTACAAACTTAGCAGACACACATCCTGGGAACCCTAGGCTTATTCATGTCCACAGTTACAAATTTCTTCACATCTAGACATCTTAGTTTGGTATTTGATCCCTAGTGAGATTCCCATAGGTTGTTTCCCAATCATCTTACTACCCAAATTGACCCACTATATGATCACTTTGTTTCTATTGAATCAATTTTTTATCCTGGTAGTTTCTAATCTATTATTTTCATTGTTAGTATACATTGTCTACATACATCATTGGTGTTTCACCAACATAGGTATTATTTTGATCACATATTAATGGCAGGTGGTTCCATATGTTTTCCACTAAAATTGTATCCTTTAATTTATTTAACAGATTTGAAATGAGAATTTAAATTATTTAAACCCCCATAATTGAGACTATTGCTGGATTATTTTAATAAATGCATGGACAATATTAGAATCATTAAATTTCACTAGAATTGATATTTTTTATGTATTTGAGAAAATATGATGTATTGACATTAAAAACAATTTTTACATTAATGAATTTTATAGAAATATGATTTTAAAATTCTTGAATTGATGAAACCAGATATTTGATTTAAATGAGAATGATATGATTAAAAGTGGTGGTGGAAATCTATATATTGAACTAATTTGAAATAATTGATTTTCAAAAGATTGATAAATTTATTTACCGAAGAAATGGATAACCTTGGTAGTTAATGGGTAATTAGGAAATTACTATGGGATCTAACCCCCTATCACTATATTAATGATTAATTAACTAACATAAACAAACTACAATAATAATTCCAATATGGGGTGTTGAGTCTCAATAGACTATGTCATGGGACATTTTCAAACTCAGAGGTGGGATCGTTGATTGGGATGTGTGGGTATCATTTTACGAAAAAATGACATACCATATAGTGTATTACATGGTTTGATGATAGTTTTTATTTTATAATCAAATGACATGGATTTTTTAAATGTGTTTATTCATTGTAGCTAATCTAAATAATTTTATATACAAAATTTTCATCTATAATTATTTTGATTTATCTTTTATCATTTTGAATTTAAATCATGTTTTTATAATAAGTAAATTCAATTATGAGCATTGTTTTTCTAAATTGATAGAATAGTTGGTCTAGGTTATATGTAATCATTTATGGAACACTTGTTGAGACCCTACTTGGATTTATAGCTAACACCCAATATTTTCCTTTGGATTTTTTAAATTATATTATGCAATGGATAATAAAAGTAGTAGAACCATTTATAGTTATAAGATGATAATTATGATTAGTATAAGTCCCTAGCCTTAAACCTTACTTAATCTTGAGTTATTACAAGATTACACATTTAGGATCGTTTCAGGTTTATAGTTTTAGAGAATTAGATCATAAAAATTGCATTACATTCCACATTTAAACAAAATGGTTACATAAAGATAGTATTCTTTTTTTCCATCAACATAACATATTTAAAATAAAACATGGATTATTTCTTGAAACTTACTTGACACTATCATCATATAATGTACCATTCCCTTCACATTTGAAAAACATTTCAAAAAAACATGGGATGAGCATAAAAAGCTGAGTATGGGTTATAAAATTATGGGAAGGAAACATGAGTTGATATATATATAAGAATGAAATCATACTTTACCCATAAAACATAATCACATTAACATACCTCATCAAATCATGAATAAATCATAGAAATCATAAGACATAAAGGTAACTTGAGGCATTCATAACATTCTTACGTAGGGAGTAACCCTCTTGGTTACGTTTGGAATACCCATCATATTATATTCCCTAAATCTCTTCAGAGAAACCTTAATGTTTCACTCCTTCGCGTTACCCAATGCATTGGAGAGCTATATCAGGCTCACCTGCACTTAGTTTATCACGGAACCACCCGTCTTCATAATAATGCCCAAGAACCTGAACATAATCGTATCACATAAAACATGAATAAAGGAAACATAACATTTCCACCTTTCAATCACAAGATATCAATACAACACATTGATATAAAAACATTATGAAAACCATTTTCAATACCAAAATAAAAGAAAATTAAAACATGGTATTTATTTTTCTTTAAAAAAAAGGTATGGCTTGTAGAGGAAGCCGAAACTCAAATAACGGTCACGATAGCGGAGAAGTCGTTGTCGCCGCATATGTACGACAAAAACATTCACTTTTTTCATTTAGTAAATGCTTCGTATTAAAAAGATTCCTTTTGAATAAACGTAAAAGTCAAAGGGGTTTATACACCGTATAAAGAAGGTTGTGTATAAAAACAAAATATGCCTCAATGAAAGGAGATTGAGACGAAGTCCCATACCTCGGGTCCGACTTGACTCAATCAATATTTAATCTCCTGAATAATAAACTTGAGTTATTTTATACTTGTTTAAGAATCTTTTTAATATTCATTATTCATTTTATATCACTAATTTCCATGTCATGAACACTATGTAATTATTTAAGTTAATAACGGTCGTTTTAACGATCATTGTTACTTGAGTCAAAAATAAACCTTTTACAATTACAAGTTGTTCATGTATCCATTATATCCAGAATGGTATTCATGATTTAGATATCATATATGTCATATATATCCAGTAAATTCTTTCATTTATAATATTACAGAATCATTTAGAGGTAAAAAATGAAATGCACCGTTCATGGAGACGGTAAGCCGTACATACGCATGAACACTACTTTCATTTCTATTTCATATTTTATAGAATTGAATCATAATGATATAAAGGTATATTATAATTCCAGTTTATTATCATATATAATATCATAAATCCATCCTTTATACGTCCCACATATGTTATTAACGAATTAAATCACTTTGAGGGGGCGGTAGTCCGCACTTCCTTAAATGAAGATATCGTGTTTACCCATAATGGAAACCATAAAGGTATGCCCAAAATAAAAAATACAGAATCATAAAGAAACCATAAACATTTTATATATAATATATAAATATAGTGTATCTTAATGTCCACCTTTGAAGGTGTTAAAATAATGTTGAACAATCATCGTTTCGGGAGGCAGAAATTCACCATCCACGGAAACTATATGTTCTTTAAACATTAGATGTATGTGTGTGTAGGTGTTTCTAGAATCCTTCTTATAAAAACATACTAGTATATTTGATATACTGGAGTTATTCCAAAAGAAATTAATAAAAATAGTTTAGGGGGTTGGAGAAGAAAAATAAAACAAACGGACTCAAGTGAAGACATTACCTTAAAATCGGGTAACTCCCTTTGGTTTGAGCTCAAAGGATTACTTGGGAAGACTTATGCCCAAAGTGAGGCTTCAATGAGTAAGAGAGGGTTGTGGAGAGACAAAATGGGCAGGGGTTGGCCGAGACAAAGGCTTTGGAAGTTTGTGTAATGAGGTAGAGATGGGGGCCTTTTATAAGAAGAGAGGAGGGGTACTCTTGGAAAGTAAAGAAATGTTACTTTATTTTAAAATGAGTTTCGGATTCAAAAGTTCCCACATTTATATAATTCGAGTGTAAAGTGATATGGGTTTGAAATACAACCATCCAATAGGTTTTGGACATGTGTAGGTCATAGATTCTACAATATCATTTCATTTTATTTAAATCCTTTATTAATGAGGTAATCGCTGCATCATCATGATGTCATAAATAATTTAATTTATTTAAAGTCTTAAAATTATAAAAAAAATACTATGATGTAGGAAATATTTTTTTATTTCCAATGACGATTTATAATCAAAAATATGACTTGTATAACCCCATTTAAAAATTATTTTAGTAAAATAACTCATGTTTGTGTCATTTTTACTTTAACATTAAATAAAAGTTATTTATGTCATTTCCCAACCAAATTGGCTCCATGAGGTCCCCAAGTTAACTCATGGATTGTTTTGGTCGTCCATGACACATCCAATGAGGGTAGGACATATTTCAAGCTAATCTCATATTATTAAAACATTATTTTTACCTTAAACTACACTAATTACCTCTAATCGCGATTGAGAACTTAAAAGTAACTATTCACCAAAAAAATTATATTAATCTCATTGAACCACATTTTACTTCTTAATGACAACAATGTATGTCGGATTTTTGAAAATCAAATCTCAAAAGTGGAAAATTTTCATTTAAACGAAAAATCATTTTCTTTAACTACCACTTAGTGGTTTCACTATTCATAAAAAATTGATGTTTTCAGAAAAATTCCAAAACTTCACCCTAATCTATATTTGATATTCTGAATTAAAAAAGGATGTCTATTTTAAAAAATTCAAATCATATAAGTTACATTAATTAATTTAATAATTAATTCCCGCTGTCATGACAAATAGCATGTTTTTTTGAAATAATAAGTATCAAATGATTGACACTAGTTTAAGTCCAATTTCAAAGTGAAATTGATTCCAATGACCACCATTGGATTAAATGGTAAAAATATATTCTAATTTAACTTTAAAACCAATTCAAAAGATAATCTAATCATATAAATAAATTATATTAAAAAGATGTTTTGAATTAAAATACAACATTTTTCACTATTCATTAAAAAATAACTTTATCGGAAAAATACCAAATATTCACACAATGTAAATTTTGATGTCCCAATCATAAATAATGAGTTTATTTTGACAAACATAGCTTATAAAATTGTAAAAAGATAGATTTAAAAATGATTTTCCATTAAAGGACAGTAAAACAATCTTTTAAAAATATTAGTGTATTCCATGATTAAGATTGGATTTATTTTCATTTTAAGCCTCTAAAACACTATCTAATTCATTAAGAGGTATAGATAAAAATATCAATTATTCATTACTTACTTGGGATGTTACGTCCTTCCCCCCTTTAGAAAATTGCGTCCCCGCAATTTATTTACTTATCGAATAAATGGGGGTACTTATCCCTCAGTGCATTTTCAGATTCCCATGTTGCCTCTTCCATCATGTGGTTTTTCCACAAAACCTTTAACTGATTAATCACCTTATTCCATAACACTTGCTCCCTGTGGTCAAGAATCTGGACCGGTTTTTCCTCATATGATTGGTTCTCTTCCAGCTGAGCTACCGATGGACTCAAAACATGAGATGGATCTGGCATGTACTTTCTCAACATCGAAACATGAAAAACATTGTGTACCTGAGTTAAACTCGGAGTTAAAGCCACCCGATATGCAACTGATCCAACTCTCTCTAGAATTTCATATGGTCCAATGAACCTTGGACTCATCTTTCCTTTCTTAGCAAATCATATCACACTTTTTCATGGTGAGAATTTGTGAAAAACATGATCAACTACCTCAAAAGATAGATCCTTCCTCTTGTTGTCCGCATAACTCTTCTGCCTGCTCTGAGCTGTTCTCATGTGTTTCTGTATCAGCTGAACTTTTTCTGCCATCTCTTATACCAATTCTGGTCCCATCAGCTTTCTTTCACCCACATCATCCCAAAAACCTGGTGTTCGACACCGCTTCCAATATAATGCCTCAAATGGTGTCATCTGTATACTAGAATGAAAAATGTTATTATATGAAAATTCAACCAAAGAATGATGTTGGTCCCAAATTCCCTGATAATCCATCGAACAAGATCATAGCATATCTTCCATGGTCTGAATTGTTTGTTCTAACTACCCATCAGATTGAGGATGAAAAGTTGTACTAAAATTTAATTCAGTACCCAACAACTTCTGAAGGCCTTTCCATAAGTTAGAAGTGAACCCAGGATCACGGTCAGATAAAATAGAGAGAGGAAATCCATGTAACCTGACTATCTCATTAAGAAACAAACGGGAAAGTTGATCTAGGGAAAAAGTATCTCTTATATCAAGGAAATGATCACATTTAGTCAAGCGATCAAAAATAACCCAGATTTCATTATTACCTCGAGATGTCTTTGGTAATCCCACAACAATGTCCATGGATATATTCTCCCATTTCCACTCTGGCACTGGTAAAGGATGAAGCATTCATTTCGGTAACTGCCGCTCTGCTTTAACCTGTTGACAAGTAATAGACTTCACAGTAAAATCAGCAATATCTATTTTCATTCCATCCCACAAGTAATACACCCTCAGATCCCTGTACAATTTAATACATCCAGGATAAACTGAAAATGGAGAACTATGAGCTTCACATAACAACTCTCTCTTCAACTATGAATCACAAGGCACACACAATCTCTTACCAAATCTCAAAACACAATCATTATCAATGTTGAATTCAGGCAACTTACCTTTCTGAACCAGCTCTACCTTTTTCTGCAACTCACTGTCTTGCTTCTGTGGTTTCTTGATTCTGTCTGATAGAGAAGATTTCACTGATACCTGAAACAAAACAAAAAAACATCCTGCACCAACAAATTCTATTCCAAATTTCATCATATCCTTAACCAAAGGATCACGTTCCAACTGCAACATTTCTAATGAATCATTACTTTTTCGACTCAAAGCATCAGCCACTTTATTTTCTTTTCCCGGATGGTAATGAATTGTACAATAATAATCCTTGATTAATTCTAGCCATCTCTTCTATCTCATGTTCAATTCTTTCTGACTGAATATATACTCTAAACTTTTGTGATCGGTATATATTTCACACTTTACACCATACAAATGATGCCGCCAAATTTTTAAAGCAAAAACTGCAGCATCTAATTCCAAATCATGTGTAGGATAATTTACCTCATGAGGTTTCAACTATCGTGAAGCATAAGCAATTACCTGATCATTCTGTACTAGGACGCAACCAATTCCATTCAATGAAGCATCGCATTATATTACAAACTCACCATTCATGGAAGGAAGTGCCAAAAATGGAGCATTCACCAATCTTCTTTTCAATGCTTGAAAACAATAATCACATTCTTTTGTCCAGATAAACATAACACCCTTCCGAGTTAGCTTAGTCATTGGACTAGATAACTGTGAAAAATTTCTAATAAACCTTTTGTAATAGCCTGCCAAACCAAGGAAACTAAGAATCTATGTTACATTTGTGGGTCTTGGCCATTCTTCAACAACCTTTGTTTTTGCAGGATCAACAGTTATCCCATCTTTAGAAACAATGTGACCAAGGAAAGAAATTTGTTGCAACCAAAACTCACACTTTCTGAATTTCCCATATAAATTCTTTTCTTTTAAGGTTTGAAAAATAACCCTTAAATGTCTTTCATGCTCATATATACTTTTAGAAAACACCAAAATATAATCATTGAAAACCACTACAAACTTATCCAAGAACTCATGGAAATTTCTATTAATTAAGTCCGTGAATACAATAGGTGCATTGGTTAGCCCAAAAGGCATTACTACAAATTTATAATGGCTATATCTTCTACGAAACACATTCTTCGGAACATCTGCTTCCTTTACCTTCAGGTGATGGTACCCCGATCTCAGGTCAATCTTTGAAAAATACTGAGCTCCCTGGAGTTGATCAAACAAATCATCAAAATGAGGCAAAGGATATTTGTTCTTAATAGTGATGTTATTCAAGTCCCTATAATCAATTCAATGTCTCATAGAACCATTTTTCTTTTTAACAAATAAAACAAGAGCACCCCATGGTGAAGTTATAGGTCGAATAAAACTTTTCTCTAATAAATCTTGCAATTGATCCTTCAACTCTAAAAGTTCAATTTGATCCATTCGATAAGGGGGTTTCAAAATTGGCTTTGCATAAGGAACTAAGTCAACAGTAAATTCTACTTCACAATATGGTATTATTCCAGGAAACTCATCAGGAAAAACATCAGGATACTCATTTACCACTGTCACATCATTAATCTGAACAGTTCCCTTGTTTTCAACAATATGTGCAAGGTAACATTCATTTACATATTTTACAAGTTTCTCGGCCTCTTGATAAGTTATCAACAGTAAGGGTTCATTATTTTACACAATATAAAAGACGTTCTGAATAGAAACTTCTTTAGATCTACAGTCAATCTTATCATGGTAAATAGAGAGCCAATCCATAATCAGGATAACATCAAACTCTACGAGATGTAGTACAATAAGGTTTGCAAATAGGTTCTTTCCACAGATAAGGATAGGAAGATTCTTATAAATTCTTTTTTCCTCAACATTTCCCCCAGGTGTTTTTACCACAAGTTTATGAGTCATTTCTTGAGATGGTATTCCCATTTTACTAGAAAAGGTTTCAGAGATGAAAGAATGTGTAGACCACGAATCAAACAACACACTGGAATAATCCGAAAAAACAAACAATGTACCTGCTACAACTTTATTTGATGGCCCGAAATCTGTTGATGTAGTTGCAAAGGATTTCACCACCCCTTTCTGCTTGTAGTCTGACTGCTTCACATCACTCAATATCTTTGTCGAACACTCATTTTCATAGTGACCCATCTCATTGCACTTAGAAAATTTCACTAAATGTAAATCAAATTTGGACTTACCATCACCTTGATCATTTTCAGTGCAATCACGATCCTTATGTCCCATCTTACCACATCGGTAGCACTTTCCAAAATTCAGAAGTCATTCCCCAGCATGCCTTTTTCCACATTTATCTCAAACTTGAAACTTAGTTTTCTTACCATCATACTTTTTTGAAGAATTCATCCCTTTCTCCTGCCACCTCGGTCTCTTCTTCTGCTGGTTCTTATAGAACACTTGGTCATCGGCAAACTCCATTTCCACCTTCTCAGCACATCGAACAAGCTTTTGATAACTATTAAACTCACGAGAAGATAATGCCCTTCGATATTTTGTCTTTAATCCTGAGTAAAAACGATTGATTTTACTATCAAGGTCTTGGATAAAATTTGGAGCATACCTTGCCAATCGAGTGAACCTTTCTTCATAGGTAGCCACTAAGTCTTCCTTTTGCCTCAATTCCAAGAATTGATTTTCCATCCTAAGTCAAACAGCCTTAGGAAAATACTTTTCAAAAACATACCTTTAAATTCATCACAGTCAAGAGCATCAATCTCATCAGTGTCCCTGATATTTTTAACCATCGACCACCACTGATCTGCTTCACCCTCCAAATGGTAAATAACAAGACTAACCTTTTGATTGTCTAAACACCCCATGACATCGAAAATATTCTCCAGTGCTTTAAACCACCCTTCAGCTAACACAGGGTCAGATGATCCTCTAAATGATGGTGGATGTTGCCTCATAAAATGTTCCACCACTGACATGTTGCTCTGCGGTTGATCTGGCTGATCTCGTGCATGGATACCACCTCCATTTATCACTTGAGTCAACTATGCCATTACTGAAAATACTATTCAGTTCCAATTATGACCATCTCAGGATGCTGATTCGGAAGGTTATTTCCTTCTTTATTCCTTCCTAGAACTGCTTCCCTGTTTCCACTGTGGAAAACCATTCTGAACAAACATGTCTTAGATGAAGCAACATGGTAATCTTCAAATGATATATCATTAAAAAAATATTTTTGGATAATCATTTAATAGAATTATAACTCCCATAGTTATCTAAACTGACCTTTGATACCAACTATAAGGCCCCAACCTTAATCCTTACTTAAACTTGAGTTATTACAAGATTACACATTGAGGATATTTTCAGGATTAGAGTTTTAGAGAATTAGATCATAAAACTTGCATTACATTCCACATTTAAACAAAGTGGTTACATAAAGATATTATTCCTTTTTTCCATCAATATAACATATTTAAAATAAAATATAGATTCTTTCGTGACACTTCCTTGACACTATCATCATATCATGTACCTTTCCCTTGACCTGTGAAAAACATTTCAAAAAAACATGGGATGAGCATAAAAAGCTCAGTATGGGTTATAAAATTATGGGACGGAAACTTGAGTTAATATATACATAAGAATGAAATCATAATTTACCCATAAAACATAAGAACATTAACATAACTCATCAAATCATGAATAAATCATAGATATCAAAAGACATAAAGGTAACATGAGGCATTCATAACATTCTTACGTTGGGAGTAACACTCTTGGTTACGTTTGGAATACCCATCACAGTATATTCCCTAAATGACTTCGGAGAAACCTTAATGTTTCACTCCTTAGTGTTACCAAATGCATTGGAGAGCTATATCGGGCTCACCCGCCCTTAGTTTATCACAGAACCACCCATCTTCATAATAATTCCCAAGAACCTCAACATAATCGTATCACATAAAAAATGTATAAAGGAAACATAACATTTCCACCTTTCAATCACAAGATATCAATACATCACATTGATATAAAAACATTATGAAAACCATCTTCAATACCAAAATAAATGAAAATTAAAACATGGTATTTATTTTTCTTTTAAAAAAAGTTTTGGCTTGTAGAGGAAGCCGAAACTCAAATAACGGTCACGGCGGCGGAGAAGTCGTTGTCGCTGCATACGTACGACAAAAACATTCCCTTTTGTCTTTTAGTAAACACTTAATATAAAAAATATTCCATTTGAACAAACGTAAAAGTCAAAGGGGTTTATACACCATATAAAGAAGGTTGTGTGTAAAACAAAATATGCCTCAATAAAAGGAGATTCAGACGAAGTCCCATACCTCGGGTCCGACTTGACTCGATCATTATTTAATCTCATGAATAATAAACTTGAGTTAATTTATAATTGTTTAAGAACATTTTTAAAGTTCATTATTTCTTTTATATCACTAATTTCCATGTCATGAAAACTATGTAATTATTTAAGTTAATAACGGTCGTTTTAACGATCATTGGTACTTGAGTCAAAAATAAACCGTTTATAACTACAAGTTGTTCATGTATCGATTATATCCAGAATGGTATTAATTATGTAGATATCATATATGTCATATATATCCAGTACGTGAATGCATTTATAATATTACATAATCATTTAGAGGTAAGAAATAAAATTCACCGTTCATGGAGACGGTAAGCCATACGTACGGATGAACGCTACTTTCATTTCTATTTCATATTTTATAGAATGGATTCATAATGATATAAAGGTATATTATAATTCCAGTGTAATATCATATATAATATCATAACTCCATCCTTTATATGTCCCACATATGGTATTAACGAATCAAATCACTTTGAGGGGGCGATAGTCCGCACTTCCTTAAATGAAGATATCGTGTTTACCCAGAATGGAAACCATAAAGGTATGCCCAAAATGAAAAATACAGAAGCTTAAGGAAAACAAAAACATATTATATGTCATATATAAATATAGTTTCATCTTAATGGCCACCTTTTAAGGTGTTAAAATAATGATTAACAATCATCATTTTGGGAGGCAGAAATTCGCCATCCACGGAAACAGTATGTTCTTTAACCATTAGATGTAGGTGTGTGTAGGTGTAGCTAGAATAATTCTTATAACAACGTCCTAGTATATTTAAGTTATTGAATTTGTTACAATAGAAATGAATAAAAAGAGTTTAGGGGGGTGGAGAAGCAAAATTAAACAAACTGACTCAAGTGAAGACATTACCTTAAAATCGGGTAACTCCCTTTGGTTTGATCTCAAAGGCTTCCTTGGGAAGACTTATGCCCAAAGTGAGGCTTGAAGGAGTAATAGAGGGATGTGGATAGACACAATGGGCAGGTTTTGGCCATGCCAAAGGCTTTGGAAGTGTGGGTAATGAGGTAGAGGTGGGGGCCTTTTATAAGAGGAGAGGAGGGGCACTCTTGGAATGTAAAGAAATGATACTTTATTTTAAAATGAGTTTCGAATTCAAAATGACCCAAATTGATATAATTAAAGGGTAAGGTGATAGGGTTTCGAAATACACCCATCCAATAGGTTTTGGACGTGTTTAGGTCATAGAGTTTACATGATCAGTTAATTTTATTTAAATCTTTTATTAATGAGGTAATCGATGAATCCTCATAATGTCATAAATAATTTAATTTATTTAAAGTCTAAAAATTATAAAAATATTACTATGATGTAGGAAATATTTTTATATTTCCAATGAATATTTATAAAAAAATATGACTTTTATAACCCCATGTAATAATTGTTTTAGTAAAATAACTCATGTTTGTGTCATTTTTACTTTAACATTAAATAAAAAGTTATTTATGTCATTTCCCAACCAAAGTGGCTCCATGGGGTCCCCAAGTTGACCCATGGATTGTCTCGGTCGTCCATGACACATCCAATGAGGGTAGGACATGTGTCATGCTCATCTCATATTATTAAATCATTATTTTTACCTTAAACTACACTAATTACCTCTAATCGCGATTAAGAACTTAAAAGTTACTATTCACCAAATAATTATTTCAATCTCAATGAACAAAATTTTACTTCTTAATGAAAACCATGTATGTCAGATTTTTGAAAATAGAATCATCGAAGTGTCAATGTTTCATTTAAACGAAAAATCAGTTTCTTTAACTACCACTTAGTGGTTTCAGTATTCATCAAAAATTGATGTTTTTCAGAAAAATTCCAAAACATCACCCTAAGATATATTTGATATTCTGAATTTAAAAATGATGTCTATTTTAGAAAATTAAAATAATATAAGTTGAATTAATTAATTTAATAATTAATTCCCGCTGTCATGACAAATAGCGTGTTTTTATGAAACAATAAGAATCAAAAGATTGACACTAGTTTACGTCCAATTTCAAAGTGAAATTGATTCCAATGATTACCATTGGAATAAATGGTAAGAATATATTATAATTTCACTTTTAAACCAATTCAAAATATAATCTAATCATATAAATAAATTATATTAAAAAGTGGTTTAGAAATAAAATACAACATTTTTCACTATTCATTAAAAAAATGAACTTTATCGGAAAAATACCAAATAATTACACAAAGTAAATTTTGATGTCCCAATCATAAAGAATAAGTTTATTCTAAAAAACATAGCTTATAAAATTGTCAATATATAGATTTAAAAATGGTTTGCCATTAAAAGGCAGTAAAACAGTCTTTTAAAAATATTAGTGTATTCCATGATTAAGATTGGATTTATTTTCATTTTAAGCCTCTAAAACACTATCTAATTCATTAATAGGAATAGATAAAAATATCTATTATTCATTACTTACATGAGATGTTACAATTACTACATAGATTGATGGAGGTAACTGGTGGTAATTAGATCCACTTGTGTCATCATATATGGATGACATATTTTCTCTCCAAATGTTGTTTCATTATATGTTGTATATTTTGGGTAAAATATCACCTTTTTTATTCTAGTATATTGTCTCTTTGGAGTATTTTGAATACTAGATTGTATTATTTTTCATTAAATTTTTGGTAGAAAATTCATTCTCACATTATTATATAATGAGTCATGGTGCAAGTAGTCAGCCAATGTTGATATGGAATTACCTTTAGAACATGTCAAATAAGTATCTTGAATTAAAGTACTCGGGTATCCATTTTAGCTCGTGATATCCCACACCTATTACAGTTCAGTCTATAACAGTGGATCCTAGAATGGATGAAGCTAGATATTATTCTCATGATATTCTTTATTATGAACTACCAGATTTCCAAGGGTTGAATGATCCTAAAAAGGATATGGATTTGTATAAAATATTAAACATCTTTTTTGAGTTCTTGGAATCACCAAAATATATAAATGTGAAATATAACACCTACATGAATGAGGGGCATAATAAGATATGGTGGGATTAGATAGTGATGGAGAAGTTGATTCCGGATTTAGTGAGGAATGAAATTTGAGTTCTTTTCACTGATCATTTCAATCCTGAATCATTTATTTTTCCTAAGGATATGTATTTTCTTGACCTCTAGTATGGTTATATTAATGTTACAATGTATGTATCCTATTTTTTGAAGCCTGTTATATTTTTTCCAAATTTTGGATCCATTGAGAAGATAAGGTCTCAAGGGTTTGAGATGGGTCTCCTACCTATTATCTGATCATATCTTTTATTTCTGAGGTTCACTTCAAATATTGATATTCTAGATATAGTATTTATTGTTTAGCTTGACCCTATAATGAAATCAATTTGTGTGGGAGTTCCCATTTCTCCTAATAAATTTTTAGCGAGTTTCATTAATTTAAATAGAATGTGTAATGATTATCATGGTGGATCATAATTTTGGTTTCTATCTAGATGACTTGTAGTGAATACAAGAGTCCCTATGAGTTTTTTTAGTGTAAAAATAATTGTCATTTGAAATAGGGGTGTACTAAGACACCAATTTTCTATAATTATTTCATACTCTGTTGAAACCTATTGTAGGTCTACCATATCATTTCTACTTAGTATTGTGTTACATGGTCATCAGTAATAAAAATTATTTGTATTAAATCATACACATTTAATACTATGGTTTTTCCTCTATATGAATTGAGAATAATATTTCTACATTTAATGGAAGAGAAATCAGAAGAATCTAACGAGGATCTAAGGACGGTGAGTGCTTCCATCACTATAGCTTCAGCCATAGAGACTACTTTATTTAATATCAGTGCATCTTACTCATTTATATCAACACATTTCATTAGCCCAATACTCCTTCCTATAGAGATTTTTTTATGTTATGGACATTACAATACCCCTTAGAATGAAAAGAGAGTAGTTTCATCTCTGTCTCTCATATGTTTTTTCACTATCATAGATATATATTACCTAAATGTTTATATTTATTGACATGAAACATCTTGAAATAATTTTTGGGATATATTGGATAATTTCTCATTAATTTTGAATTGAGTGTTACCATTGGAGGTTCTCATTTACTATTCATAGTGTATAATGACTTGTGATTCAAAGAGAAAGGAACTGTGCGATTGTAGAGTTTTACCTCCTTTTCCATATTTTGGTAGATTAATATAAGTATTTAAATTTTACTTATAGTGATAATATATGAGTCTGTATCTCCTTCTATTTTTCATCTAGTTTACTAATGTATTCATATATATCTTTTCAACTATTCTGCTGATATGGCAGGTTGAGTTTTTCATTTATTTACTAAATGTTACACCTCTAGTTTATATTCCATATAATATTTTTTAACAACCAAAACAAAATGATATGTATACTCAATTAGATGATTTGTTAGAAATGGTCTTATAAGTATGATTGTGTAACCTTGGGTGTATCCAGTTTATCTATACAATTAAAAATGATTTATAACATTTACTATGGGTTGATTTTAGAAAACTCAATTGATTTATGTTGAACAAAAAGTACATGTTACCATGTATTGACGGTATATTATAATAGTTGAAAGGGGTGATGTAGTTCTCAATGGATGATCGTCAGTCTAGTTATATGTAGTTTAGAATAAATATGGTTGGAATTTAGAAGAAATTATTTATGACTAGTTATGGGCATTATGAGTATCTTTTAATGCAATTTTTTCTCATCAATTCTCTTATAGTTTTTATGTCTTTGATGAACATGAATTTTCAGGAGAACCAAGAATCGTTGATTGTATTATATGTCCACGACTTCTTATCTTACTAAAAAATTGAAAATGATCATTTGTGTCAGTTGTGATATATTCTATAAATCCTAATTATTCATTGAAATTAACCCTATATTTTTCAAATTTGGTTCCAGAAATGGGAAGTGATGCTATTGGGACACATGGTGTAGGAACATATAATTCCAGTTGATCCGGATATGGTGATAGATTTTTTTACATGGGGAAAACACTTTATGTTTCTATTGATAATATATTATGGTGTTTGGAGGTGTACTATTATAGGTTCATTAATAAATTCTAAAATATGGCTTCTCTGATGATTAATATCAATCAAAATGGAGTGTTGTTAATTTGGGATGAGAAATGTTAGAGTTAAGTTTTTATGAGAAAATTTCTTTTGACATTTATGCCAGTGTTGACACTTCTAGAGGATGTTCAGGAAAATGTAGTTTTTTGTGCTACGTTAGTTATTGGTTTGGGATATGTCATTATACGGGGTGAATACATCATATCCAATGGTTCTATAAAACATAAGCCACATGAGAAGAATTATCCTATCCATGATCTTTATTTCGCAGTTGTGATGCATGATATAAATAGATGGAACCATTGCCTTTTTAGAGAAATTTTTTAGTTTTATGCCAACATAAAATTTATGAGTTATGTCTTCTCTCAAAATGATTTGAATATTCGACAATGGAATTGGTAGAATATGTGAATTTTTTTTATTTAGACATTGCATACTATAATTTTAAGGTGAAAGTCATTATAGATTCATTAACAAAGAAACATTTGAATGTGATAATTAAATTATCATATAAATATTTTTATATTATGGAAATATTTATTTAGTTTCAATGGGGGGCCTGAAAGGATGAGAATAATGTTTTTAGAAATGTGTATAGCTAAAATCCTATATTTTAATGATGATTCGTGTGGATTTGTGGCCTAATTTTAAATTCTATGTTATTGGGGTCTCTCTTTATTGAGGAATGACCACTAGTGAGTGTAGTTCCTTTTGTAATGGTATCCAATATTTCTAGAACAGTTATGTCATGATATTTCCAGTGATAATGAAAATGATGGTGGATTTATATAATTCATAGTGGCCATTTCACCACGATATCATGAATATTTTATATCATAATTTGTTATGATTTTGGTTGTCAGGTCACATATGGTTTATAACAGACTTTTTTTTAATTTTTCATATAAATAAATCAATGGTAAGAACTATAGACCTTAAAGTTTTCTTAATATACTTCCAGTTAAAACAAAAAAGTCAGAAATGATTTATATGGTCATATTCTTTGGTTTCCATATACCCTTTGGACAAATAATAATATATGGGTTGTGATCGATAAACATTGAAAATAAACTAAAATGTTACTAATTTGAGATAAAAAAAATGTTATGGATTTTGGAAGTCTCTATGTGATAGAGATCGTAAGAATGCATTGATTTCCACCTATTATAGAATCTTTTGGGGGCATATAGTCTCATTCTTCTATTTTGGAAGGCCTCCATGAGTAATTGGGATCCTATGCTAAATTGACCATGACATATCCTCCATGTTTAGATAGCCATATAAAGTGATCAATATAGATTCTTGAGGGAATTATTAAATAATTTTTTTCGTTGGTGGAGCTAGGGATGTCTATATGGGATTGGTTGAATTTTTCCACAATAACAATTACCAATCCAATTTCGGAATGGGTCCTTTTGAGGAATTTTATGCCATATCTTATAGGTCTCTATTTTTTTAGTTGAACATTAGTGAAACATCCTTGATTGGGCTGAGCTCAGTACAAGATATGATATCAATGATTCAATTGAATTATATGATAATATTGATAGAGAAGAGATGAAATATTTCATATGAAAATTAATTATTATGACTGTTTAAGTTTTTAGTATCTCCTCATGTGTTCTTGAGAGTTTCTCCTTGGTTGGGTAATCGATATATTTGTTAATAGAAAAGTCTTTTGTCTTGGAATTTGGGTCCTTTTTTGATTAATGAGTGGGTGGTGAAGGTGTCTTACCATTGGGAACTTCCACATTTATTTACTTTGAACCACAATATGTTTTATGTTTCTTATCTCATGATGTATATTTTTGACCCATATGATGATTTAAATAGAGAATATTATATAGTTGAACAATATTTATCCATGGATAACTATCTAGTAATTATGATTACTCACAGACATTATATCTTTATATGATGATGATACCTTTAGTCTATGTTATATGGAATCATGGTTGTGAATCACATGGGAAATGGGATTGTGAGACACTAAAAAGAGTGAAGTGGCCTCATATGATTGATATTGAATCTTCTTGACATTATTTTTAAGGAAAAAATGAGATTATTATGGGAGGTTGTAAATTATATATTAAGGGTACTCTAATGTATTTTTTATCACTTCTCTTCCCCATAACAGAGGACAGTTTAATTTAGAATGGGATGATTTTTTCATAATTTTTGTCCCAGAACCTAATCATGGTACGTCTTTATAGGCACATTCACATCATATATTGATATCTTGACATGAATTTTTTCTGTAAGAATAATATAAACCTGATTCAAAAAATGGATACTATTCCAGATATGAATTTATGCCCATTATGAATTGGTCAAGATTCAGTCATTTAGTCAGATTTTAATCACTTTAGAGTGTACACATTACTCAAGATATTCATTTCAAGAATAGATTATTATTGATGTGAATTCCACATTAAAATTAGGGTTTTTTATACTGAAATAAAAAAACTTTGCCTTATTTTAGAACCCACATCCCTTGAAACCATAAAGATACAACAAGATAATTTTTTGGTACTTCTTAATATTTTGATGTATCGTTTTATCATTTGATCTCCATTGATATTCCTCATTATTGATCTCTCCTATCATATTTCCTTTTTGGAAAGATATGTGACCTCATGTTTTTCTATTGAATCATATTTATATATTGATGATTTTAAATCTAGTAATTCCTTACCAATATCCTTATCCATCTATTATCATTGGTATATTTTTTGAATGTGTAGATTTGAAAAATGATTAATTTTAGGTGGTTTCATAACATGAAACAATACAATTATATCCTTGTACCTACTTTATTGCCTTTAAATTAGTTCTTAATTGATTAAAAATGCATATTTGATATGAATTGAGGTTTGATATTAAAATAAATTGGAATTTTGTAAAACTCCCAATTTCAATGGAATTATAATTATGGGGATTTTTTAGAAATGTTATGGATTTATTTCAAACATTATTTGATTAAATGATGTGATATTTATTATTGAGATAAATGGATTAAAATGATTTATTATTTGAAAAGGTAATGAATTTATGTAATCAAATTATTTGGTTTACAAATGGGAAAGGCATATTGTGAAATTAAAATTGTGAAAATGAATTTGTAATAGATTCTAAATGATCAATTTTCCAATTATTTATTGATTAATTGTTGGAAGAACATGTTAAATGGGATAGTTAATTGGTAATTTGGACCAAAATGTTATGTTATTACCTTTTAAAAACAATATTTAATATTAAAATTATAAACTAATATTTTTATGAAGTTTTTGTATATATAGGGTTTTGAGTATCCAATATCTCCACAGATGGATATATGCATGCATTGAGCTGAGACCACCGATTAACTTGGGTGAGGATCCTAATTCTCATAACTATTATTCAACATAATTATTTCATAGTGATATGATTTATTTATTTTATGACTTTATTTAATTAATTAAAGATCTATTATATTCATGCCGAATCATTTATTATAAAGCTATAAAATTAATATGTTTTTTAAGAATTCATATTTTGAGTAAAAATAATGACTTTTTAAAAAATTATTTAAATTTTATTCCATGCCATACATATTTAAAATGAACTCAAAAAAAATTTGGTAAAATTTATGGAAATGTTGGTGAGACACTAATGGTATTTTGTTTCTCATATAATTCCATTACCTCCATGATAATTTATATTATTTTATTCTATGTCCTAGAAAAGACAAATCCTCCCATGTACCTGGTTAATTTTACTAATCCTTCAGACCTGGTGTGGTGTATGTGATAGATGGAGATTTCATACAATAGTAATTAGGGATTATGTTTTGGTATTTTTTTCAAAGAAGGTGTTCTGTCACTTAATATGAGATCGTTTGATTATTGTTTTAGTAGTAATTGTTTTGGTACATTCTTGTTGAGGAACGTTAAAATGTGATCTTCTATCTTCTAACATTAATTTTTATGTTAGAATAATTCCTTCATTATACTTCTATGATTCTAGGTTGCATTCACAAACATGCGGGGATTCGGATCACTATTTCCCTTAGAATTTGGGGATGACCTACTTGATTGAAGGTTCAAACATTCCAATCGGTTTCTAATGGGTTTGTTTGTAGAACATGAAACATCCAATGATTCCACATCCATTTGGACCTACTTTCCAAAGGTAGGTGCTCATGAGTTTACGGACTGATGAGGCTTAAGAATTTGCGTTGGTCGCGAGGATGGGAGGTCGGACTCATCACACCTTTTTAGGGGAATTATTGTATACTCCAGGACTCTCTTAATAGATTTAAGTTATGTTTGTGAATCCTTATTACATTACAAAGTATAAAATGAGCTTTCCTTCAGATCTTACAATCAATGATTAAATATGTAGAAAATTTAGTGAATCTTTTTTATTTATTCGTAGTCCTTCATCGATAGGGAATCATCTGTATTTATTAGAGATTCTTGGTCAATGGTATCCTTCGACACATTTATATAGAAGTCTCTCGGTCATTATTATGACCATGATGGTTTTAAAGAACCTCAGTGGGCCATTTGAAGTTTATTTTCATTCAGAAGGACATGTATTATTTCAGAGTTGGGATCGAACCCATAGATGGGCTACCTGCATATCCTTTGTTTAGAAAATGAATCAGAACCCACTTATTTCGGGTAAGGGAGTATGATTTTTATGATTGATGGCTCAAAGAAGGATGTCATAATTACTTTTACACTCTAAGATTAAGTGAGTCATGATCGGTGTAAGAAAGAAGATCTATTGGTAAAAACAAAGAAATTGTGCCATGAAAGATGAAATCATAAGAAATAATGTGGGGCTTATGTATGTATGACTGCCCAAATAAATGAAGATTAAGATTTACTTCATGGAAGAAATCCAGGAACATGGTCCATAAAGGTATATGTGCTTCATGGAGATTTGAGCACTCTAACTTGGGGATTACTCTTGAAAAGGAGGCCCAAATTAGGAGAGGACTTATGATTGGGTTTTAAACCTGAGACGGAATCCCAGATCAAATGTAAATTAGGACTTGTTAAGAGAAATTAAGACTGGGGCTTATTCATGAAAATGAGGCCCAGGTTAAGGGACTTGAAAACAATAAAGGGACTTGGGGATTACCCCTAAGGTGGATGCCCATATTTGAGAATTATTACTGGGGATTATTTCATGAAAAGGAGTCCCTAGCTAAAAATTATGACTAGGGCTTATTCTTGAAAAGGATCCCCAGGCTAAGAATTATGACTGTGGCTTATTCCGGAAAAGGAGGCCCAGGTTAACAAGTTCTCTCATCATAAAGTGTAATAACCTGAGATTTTATAAAATATATTCTTTTTAATTTCTTTCATATCTTCTGTTGTATGATACACTAGGATTATCTTGTGCTATACACAACACTGTATTAGCTTGTAGTATACGCAACACTGATCCTGGATCGTGTTACACACAATTTCATGTTTGTTTGGTAGTATTTATTCTACGAAACAATGAGTATATATATATATATATTCAATGTATTTTGTTATATGCAGTAACAAAGGATTCGTGCACTACATGAAACCCTAACATGGCTTGCATTACACACAATCGCGACCTTCCTCGATAGCGTGTGTTGTACGCAATACCGAGTTTTACTAAACAATGATATTTTATTATAATATTATTATGAACTAGCCATTATGAATAGTATTAAATGAATTTGGAATTTTATAACATTATTATTCATTTTACACAATTTCTAGAACATGGTATAAGAACAAAATTAATTTTCCTGGTAAAATAATTATTTTTTAAAAAATGCAGTTTTGTCGCCTTTTGATGGCGCACCCACATTAAATATATTTAATGAAATGTTTATAAGTTCAATTTTACAAAATAAAATTATTCTTTTGAATCAAAATATAAAATTTTACCATGGATAAATTTTTCATATTATTCTGATAACTTTCATATTTTAATGAATAGTAAAAACATGCTATATTTTAATTAAAAACAAAATTTTTCATCGTAATAACTTATGTGGTTAAATTATAATATTGATTGGTTTTAAAGTATAAATATAATATATTTTTACCATTTAATATAATGTATTTCATTCGCATTGATTTTATATTGAATTCGTAGGTTAAATCAATTCAATCTTTTGCAATGTTTTAAACAAAAACCCATTTTCATTCGATAATGAGATTAATATAAATTTAATTTCTTCAACTTCTGTGTATTGAATTTGAAAAAATTTATTCCATATTTGGATTCAGTGGGTCCAAATTATGTAAATAGGCTACTTTTAATTTTTGGGAATTATGAATAGTAACTACGGTAAATTTTATTTACCATAATTAAAGGTAAATTGGTTAATTAAGGGTAAATATAATATTATAAAATTACCATAACACATTCCAAAATTCAATTATATGGCTAAAAGTCGACCCATATCACCTAAGGGTCGGATTAGATTCATTTTATGGAATTTGGACCATGAAAATAATTTAATTATTATTAAAACCAAAGAAAGTGACAACATGTCACTCTCTTAAATCTTATAAGTATAATAATTTTAATTTAGTGATAAAAATCATAAAACTTCAAACAGGAATAGTCTCCAGAAATATAATAATATTATCTACATCAGGATAATTTATTTAGAATTTTTAGGTATTATATAATTTTCATTAATGGTGATACATTAATGATGCATAAATTATTTATTAAGTGAAATATCAGTAATATAGTTTTTATTGAAATAATAATACCCATTAAAAGGCCCACAAAACTGACCAAAACTTATTGGTAGTGTATATATACACCTTAATCATCCAATTACATAATATATAACCGTTTGGAAGTTTATAAAAGTGATCATGACACTTATATTATTTTATTTTAAATGATGCCAAAGTTTTCACCTTAATAATTTAACAAATATAACAATTTAAATATTGTGATTTTAAGATGATAAATTAGAGTAAGAGTATTATTGTGAAAGGTAATAGATTCATCTTCATCGTAGAATTTTATATTTAATTTTTATTCAACAAATAAGTATATTAAATAATTATACAAAAATGTTGTAGTAATTATTTTATTAAGAGATAAACCAAATAAATGCTTTTAAAAATAATAAAATAAATACTATATGAACTATTTTAATGTTATACACTAATTTTATAGATACATATTACCTTTTATGAATCTATTAAATATTTTAGTTCGATCATATCTTCTGTATATATATTTTATTTAAATTTAAATAAATGAATAATGTCAAAATTTACACTATTGTTATTTTATATAAAAAACATATTATAAAATTGATTAAAAATCACAAAAATATATAAAAATTATATATTTAAATTTATATGGACTAAAATGTTATAAAGTATCCAATTATGGAAAATTCACAACAAATAAGTAATTATTTGTTATAATTTAAAATTTATAATTTTATTACCACAAATAAAATAAAATTGATTAAGTAAGGATAAATCAAGTTGAGAATGTTTAAAATAATTTCCTAACATGTCTAAATTTTATTATTTGATGGGATTAAAACCCTATATCATCTAATATTCGAATATGAGTCATTTTTGGGGGTTTTTAAGTGGGGTTTGATTTATTATAAATTAATATTTTTAAGATTTCCAAAGGTGCCTCTCCCCTCCCTTATAAAAGGGCACCTCCTCCCTCACTTCCTCACACCATTTTGAGCCTTCATGATCGAAAAAACCCTTCTAAATTCTCTTCTCCAATTCCCTAGAAACATCCTAGAGGTCCTAGTCTTCTTCAAAGACCAATTACAGTCCCACAAGAGGAGGTATCAAAGAGGCGCTTCAAAGAAGAGGTAATGTTCGTTACCGAATCTTTCACCATTATTTCTTCTTCCACTTCTTCTTATTTAGTTGTTTCATTATGAAGTAATAAAATCAGTATCACTCATATAATGATATTTCATTATATGTTTTAAACAACCCTATTTCACCATTTATCCATCCTACAGAAAATGAAATCACCGCGCATGCGTACGTACAGAATACCATCTCCACGCCGTGGTGTAATCTATTTTTCCAACACCACCTTACATGGACGGGTATAATGGTGTAAATAATAACTATACATAGTTATTATAACATCATACTTATTCTGATATATTGTATCTTCAACTCCAATCCAATTCAATAATAATGGAAATGACATCATCGCTCGTGCGTACGTACGGACTGCCGTCTCCACGACGCGATGAGATTTATTCTCAATGTTAACCATTCATGAATGATTATAAAGTATATATAATAAGAAATCATGATATATATGACATAATAATCATACTGGATTTATATATATATATATATATATGTATGTCATCTACTTAATTCCATTCAATTCAATAAAGAAATGAAAACAACGTTCATGCGTACGTATGACCTACCGTCTACATGAACGGTGTATTTCTTCCATTTATCGATCTATTATATATATGTATATTCATAATATATATTATATATAAATCATGTTTTATATTCTGGAATTAAATAATCATGATATAATTAATCATATGAATAATTACAAGTCAAATCACGTACGACAAATGAAACGATTTTACCCAAAACGCTCTTTAACATGAAATTTACAAATGAAAGGGTAATATAAAGTCATAAGTGAACCATATATGATATCGTAACAATGAATATGATTCTATAATAAGTCAACAACATTATATAAATCATTATACAGGGGGTTCAGATACGTACGAAGCATATCGGACCTATGGTAAGGGATAATTTTTCAAATCTCATTTTTATCCAAGATTGTTTATTCGTCAGTATTTACTATGGGTATTTATACCATCCATGTCCATGTTTTATAAAATTATTTTCGTTTATGTTTAAAGTCATTTTTATCAATTTTTACTTTTACTACATGGTATGTAAGGAATCTTTCGGTTGTTTACATTATGAGGTACTTTTTTTACTTTTCCGGAAAAAGTACGAGAAGAATGTTTTTTTAACATATTCGGCACGAACGGATTTTTACGATTTTATAAAGCCTTATTTTCATGAAGCTTCCTCCAAAATATTTCATGACTATTTTCAAAAAAACATTTTCTCCTAAAATTGCATGACATTTTATGAAAAGAAAATGATTTTGAAGAAAAAAGGATATCTTCCTCAAGAATTCATTTCAAGTGTTTTATCAAAACCATTTTCATCTAAGATGACATTATTTCACATGTTTATATTTCAAGTATCATGTCTCTATGATTTACATGGTTTCACTTTTCTTATTATGAAATGATATCCATTTGTTTTATATGGATTATGTGATGATGGGATGATGTTTAGGAAACCCATTTTATTTATTGGGTTATTATGAATGATGCATGTTTATTTTGTGGAACAAGTTAGAATGATTTCATTATTAGATGGGTGGGAACTATATCTCCATCCTATGCATTGGGTAAAGATTTATATCTCATTAGATATACATGGCTGTAACAGCATGTTAAACCGGTTCAGTAATATAGGACTGGAACAAGGAGTGAACTCGATTCAGAAAGGGACTTTGTCCACTAAGATGGTCTTGGAAGAAATGCATTGGATAATATGGAAATCATATCATGTGCTGAATGGTTGCCGCAATTTCATGTTTTAGCCCCATTCTATTTTATCATCATTAATGTTTCTTTATGATCTATGCCTTACATACTTCCATGTTTTACGTCATTGCTCATGCTTTTGATGTTTAAACATTATGTTCATGTTTTTAAGTTCAAATTTATATGGTTTGTTTTATTTTATCCATGCTTACCCTTACTGAGCATTTGAGCTCACCCTTTTTAGGTTTTCTTTTCCCCAGAATATAAAGAAAGGTTTTAGGTATGAAAAAAAGGGGGAAGATCTTTATTGGAGATGTTGAGGATCTTTCAACACGATTAGAAAATTATGTTCCACGTTTCCGAAGACACTAAACTATTATGGTCCTTGTGGGTCTGTTTTTGTTATGTATTAAGTATTCCGCAAAAGTAATGTAATGTCCATGTACGTCATGATTCAGGTCTCTACAATTGGTATCAGAGGAAAGGTTTAGTCAACCTTTGGAAACTAGGATGCGAAAATCATAGTGAGATCCCTAGAGATATTTCTAAGGTATTTCTATGGATATACCTAAGGATAAGTATATGTATAGGATATAGTCCTAGAACTACGGTAACGATCATATAATTTAACCTAAGATGTTAGATATTTAGGGTACCCCCCTTTACTATGTTGTTTTCCCTAGAATTATTTTTCCCTCTCACACTATTCTTGTTGGGTTTTAGAAAATGGGTGGAAACAGGATGATTCACGATAATGAAGGATATGATGGAAAATGGAATGATATTATTCATGAGCAACCAAATGAAACGGTATTTGGAAGTCCAAACATCATTATTATGCCTAATCAGAAATCTCATAATATGATCAATAATCTCAACTTTGGTAAGTTTCCCGAATCAGATAATAAGAGAAGGATGGAGTTTCATGATGATCATAGAGGAAAGAAAGTTCAATTTCCCTCATGTAAACCATGTGGGAAGAGGCATCAGGTAGATTGTTTAAAAGGAACTAGAAGATGCTTTGGGTGTGGAAAAGAAGGACACAAAGCCAGTAAGTGCAAAGGAAAAGGTTCAGTTAACACCATGGACAAGTATAATGGTATTGCTACGACATCAATAATGATTCTATGTTTTAAATGTGGAATGTATGGGAATTATGCAAACCAATTCCCTAAGGGAAAATCTCATGAAGAGAATCACCATGGTCATACGGGTAGTATTTATGTGGATGATGATGAAGAGACTACAAATGAAATATGAGATGAAGTAAATGATGAAGCTCCTCTAGGGGTTTAAGAAGTTGGTGGAATGATTGTATGTTTATAAAGAATAATGTATGGTACTATGGAATAATGAATCATCTATGGATTGTTACACTATTGTTTTTCCTAAAGTATATGAAAGTATATGTTGAATGGTACCGGTAACCATGGATGGTTATTCAGATATTTTTGGAAAGTAGATAATATGCGCATAATGAATGGATAAGAAGATAATTAGATGTTTGATTGTATTCAGGATCTCATGACTGATATAAGGACTAATTGATATTATGGTTTGATTATATAGAAATTTTGGGATTTTGGTATGTGGAAAGAGTAAACTTTTGACAGCATTCATGTTTTCACTAAGGTTGAATGGGTATTCATTCTTCAAGAGAATACATGATTAAGGTATTCACATGTTTGTAATTTGACCAACAAGTTATATCTTATGATATATTGGAGATAAATGATGGAATTCACATGATTGTTATGTGATATTTCAAGTAATAATTTTCTTTATACTATGAGATTAGACCGAAGTATTTCAGATAAGCTTAAATATTGGAATGGATTATGTTGGACATAAGTTATTATTGTTTAAGGATAGAACTTTTTTCTATATTATTGATGGGATGTTATAGTAATTTAGTTTTAGAAAAAGGAAATCCTGCAGGATGGGCGAGACACCATCGCGTCAGATAAGGCTGTGGGAATCGAACCCACAACTGAAGTGCGACTGGCCTTTATCGCCTACCACTAGCCTACAGGATGTCCCTAGTTAGTAGAAACTAGTTTTATCTTATTATGCGGTATGATATATAAAGTATAAGTTCATTTTTGGAACCATATACAATTAATCTAACCATATGATGGACTTATAACTTTTGCTAACCTTTTTTTTGAAACAGATGGAATGACCCATCATTCTATCACATGACCTGCTAACACATCACGAATAAAAAATTCAACTTCATTTCATTAAGGGATGAAGTGGAATTTGTTCAAATCACGAACAACAGTGAGATTGTACCAAATTCATGTAATTATTTCTTTTAATTCATAAAATTTAGGGAAATGATCTTGAAAACCAAAAAATGTTGTCTTAGTGACCTTATATCCGATTAATCAGATGGTACCTTAGATCATCACAAATCTATGGCTTTGTGATTGTTGGCTTTTTCATAGCCATGTTCTCTACCACTCTCTATCAGAACATGATGGTTAGATTTCTCTTACATATCCATATTTTCACCTATGTTATCCTATGTGGAAACCTAGTGATTAGTTTATTTGGGTAACTGTAACGTTTCATACTCTAGTTTATAAACATAAGTTTTGGTATTCCTTTTTACGATGTGGGTTTCAATTAACGAAACTTTCAAGTAGAAAACCGTTTATAACCCTGACGAATTTCGAGGACAAAATTCATTTTAAAGAGGGTAGAATGTAATAACCTGAAATTTTATAAAATATATTCTTTTTAATTTCTTTCATATCTTCTATTTTACGATCCACTAAGATTATCTTGCACTATACGCAACACCGTATTAGCTTGCAGTATATGCAACAGTAATCCTGGATCGTGTTACACACAATTTCATGTTTTTTTGTTAGTAGTTATTATATGAAAAATTGAGTATATATATATATATATTCAATGTATTTTGTTATACGCAGCAACAAAGGATTTGTGCACTACACGCAACCCTGACTTGGCTTGCATTACACGCAATCTCGACCGTCCTCGATAGCGGGTGTTGTACGCAATACCGATTTTTACTAAACAACGATATTTTATTATAATATTATTATGAACTAGAAGTTATGAATAGTATTAACTAAATTCTGAATTTTATAACATTATTATTCATCTTACACATTTTCTAGAACATGGTATAAGAACAAAATAAATTTTTCAGGTAAAATAAGTATTTTTCAAAAAAAGCAGTTTTGCCACCTTTTGATGGTGCACCCAATTTAATTATAGTTTTTGACATGTTTATAAGTTCAATTTTAAAAAATAAAACTATTCTTTGGAATCAGGATATAAAATATTACCTTGGATAAATTTTTCATATTATTCTGATAACTTTCATATTTTAATTAATAGTAAAAACACGCTATATTTTAATTAAAAACAACTTTTTTCATCGTAATAACTTATGTGGATAAATTATAATATTTAATGGTTTTAAAGTATAAATAGAATATATTTTTACCATTTAATATAATTTATTTCATTATCACTGATTTCACATTGAATTCGTAGGTTAAATCAATTCAATCTTTTTCAATGTTTTAAACAAAAACCCGTTTTCATTCGACAACAGGATTAATTTTAATTTAATTTCTGCAACATATGTGTATTGAATTTGAAAAAATGGATCCATATTTGGAATCAGTGGGTCCAAATTATGTTAATAGTCTACTTTTGATTTTTGGGAATTATGAATAGTAACTACGGTAAATTTTATTTACCATAGTTAAAGGTAAATCAGTTAATTAAGGATAAATATAATATTATAAAGTTACCCTAACACATGCCAAAATTCAATTGGATGGCTAAAATCCTACCCATATCACCTAAGGGTTGGATTAGATTCATTTTATTGACTTTTGACCATGAAAATAATATAATTATTATTAAAACCAAAGAAAGTGACAACATGTCACTCTCTTAAATCTTATAAGTATAATAATTTAAATTTAGTGATAAAAATAATAAAACTTCGAACATGAACAGTCTCCAGAAATATAATTGAATTATCTAAATCATGATAATTTATTTAGAATTTTTATGGATTAAATAATTGTCATTAATGGTGATACATTAATGATGCAGAAATTATTTATTATGTGAAAAATCACTAATATAGTTTTTATTGAAATAATAATACCCATTAAAAGGCCCAAAAACCTGACAAAAACTTATTTTTAGTGTATATATAAACCTTAATCATCCAATTACATAATATATAACCATTTGGAGTTTTATAAAAGTGATGATGACACTTATATTATTTTATTTTAAATGATGTCAATTTGTCACCTTCATAATTTAATAAATATAACAACTTATATTTTCGTATTTTAAGATGATAAATTCGAGTAAAAGTATTATTATAAAAGGTAATAGATTTATCTTCAACATATAATTTTATATTTAATTTTTATGCAATAAATAAATATATTAAATAATTATACAAAAATTTTGTTGTAATTATTTTATTAAGAGATAAACCAAATAAATGATATTAAAAAGAATAAAATAAATATTATATGAACAATTTTAAAGTTCTAAACTAATTTTATAGAAACATATGACCATTTATGAATCTATTAAATCTTTTATTTCGAACATATTCTGTATATATATTTTAGTTAAATTAAAATAAATGAATAATGTCAAAATTGACACTATTGTTATTTTATAAAAATAACATTTTATAAAATTGATTAAAAATAACAAAAATATATAAAAATTATAAATTTAAATTTATATGGCCTAAAATGTTATAAAGTATCAAATTATGGACAATTCACAACAAATAAGTAATTATTTGTTATAATTTAAAATTAAAATGTTATTACCACAAATAAAATTAAATTGATTAAGTAAGGATAAATCAAGTTGAGAATATTTAATTTAATTTCCTAACATGTCTAAATTTTATTGGTTGATGGTATTACTACCCTATCTCGTCTAATATTCTAATATGAGTCAATTTTTGAGGTTTTTATGTGGGTTTAGATTTATTATAAATTAATATTTTTAAGATTTCCAAAGGTGCGACTCCCCTCCCTTATAAAGGGGAACCTACTCCCTCTTTTCCTCACACTAATTTGAGACTTCAGGATCAGAAAACCCCTGATATATTTTCTTCTCCACTTCCCTAGAAACATCCTAGAGGTCTTGGTCTTCTTCAAATACCAATTTTAGTGCCCTGAGAGGAGGTCTCAAAGAGGCGCTTCAAAGAAGAGGTAATGTTCGTTACCGATTCTTTCAACATTGTTTCTTCTTCCACTTCTTCTTCATTATTTTTTTCGTTATGAAGTAATAACATCATTATAACTAATATAATGATATGTTATGATAAGTTTGAAACAACCATATTTCACCATTTATCCATCCTACGGAAAATGAAATCATCGCGCGTGCGTACGTTCGGAATGCCATCTCCATGTCGTGGTGTAATCTGTTTTTCCAACACCACCTTACTTGGATGGGTATAATGGTGTAAATAATAACTATACATAGTTATTATAACATCATACTGATTCTGATATATTGTATCATCCACTCCAATCCATTTCAATAATTATGTAAACGATATCATCGCTCGTGCGTAAGTACGGACTACCATCTCCACGACGCGATGAGATTCATTATCCATGTTAACTATTCATGAATGATTATAAATTATATATATAATAAGTAATCATGAAATATATGACATAATAATGAAACTGGATTTATGTATATATATATGTATGTCATCTACTTAATTCCATTCAATTCAATAAGGAAATGAAAACAACGTTCATGCGTACGTACGGCCTACCGTCTCCTTGAACGGTGTATTTCTTCCTTTTATAGATCTATTATATATATGTATATTAATAATATATATTATATATAAATCATGATTTATATTCTGGAATTATGTAATCATGATCTAAGTAATCAGATGAATAATTACAAGTCAAAACACGGACGACAAATGAAACGATTTACCCAAAACGCTCTTTAACATGGAATTTACAAAAGAACGGGTAATATAAAGACATAAGTGAACAATTATATGATATCGTAACAATGAATATGATTCTGTAATAAGTCAATAACATTATTTAAATCATTATACAGGGGGTTCGGATATGTACGAAGCTTATCGGACCTAAGGTAAGGGATAAATTTTCAAATCTCATTTTTATCTGAGATTGCTTATTCGTTAGTATTTACTAGGGTTATTTCTATCATACATGTCCATATTTTATAAAAGTATTTTCATTTATTTTTAAAGTATTTTTTACCAATTTTAAATTTTACTACATTTTATATAATGAATCATTCTGTTTTTACATTACGAGGTACTTTTTTTACTTTTCCAGAAAAAAGTACGAGAAAAATGTTTTTTTAACTTATTCGACACGAATGGATTTTTACGGTTTTATAAAGCCTTATTTTCATGATGCTTCCTCCAAAATATTTCATGACTATTTTCAATAAAAACATTTTCTTCTAAAATTGCATGACATTTTTTGAAAAGAAAATGATTTTGAAGAAAAAAGGATATCTTCCTCAAAAATCCTTTTCAAGTGTTTTATCAAAAACATTTTCATCTAAGATGACATTATTTCACTTGTTTATGTTTCAAGTATCATGTATCTATGATTTACATGGTTTCACTTTTCTTATAATGAAATGATATCCATTACTTTTATATGTATTATGTGATGATGGGATGATGTTTATGAAACCCATTTTATTTATTGGGTTATTTTGAATGATGTAAGTTTATTTATGTGTAACAAGTAAGAATGATTTCATTATGAGATGGGTGGGACCTATATCTCCCTAAAATGCCTTGGGTAATGATTTATATCTCATGAGATCGACATGGCTGGAATGGAAAATTAAACCGGTTCAGTAATATAGGACTGGAATGAGGAGTGAACTCAATTCAGAAAGGGACTTTGTCCACTAAGATGGTCTTGGCAAAAATTCCTTGGCTAATATGGAAATAATATCATGTGTTGAATGGTTTCCACAATTTCATGTTTTATTCCCATGCTATTTTATCAGGAATAATGTTTCTTTATAATCTATGCCTTACATACTTCAATGTTTTATGTCATTGCTCATGCTTTTTATGTTTAAACATTATGTTCATGTTTTTAAGTTCAAATGTATATGATATGTTTTATTTTATCCATTCTTACCCTTACTGAGTATTTGAGCTCACCCTTTTTATGTTTTCTTTTCCCCATGATATAATGAAAAGTTTTAGGTAAGAAAAAATGGGGTTGATCTTTATGGGAAATGTTGAAGATCGTTCAACACGATTAGAAGATTACATTCTAAGTTTCCAAACACACCAAAGTATTACGGTATTTGTGTGTCTGTTTTTGTTATGTATTAAGTATTCCACAAAAGTAATGTAATATCCATGTATGTCAAGCTTCGGGTCTCTACAGTTGATATCAGAGGAAAGGTTTAGTCAACCTTTGGAAACTAGGATGTGAAAATGTTAGTGATATCCATAGAGTTATTTCTAAGGTATGTCTAGGGATATCCCTAAGGGTAAGTATACGTATAGGATATAGTCCTAGAACTACGGTAATGATCATAGAATTTAACCTAAGATGTTAGATATTGAGGGTACTCCCCTTTACTATATTGTTTTCCCTAGCATGATTTTTACCTCTCACACTATTCTTTTTGGGTTTTAGAAAATGGCTAGAAACAGGATGATTCACTATAATGGAGGATAAGATGGACAATGGAATGATATTCTTCATGAGAAACCAAATGAAACGGGATTTGAAAGTCCAAACATCATTATTATGCCTAATCAGAAATCTCATAATAAGTTCAATAATCTCAAGTTTGGTAAGTTTCCCGACTCAGATAATAAGAGAAATATGGAGTTTCATGATGATCATATAGGAAGGAAACATCAATTTCCCTCATGTAAATCATGTGGGAAGAGGCATCAAGGAGATTGTTTCAAAGGAACTGGAAGATGCTTTGGGTGTGAAAAAGAAGGACACAAAGCCAGTAAGTGCAAAGGAAAAGGTTCAGTTAACAGCATGGACAAGGATAATGGTATTGCTACGTCATCAACAATGATTAGATGTTTGAAATGTGGAATGTATGGGCATTATGCAAACCAATTCCATAAGGGAAAATCTCATGAAGAGAATCAGCATGATCATACGGGTAGCATTTATGTGGATGATGATGAAGAGACTACAAATGAAATATGAGATGAAATAAATGTTGATGCTCAGCTAGGTGTTTAGGAAGTTAGTGGAATGATTGTATGTTTATGAAGAATAATGTATGGTACTATGGAATAATGAATCATGTAAGGATTATTACACTATTGTTTTTCATAAAGTATATGAAAGTATATGTTGAATGGTACCGGTAACCCTGGAAGGTTATTCAGATATTTTTGTAAAGTAGATGATAAGCGCATAATGAAGGGATAAGAATATAATGAGATGTTTGATTGTATTCAGGAGATCATGACTAATATAAGGACTAAGTGATATTATGGTTTGATTGTATAGAAATTTTGGGATTTTGCTATGTGGAAAGAGTAACCTTTTGACAGCATTCATGTTTTCACTAAGGATCATTGGGTATTCATTCATCAAGAGAATACATGATTAAGGAATTCACATGATTGTAATTTGACCAACAAGATATATCTTATGATATATTGGGGATAAATGATGGCATTCACGTGATTGTTATGTGATATTTCATGTAATAATTTTCTATATACTATGAGCTTGGACCGAAGTATTTTAGATAAGCCTAAAGATTGGAATGGATTATGTTGGACATAAGTTAGTATTGTTTAAGGATAGATCATTTTTCGATATTATTGATAGGATGTTATAGTAATGTTGTTTTAGAAAAAGGGCAACCTGTAGGATGAGCGATAACCCATCGTGTCGGACAAGGATGTGGGAATCGAACCCACAAACGAAGTGCGACTGGCCTTTATCCCCTACCACTGGCCTACAGGATGTCCCTAGTTAGTAGAAACTAGTTTTATCTTATTAAGCAGTATGATATATGAAGTATAAGTTCATTTTTGGAACCATATACGATTAATCTAACCATATGATTGACTTATAACTTTTTCTAACCTTTTTTTTGAAACAGATGGAATGACCGATCATTCTATCACATGATCTGCTAACACATCACGAATAACAAATTAAACTTTATTTCATTAAGGGATGAAGTGGAAATTGTTCAATTCACGAACAACAATAATATTTTACCAAAATCATGTAAGTATTTATTTTAATTCATCAAATTTATGGAAATGATCATGAAAACCAAAAAATGTTGTCTTAGTGCCCTTATATCCGATGAATCAGATGGTAACTTAGATCATCACAAATCTATGGCTTTGTGATTGGTGGATTTTTAATATCCATGTTCTCTACCAATCTCTCTCAGAACATGATGGTTAGATTTCTCTTCCATATCCATATTTTCACATATGTTATCCTATATGGAAACCCAATGATTAGTTTATTTGGGTAACTGTAACGTTTCATACTTTAGTTTATAAAGATAAGTTTTTTTATTCCTTTTTACGATGTGGGTTTCAATTAAAGAAACTTTAAAGTCGAAAAGCATTTATAAATTCGATGAATTTTGAGGAATAAATTCATTTTAAGGGGGGAAGAATGTAATAACCTGAGATTTTATAAAATATATTCTTTTTAATTTCGTTCATATCTTCTGTTGTACGATACACCATGATTATCTTGCGCTATACGCAACACCGTATTAGCTTGCAATATACGCAACACTAATCCTGGATCCTGTTACACACAATTTCATGTTTGTTTGATAGTAGTTATTCTATGAAACATTGAGTATATATATATATATTCAATTTATTTTTTATACACCGCAAAAAAGGAGTCGTGCACTACACGCAACCCTGACTGGGCTTGCATTAGAGGCAATCACGACCTTCCTTGATAGCGTGTGTTGTACGCAATACCGAGTTTTACTAAACAATGTTATTTTATTATAATATTATTATGAACTAGCCGTTATTAATATTATTAAATCAATTTTGAATTTTATAACATTATTATTCATCTTACACATTTTGTAGAACATGGTATAAGAACAAAATAAATTTTTCGGGTAAAATATGTATTTTAAAAAAAATGCATTTTTGCCGCCTTTTGAGGGAACACCCACATTAAATCTATTTTTTGACATGTTTATAAGTTCAATTTTACAAAATAATATTATTCTTTGGAATCAGGATATAAAATTTTACCTTGGATAAATTTTTCATATTATTCTGATAACTTTCATATTTTATTGAATAGTAAAAAACACGCTATATTTTAATTAAAAACAAATTTTTTCAACATAATAAATTATGTGGATAAATTATAATTTTTAATGGTTTTAAATTATAAATAGAATATATTTTTACCATTTAATATAATATATGTCATTAGCATTGATTTTACATTGAATTTGTAGGTTAAATCAATTCAATCTTTTGCAATGTTTTAAACAAAAACACGTTTTCACTCGACAATGGGATTAATTAAAATTTAATTTCTGAAACTTCTGTGTATTGAATTTTAAAAAATGGATTCCATATTTGAAATTAGTGGGTCCAAATTATGTAAATAGGCTACTTTTTTATTTTTGGGAATTATGAATAGTAACTATGGTAAATTTTATTTACAATAGTTAAAGGTAAATCGGGTAATTAAGGGTAAATATAATATTATAAAATTATCCAAAAAAATGCCAAAATTATATTGGATGGCTAAAAGTAGACCCATATCACCTAAGGGTCATATTAGATTCATTTTATGGACTTTTGACCCTGAAAATAATTTAATTATTATTAAAACCAAAGAAAGTGACAACATGTCACTCTCTTAAATCTTATAAGTATAATAATTTTAATTTAGTGATAAACATCATAAAACATAAAACATGAATAGTCTACAAAAATATAATAAAATTATCTACATCATGATAATTTATTTAGAATTTTTAGGGATTAAATAATTGTCATTAATGGTGATACATTAATGATGCAGAAATTATTTATTAAGTGAAAAATCAGTAATATAGTTTTTATTGAAACAATAATACCAATTAAAAGGCCCAGAAACCTGCCCAAAACTTATTGGTAGTGTATAGATACACCTTAATCATCCAATTACATAATATATACCCGTTTAGAGTTTTATTAAAGTGATTATGACACATATATTATATTATTTTAAATGATGCAATGTTTTCACCTTCATAATTTAATAAATATAACAATTTAAATATTGTGATTTTAAGATGATAAATTCGATTAAAAGTATTATTGTAAAATTTAATAGATTTATATTCATCATAGATTTTTATTTTTAATTTTTATGCAACAAATAAGTATATTAAATAATTATAAAAAAATTTTGTAGTAATTATTTTATTAAGAGATAAACCAAATAAATGATTTTAAAAATAATAAAATAAATATTATGTGAACTATTTTAATGTTCTCCACTAATTTAATAGATACATATAACCTTTTATGAATCAATTAAATCATTTATTTCAAACATATATTCTGTATATATATTTTATTTAAATTCAAATTAATGAATAATGTCAAAATTGACACTATTGTTATTTTATAAAAATAACATATTATAATATTGTTTAAAAATCACAAAAATATATAAAAATTGTAAATTTAAATTTATATGGTCTAAAATGTTATAACTTATCCAATTATGGAAAATTCACAAAAAATAAATAATTATTTATTATAATTTTTAATTTAGAATGTTATTACCACAAATAAAATTAAATTGATTAAGTAAGGATAAATCAAGTTGAGAATGTTTAAAATAATTTCCTAACATGTCTAAATTTTATTGGTTGATGGGATTACAACCCTATCTCATTTAGTATTCGAATATGAGTCATTTTTGGAGGTTTTTAAGTGGGGTTATATTTATAATAAATTAATATTTTTAATATTTCCAAAGGTGTGCCTCCCCTCCCTTATAAAAGGGCACCTCCTCCCTCTTTTACTCACACCAATTTGAGCCTTCAATATCGGAAAACACCTAGTAAATTATCTTCTCCACTCCCCTAGAAACATCTTAGAGGTCCTGGTCTTCTTTAATGACCAATTGTAGAGCCCTAAGAGGAGGTCTCAAAGAGGCACTTCAAAGAAGAGGTAATGTTCGTTACCGATTCTTTCAACTTTATTTTTTCTTCCACTTCTTCTTCTTTAGTTGTTTCATTATGAAGTAATAACATCAGTATCACTCATATACTGATATTTTATTATTAGTTTGAAACAACCCTATTTCACCATTTATCCATCCTACGGAAAATGAAATCATCGCGCATGCGTACGTACAGAATACCGTCTCCACACCGTGGTGTAATCTGTTTTTCCAACACCACCTTACTTGGATAGGTATAATGGTGTAAATAATAACTATACATAGTTATTATAAAATCATACTGATTCTGATATATTTTATCATCCACTCCACTCCAATTCAATAATTATGGAAATGACATCATTGCTTGTGCGTACGTACGGACTACCGTCTCCACGACGTGATGAGATTCATTCTCCATGTTAACCATTAATGAATGATTATAAAGTATATATAATAACTAATCATGAAATATATGACATAGTAATTATACTGGATTTTTGTATATATATATGTATGTCATCTACTTAATTTCATTCAATTCAATAAGGAAACGAAAACAATGTTCATGCGTACGTACGGACTACCGTCTCCATGAACGGTGTATTTCTTCCATTTTTAGATCTATTATATATATGTATATTCATAATATATATTATATATAAATCATGTGTATATTATGGAATTAATTAATCATGATCTATGTAATAATTTGAATAATTACAAGTCAAGACACGGATGACAAATGAAACAATTTTACCCAAAACGCTCTTTAACATCGAATTTACAAAAGAACGGGTAATATAAAGTCATAATTAAACCATAAATGATATCGTAACAATGAATATGATTCTGTAATAATTCAATAACATTATTTAAATCATTATATAGGGGGTTCAGATACATACGAAGCATATCAGACCTAAGGTATGGGATAATTTTGTAAATCTCATTTTTATCCGAGATTTCTTATTCGTCTGTTTTTAGTACGGTTATTTCTATCATCCATGTCTATGTTTTATAAAAGTGTTTTCATTTATGTTTAAAGTCCTTTTTACTAATTTTGACTTTTCTTACATGGTATGTAAGGAATATTTCTTTTGTTTACATTAGGAGGTACTTTTTTTACTTTTCCAGAAAAAGTATGAGAAGAATGTTTTTTTAACATATTCGGCACGAACGGATTTTTACGATTTTATAAAGCCTTATTTTCATGAAGCTTCCTCCAAAATATTTCATGACTATTTTCAACAAAAACATTTTCTTCTAAAATTGCATGACATTTTATGAAAAGGAAATGATTTTGAAGAAAAAAGGATATCTTCCTCAAGAATTCATTTCAAGTGTTTTATCAAAACCATTTTCATCTAAGATGACATTATTTCACATGTGTATGTTTCTAGTATCATGTATCTAGGATTTACATGGTTTCACATTTCTTATTATGAAATTATATCCATTTATTTTATATGGATTATGTGATGATGGGATGATGTTTATGAAATCCATTTTATTTATTGGGTTATTATGAATGATGTATGTTTATTTTGTGGAACAAGTAAGAATGATTTCATTATGATATGGGTGGGACCTATATCTCCCACCAATTCATTGGGTAAAGATTTATATCTCATGAGATAGACATGGCTGAAACGGAAAATTAAACCGGTTCAGTAATATAGGACTGGAACGAGGAGTGAACTCGATTTCGAAAGGGACTTTGACCACTAAGATGGTCTTGGCAGAAATGCCTTGGATAATATGGAAATTATATCATGAGCTGAATGGTTTCCACAATTACATGTTTTATTCCCATTCTATTTTATCATGTTTAATGTTTCTTTATGATCTATGCCATACGTACTTCCATGTTTTATGTCATTGCTCATGCTTTTGATGTTTAAACATTATGTTAATGTTTTTAAGTTGAAATGTATATGGTATGTTTTATTTTATCCATGCCTACCCTTATTGAGCATTTGAGCTAACCCTTTTTATGTTTTCTTTTACCCAGGATATAAAGAATGGTTTTAGGTAAGAAAGAAAAGGGGGAAGATCTTTATGGGAGATGTTGAGGATCTTTCAACATGATTAGAAAATTACGTTCAATGTATCCAAAGACACTAAACTATTACGGTCCTTGTGTGTCTGTTTTTGTTATGTATAAAGTATTCAGAAAAAGTAATGTAATGTCCATATACATAAAGCTTCGGGTCTCTACATAAAGGATTAGCTTGAATGAATGAAATCTCAATCATTAGTGGCATAAATATGTGTAAATCACTAGGTTCTGAGAGATATTCCACAGAATTATTTTCAGATAAGGAAGTCAAATCAAGAAATCATTCCATAAATGTCCTTGAAGAGTCTCATGAAGACTGAATCTTGAATAGGAGAGATGGAATGGCATAAGAGTGGTGAAATGGAAAATAATGACACCGAAAAAGGTAGGGGCACGCAAGTCCAGGCAGGCGCGTAGTTACTGCGTGGGCGCGCAAGTCCTAGTCAAGCAGGTATACCTGCGCGACACATGGGTACTTGTGCGTTTGTAAACCAGCATGGAAATACTTGGGCGATCCTTGACCAATGCCTTTATAATTATCCTGAGGTACTTCCAGAAGAGAGGCGCGCAAGTTTTGGTGAGGAAATAGGGTGGCGCGCAAATATGTTCATTTACCTTAAGGTTAAAACACCATAGGCATGCAAGTGTTAGTGAATTATAACACTTTGATCTTACTCATCTTGATTAGAACTTCCATTCTAGGTAAATAATTACCATATAAGGGTTCAGAAGACCTGAAGAAGAGACTTGGGCGTTCAGATCTCTAAATCTGAATTCTGGAAATATTCCTCTCGAACTGGGGGGCCCACCGAGGGTATTTATAGGCTGGAGAAGACCCTGGGCAGTTATCCCTTATGGAACGCAAGTCACTTGCGTGACCATTAGGTGTCTCACAAGTGGACCTGCGCGACAATGATGGAACTTGCGCGGCACATCTGCATTTGAAGCCTTGTTCATGCCTTTGTCGATTTTTGATGTTTTCTTCAAAGGATGAATAAATTTTTGCTAAGTCATATCCCTTTACATTCATTATAAACAATGTGATGAAAAGGTGCATCAACAAAAGTTCCCCCCTCAGAGTTGGATCTGAAAGAAATGAGGATTTGACTCTGAGGAAAAAAATAAAACTAAAGGAAAGACGGTGCGCAAGGTCTGGCGCACAAATCAGCTTCGGGCGGGTAGGATTTGGCATGCAGGAGTACGCCCTTTGGTCGCGCAGGGTATGGCATGTAGGGTTATGACCTTGTCTATAAATAGAGGGACTCAATTCTGTACAAAGCATATGGATTTAAAACATTCGATCTCTCACCTTGCAAGTTGCATTTTCTGTGCAAGATGCTCAGTTTCCCACTTTTTCCATGATGTTGCGTTGTTGTCAAGGTATCTGGGCCATCACGGTTATACTTGCATGCCAAATACATGCGCGACACATCCATACTTACGCACCATGTTTTAGACATGCACGCCTTAATGACTTTTCCATTTTTCTGAATACCTTCACAAATTTTAAGAAAAATACACCCATTTAAGAGTTATTTTATTCATCTTTTGTGCAGATTCAATGGCTCCTAGGAGAATCGGAACGACTGATGAACTGGATAGCAAGAGGATTGATGACATTATGAACATTTTTGGCCATGATTGCTATGATATCTACAAAAACACTCTCCCAAATTTGGCTAAGTACTTGAAGAAATATCAGCTTAATTTCCCACATAGATTCTACATGTCCCTGTATAGTCATGGCCATATGCAAGGAGTCAATGTTCTAGATGCAAAGAACTATATGCCTGAAATGCTGCTGCACTGCTACACTTCTATTTTGATTATGATGTGAATTAAGAGCAACAACATTGGTGTGAACTTTAAAATTTTTCATCCATACCATTTCCTTGTAGATATGAAAATGGAAAACCCATGGGCTGAAATGTTTTCTGCTTCCGGTTGGTGGAGAGAAGACAAACATGGAATTAGAGAAATATCTGAAAATAGTACTCTCTCCAAATGGAATTTTACTTCTAATGCTCTATTCTCAAATCCATGTATCCATTTTCCAAGTCTCTTGGACCGAAACAGAGTCACTGTTTGATCAGAAAAAATTTTCTCAAACCGAACTCAAGAACATCCTTTTACAATTGTTCTAATAAGAGCTGGTATCACTACATATCTTATTGTATCCAATTGAATGAATGAATTCCAGGTGGTTTCTGATGAATCTCAGGATGCATAAATCAAATGAAGGGTTATGTTGAAAGCCTTTTGGAATTCCTAAAAAAAGGAAGATACTCTAGTCTGTGGATGTCCTTCTATATCATGTGTATCAATGAAAAACACTTTCATCTTCAGTCATTTGTACTTCCATTCATTCTCTACTTGCTTTAAATTTTACGGAAGCTAATGGGCCTAGTAAGCATAGTTTTATTTTTACTAGGATTATTATAAATAACCATACAATCTTGGAATATTTTAATTGCTCAATATGACCTAAATCATACAAAATGTATGTTTAGGGAGGTGGAACTTGACTTTTATTCAGAGTTCCTTTGTCTTTTGTGGGTAGTTTAATGCCATGCATGTCCGACATACAAAGGCTAATGTTTATGGTCAAAAATATCTTTGAACGAATGAATTAAAATTGACTCAATTATTTGAAAATTTATCTGAAAACATTTTACCATAATCACGTATGAGGTAAAAAATGTAAACTATGGATTAAGAATATTTGAATCTAAGGGATGATATAAAAAAGATCCCAAAGGAATCAGAAGAAGTAGTTTCCAAGAATGATGTTACTATTATTTAAAAAACCCATTATGGGGTTTAATTATGTAGGGACACCTAAGGGCATTGGCTGTATAGTCAAATAAATAGCGTCTTTTGTCTAACAAGTCTCTTATATAGGCCGTTTATACAAGGCCGCCTAAAGGCATGTGTTGCATAGTCATGCAAAAGAACTCTCAGAATTTTACATTCCTAGTGCTAAAAGGCCAATGAAAGTTTATAGAGATTCAAATTTTCCAAAGTCTAGAGTTTTCTGTATGGAAAGAGGTATTTGAATATGGAGAAGATATTTCCAAAAAATATTATCGAAGAACTGGATAGATATCACTCCTATGAAAGTTTCACCCAAACGTAGGGAAGGATAATATAAACCATAGACTTGAATACCTTCAGATCAGGAAAAAGGATATGGGATAAATATGTTAAGGATGGCTATTTTTTGTGGATCCCTACATACTTTCATTTAAGACCAATAAGGACAAAAGATCCTTTGTTCCCACGAATGAAGTTACCAATATCCGAAAAAACCGTTAAGGGGTTGATATATGCATGGCCACCTCAGGGAAGTGGCTACATAGTCATATAATAGTATCTTTTGGATGAAAAATCCGTTATGGAGACTATTTATGCATGGTCGCCTAAGAGCACGTGCTACATAGTCAGGTAAAAGAACTCTCAGAAATTTGACATTTTTTTGAAAAAAATACAAGAAAAGCGTTATCAAGATCTGAAAATAATTAAGGTTTGGATTATGACACATAAAGATGTGTATTGTCCAAAGTATACAGAGATACACAGATCAATGCTAACCATAATCATGTTGTGGCTGGGTCTTGAATGGAAATGTTGGAATTCACTACGTATCCCATAAGGATGGGAATCAAGCCATACGTAGTTCTTAAATTACAGTTTAGCGCCGTGTGGGACAAAAGGATTAAAGATATTAGTTTACGGTCATAGAGCTGTGACCATTGTAAGAAATACATAGTGTGTGTTTTCATGGGGAATTTTCATCCAAGGGACTAAAAGTGGAATATGGGGTTAGGCCCAAAAGACTTGGGGATGGATTCGAGGGACACTTGAACATTCCTATGTATCTCATAAGGAGTGGAATCAAGCCCACGTAGTTCTAGAAATACCCTCTGTACAAATTTGGTTCATACAAGTGAAGGGTGAAAATGGACTTTAATGCAATAATGGTTTAACCAAAGATAAAAAGTTTGTCCATTTCCATGTATGCATGTAGTCTTTGAAATGAAAGATGATTGAAAAATAAATTTAAATAATGGTTCCCTCTCAAGTGAGGGTATCAAAGAATATATGTAGTTTATTGTCATACTAGACAAAATAGTTATGTATAGTTTAACATCATATAGCAGGGATGAATGTGAATCAATGTAAAGATATTGATTCTAGGGGTGGTTTCACGAATCAACATCGTATGAGATGGAGGAGAACCGATATGAAGATATTGGTTTTGGGCTTGAACCTTGGGAGGTTGCCTACGTACCCAGCCTAGAAGGCAAGGATCAAAGTTCGCATAGTTCAATTAAAGAATTAATTAATGATCAAGTTTTTCATGGGGAAAACGACCTAAAAAATGATATTGTTGGGACTTTCATATGGTTAGTACCCCAGATAGAGTGCTATGGTTGAGGTTTGCTCTATGCTCACATGAGTCATACTCGGTGTGAGAAACAAGAGGTAATAACAACCGTAACGATGCACAGTTTAATGTCATGTAGGATGTATCAAAGGAAGTTCTATACAGTTTAGTGTCATATAGTTAGGACGATGGAGGCAACACAGATTAACTTCATGTTGGCCAAAAAGACGACTGTGCAGTTTAATGTCATGAGTAAGGACAAATGAGTACATCGTTTAATGTCATGTTGCGCGTATTAGGGACTTTTTTCATTGATTAACGTCATGTTGGAAGAAATTAACACAAATAGTTTAAGTTCATATTTATGGACCATTGATGATGTCGTTTAACGTCATGCTGGACATAAGGGATGTTTTCACAGTTTAACATCATGTTGGATGAAAATGGGATGATACAGTTTAGCGTCATGTTGGACGAAAGTGAGAATAGTTTAATGTCATGTGCAAGGACCGTGGATGGTGTTGTTTAAATTCATGTTGGACGTAAGGGACTTCTGTATAGTTTAGTGTCATGTAGTTAGGCCGTTACAGTTTAATGTCATGTGGGACGAAAGGAATACATATAATTTAAGGTCATATGTATGGATTGTTGCTGTATAGTTTAAAGTCATATAGCAAGGACGATGAAGGGGAAACAGTTTAACATCTCGCTAGATGGTGATGTTGTTTAAGGTCATACCGGACCATTGCTAATGCTGTTTAATCTCTCTCTAGATGGTGATGCAGTTTAAGGTCATACCAGACCATTGGTGATGAATTTTAACATCTCGCTAGATGTTGATGCTGTTTAAGGTCATACCGGACCATTGGTGATTCAGTTTGACATCTCACTAGACGGTGATAAATTTTAAGGTCATACCGGACCATTAGTGATGCATTTCATTTTTATAAAAAATACTTCTTAAAAAATATGGCATTGGTTGGAGTAGTGGTGAGTTCTCCATCCATCGAGATTAATGAATAAGCTCCATTAGAGTAGACCCTATGTATTGAGTAAGGTCCTTCCCATTTTGGCTCAAGCTTGGGAGGTTTCTTTCCTGGAATCATTGGAGTTCTGAGTACTAATACCATTTCTCATTGAGTTAATGAACGAAGATGAACTTTTTTGTTAAAATCTCGTGCTATTCGATTCTAATAGACTTCCAAGTGGTGCAAAGTGAACAATATTTTCTCATCTAACTATTCCAATTCATTCAATCGCTTTTGAGATTTTTCATCTGTAGATGATTGACCAAAAATGGAAACTCTAAGCGAGGGTAGTTGAACATCAATTGGAAAGACTGCATCCATTCCATATACCAATGAATATTGAGTTGACTGAGTTGCAGTGCACCTAGTTGTCTGATAAGCCCATAAAGCATGGAAGAGTTTATCAGGCCACTATTTCTTATCTTTATCCACCATATTTTGCAGTATTTATGACAGAGTCTTATTGAAGGATTTAATTTGGCCATTGGCTACTGCATGATAACAAGATGAATGGTTGGATTTGATGTTTTATTCTTGATACAACTTCTTCACCTTATATGAATAGATGTTGGTTCCACTGTCCGTCAATATGGTATGTGGGACACCAAATATGGAAATGATGTTTGACTTGATGAAGCCAACAATGCATTTAGAAGTGACTTCCTTGAGAGGTATTGCCTATGCTCTTTTGGAAAAGAAGTCAGTAGTAGTAAGAATGTACTTAAACTGCTTGGCCGTAGCTGAAGGGTAAGGTCCCACCACATCCAATCCCCATGTGGGAAATGGCCATGAGTATTTAGCTGTATGAAGAAACTATAGAGGTTGGTGAATGTAGTTTGCATGTACATGGCATGAATGACACTACTTTGTGAAATCAACACAATCTTGTATCATTGAAAGCCAAAAGTATCCAAGCATTCGAATCTGATCAGATAGTCTATGTCCAGACTGGTGGGCATCATAGGCTCATGCATGCACTTCTTTTATGAAAACCATTATCTCTTCACCGTCAATACATCTGAAGAGAACTCCATCAAAACCACATTTGTAGAGAATTTTATCTAGGTGATCTAGGCTATCATAAAGAGTAAAATTGACCACATGTCACCAGATTTGTTCATTCTCATCTCTATCAGGTGGAAGTGTTCCATTCTGAAGTTATTCCCTAATAGGTGACACCCATCGTGTATTATTACCATATGGTTCAGGAATGGGACTAATTTAATTAATTTCCTTGGTTCTGATTCGAACTTATGGTTAAATTGCATGATGGTGGGCAATACTGATGGTTGTCTCATCTCGATTTGGATCTTCCAGAGCTGTGGAAATATTAGCCAGTGCATCAGCTTGAGCATTTTTTGATCTTGGGATATAAGGAAATGTTAGTTTTGAAGGGAATTCCACCATTAACTCTCTAATGTAATCATACAAAGGGATTAGTTCTTCTTTTCTGATGGCATAATCCCCATAGATTTGTTTGATTACCAGGTCTGAATCACCCTATGCCTTTAAGTGATTCACTTGTGCTTGAAGTGCTAATTCCAACCCTGCGATGAGAGCTTTTTATTATTCTTCATTATTGGTACCACCTTCCCACAAAAAGAAGGAATAAGGTAACACTTCCTTTTCTGGAGAAATGAGCACAATTCCTAAGCCAACATTGTTGAATTTAGAATTTTCCATTTCCCTCCCTGTTGGAATTATAGATGCACCATCAAAATACATTTCCCATGACAAAGGAATTTATTTAATAGATAAGACTTCCTCATCAGGGAGTTCAATATCTGAAGATATGTCCTCCACAGATGGGTGTTCAGCCAGGAAATCAGCCAGAGCTTGGCCCTTTATCACCATTTAAGACACATACTGAATGTCGAATTGCTGCAAAATAATTTCCGACCTTTCCAGACGTCCTGTAAGGTTTGGACGACTAAGGATGAATTTGAGCGAGTTATTACAAGATACCAATTGGACCTCGTGATGTTTCAGGTAGTGTCTCAACTTCTGAACTACAAATATTAATGCCAGGAAGAACTTCTCAATACTTGAATATCGGGTTTCTGCTTCAAGCATAGTTTGAATGAGATCGTAGAGGCTGTTTTCATTCCCATCATCATTCTTTTGAGAAAGAAAAGAACCCAAAGATCGCTCTAGAGTTGTCACATAGAGGATAAGTGGTCTTCCTTCAATAGGTGGCATGAGTACTGGTGGAATCAAGAGGTATTTCTTGAGAATATCGAATGCTTCATGACATTTTTCAGTCCACTGGTAAGTGACTCCCTTCTTCATCAATTTGGTGAAGGGTAAACCTTTTCCTACCAAATTGGAGATGAGACACCGAATATAGGCTAAGTTTCCTTCAATTCCTCTTAATTCTTTCAATTTTCGCGGAGGTGAAATACCAAGGATTGACTTGGTCTTCTCAGGATCGACTTTAATACCACCATGACGTTCATTAATGCCGAGAAATATTCATGAGGTTACGCCAAAATCACATTTTAAGGGGTTCATCTTCAAATTATGTTGTCGAAGCTTGCGGAATATGAATTCTTAACTAGCCAAGTGATTAGAATGTTGATTGGATTTAACTACCAAATAGTCAACATAGAATTCAACAAACTTCCCTAATAAGGGTTTGATGATACGATGCATGACATTCTTATATGTTGCACCTTCATTCTTTAAGCCACAGGGCATTACCCGATAGCAAAAAACACCCTGAGGGGCTCTGAAGGTTGTGGATTCCTCGTCCTCTTGGGCCATTCGGATCCGATTATATCCGGAATATCCATCCATGAAGGAATGTGCTTCATATCCAATTGTTGCATCAATTAAAAGTGCTGTAATCATAACTGGGAAATCATCCTTAGGACAATACCGATTAAGATCTCTGAAATCGACGCAAACTCTAATTTGTTCGTTCTTCTTCTTTACATGGACAATATTATCCAACCACTTGAGATATTGAACTTCTCTGACGATGTTATCTTTGATAAGCTTATCCACTTCTGCCTCGATTTTGGAAACATATGTTGGGTGTGTTCTTCTCACGACTTTCTTAAATCCTCGATGTTCTTCTGGTAAACCCAAATGAGGGGTAGCAATATAAGGATCAAGCCCGGGCATTTCTGTATAGTTCCATGAAAATATATCTCTATCTCTCTTTAGAAAAGAAATATACATCTCTTGCTCTTCAAGAGTCATGGACGCACTGATTAATGTGGGGTGTGGATCTTCTTTTGTACCCATATTTATTTCTTCGAGTTCATCCACAGTGGTAGAGAAACCCTCTTCAAATGCTGGAGGAGCATCTCTGATATCTTCCTCTTCTTCTTCTTCATTTGTTATTTCTTTTGTTTCTACTTTCATAGTAGATGATAAAGAAGAATTTTCATGATCAGAAGAGATGTCAAAATTTGTACATCATGAAGAAGAAGCCTCCATTTCCGACCCGATTAATGATGAAGGGTCTTCATTGGGTAATAAAGAGGAGATTATGGATTGAGAATTGACATCATTGTTCACCTCCGATGTTTCAATAACTTCTTCTGGCCTAATTTCCGATGTATATACTTTTTGGATTTCAGCAGATGAAATGAAGAAGTCACCATTTGAGCTTTCATCACTGCTTGGTGGGTTACCAAATTCTCCCATGTTGTCTGGCTCAATTTCCATAATTGACATTATGGATATTTCCATAAGTGTATTTTGATTTGGGTCTATCTTGTCAATTTTAATGATAGGAAACACATAATCTATTATCACATGTGTAAATGGATTTACTGGAATCTTCTCCAAACCATACGGAGCATTAACTTTGATAATCTTCTTTGTTTTGGATTTCTCCCTTCCCTTCATGTGATAGAATTATGCCTCAATGTATTTAGACTAACATGTCTTGAATGGTGCCTTATCACCATATAATGTCCCAACGTGACCATCGAAACAATATTTGTGAAATTGATGGTATGATGAAGGGACATCTGCATGTTGATGTAGCCAGGGTCTTCTTTGCAAGATGTTTAAAGCTGAGTCATGATCAACAACTATGAAATCCGAATTGGATACAAGTTCTCCAAAATGTGTTTTGAATGTAACTTCACCCAGTGGTTCTTGTTCATTTTTTTCATATCCTTGTAACATCATGGTAGAAGGAGATAAATCATATTCCGTGAGGCCCAATCGATGAAGTGTACGAATGGGCACGGGGTTGAATCCTGAACCATTTTCAATGAAATATCTCCGGACGTCTACGCCATTGACCTTTCCAAATAAGTAAAAAGGTCTAATATGACCATGTGCAACATCATCTTCATCTTCATCCGTAAATGATATTATTGCATGGCATTCTGTAGGATTATTCTCAATGTGATAGACTTCAGCAGAAACAATTTCAGTTTCAAACTCCTGAGGACTTGAAAAATCCTCGATGAGTGCTTTATGATGATCTTTTGACAGATTCAAAGCATCAAGAATTGATATCATGGCGGGTACGTGGTCCAACTATTTCAATACATCGTACTTTTGATCCAGAGGTCTGCGTTTCCCAATAGGAATATGTGGTTTAGCAGGTACCTTGGAAGAAGATGATTTGGAAGTTGATGCATCTTGTATTGGGATAAGAGTTGGCAATATTCCTGGTTTTGGAAGATAAGACCGATTAGATAAATTTACTTGCTGAGAGGATGAAGATGGAACCTTCAAACAGTCATCAAAAATAACTGTGCCAGGATTGAATTTTCTATTGGTAAAAGAACTTGCTTGTTCTTGCTGAACTCGTTGAACGGATCTACCACAAGTTTCTGCTGCGTACACAGTTCTAACAGGGGTAGAATTGGAATAGTGTCTTCTGAAAGATCCACGTCTTCCCTTGTATCCTGAGCCTCTGGAAATTTATTTGATTCCCCTGTTTGATACAGGGAATTCAGGGTTATCGAAATCGAAACTGTGACTGGAATATAGATCTGCGAATTGAACCATGTTAACAGAACCGATGGTTAACTCTTCATATGATGAAGACACTGCCTGATTAGCCTATTTAGGTTGTTCCGTTTGGTGTGGCAGTGTCCATGGCTTTGAAGTATATTAAATGAAATCTGCCAGAGTCAAAGACAACTTAAGCATTGACACATACTCATCTTCTTCTTATTATTTTTCTTTCTATGAATCATGCCGTTACTTTGAGGAATTTCTCTATGATGAAGAGGGTTTTCCGCAACAGTCATGGAAGAAGACACAATCGGTTTATTTAATTGTGTTCGAAAAATCTCATGAGTTCGGTTGATTGTCTTTCTGACCATCCAATCATCATACTATTGTTCATTTTTTCTTTTGACTTCTTGTCATTCGCCTTCCTCCTCTGGAACTATAGTAGTAACACAATCTACCTGAGCTGAAGAACCGTTCAGTTTGACTTGTCCTAAGTCGACCATCTTTTGAAGGAGGTCTTTGGAGACAAAAAACTCTTGCATGGGATTTCCCAACATTTTATGAAAAGGGCAATAATTGGGACGGTCTTCATATCTTTTTTTGTTTGACCTCTTAGGCCTTTGAAATTGAACCAGATTATTTTCCAGAGCTGAAATGATGTAACCAGAAACTTTTTCATATCAGAGTGAGTATGTTTTACTCTTCAGATCCTCAAATTGTTTTCGTCTTTGATCTCATTGATCATATGGACGAAATGTCCATTGTTGTTGGCGCTAAAGAGGTGGATCCCTTTGAGATGATGATGGTTCTGATGTAGAAACTAGTACATGTGATTGTTTAAGCATAACTGTAGCAATTTATTCTTTACACATTCTCCTTCATAGAGCTGATGGAATTACACGAGATTTAGCCTTAGCCTGTATAAGGGAATCTTCAATCTGCTGAGTGATTGAAGTAGGGTCTCGAAACCCTCCTGTGTATTTCACAGTGATCAACGACATGCGTAATTCTTCATGTAGATTTTCCACATAGATTGGCAACAATTCCTCTTGAGGGATTGTTATTCTTAGGAAATATGTTAATCCCTTTCAGCGAGCAATGAAATCTGAGACCCTTTCATTCTCTCTTTTCTTACATTTTGTATGATCGAAAACTGTTATCTTTGGAAAAGTTGAGCTGAACTAAAGAAGGAATTTTTATTGAAGATCCTCCCATCCGTTAATTAACCGGGACTGGAAGCTTGTATACCAGAAAAAGGCTGGTCCTTGCAAGGTCCGTACGAAGAATCTTAGTTTTACTGCTTCTTAATGCTCCAGAGATCCCATCATAGTATCACAACAAGACACGTAATGCATCAAATGTTGTTCAGGGTTGCCTAACCCATTGAAAATAGGGAATACATGGTTTAAAAAACTGGATAGAGGAGAGATTGAATCTACCCATTCAGGGTAAAAAAAAATTTCTGGTTGAACCTAAGCACGTTTCTCTTCTATAGATTCTAATCGAGCTATTAATGACCCAATGGTACTTATTAACTTTTGAGAAACATCCGGTTGAACTTGTACTTGGGTAGGTGCAATGACTGGAGCTTGGACATATGTGGTGGTTGGTGCTGCAACTGATGGTAGCACCGCCAAATGTTTTTGTACTTGACCCGTAGGATTATACCTATGCGGGTGTACTAATAGAGGAGGATATTCATGATCCATCTCAGTAGCTACAACAAATTCCCTTGGTTGACTGACTCCAGCACGCTTAAGAAGAAGACTACCCTGAAGTAGTTATGCATTCAACCTTCTTAATTCCATCATTTATTCCTCCTGTTGTGAAAACCTTTGCTCTAGTGAGAGTGATTGGCCTTCTCCAGAGGAAGGATATGTAACCTGATTCATTCCCCTCCCTTTGTTGGATCCTTTCTGGGGAGGGGGAAGTGGGTTACTTGAAGGATTACCTAGGTTTTGTGTAATCCTTTGATTTCGTGTACGCAAAACTTCTTCATTTGTGTCGGTGTGATCATCTTCTTGAGTAGGAACCTCTTCATTTGAGTCCCCTGAGTGAGTCTCATCTGGTGGATCAACAAAAACGGCATTAATGAAATTGATTGATGCATAACGCATTACATCCCTTCTATCATCATTTCTGTGATATTGTCTTCTTCCATGTCTTTGATGAGACATTGCCTTTTGTTGATTCGATCCCTCATGAACTTCTTGATGAATCGTAATTTGGATGGAATCTCATGACAATTGGGCTCTTCGTTCTTCTTGAGGCTTCTTCCCCAATCGAGAAAAGACTGAATTTCTCTGAGGAGGGGATTGGTGATTTGAAAAAGTCCACAATCCGGTGGACTTCGGTTATTCCTGCTCTTCATGCTCAACTCCTCAAATCCTATTTTTTGATTCCAAGGGTTAGTTTAAAAGAGTCCCTAGTATGGCAAGCTGGGGTGGCTCTTGACATGATATGACTGAGAGTTTCTTAAAATCTCTCCTGATCTTGCAAACCATAGTCCAGAAATTAGCTGGATACATTAACCTGTATCCACTTTTATCACCTGGTTTAAAACACCATTGGATGATTTCAATCACTTCTGTCCCTTGATGATGTTCTTTCTCCATATGAGAGGCCTATTCAATATTCTTTTTTGCTTGATGCAAGAGTAATTCAGAAACTTTTTCTCTGTATGAGTGATTTTGAGAGGAACTAGTTGAACTCTGTGCTTGGGCATGATTTTGATTTCAAACAAAGCCCATTGAATTTGGACGGCCATGGGCAATAACATTGCATGATACCATTTTCGGCAGGCTTTGCTGACTGGAGAGCACAGTGATATGTAGTGCTCCATGAACACCCCATCCTCTGACATGAATACCAGATGGGGAATTGTCAATTAACTGACGTAATATTATTAGTGCGCCAATGCATTAATGTTGAAGGGCTCTCTGCTATTTTCAGCCTTCGGATATCGAGAGACTGATAGAGATGCCAAATCAATCTAACTTTGTAACCCTTCTATTATCTTAAGATGATTATCATATTCACCATAAGATAATACATTCTTATTCAACTGAAAAAGTGTTTTCTATATGTTGAGACTAATATCATGAATTCCATCTTCCATCAACATCTTTGGAATGTCATACTGGGAGTCAGCCAGAGGCCAAAACATGACTGGTACATCACCTTTTTCCAGTTGTTTTCTCATGTTCAACATTTCCTATTTATCATTAAATGAATATTCTTCTACCTGATTTGAACAGAGGTGGTGCTTCCTTGTTACTTCATCGGATTCAACAAGATTGGTAGAGAAATCACCAATTAAACTAGAAGATGCATGACTTAGGGGTGGTTTGGAGAATAACCTACACCCTAGGCTATCTTTTTATTGAGAAAGTATTTCACATGTTAGCGATGAAGCATCAGACATGACTGGTTTCGCATTTGTAAGTTCCTCAAGATAATAGGACATTCTCAGCACTACATTATCCACTGAAGCATTTTCTAGGAAATGTGAATCACTACTGCGGAGAGGACTTTCATAGAGAAATTCATCATCATGGGGAGGACCACCATGGTGGGTTACAGCAAATGATGAAATATCTTTCTCCTTGCTCTTCTGGGAACACAGAGGGTTATTTTAGCTCTAATATGAAGATGAAACATCGAGATCAACTGAATTGTCATGAAGAAAGCCTTCATGAGGAAGTGTTTGTTGAAAACATTTAGAATTAATTTTCCCAATATTGGGAAATGAGGGAGTAGAATCTTGAATTCCAACAGATAACTATCTGACGACTTCAAGAACTCTAACATTGAGCAAGGCCTTGTTACAGATTGTCACTTGATCTCCTGACTGTGCTGGGCGGGTCTTCTCCTTAGATGCCTTCTTACTCGCCTTGGAATGGACTTGTTGATGAAAGTGGATTCTCTGAGCAGGTGTATGTGCCTAATCAGGAAAGATGGCCAGGTTAGGATAACGATCTCCACTCAAATCAGGTGTATGTGCCTAACTTGTTTGTCCATATGATATGGGGGAGTATTCCCCACAACCCTCTTGGACTAGAACAGATGTGTGTGTCTGTTCCGAAGTGAACTATTGATGTGTCACTCCACTGGTAGGGATATATTTATGTGTCTTTCCCTGAGATGCTGCTGAAGCTATTATAATATCATGGCATGCATCCAGAATATGAGTAGAGATTTGCATCTGCTCGTTCACCATTGATAGAATATGCTTGGTGGCATCAGCTGCCAAAATAGGGATATATGTCCATTCCGTGATTGGAGTAGGTGTATGTGCATGCACATGTCCTCCTTTTCCTATCAGTGAATCCTGAAAGTACTCAAGTGTGGGGGAAGAATGTTGAGTCTGCCTTCTATTTGTTGTCGGGGCTTTCTAACTAACTACTCTGAATGCTAAAAAGTGAGACTATTGGTAGTCTTGATTAATACTAGTAGGTGTATGTGCCTGCTGATTGAACTTCGCCAAACGAGGTTGACGAGCTCCATTATATGTAGTTTGAGGAGCCTGATGACTAGCTGATGATGTATAAACAGGTGTATGTTCTTTCCTATAGTACTTCGCCGGAATTGCCTGGTGGGATTGGCGTGATGCTGCAAGACAAGTCTGTTGGACAGTGGAATTAAAATGGGTAGGTGTATGTGCCCGCTCATTGCTTGCCGCCAAGTTAGGTTGGTGGACTTATCCGGAGATGGAAAAGATGAGAATCTACTCACTGTTGACCGGATTTTGCCTCTGGAGGTTCGCCTTTCTTGCTCGGGTTCGAGGAACATGAGCCGAACGCCTGGAGTCGGTACCCTCATCATGTTGAGGGCGTACTGCCACATCAGTCTGGAAGAGATTGTTTATAGGATCCCTCAGGAAGGACTCATGCTTCTTTGAATTAAGGACCTGAAGTACCTTCACATTCACCTCCCATGAATATGGGAGTGAATGGTGATTGTGTTCCGGGGATAACGACCACAAACGGTTGGAGACAGTAGTTAGCATTGCCTGCTTCTTGATCGCTGGTCATTATTTTTCAGACGACCGATGTGAGTTGTTCACTTGGAGGGATTGTCGGGCAGCCTCTTGCGTTGGGATGGTATCGTGTTGACAGTACTCCTTAACCAATGCTTTTGATACCCAGCGTTGACGACGCTGCGTAGGTTATGTCATCCTTAGAGCGGATGATGATCTAGCAGGACTAGCAGTAGTGGCATTTGCAGTAGTAGTATTCAAAGATGTGAACTTGAGAGCAACCATTCTGGAAATATGAAGATCTTCGAAAAGAGTGCATGTTTGATATAACAGACGTAATCAATAAATTCATCCACTACATCTTTTGGATGAGTACATATGTCAATGATTGATTTTTTGTCCCTCTCATTGATTTTAAAATAGGGCCCTAACAAATAGGTAAAACATCATTTTAACTTTGTTAATGACTCACGTCAGGTTCACCATTTTTTTCCCTCAAAACTTGGGGATGACCTCCTTGATTGAAGGTTCAAAAATTTCAATCAGTTTCTAACGGGTTTGTTCGTAGAACTGGAAATATCCAATGATTCCACATCCATTTGGACCTACTTTCCAAAGGTAGGTGCTCATTAGTTTGGGGACTAATGAGGCTTAAGAATTTTCATTGGTTGAGAGGATGGGAGGTCAGACTCATCAAACCTTTTTAGGAGAACTATTGACTACTACGAGTCTCTCTTTATAGATTTCATTTATTTTCGTGAATCCTTATTACATTACCAAGTATAAAATGATCTTTCCTTCAGATCTGACAATCAATGATTAAATATGTTGGAAATTTAGAGAATCATTTATATGTATTCAAGGTTCATTATCGATAGAGAATCATCCGTATTTATTAGTGATTCTTGGTCAATGGTATCCTTCGACACATTTATATAGAAGTATCTCAGTCATTATGATGACCATGCTGGTTTTAAAGCCACTCAGTGGGGAATTTGAAGTTTATTGTCTTTCGGAAGGACATGGATTATTTCAGAGTTGGGATCAAACTCGTAGATGGCCTACCTACGTATCCTTTTTTTAGAAAATGATTCAGAACATACATAGTTCGAGTAAGGGAGTATGATGTTTATGATTGATGGCTCAGATAAGGATGTCATAATTACTTTTACACTCTAAGCATACATGAGTCATGCCCGGTGTACGAAAACAAGAGGTATTGGAAAAAACTAGACAATTATTCCATGACAGATGCAATCATAAGAAATAATGTGAAGATTATGTATGTATGACTACCTAGATAAATGATGATTTTGATTTACTACAGGGAAGAAATCTAGGAACATGGTTCATAAATGTATATGTACTTCATGGAGATTTGAACACTCTAACTTGTGGCTTACTCCTGAACAGGAGGCCCAAATTAGGAGAGTACTTATGATTGGGTTTTAGTCCTGAGAAGGAATCCCAGATCAAAGGTAAATTAAGACTTGCTAAGAAAAATTAAGAATAAGGCTTATTCCTGAAAATGAGGCCCAAGTTAAGGGACTTGAAAAAAATTAAGGGACTTGGGGCTTACTCGTAAGGAGGATGCCCATATTTGAGAATTATGACTGGGGATTATTCATGAAAAGGAGGCCCATGCTAAGATTTATGACTGGGGCTTATTCCTGAAAAAGATTCCCAGACTAAGAATTATGACTGGGGCTTATTCCTATATAGGAGGCCCAGGTTAACGAGTTATCTCAACAAAAAGGATGAGGTTGAATGAATGAAATCTCAATATTTAGTGACATAAAGATGTGTAAATCACTATGTCTGTAGATATATTCCACATAATTCTTTTTAGATAAGGAAGTCAAATCAAGAAATCATGCCATAAATGGCTTTCAAGAGTGTTTTGATGACTGAATCGTTAATATGAGAGGTGGAATGGCATACGAGGGGTGAAATGGGAAAGAATGGAACCCAAAATGGCATGGACGCATAGGTCCTGGTAGGAGTGTAGGTACTATGTGGGCACGCAAGTCCTTGTTGCGCAGTTATACCTACGTGACACATGGGTACTTGCACGTTTGTAAGCCAACATGGTAATACTTGGGTATCCTTGACCAATGCCTTTATAATTATCTTGAGGTACTTCCAGAAGAGAGGCACACATATTTTGGTGAGGAAATAGGGCGGCTCGCAATAATGTTCATTTCCCATGAGGGTAAAACACCTTAGGCGCACAAGTGTTAGTGAATTCTAACACTTAGATTTAACTCCTCTTGTTTAGAACTTCCATTATAGGTAAAGAATTACCTTATAAGTGTTCGGAAGACCTGAAGAAAAGACTTGGGCGTTGAGAGCTCTAAATATGAATTCTGGAAAAATTCATCTCGAACTGGGGGGAACAACGGGGGTATTTTTAGGCTGGAGAAGACCATGGGCGGTTATCCTTTAGGGCGCGCAAGTCACATTCGTGACTATTAGGCGTCGCGCAAGTGGACTTGGACGACAGTGGTGGAACATGCGCGACACATGTGATTTTGAAGCCTTGTTCATGCCTTTGTCGATTTTTTATGTTTTCTTCAAAGGATGAATCAATTTGTACTAACTCATTTCCCATTCCATTATTTTTAGACAATGTGACGAAAAGAAGCATCAACAATCACACTTATATATTTTTCTTTGTAAGCTAGAATATCAATATACTAGGGTATCCAGTCATGTTTGTGACATGGGTGGTTAGCCTAATAACATTATATCTGGTACAATAGAGGTTATCATATGTCCACAATGATATGAATATATTTACCCAAATCATATGATGATTATGATGGTGATCTGACCATGTTATGTTCTCTTTATGCTTATCCTTGTCATATTGTTATGATGCCATGCATTATGATGCTTCCATGTGCCTATTATTTCATGATTATATTATTTCTTTTTCTAACGATATGTTTTCATGATTATGGTTATCTTACTTTTGATATCTTTTTATTCTTCTTTAATCTCAATTTATTTATTATTTCCTTTTTTTATTTCCTTCTTGATCAGCCTTTTACATAACTAGTTTCGCAATGGTATCCTAAGTAGTTTAAACATTTTCTGAGTTTTCATAACAAAACAATGTTTTAATTAAATATGTGGTTTTTCTGATTATGATGATGTATTTATTTATTTAACCTTCCAAAGACAATATACCACTATATCCTTATCTTTTATTAATATTATAATATTATATACTTTATGAATAGAAGGGGATTTAATTCGTTGATTTCTATAGTTTGTTTTAGGGAGATGGTTCTAAGGATATTCCCTTTATCAATAATTACACAGATAATAAAGAGGATGTTTTGTGATTTAGGGATAACAATCATCATACATCAAGGATTTAGTCCATTATATTTGTGGTGAACCACATTAACAATCCAAAATTTCTATTTTTACATTCTTTCATGTATATAATTCATGCATAAAGATCTTTAGTGAGTTTATAAAAGCATTTGGGACCCATTCATTGAATTAGTGTATAGTGGAAATGGGAGTGGGTTTAAATTTGTAATAGTAACCAAACTCAAACTCTCTAAATTTTAGGATGTATCCCAGGTGGTATATTCCATTATAATTAGATAACATGCTCCACCTCTAATAGTATTCATAAATTATCTCAATTTTTTATTATTTAATTTTGTTAGATTGTATTCCCAAAGGATATATAAAATTCATGCTTAAATATTCTAGGAATTTATCTATCAAATAAACTATTGAAGTTTTTTTTATTAAAACAAAAATTATAATTATGAAAAAAGGATAAATGAATTTTATGATATTTTTAATAAAATAGGTTATATATTGATGAATATATAGTGATTTATGGTAATCATCATTGATATAATTTTGTTATATTTCATTATAATTATCTATTAGATCAATATGTGATTGACAATAATTCTCTTTAACCAAATATGATAGAAATCAATTTTTACGTACTCTGATCAAGATGATGATGCATCTAAAAAGGAATAATACAATGTAATAATTAAATCCACCAAAAAAGAGATGAAAAAAATTCATCCTTAAATGATTTAAAGCTTACACAATGAGATGAGGAAAGACAATCCTTTTTTTAAACTATCATGTTGAATAATCTTATATAATTATTGAATATTACAATTATAATGATTTAAAATGAGAATACAATGGTACATGAATGGAAATCCTTCTTAATGGTTCCAAAAAAATTGTAACATTTATTATGGAACCATTCAGACGCACACACAATTTGATCACCCAGTTTGAAGATGGTTATAAATGTATGTACATCTTTTGAGACAAAAAATGTATTAATGGTGTAAAATTATATGAAAAGGTTTCAGAACTATGTGGAAAGAATATATGTATTTGTGAAATATTTTCTATATTTTATAATTTGTTGCTCAATAAAATACATCGGAGAGAAAAATACATGAAATATAATAAATTCAGGATTTGTGTATGTAAATAAGTAATTTATATCAAGGATTCTAAATTTGGAATCAAATCGTAAAAGATTAAGTACTATTAAAATTTTCTACAAGAGATAAACTAAATGTATAATTGTCATGATATTAATATTGATAAAATATAAATAGATTTTGATGGATGATTGAATTTAATTTAATATTAAAAAATAAATATCACAATGAAATTCCATGAGATTCATGTGATATTAATGTACAATGAAAACTTCCAAGCTAGCCCGTCACAAAAATTTGACATAATTGATTCATCTACAAATAATTTCATATAGTATTATTTGGATCAACGACACATATCTATTGGGAAAAATGTTTTATAACACATAATGATCAATAATTACAATGAAAAAATATATCTTTATATTACAAAATTATAATTTTTATGTTAATTATAGTCCCAAATACCATTTAGGTTTCCAATATATTTTTAAAATGGATAATGAAACATAATTAGGAAACCACCATTATATATATGTTGTATGTGAACATTTTTGGTACAAAATTATTCAAAATGAAATCCCAACTAAATGATAAAACATTAAAATAAGAATACATATATAATTCAATATTGAATATAGCTCTTGAGAAGAGAGAGATATTATCTTGATATTTCTATTGTTAATGATGATTTAGAAAAAAAATGATTTTTAGTTTACTTTTTCAAGTAATGGAAATTAGAGGAATCATGTTATAAATAATTTTGGAGGATATGAAATGAAATGTACAAAGTTGATTTAGAATATTTAATTTATCTCAATTAAATGTTTATTTTAGAATGAATGTCTATGTAAAATAAACCATATGTGTTTCTTATAAAGAATCATGATTTTTGATATCAAATTTTTTTTTCACAAATATCATTATGGAAATATTTCAATAAAATAATATTTTTAAAATGAAGGTTTTTGGGTCATAAATTTTTCATAAGAAAACAAATATTCGGAATCAAACCCAAGAATTCAATGAATAATACCAGACTAAAGGGAAAAAATTAAATCATTTATTATATGGTAAAAAACACAGATCTATAAAACCATGTCAATAGTATTTTTTTAATAAAATCCTAATAATATATGAAAATAATTTAAATATCTAAATAATTTGACTATTTTAGTGAAGATAAATCATGAGAATTCATGTATACATTCAAAAAAATGGTTGTGCTCTTAAAGAGTGTATGATAATGTGGCCCGATCAATTTGAAAAACAAATAATAAATAATAACCAATATGAGAAATCTTATTCTATAGGAAAAAAAATTCTACATGCTGATGGAAAATTTCCTTAAAAGATATCACGAAATGACTATAGTAGAATTTTATAAGAGGATTGTCGGAGGTGCAACCAAGCTAGTCATGTGTCAATAGACTGCTTAATCAAAAAACTAAATGAAGAACACTAACCAAAAAAGATGTCAATCTAACTAAGAGAATCACGTCAAATTATGATTAATGAAAAAAATATTTCATAAAAATAGTTTTTTTATGAAAATAATGAATTCAATTCTTCCCAAAGAGAACATTTCCCTTGAATAAAAGGCATGATATCATGATGTGTTGTCTTATATGTATAACTATTAATTATGAAATATCATAGCTATGAAGAAAAACTCAACAACATTTATCACCACAAAAATAAATTATTTTATCTTTATTCATGAATATATTAAGTTTTTTCAATATATGTTTGGAATTGAAGTTGATATAGATTTAATGGTTATTCCAACAATTAAGAAATAAAAAATAACTATTATTTATTTTTTAAAAATAAACATCATGGATGTGATCTAAAATTTGATACCTTTAATTAAAATATAATAAAATGGTTTTCCATGATGAATTTAATATGTATTTTAACAATTCTGTGTTATTTTGAGAAGCATCAAGAATTATTATAACATGAAGATCATAAATCTATTTAATGTTCTTGAAAAATATTCATTGAAAATATGTGTCTAAATTCTTATAATATATTTTTTTCAAATATATATTGCTAATTTAATTGTAAAATATTAATTTATCAACATCATAAGAATGTTAATATAAAGGGTGTATGTATAAATCATGAAACACTAGCTATTTTATAATTTTTTCACTAGTTTAAAAAGATTAGTGATGGAATTATATTTTAAAATTTTCATTAATCTTATTTTTAACTTTATATAATTTTAATTGAATAAATATTTTGGTATTATACTTAAAAAAATTTAATAATAACTATAAAATTAATTTTTTTTGGTATCATATTGATTTGGTTTATTGAAAACTATTTTGTAATGAATAGACTACCATAAACCGAATCTGGTATCCATCATTACCATTACAAAACCCAGGCCATTGTAATGACCAAAGGGGTTTTCCTATCTCTGTGGGTTGGCACAGGTTCCCAATTATCATGTATTATTTTTTGGGAATGAATTACATGAGTTTAGAATTATTTGACAACCAAAAACAATCCATAAACCAAATTTGAGAATTTATGCCACACATGCCTTAAATAAAATCTATAACTGAACACATAGTTTTAAACATTAAACAAGAGGTGCAATGATACACTAATTTAGCATCCAAAGAGCCCATGGTACCCCACACAACTAGGGGTTATCACCCACAAGTCTTCAATACAACATTGCACTAATGGAATAAACTAGCTACCTGAACATCCTTCACCCACTGGATTTCATTTAGCTTCATCAAACAAGATCATGAATATATACAACCAAGGTGTGTATGTAAGGTGTTACCCTAATCCCAATAGGATACTGCAAAAATTATTCTAGGTATTATGCAATACAAGATGAAAATAATGAATGTTTTTGATAAACAAGAAAAGGTGGCATAAATTCAAATGAATGAAACATCCAAATGTAAACAATTTGAAATTTGAAATTTCAAAGAGTAAAAAAAAATTATTAATACATGTAATATGATTCCTTTTTCTAGCTATGCACACCCTATGTCAATGATAAATTAAAATGATCCAATGATCACTAATCTCGGTAACATCCCAATGCACTTGTTAGTTTCAACCCCCACGTTCCTCGTATCTCGATATAATGTAACCCTATTAATACATATTCTCATGCACAATCAACTATTAGGGAATAAAACCATAACATAGTGGTACCCATATATCATCAATTTTTTATTCAATTTGTGGTATCAATGTCTAAATTTCTATGTGAAATAGGTACAATACCACTTCGTATCTCTATCGTACTATTACATGTCTGCCTACCTAGATACATGTGTTTCCCCATTTTTTCTCAAATGAAATACATATGTTACTAAAATACATTTGAACATAAAATATTTAGTTCTGGTCAACCACTTCCATAATAGTAGATACAATTACTTTTCACAACTTATATCACTCAATAAGACATGTAGAATTTCCATAAAACAACATCATAAATTAAAAAAATGTTTTCACATAAAATCCATTGAAAACCCCACATTGAGGACCATTTACATATCTATATTTCACCATAATATAATTTAACACACTATAATATTTTAAGAAAACTATTTCCTCAATTATAAAACCACCCCAAAATGATCCAACAAGGGATATCCATGAAAAACACCAATTTTCACACAAAAATTCCATTATAACACAATTTTCCTGACAAACGCCACCAAATATAATTTTCTCCCCAATGACCATTGATGATGAACATGTAAAAATTATAAATCCAATAATCCTAAATCATAAAATAGTGATTACATATGGAATCACCTACCACATGCGTCAAAATAATAAATCATTGTGTGGAAGTTCACCTGCACCACCGCCGCACTAAAAGGGAGTTAAATAAAACCTAAAATGATGATATTATACAAAAAAACCCAAGATAAAATCCTCGGTACGAATCCTTACTTTGTGTACAATAGGAAATTCAAGAAGAAATGTATGCAACCATAAGAAATTGGTATGCGGAAGGAAGGAAACCCACTTACATGAGAGATCATGAATAAATCACCCCAAATACACCAAAAGTTGAAACTCTAAGAAACCAAAACTGATAGAGAGTCTTTAATGGGTATGATTATGTTAATTGGGGAAGAGAATAGAGGAAAATATTGAAAATTTAATGATTTTTGTATAAATTAAATTACATTCTCAAATACAGATTTTTTTAGAAACCCCAATTAAATTTTCCCTTATCTGTGATGTAAATGAGCTCCATGAGGTGAAATAAATAATGGGGGTGGTGATAGAGTCTTTGGTTTAGGTTGTAATATAGAATCACCAAAAAAATAAAAAATGAAATAGATATTAAAGAATTAATTTTTTAAAGCAGGAAATGGGCTCACCGGTTGGACCAATGACTAACTAAATCTCCCAAATCCAAAATGATAATGACATCATAATGTGTCCAAATAGACATTGTTGTTTGAATAGGTTATGGGAGGCCGATTTGAAAATTTAATGGGTAAAAAATCTAAAAAAATGAAGTGGTTATAAAGGAAACCATTTTTATTATTAAATCTAGAAATGGGCTCATGGTTTGGCCCAAATCATGATGAAACCCCCCTTTCCACAAAAATACATGGGAAAGCCCCACAAAAAAGTAATGAATAAAATTTTAATGAAAATACCATTAGAAGAAGTCATGGATCTTACAATTGTCCACATAAAAATAAAATTCCACCCTTTGAATGTCATCTTGGAGCTTGATCAGAAAAAAGAAACGAAAACTGCTCTTCAACCCAACACATCATCTCCCAGGTATCATGATCATCAGTCCCATAATTCCAGAAGACTCAAAATAGAGGAATAATATTCACAAGATGAACATTCTCTTTGGAGTCCAAAATTGCATTTCCTTCTCAAACCCTGATAAATCAAGCTTTATCTCCAGTTCTTCAAAATTCAGCGGACGAAACTGGTCCAGGTTGTACTTTTTCAACTAAGATATGTGGAAGATGTCATGAATGGAATTCAACTGATAAGGCAAGGACAACCTATATGAAACCCTTCTAATTTTATTAGTGATATAAAATGGAATGACATGACATGGTGTTATTTTCCCTTACATTCCTAGTAGACGATGTCCTAGATGAGGTATCCTTTCATTAATACCATGTCACCCACAAAAAACACTAGGACTCGATGCCTCTAGCCATCATACTATTTATGAAGACTCTAAAATATCAACAAGCACTGCATAATGACCATGTACTTCTCAGATATCTCTTGCACAAGGCTCGTCCCAATTAGTGAGGCCTCATATACCTCATCCCAAGGTGTATGTGGTAAGCCAATAATGGAGTCCATTGTAATCTTTTCCCACTTGTCAGCCAGAATAGGTAATATTTAGAGAAAACCAGAGTGCCATTGGTGCTCGACATTCACCAATTAGAATTTGTAGCATCTCAAAATGAATATATATATGTCCCATATCATACATGGCCATTATATTTATTGCCGCACATAATAATACATCATTTTGTCACTAGGATGGACAACACACTTAGATTGATTGTTGTCCTACATCACCACCTTTCGATGAGATGATGAAACTACTAAATGACCCATAATGCAGAAGATGCATTTCGGAGATGATGAACAATCAGAGGACGTATCCCCACAATGAATAATATTTCTAAACTTCTCACAAAGATCATCATGGGGCTATTCTCACTGAATCAACTTTATGAGAGAAGGAATCAACTGAATGATCTCCATGAACACACGTCTACTGTTATCCTTGTTCTTCACATGAATTTGAGAAAAGGGCCTGGTCAGTGTCAACACATCACATGGCTTCCACAAGGATTGAACTTGTACCATTCTACTCAAATCATCCACCACCACAATACTCTTTCTCAGGGTACAAACAATGTCAATATCAACCCCTACACGTACTCTATCAAGCGGCGTACCTCAGATTGATGTGTTTCTGTGAGAATATGTTTTCCAAGAATTTGTGATCAGAGTAGAATATAAACATATCACCAAAGAGGTATTACCACTAGTTTTTGAAATCACACATCATAGTTTCTAAATCTAATTCTTTCGTTGGATAAATATTAAAGTGTGGTTGGAGTTGTTGAGTAACATATGCCACCATTTGATCACCCTGTCTAAGAACACACCCAAGACCCATACATAAAGCATCAAAATACAACAGATACCCCTTTCCAACATTCAAAAAATCATCACGAGGGCGGTAGTCAACCACCAATCCATTCCATGAAGGATTCCTGACACACTGGGGCCTATAAAACATCACCACTTTCCATGTGATCGTGGTCATGGGAGAAGAAAGATTAGGGAAATCATGAACAAACCGCTCATAGTAACCAACCAAGCCAAGGAAACTCATGATCTCAAACATGTTCCTTAGAAACTACCATGACATAATAGCACTGACCTTCTTGGGTCCCATCAAAACCCCCTATTTTGAGATCACATGCCCAATAAAAATAACCTCCCTGATCCAAAACATCACATGGACATCTTTGCATAGAGGGGATGTTCCCTCATAGTGCCAACACAATCTGCAGTCGATTATCATGTTTGTACTCAGATATAGAGTAAACCCAAATGTCTTCCATGAAAACCATGATGATGGAAAATAGATAACGATCGAACACTCATTTCATAAGTTCAATAAATACCGCTAGAGTATTGGTCAATACAAAGGAAATGACCAGATACTCAAATTGGTCATACCAGCATTGGAAGGTTGTTTTTGGGATATCCTATCATTTCACCCATATTTTATGGTAACCTGAATGCTAGTATATTATAGAAACCACATTTCTACAACATCTAGTCAAACAAATCATTTATTTGGGGAAAATGATATTTTTTCTTGATGGTTAATTTATTTTGCTTCTGGTGGTTGACTAAAAACTCGAAGGACTTATCAGCCTTCTTCACTAGGTGAACATGAGCAGTCCAAGGAGAGATAATCAGGAAGAAGAATCTGTTCAATTGTGTGTCATCCAGATGAATTGTTACTTCCCTTTATTTGGTGGGGGACATACGATATGGGGAAATTTATAATGAATTTGTTTTTAGAAACAAATAAATCGATAATTCCCCATCCCGCTAGGGAGGCGAGCCTAAAAATCATCTTAGAATACATAAGGAAACCCATCCACTACCTGAAGTATTCCACATTTTGGATCATGAACATAATCCTCAAGTGAGAGAGACAATACCTGGAAGATAGGATTCCTCGAATCTAGGAGTGGAGCTGTTGCATAACCTGATCATGTATCCCATTCCCCAATAAAATCTAACTGAATCCCATCAGTTTCCATGAAAATCACCCTCCACCTAGATAAATTGATGTGTGATTGAATGTGAACCATCCAATCCACACCATGTATCACATAAAAATGATCCATATCTTATACTCGGAGGTCCTAATCCATGAAAAACATGGACATGGAAAGCGCACACGACAGGCACATGAGACCATGTTCCTTCTTCTTTCCCAACAGAATACCCAACTCCACCCAAAGGACAAACTATCGGTTGGAATATTTAGAATGTTCACAGTACATAATGATATGAATGAAACAGAAGCACTATAATCAAAAATATTAGAAACTATTGAAGAGGAATTCAAAATGCTTCCTCAAATAGTTAATAGTCACGCCTCTGATCCCCCTGCTGCCTGATTCACGGCTTGAAGATGTATAGTATATATATGATAAAAGATGCTCTCCTATGGATCTTTCCTAAAATGGATCTTCATAGATGTTGATCTAGCTCTACTGCGGCATCCACCAAACTAAGATCCCCCTATCACCGATGACTCTCACTGAGCTGGCACTCCCATAGAAGTCATTGATTCTGCCCCACATTGTATTAAACATTTCATCATGGAATATCGATTCCGGTGTACCTTACCACCACAATAATAACAAGTCATCATCGCTCGGTGGGCTGTCACGTGTACTCGGTTAGGAATAATGGGGGGCTGTCTATGTGGTGGCATCTAGAATGTAAACATGTGTTCCATGTTTAAAAAGTTATTCCTAGTGAGATTACTGAAATACATCACTAGAAAACATTTAAAAAACACACGCAATTAGTTTTTCCATGTAAATAGTCGGAAATCATAATTCAGTGTCCTGGTGTATAGATATGTCGGCCGCCACAAAAACACTGGATTCCATAAACATAAGGTCACATTTATAACACTTCACACTATCACCACATAGAAAATATCTGTCTGATTGTTTTTCAGTCGAACAGAATCATATGATACTACTTTTTCATTACCCGTCCCATTGGGCCCGTGCTATGACTACCCCTATCCCAAATTCCATATCCAAGAGCTGGAGAGTAAAACTAGAATGGTATATCCCTAAAACGTGATGGAATTACCTCTAAACATGTACAAACAAACATACTAGAATGCAATAAAATTCAACCACAACGTAAACTGCTTTAGTAAAAATAGTATTGAAAGTAAAGGGGCCATAATATAAGCCCTACTAAAAAGTAAAAGTACATCTAAAAAAGTAAAAATACAACTGAAAAGTGGAAACTAGCCTTTGGATCATCCACCAAGGACCCTACCTAAAGGGTAGGTACATCTACAATTCAGTAGTACCTAGTACACGTCATGCCAAATTATCCACCTCTAAGCGCTATCCATTCATGCCTCCCTCAACCTAGATCAACTATTTACTTCATCTGCATGAGACAAATCAAGATGTAGTTATATCCCATGAAGGGGTGAGTATAAAAATACTCAATAGGGACCCTGGGACCCTCGTAGGTTTTTGAGAGTTCCACATATGAAAAAACCACAAAGTAAAACATTCATCTCAAAAAAAGAATGGAATGAAATCATCGCTTCTTAGGTATATTACCATATATATACCTAACATATCAAGATATAGTCTTCACATACAAGAGGTAAGAATACCACAAAGGTAACACTGTGAAGGTTGAAGTACCACACAGGTAACAAAACATTGGTAGAAGTTCCACACAAGTAACACCATGAAGACAACACCATGAAGGTAGAAGTACCACATAGTAAACTCCACAAACATAGATGTACCACATAGGTGACACAAAAAATACCCCACCACGAATATAGATACACCACACATGTAACACCATGAAGAGAATGCCATGAAGGTAGAAGTACGACATAGGTAACACAACGAAGATTGAAGTACAACACATGTAACACCCCGATGACAAACCACAAAGGTAGAAGTACCACACATTTAACACCACGATGATAGAAGACTCACCTCACACCAGGGATAACTTATGTTCATAAGTACATATGATTAGCCATAAGTTAGATCACATTATTCTATTATGAGGCACTGTTTCTGAACACAAAATATTAATAGGTAATAACCCCCACTGACTCACATATGATCTGATCCAGACAAGATTAGTATTCCCAGACCCACGTAGGATCATTGAGTTCCCACCCATATAGGAATAGAAAGGTGTTGACCCACACAGGATCGATAGATGTTGATCCACCGAGGATCGGTGTTCTTTCATCACGTTACACCCAGCCACAAGATTCCTCGCACGTGCTACACTTGAGTTTTGTATAATATTCCCCTTGATATATCATTAATACCATAACCACCACTATGCTCAATAAAGTATTAACCAAAAGGACTTTCCTGTCTTAATGGTTCTAACGCGATAGAAGGTTCATCAATCAGACAAACGGTTTGTGTGTTATAAGAATTTTAGTTCGGAAGGCCCGATTGGATTCATGTTAAATCCAACCCAACCATACTCAAACTGTCTACAAAACTCAACTGGAGTATAAAAAAGGACTATATTTCTACAAGTGACCCAACATCATAGAACTTTAATCAAACAAACACCCATATCTCATGTTATATCTCTTTAAGAGGAACAGAGCTAGGTTGGATCAAGGGGCAGTCCAACCCGGTCTGGGCTGACCCCACCGGGTTTGAGTCCGAATCAGCCGGGCGGGGCCGTGGTCGGGCTCGACCCATAAGGGGGGCTCGACCTGGCCTAAAAGGGAGTGCCTCGCATGGCCCAACCCATGGGGTAGCGGCCCGCTAGTCTCCTGTGGCCCGACCCATTTAGGTGCAGACTACTGGGATCATGCGGCCCACCCATGGTGGGGCGCAACCCGCTAGGCATGTGTAGCCCACCTAGAGCAGGGCCCGCCTTAGCCAACATGGGTTGTGAAACCCCTAGGTCTTCCCGAACAGTCGATAAGATGTCTGGCTTGTGAGGTCACAACACCATGTGGGCACCACCCAGTTGCCGTGGAACCCATGGGCGGCATGGTTTCCTCCACTACCATAGATTTGGGCCCCGGACTCCCTCGGAAATGTGCGACAACGTTTTGATATGACTACTTTTGTGGTCAGACAGTGCCGACTGCCATGGACCCCCTTCTCGGGTGGCACACGATCGCCCACCTTGGCTATGTTCGTGGCCTTTTCCATTGACATCGCATTATGGAACACATCTATCTCATCCATGGTCGACCATTTCCTGCTGCCACCATCATAGGGCATTCTAGGATTTGTTCAACCTGAATTAAAATTCTCATGAAGAACACATTAGTTCCAACAAAAGGCAGAAGGTTCGAACCTTTTTTGTTTGGCTCGCACCCTCCACGTTATCTTAGTAACATTTTGGACATAAAAAATTCAAAAAAATCGTGAAATTTAAATCAAGATTAATCTCTACCTCTAATATCAATTAGAGAACATTCATTATAGGAGGTGGGTTGGTGTTCATCGTTCCCACAACAAGCTTCTTATGATTTCACTCGAACGAAGATCCTTCGGCGTTGCTTGTTGGATATGTTCTTCGTAGGAGCCTCAAGATCCTCCTCCAATTTTCGCCAACAGAAACAAACACACCGCCCCAAAAGTGGAGTAAATATAACTATTAATTAAAGAGGTGATTCATTAATTTATAATTAATGAATCATATTAATTAATGGAAAATAGTTGTTACACATTTTGTGTAATCGGGCATTAAATGCCTAGAATTAAATTCCCGACCACCCTCATGTGGTCTTTCCCACCAATAATTTAATAGGGGAGGTGGGGGATATTTTTAAAATAAATTATTTTTATTTTATATAATCCTTTCAGGAGAAATGAAAAAAATGACTTCTCCTCTCGACCCTCCGTGGTTGAGATTAATAATCCTTTAAGAAAATATCAGTGCTGCTAGTTCAATGGTGCCCCTGGATTTCTTATCTGAATACCGGTTCAAAAGATAGGTAATGTTGCTCACTTGTTTGCTGAACGTACCTTAAAAAATGTTCAAAAAATTAATCCCGACACACCAAACCTCAGATTCACGCTCCATAAATATTCATAGAATCATAATAATTATATATATTTAAAAATATTACATTAAAAATTCAAGTCCTTACACCCATGTTGACTGAAAATATATTCTACCCAAGAATTTCACTTTCTTTAAAAATGGGTTTCATCAAGAGAATAATAATACTAAAAAAATTATATTTCCAATTTGGGAAAGGAATAGTGGAACATATAGTATTATAGACTATTTTCTTGGGAGTAAAAACATTCTAATTCTCACAAGTCCCCCACACAATGGAAAGAAAATCAAAAACATCAAAAATTAAATTAAAGCAAATGAAATGATGCCATAAATATTTATCTATTTAATTTTGGAATATTGATGATGTTTAAATTTCACTAGAGGGTTATCTAGAAACTTTATATTGTGATTCAAACTCATGTCATTGAATCCAATGTTTTATACTGATTTTAGTCACAAATTAATTCAATACAAACTATCATTATCCCATTTTTTACAGTAAACATATAAATAACACATTAATCTATTTAGGTAAACCCATTTCTATTCATTCATCCACATCATTTAATCCTATTAATTTCATATTGACTATCTATTATCAGAAATTCGTAATTTCTAGGGGAGAGGATCATCATTAACTATTAATGTATAATGGTTGATCACAAAACTAGGTGAGATAGTATTTATTTCAATATTAATTACAATATTCCAAATTTTAGGAGAATAATTATATTGTGGATGATGGAAATGTGAAAATTTTTATTGTTTTATGTATTTTATTGTTTGTATTTATATTTTTTAATTCATTAGAACATTATGATTTAAAATGTTTAGAAAACAATTTTATTATTTAAGGGTTAAGATAAATAAATGATATATAATACCATATCCTTCAATAAATATTTGATCACATATTTTTATACATTTATATTTCAAGGCATTTTTTGGATACTCAATCATAGAAATTGAGATAAATTAATAATCACGAGGGATAAGACAAACCTCATTAAGACACTGGAAATTATGCGTAATGATTCTGATATGAAGAGAGATGATTTTAAAGGGATTGTTATTTCATTAATGTATTCCTTTTGTAAATTATCTTGAAACTCATTATAATAACAAATAATACCCAAAATCCCCCACACATCATTCATTAAACAATAAATTATGTTTCAATTCCTACATCTCACCACCTTCACCATTTTTAATTCGTCTAATTATACAAAAAAAAATAAAAAAACATATTTATTACATGATAATGGATACCAGATAAATTTACCACATGGATTATATATTTTTACATTATGAAATTAATATATTGTCTAAAATGACATACATATGAATATGACCTGCAGACTCACTAGTACTGTGTGTTCATATTTACTCCATATGGAAATCTTAATTAGTACAAAATATCTATTTTATTTTATCTACTAAATATTTAATTATATAAATTAAAATATGATTACTAAAAAATATTCTCAAAACTGGAATTCACTAATTTTTTCTTTAAAAAACTATTTTCAATTTTGATCTATTTCTATTCGAATTTTAATTTTTTTTACAATGACTAAATTATAATACCCGATTAATTAAAATTATTCCATCAACACAAGAAATTAATGGATAACATATGTGACTCTTGTTTTAACTATATAAAGGAATTAAATAAAAATGTAATTATATTTTTATATGGATATAATGATGTGGTAAGAGACTATAAAATCATCTTTAATATAACAAAAATCATGTCTCTCTTAAAATAATGAATTTTTTATTCACCAAGGTGTAAACATCTTTAATTATAACATGATATCAAACAAGATAAATATTAATAATATATTAAATTCCATTTAAAACATTTAGAAACGTTCAATGGTTTTCCGATAGTGACTACTTACATTTTCATTGTGTAATTATTCTTGAATACCATACTATTTACATGATAGTGCTTGATAATAGAATAAATTATCATTAAATACTTACTTTATTATCCAAATGGGGGAAAGAGTTTCATTCTATAATAATAGGTGAATTTATTTAATTCTATTGAGGCTATATATGGTTAAATTTTAAGTATATATTACCAAATTCTAATAACCATGGTCATAAGGTGAGATATCAAAAATTATGTTAAGGAAGATTATAGGACATTAAAGTAATTATTAGAGAGGTAACAATAGTGAATCCTACAATGACCACCACAACAATCACATCCCTATTAACTATAAATTATTTTCTATGGGACCACATAAATTATATGATTGCATATGGAACATAATGGTAGGGGTATTCTGGAAACAAGTCCTCTATGGAGATGAAAAAAATTATAATTACTTATTTCTAAATTCATTGGGGGATGAAATGAATGAATGAATATTTTAGAACCATGAATCCAATTCAAATCATGATTCACAATGCCATATGAATAAAATATAAATGCAACTATACTAGTTGTGGTTACGGAACCAATGTAATAAAATGTAATGTTATTCATGTGGAATGATTTTACATAACTCAAATTTGTATAGAATAATTAATTCCATTAGTATTTACAAATCAAATAAAATTAAAAAATTCATAAGAATATTGTTGAAATAGTATATAGGGAGTGAATCAAAATTTAATATACATTATCAATTTTGAAGAGTGTATTTTTCTTCTTTTTTTATGAAATATCAATTATAGAAAGCTCTAACATTATTAATTAATGAACATGTTAAACTATTATATAGGAATCGTGGAAAAACATGCTGAATGGACGGATAAATCTTACATAAAACAAAAACATTGAAATTAATGTGTATTTATAGCATATCTAGTAAACTAGTCATGTGAAAAAAAATTAGACCAATGCTATCTAGTTTTGAAAGATAAAATCGTATCAATATTAAGGGTTTATGATGGTTTTATTAATTCTAAAAATTATTTAATAAATATTTTTATTTAGCTTGGTGAGTACTATAATAATTAAATTGGAATGATAATAATATTTATACAATAATTATATTTAATTGGAAATTTAATGGAAATGATGTTGGATCTTTTTAATACGATTCAAACGAAACTGAAAAGAAATTAAATAATAATTGAGGGATATATCAAATAAAAAATATCCCAAAAAACCATTGAAATTAAATTCAAAGGAATTTATGAAAGGATTAATTATCTATCCTAAAACAACCAATAATGTGTCAATAATATTGATTAAAAAGGGGATATGTCAGCTCAAAAAATACATAATTTAGTAAGTGAAATCAATAGATGATGAATTATACCCTATGTAGTCTAATATAGATTTTACTATGAGGAATGAAAAATAAACATGAGAAGATGAGTCAAATTTATGTTTATTATATATATTAAATTCCAGAAAACTGATAAATTTCACAAATGTTGTGAAAAGGTATCTTAGAAAAAAAAAGAATAAAAATAAAAATAAAACTAAAATTTAAAACATCCTACTAAACATGAAATTAAAGTGGAAAGACAAGACAAATGTAAAAGGGAATATTCTAAATGATTGGTATAATATTTTAAGAGTGAAATAAAAACATGTACTACATTTGAAGGTAATTTAATGGAACATTGAAAATGTTCAAATTGTTTTTTTTTTGAACTTTTGATAACCATGTATGATAAATGAGTATCCAAAACAAATAATTACATTGAAAAGTTGTAGAATTTTACATTGTGGATTTAAAACATACAAGGATAAGTATAGAGTAACCTTAAATATTAATATAAAATTAGTCAAATATTGAAATAATTTTTTTATAATTCATTATGACTAGTATGACTGGGGAACATATTTCTGTGAAATATGGATTACTTGGGATGTAAAGCTATATAGGTGGAGAGGATTCAAATTAAAAAAACATCATAAAGAGAATTTAATTTCTAAAAACATGTTCTACCCCATTAATGAAGTTCCATTTTTTACAAAACTGTGGTTTCTCGAGAAAATAATGAAATAAAGTTGATGAATTTAAATAAAATTGAATTTTTAGATGAAAATCTGGTAAATGATTTTTATTATACCAATAATGGAATTTTGTTTATTTTTAAATAATTTAATATTCAATAAATTTATTTTTTTACCTGAATTATTGTAGGAATTTAATGTAAAACAATTGTGGATAATAATGAAAGAAATGTATACACACACTATAACAAAGAAACCACAATGGAAGAATAATTTCATATTATCATTTATTTTCAATTATCTATTACATGAACCCATATTTTAATTTGATATATTCATATACATTATTATGAAATTATTGGACACATATTCATAAGACCATGTGGGGTAAGAGAACATATGTTGTGTGTGGAGATAAAAAATTATCATAATGTTGAAATATTTCTATCATACTCAGAGTTGAAAAAGATTTCTAAATATATAGAATCTCTTATTTCTAGTAATTGATTAATCGATGATTCAAATTATTATTTAGTGATAATTATTGATTATTTTATCATTTTCCAATAATATGAATATAAGAAGAAAAAAATTACTATATATTTCACTTTTTAGAAGGATGATGGGAACGGTGATTTTTGAAATCATGATAAAAAGAGGAAAGTGATTGTATTAGTTTTATTTATTGTGATGAATTACTGATTAATTGAAATTGTATATTATATTGATAATTTTATGTGGATGGATCTAAAGTATTATTTTTCTCAATGTTATTATTGTAATAAATCTCTTTTAATTAAAATATGATGAATAATGAATGAAACAGAGTAAGTATAAATTTTTAATGAGATCTATAATTAATTGGAATTACATTGGATGAAAGTAGTTATTATGTGTGGTGGAATAAACATTTTGAAAGTTTTTCATTATTTTTCTCCTATGTTTTTAGTTTTTACTATTTTTTATGTTAATAAATGCAATTCAAATTGAATTTATATATTTTTAGTATAAGAACTCGATTATTGATCATTTTAGGGTATAAAATCATTCATGATATATAATTATTGAGTATCAGATTTTGTAGTCTATTTTTTATTCATAGACATGTGAATTATTTCCAATAAAGGATTCAAATATGGGGATTTCTATCTATTAAAAATTTTGTAGTTTTTTAAAAATAAAATCAAAATTATGGACATATCAATAAAAAAGATGTTCATCCCTAGGTAGTTAACCAAGGCCTATATAAACTATGTGTTAAGCATAATTAATTGGATGGTAAATAGGTCCATGGTGTATATAACAGTCTCATGGGTAATTGTTGGACCCATTTATGAATATTACGATAAGGATCTGATATTAATGTGTTATTGATGAAATAGAGGGGTGGTGTGAGTCTATGCTACCCTAGCTAAATAATACATTTATATCATCACACATTCACACTATAAATTGATGGCTCTCATGCCTGAGCTAATGAAATATTAGCATATACATATAATTTTTAATATAGGAAATAAAAATTATATGATTCACTAGATGTATTTAGTGATGCATGATATTATTTATTTTACTACTCACTGTTTGATTAGTTTCTTAACAAATTCCATCTATCGATCCCAAGATTCATCAACCCTACAAAATTAATAAAGGTTTTAACATTATTAAATTTCCCATTATACTATAATTTATCATCATCCAAACTACCCCCAACTATATTTATAAATTTCCATTCATGTCCATTACTAAAATAACACCAGAACCATAAACAAACTAAAGAAGATCATGGATGTGACCCACAATTAACACACTCAAGGGAAATATGATTATTATAATATTACATTAGGAATTTTTTTGATTTTTAGAAAGATTATTTCATTTTATAATTCATCTATACATATTCTACGACATTCCCAATAAATTCCAACACACCAATATATTCTTGTTATCTACATAATAATTTGTGTAGCGTAATGGTGTCTCTACTTCCATTAATGTAATTTCATCCCATAATGTTCTATAAATAAATTAAATCCATGTATTTAAACTAATTTAAAAATGGGTGTTATTTAAATAATTAATATATTAATCAAAAATAATTTCCCTAATGTGGTTAAAATTTTGTAAATTTCATATGGGGAATAACATTTTTGATAGGGTGAGGAGATGTCAACTCAAAATTGTACAATGAATGTTGTGTGTAAAAAATTAGTCATCCTTATATTTTTATATGCCAAATCAGATAATGAAATAAAAACTACGTCCCATTAATGTATGTATATCCAAGAATATGGAATCCAAGTAGATGGGAATCTCAAACAGAATCATTATAAAGATTACTCAAAACAATGGAATAATAAGTCCATACAAATTTACACCACATAAATCAATGTTTAACTATAATTAATATATTTATTACATGGAAATCATAAATACTCTACTGCTCTGTTAATCCCATAACATAATCCACACATAGGAGAAAATAACATCAATTCGTCCATCAACTCCTTTCTCTCTCATTCATCTTATTCACACCACCTAAAACCACTAATAAATTACTACACATGTGGGGTGTAGATACAACCAGTGAGTGTAAAACAATGAGTATATCCTTGGGTGATATCCACATTCTCTCTATATTTTTTTAATGTATCATCCATGAATAAAAACATGTAAGGGGTGAGGAGGATTTAACCATTTTAATATATAACATTGGAACCATAAATTAGTAACTAATCATTATTTTAATCATAATGACATTAATATTTGTATAATAAAAAGTTTTATATGGGCGAGGATGATAAAACCAAAGTTTAAACCCAAAAATATCACCATTTACATTATTATATAATTCTATGGAATGAGGACTGAAGGGGTGTAGTGGAACATTAATCATTGAAAAAGAGATATAATTTCCTTTAATTATGGATATGGGAAACTACATAAGGACAATTGAATTTATGATTATGTTCATTCCTACAATTAATGTGGATTTTAATGAACATGTGATATTGATAATGTAATTTTGTTGTAAATTCATGTTTAATATATCACATGGTTTATTATTTACAAATGGTTTTCATGATGTATAGTTGGATCTTCTTTTTTTATTTACCTAAAAATTATTTTACTCTAAAGAAACAAATTCCATTTTCCCCAAAATTGCATTACATCTCACTAATTGAATTAATATCCGAGTGTTTTTTCAACTTCTCATTATGTTTAAATTTTTGAATATCACAAATTATATATAGAAATATTAAAAAAAATATTTTTTCTTCGAGAAAAATACAACAACCATTTTTATCATTGATTCAGTACTTTTATGTCCATAAAATATTTTTCCATCCAAAATATTATCCCTACATATATGGACTTATTAGTTACTAGTATAATGTTCTCACATTTAATCATTTCACTATGCAACTCTGGGGGCCCCCTTCAGTTGATAAAATTTAATTCATGAATTATATTCCCTCTATATCATTATAAGGAATGATGTTATAAGAGGATTTATGTTTGAATAAATAATAATTTTACTATTTAATTTCTTTACATAGATCCCATAAACAAATAAATGATATAAAATTAACAATATATTTTCCCAAAGTAATTCCATTAATAAAGAAAGACATGAATATTATATTTCATATATTGATAATTCAATTTTGGTTGAGTATTTTGACACTTTTTTTATATAAAATTATTATTCCTTAATTAAAAATTTCCACAAATATTATCTATTAACATTTAAACACCACAGTTAATTAAAATTAATTTTACTCAATACAATAATATTAAAATCGGTTGAAAATTCCGTAGAGAGGAAAATTCATTTTGAGATGTTATCACATACAATTAAATTTTACAGCCCATGTAAATCATTTACAAATAAAATAAATAAAACCATAGGTATCCATTCATTAATGATTGGGAATAAAGAACTAGAATTAAAATAAATCACAAGGATAATTCATGTATGTATTCCCACGTGATCATTGGAGTCATTTTCAATAAAAAATATTGGGAATATGTTATTTTATTGAATATCATCATAACATTATTATGACCTATAATTTCTCGGTAGTTTTATAAGTTTTATTTTTATAATAAATTTAATATCTTAATTACTTGATATGGTTGTGATGATTCTGAAGCATGTTTGATGTAGAATTTTATGAAGTCTTTTTTAATTAATTTGTATAATGATCCAAATTATGAGTGTCTTCAATGTTATAATTGTACTAAATCATTTAAAAAATTTTATTTTTGTTTTTTTATGTATTAAACCATTAAATTGACACTATGTCACTAAGGAATAGATATTTATTCTTATCTTGATAACCTGTTAATCAATCTATATATGATAGTTATGAAATACCTCAATTATTGAGTGGATATTTTTGAGTGTTTTTTGGAGTGATAAAAAATATATAATTATCAAGAATATATTGTAAAATATATATGATTTCCAGTTGTAATTATTTCCCTCCAATTCTATATGATCAATGATATTTTAGGGATATGAATATGTTATTATAAATTTATAGTTCATAATGATCGATGTTTAATATTTGTTAAAAATAATATAATCAATGATTAAATCAATCATTTATATTTTTTCAATTGAACACTATTAAATATCTTTGGGAGTGAAAAAATATATTTTTTTAAATAAAAATGATTCAAAAGAAACAAAATAGGATTCCACTTGATATGGTTAGTGATCTTTGGGTCACTTTTATATAAAATTAGAGAGGTCATTTGATTGGAGCTACTATATCCTTTTTAAATTTTTTTAAAGGGTTATATGGATATTCATCAGGATCTCTGTTGCATTTTTCTCCCTATTTCTATTATTATTCTTCATGGGTTAGTTACCTCTGTAATGTGTTAGAATCAATGTTTTTTGTTTTCACTACATCTAATTTCTATGGTATTTAAATGGTTAAAACACATATATATTTAAACCTTTTAATTATAATGAGTAGAAAATTTGAAATGATTTTTAAACATCAGTTTACCCCACCTCTATCTCGAAATTTCTATATATTGGAAAAAAACTGAATAAAATGATAACACAAATTCATTGTATATTGACCATCAAAATTCATTTTACCACCCCAAGAATTAGAACACATCAAAGTTCTGATAGTTTTCTTCAAACACATCACTAAATTAAAAATATACAACATTATAAAAAATATATAACTATTTTAATATATCCACAAAATTATAAAATGTATATAAATGTATCCAAAATATGAAATAAATACAAAGCATGAAGGAATTTTATCATATAAAATAATCCATCCTTTTGAAGTACATTTTTCTGAGCATAAAATAGAAGTAGCATTAAAACTATTTTCTCAAGAACAAGGCTAAAGAAAACACCAACAAGTTTGGATTGATTCTAACCATATTTTGGGGGTGTTCAAAATCATATAAATCACAATGTGATCTAAGATAACTGAATCACCACCTATGGAAACAAGTATTAATTATCTATCCGTTGTTTTTTATGTGGAAATCCTGAGGGAAGTAAAAAATGTTATAAACCAGTAATAATAATATCAATAAATTATTATCATATATAATTTATTTTTATACATTTTAAAATAATTAATTTCATGAAAATAAATAATTTTTTAGTAAAAATTAATTAAGTTAATATATCTAAATAAACAATGAAACCATTTTATGCATGAAATTTTCTTTTATCAATAAATATTTGTTTTTGTGAGATGAGTTTAATTTTTAAGAAAACAAAATATACTATTGATAAATGGGGATAAAATAAAATTTTAATGTTAAAAATTTATAAAAATAAATTTTATATCTAATTTAATGAATATATGAATAAAAACACTAGATATATAAATGGGTTCTTTCTATAGAAAATGTTTTCCACATATATTTTAGTTTATTTTCATAATTATTCTCCAAATATATATAAATTAATTTTTATTAAATTAATTACAAAAATGGATTCATCACATCAAAATGTATTATTAATTTTCATCAAATATTTTTGGTAAAATAATAATTATCAAGGTATGAATTTAATCACAATTAATATGGGATAAAAAGTAACATAACAAAGATAAAATTTTAAAAAATTTACATGATTGATAGAAAATATATAAGACATAATTTATATAGAAAATTAATAACTACATTTTTCATCAAACATTCATCGCATAACAAACCTTACTCCCAAGAGATTCAATAGTTACTACACAGAAAACATAGATTCTGAGGAGAAGACTCTTTTTAAACTATCTAGGTATATTATTTCCACCCACTATAAGGCATATTTATCAATATAATTTACCTTAATAGGATATTAATTTTTACTCATAAATAATCATATACCTCATTTGATAGAACATAAATACAAAAAATTGTCATAATCCCTATTTTTCAAAGAGATACTTAAAGAGAAGTTTGAAGTGATCTATGTGATAACTGTATAACCAAAACGATTTTATTCAATATTTCCATTTGAAAACTCAATTAAATCAATAATTATATAATGAAATAAGTATCAATGATACACTATAATTCATTTATATTGAATAAAATCTAATTTCTATCTCCCATCCATCCAATGAGAAATTAATATGCCACCATTGTAATGTACAAACCACCACATCCATGAATTAAAATTTTCATTTCTCATCCCAAAAGTAAATTTATGGTTATAAGAATTTATTTTATGAATAAAATTTATATATCATTAAACATTATATTTCATTAAATGTAATATTAATTTTTAGACACGTAATTAATATACCAACTTTGGTAATTTATAAACCATTTACTCAATATCATAACAAATTATATCTTATAAAATTTTATTAAAAATATTCTAAAAGGTTAATAAAATATTATAAATAATTGTTAAACATTAATTATACGAGCATTAATAGTATATTAATGATGAAATTGTTATCAATGAATGAGGATTAACATCAACTTAAAAAATTTTGTGAAAAAATCAAAATAACTAACATTTGATATGTGTGAGTACAACATACAATACATCTAAAAGGAGCCATAATAGGGTGTAGTTTACTATAATTATTTATAATTATGAAAATTAATTTATATTTTATAATTTTTCATAGTATAAAATAACCCTTGGGATCTTCAGTTATGTGATTTTATATAAGATATAATATTCAAATACAAATATGATATGGAAAATTGAAATTTATTTATTTATTTGTCTTCGTTTTTATCAAAGAAAATGTATTAATAATGTGTTTTTAAAACCATATTTGGGAGATTGAGTCATTGAAATTCTAGTTAGTGTCAAATAATTGATGATATAATTTTTATGGTTATGACTACTGAACATAAATGAATACCCTAGGTATAAAACTATATATAAGAAAACATCATAATATTTTGTTCAATTATAGAGTGATTATTTTTTTAAAAATGAAATCCTTTTTTTTTATGAAAACAAGAGGATATGATATATACAATAGATTCCCCTAGGTATAGAAATCTATAATAAATATTTTACTAATGTTAACTCATCCTTTACTAGATGTATAAAATTTGTTCCTAACATCATAACAAGGTTTGTATAGCCAAGTGATATGATATAGTGATTAAATGTATCTTTAACAACCAATATAATGTATATTAATGGAACTTTATGATGCAATATATAATATGTTTAGTTTAATAAATTAATACTAACATGAAAATTTAATCCCTAATTTTGAATATAAAAATTCAAAGGTTTTTCATGCATGCTATTTATGATTTACATAATCTATTTTTATAATTCCATTTATTCATTTATAAATTTTCTCAAGCCTCACAATTCCTCCATTGAAAAAATATATGAGGCTCTATGTTGTCAATTTAAATATAGATGTGATGTCTAGTACAATGATTTTTTAAATGAGTAATATAATGATAGAGGGTAGATGTTAAAATTGAATATTTTAAAGCTTAAAATACATATAGATTTTGTTAAAAATGTGTATATTATTTAGTTATAAATTTTAGGAGAGTTAATTTTGGCCATAATATGAATTTAAAAATGAATATTTAGATTTTAGTAAAAAATCCATAGAGGGTAAAATATTCATGACATGAAACATTAATTCACCTCATGAATATTATGGGCCAAGGGGAGGACCCCATACCTAAAAAATATATGGTTAATTGTATTAATAATGTTATGACACTATAATTTCCCCCTTTTATATTAAAATAATTAATTATTTAATAGGATTTTAATTTATGAAAAGGGATTCCCCTTTGGTTGAATGTTTGATGTTTTTATCCTCCAACTTGTCTCTCATCTTATTCATGGAGGGTTATCCCATGTTTTTACCGAATACAAAATTTTAGGTAGTAATAATAAGATAATGGTATGTTTATCAGTATACAATAATTATTTCTTGTTCTTAGTAATTTTAATATAACTCCACTATTTTTATTTATTATTCCATATTTCCATGATATTCATGTGTTTATTTATTTCTATCGGTTTAAATTGAATCAACGATTATTATAAGACTAGTATAACATTATAAATCCATTTTAGGGTTCTTGTAGTTTACCACTTAAATGTTGCATCATTTCAATTGTAATTATTAATTGATGTTTCACTGATATACCATGAACTTACTGTAATTATATAAATAAATATTAGATGCCTTAATTTAAGAATATGATGCATAACATGGGACATAAACAATACACTAGAGATTCTAGATCAGCACATTATCCACCAATTATGTGTGTTATACATTAGGAATTAGTTATATAAATAATGGGATGACACTACTAGTACACAGAAATGTGAAATTGACTGAGAGTATAGGGTTTATCAATTCTAAATCATGCTTATGGATACAGGGTAGGTAAATATTTATGAAACATATCAAACATGAATACAATTAATTGTCAAATGACTTGAATATTTTATTATATATTTTATATGACTCCATCTTAGAATGAAATGGGGAAATACACATGTGTTCATTATAACAATTGTTTTGAATTCCAAAGGGAAATTCCCCTTATATTAAAATTGATGATATTGGTTTTGGATGACATTGTAAAATACCACATTCATAGTTAGGTTTATTATTTGTAATTCCTTGTGGAAACACCCATTGGATTCTGGTTAATGATTCTAGTTTTGATTTCCGAGGTGAAAACCCTATCATATTTATTTTGATTATTTTCTAATTATCTAAGAGAAATACATAATGGATTAATTATCATTCTTATTTTATATGAATTGGGGAAATCCCCCTTCAATTATTTATGAATACTATATATAATTCCTATGAGAACCCCCCTTGGATTATGATTGATGATTCTTTTTTGGAATTCCCTAATGAAAAAACCCTTATATTCAAGATACATAAAAATTAGAAATTTCAAGGATATTTAACATGATATTTTTTTGGAATAATTGAGTTATTATGTTTAAATTAATTTATCACTTGTTGAGTGAGGATTGGTAAATCATGAGTGTCACCATGTAACATGGGGATAAATGATAATTTTATTAATTTATGATATGATTTATTATTTATTCTTCACATCACCATACACTATTTTCTTTGACAAGAAATTGATATAGATGATTCTGGTTATAAACTATTGATTCATACATATACCTTATTGGGCCACTAGATTGTATCCAAAAATAATTCATTGATTGAGGACTATATGGGGGAAATAACCATGTGACTAACATGTGATGGGAATACAAGGATGGAGTGTGTGAGTTTAGGACGAGGCTTGATCTTGGGACATTTTGGCTTGACATTCCAAAAATTTACATTTATTCTATCAGGGATATCAATGGCTATGAACACCATTTTGATGATGAATATTTAACATGTATACTGTTAATTTTTATATAGCATAAGGTTATGTTATTTATTCATAATTTTTGTCAGGTATATTGATACATTTTTCTAGACACATTTGATTACAACTATTTTAGATATCATTTCCAATTTTATATGTTGGAATTATCTCCCATTATAATATTAAAACCTATATAACTATTAATAATTTTATATCATATGCATTGGTGTGTCTACGATTACATTGATATATCATTTCTATAACTAATTAGTGGTACCAAATGTGGTGATATTTCATAGTTGTATCAAACCACCTTTTCTTGTGTCTAAATATTTTGGTAAGGTATAAATAGGTAGTTATTTATGAGGAATAAATATTAATCTCATGCATAGATGTTCTAAACAAATATACTAGTGAAATTATATATTAACAATGATGTGATTGATTTAATTTTTTCTGTTTTTACTATTTCCATATTTTCACCTTGTGTGACACACATGAATATGAGGTTATTGATATATAGATTTTATATCATGGATATAATGGTTATTTCACGTATATTCATTTATCATTTCACACAAAATATTTTCTAATGTAATTTTCATGATTTCCAAATAATGGTTACATTAATTATAAAAAATTAGCAGTTATATAAAGTGTCAACAATATTTTATATGGTTTTCTCCAATTTAAATTTATATTGAAATCTTAAATTTATTGTATTCCAAATGGGATAAAGTGTATCACTTGATAATTATATTTATTATTATGTTTTATTAAAATAATATAACTCTATCCACACATTATAAATAATTTTCATCTATAACATATAATAATAACTTCTTATAAATTATACTTCTTTATGAAGATTTTGGTTAAAGTAAAACAAAAATATGTAGTATTTTAAATCATATATATATATATATGTATATAATATTCAATTTATTGTATAGAGTAGTGACCCTATGTATAGATATATTGGGTTATTGATTCAAATTGAGTTATGTGAATCAATTGAAATGAGGAATACGGAGTATGAATGTGGTACTCCTATTATCACTTTCCTCAAACAAATATATGATTTACTATTTTATGAATGTGTTGTGAGTAATGTGTTTTTTCATTGTAATCAATTGAACCACGAGGGACTCGGGTTGAGTACAAAGAGTGTAGAGATTATCATTCCCTATAAGTGATCGAAATTCATTCATAATGTTCCAAATTTAGTTATAATTAACCATCCCTAGTGTTTCTATTCCATGTTGTGTTCTTGATGTAGTGAGATCATTATTATTCTAGAAATGAGGTTTCAGTGTTATCTAGTGACTTTATTCTAAATCATTCGCTTTTATATTACATGGATGTTGGTCCGGAGGTATTTTAGAAGTAGATTGAGTGTATTAAAATCATTTTTTATCATTTTGTGATGCCCTAGGATATGAGGGTTATTTCAGAATCATATATTATTTATAGGAAAATGGAGTTATAATAATATATATTACTATAGAAAAATAATATTACGGGGTTATCCTACAATTATATAGAAGTATCCCTTTTTACCACATCTAGAAGGAGTCTATGAATGATGATAGTGATAGCTGGTTCATGCACCATTCCTAGGGGAAAATTTCTATCAAAGAATATCTGAATAAATTCCAGGATTTATAAGTTTTTATATTATATTTGTAAGGAATGAGGTATCAAAAATGGGTATCTTCAAGGATGTGTTGTTATATTGGATTCAATTCAATGTGATTTCTTTTTAGACCAACATCATTTCGAGAGCTAGTGAACCATGAAATAATTTTAGTGGTGTATCTGAGAGATTGTAGGGGATTAAAGTAGGTTACATCAACTTTGGTGGTCAGTGGAATGTAAACCTGTATCTTGAAGAGTTTTTTTGATTATTTTATGCAACAGAAATGGTGGGTAGTGTATCTAGGATAGTGGGTTTTCCCTTATTCTAAATAGTGGTAGTGTTGTTTAGTGTCACCAATTTTCCCATATTGGAAAAAACCATTATCATTGTTAGGGAATTCCAATTTATTGTCGAGTTTGTGACATAATAGGTAACATATATAGGTTGTATAAGATCACAAATTTGATTCCTTATTACCTGGGATCTATGAATATACGGTTCTTTGGATCTTCATCATCTATATATTTAAAGGTAGGTAGCCAGAGTTATATAAACCATTCATGTTAAGATTTAGTGTCTAATTGTCATGTTTAGGAATAAAAGTTGAAGTTAGGTAGTACAACATAGGATTCTTAATCTTGGATTTTGAGACGACGTTCTTGCATACGATATGAAATATTTAATTCTTATATAGTCTAGTATGTATAAACATATAATGTCCAAGATATGATTTTGGTATCATAAAATATGGTGTATTCTGTTATTGATACAAGAGATTAACATTATTTTTTATACTCTTTATTTCTGGATTTAAAAGGAATATCAATATAACATATACAACATGTTATATATATGAACATGTGATTAGACATTCCATCATTTGTTAATAACTATTGTATTAGTCATGGAATAGAATTTTTAGGATAGTGATACAACTATTAACTTTTAGTGCTAGATATGATCAGTTTGGATTTATTTATAAGGATGAATAGATTAGTGAGGTATCTATCCAATAATAATTGATAATATCGATGGGATTGTTTTAATTATTATGAAGGAGGAATGTATGTTAAGAATGGAGAATGTGATATGTATGCCAGTTTAATGCGGATTAAATTGTGATAGGTATGATTGATTATGAACCAGGTGGCTAGTATAGATTTTTATAATGGGGATATTCAATATGATTCATTTCTATGTTATTTTTGATCCTTTTTATGGTGTCCTCCCTTGCTATTTATTGGTATTCCAACCTAATAATTTGTTTTTTTACTATTGGAATCATGTAAAAAACAAAGAATGATTATATTAATATATAAATAATATCTATTTTAAATTTTCGGAATCTAACGACACAACTATATAACTTAGAGGCCAATGGATTCATTCGAACGAGTACGTCCCCATGGGTTTCTACTATTCCATTTTACAAGAAAAAAGGTTGTTACTTGTATTATTTTCATAAAATATATAATAATGATTCATATTATGGTTAAATTCAGTACCCACTTACATGTATCAATAGAATATTAAACCATCTTATAAGTAATCGATAATTCACTATGATCAATTTGATGTCATGTATTTATTAATTAAGGGTGAGATCATTAAATATATATCATATTTCATTTATGATTTTCTATAATATATATGGGTATTTAATTATGTCATTCATGTTGAAAAATACCCCACCAATGTTCATAGAATTAAAAAATTGGGGTTTCCACATGTTTCATAAATGATCATGGATATTTTCTTTGGTGTTATCCTAAAGTAAATCAAGACAATATAGGAGGATATACAATGGATGGATATTATGTTTATTATGCTAATGGGGAATCAAAATTATTCCACATCTCCATGTGGGACATTTAGAAAGAGGAGGTACTCATTTTTGTCCACATAATCCATGACATTGTTCAATCATTCCATCCAAAGAATTCTAGATAAATTATTTATTGGTAGTAGATGATGAAAAAAATTCACATACAAATTTTTTTGAGTATAGTCTATTTTTTCCAAAGAATTGTTTGGGACATCTCCAATTTTTTCACACATATGACATGAATGAGCATGAGTGGATAGTGATTTAACTAGTGTGATGTGTATCATACTTCCTTCCATGAGATAAGGAGAATGATCAATTAATCTAAGATATTTACATTACCTTATCTTTGTAGGTAATATTCCATATATTGTTACACATAATGTATCATGATGGGTGTACTCATGATACATGGAAATCAAGTGGAAAGAAATGGGTTTATTTAATTGAGTCTATATGAGTACTAATACGCCACACTTGAAAAATCATGTGGTTGGCCTAAATTAATTACTAAATGTATTTTGTCATATTTTATGAATATAAACTACTACATTGGCCATGAAAATAACACTGGTAAGTGTACAATAAGACATTTTCACCAATTTAAAGTGTTACACTTGGGTTATTTTTTAGACAATCTAAGAAATGACCCTATGGGTGCTCATAAATGGGTAATTTTCTAAAAGTTATGAATTTAGGTTGTCAGGGTAATGATTCTGGTTATGGGTTATGTGGATGGATATGAGAGAAATTGAACTTTAATTAAATTATTGGTTAAACGAAATACCTAAAATATTATAACATTTAGATGACTCACATTAGGAATTACATGGATAGATCCTCCTTATATTTATTATGATTTCTTAATATATGATCATAAAACCATAAAACATATATTTAGATTGATTTTTATGTTTTTTAATTCCATGGGGAAACCCTAAGATTAAAAAGTAATATTTTTTTTGTAATTCCATGGGAAACCCGCTTTGCAAATAAATTAATGAATCATGTTTGGAATTACTTTGTGAAACCCTACTGGGATTCATTGTTATTCTTATTTGGAATGATTTTGGAAAATCCATTTTGGATTCATTATGATTATTATTTAAAAAATAGGTAGATAAATACCTATTAGATTCATTATGATTATTGTTTATAATTCCTTGTGTAAATCTACAATATCTACATTATAAACTTATTTGGTACATCATGTGGAAATGAACGATTGATTCCTGATGATTATTGATCAAGAATGAATTGTATACACTATTCATTTTCATTTTCACATACTAGATATATTTTGGATAGAGACAATCATATTTTTCAAGCATTTATGGTTGATAATGGATTTCTCTATGGAACATGAGTATCAATATCTGTTCAATTTATATATGGTATATTTTACATTATTTATAAATTTTATTAGTATGACCAATATTCTCATACATGATATTATTATAGATTCCATTGTTCATGGTATAATAAGTAGTATTCACACCATACATTGTTTTCCATTTGGTACCCTTGAATTCATTATGGATGTAGGATATGACAAGGGAAATATACAAGTGACTACTATTTGTATGTGTCACTAGGATAGATCATGTAATTTATTAATAGACTTAGAAATTAGGATAATTATGGGTGGAGTCTCCCTTATTTTCAATTTAGTATTTTTGGAATATCAATATTTAAGAAATTACTTGTGATACTCAGAGCTTCCCATATATATATATATTAATATTGAATAGGGTTATATTATTTATTGACACTAATAATGATGTTTATTTACTACATTATTTTGAAATATTTTTTTATTTATTATATTGTTTACACTCTAATGTGTGGGTAATATCATTGCATAATACTAATGTAATCCCATGTTTCTAGTAAGAATCCTATAGTGTATGTGGAGTAATTTACTATTTTTTGTGGTGGTTTCTTTTTAGGAACATATTAGTGGTCACATATTGGGTAGTGGTAAACTAGAGTAAAAAAATTATATTTATTTTCCATCAATATGCAGAATATCTAAAATATAATGAAATATATGTTGAGGTATGAAATTAAAAAATAAATGAGAAACATTTAATTGTGTCCTTTATGTGAAAATATGCACTGTCATTTAGTTGGACATCAAACCAACATTTTTTCAACAATTGATTAATGAATATAGGTTATATTTTCTATATTAAACTACTTAAGATATGGATGGTCATTTTAGAAATTTACGATATTCATGGGGATGCTAAAAAATAGTATAAACTCATAATAATATGAAAATTAAAGAATAATATTACATTGTGGAATGTGAGGTGTTCATGAATATATTTTTCAAACAATATTTTCCCACACATTTTAACATATAAATGTATAGGGAATTATTAATGTATAAAAAAATAGGATATATCAGTGGGTATATAAAATTAAATCATAATTACCTTGACCTACTGCTCCATTCATATTGCTACATGTGAAATCATGATCATATGAATCTTTAGTGTTTGAAAATCAAGTATGTGAATGTTATTATCTATATAATCCTTTGGTAACCGGGAATAAATTATATGATGTGTTAATATGGTGGAAAAAGAAGATAAGGAAATACAATAATGAGGAGAGAAAAAAGTAAATATATATATCCATCGATAATCAAGGAATGAATCACATGAGGATATACATCAGAATCCCCTACAACGAAAAAATTTCAAGAAAACCAAAATGAAACATTCTAAAAATGAAAATAAATGGTTTAATTTTTGGAATGATTTGACATAGATCTCATGTATATTTAATAGTGGCGAATAGGTTAGGTAAAGAGATGGAGGCAGAAATTGACCAAATTAATTATCCACAACAAATAAATTATTAGAATAAAAATATTTCATAGAATATGCAATAAAATTTCCTTATCCAAAGGATATAAATGATTAAAGGGGTCAATATCATATGATAACAAGTGAACATGGAAGAGATTATATACTCCAAATGTAGAATAAAATAATGAATAATTTAAATGTATAAATTCCACTCTAAATATAAATATTTTTTATTTTATTTATGGTAATAAAAATATTTCATATAATGTATTTATTCTTGAAATTTTGAATCATTATCACAATAACATGACATATATTTATTTTTAAAAACATATAGTCAAATTATTTATTCATCTATGATATATAAATATTATTTAATTGGGGATTTTGAGAATATAATTCCAAAAAATATAGTTCTCATTCCATTGGAATTATTTAGTGGGATGATATCCCAAGACTTCCTTTCTATGTGTAGGTCCCATATCAATTTATATAGGGAAGTAATTTCATTCCATATTCCCAATCATCATATTGTCAAATATCAATACAATAATGGCGATGAACTCACTGTTTAAGAAAAACCCTTAATAAGATTCTTAATAACCAATAATTGATGGATATTTAATTCAATGTATTAGAAAGGAATTAAAATTTTAGAAATGTATATTTTATTGGAGTATGTTGATATATTTACGAAAGAATAATGTTTTAGTCCATAGAAAATCGAGGAAGTCTTTTTAAATAGTCTCATACCAAGTTCAATACATCTAACAATGTTTCTATATATAATGGTCCCCACTACATTTTTATAATTAAATAATAAATATTAGGACAATTTGAAAGTGGTAATTATACTCTTTATTCTATCACCATGGGGGTACTAGTCTTTTTTAAGATGGAGGGTGATCGATAAATCTCTTCATATACTATAATGATCATTAAATGATCATTATCATTATAAAGTATCATTTTCTCCATATTATTAATTATTATGATCAATATAGAAGATATGGAAACTTATTTATGATTCATTTTCAATTTTGGTATCATCAAATACTGTTAAATAATGATTATATACCCATGAGTGTTTTCTACATAATTTATAAAGAGATATGGATTCATAGTGATGTCATTTTGAAATAAAATTAACCCTATCATATTTATATATTAATTAAATGAAAGATTCATAAATTACTTCTAAAAATGAATGTTTGTATTTATTGATGGTAATATCATATATTTTATGTGAAATTAAGGATATTATGAGATTTTTTTAATTGGGATAAAGAAAATAAACCAAGAGAAATTAGATTATTAAATCAGGAAGATTGAATTTATATTTAAAATGTATCCATCCCAAATCATGTAATACCTAGGGAGGTTAATAATATTTATTCATTAATGATAATAATTATTCAATAAAGGATGATAAGAACTATAGTGATAGAAATAAATAATTTTAATATATTTTCTAGATGATCCCTATATTTATTGAGAAATTTATTATGTTTTTCAAATCCAATAACTAAGTTTTCAGAGAAGGGAGATAATATTCTCTTGATAAAATATTGGTTTGGATTGTTTATAAAAATAATGAAGTGGTTGTTCACTATAGTTTTACATACATTACTATACAATGGTCAAAGTGTTTTTTGTTATATGATATTTCAATAAATTGATTGAGTTATATCTATATAAAAATTTAACATCTATGATCATATATATCACTTTAGTAGAAACCAATGAGATGTGATATATGACCAATTAATTGGATCTTTATTCATTAATCTTTATGTAAAATATTTAGATACAATATTTCTATGATAAAATTATATATATATATCTATATATATACTAATAATAAGACCATAAATTATATATTTTCAAAGAATGCATTGAATATAATATGAAGGAGAAGGATGGATTTTATCAATAAATAACTTTTGAATACATTACTACCTTGGGTAGGTAAAGATGATGAATGAATCTCTCAATATGAAATATTATAGCACATTATCCGTTATGTGGTTTGAAAGAGTACAAATATTTGTGTAATTTAATGTTATACCTTGTAATTTTTATAAAAAATGGTAAAAATCATATATTTCCCAAATTATATACGAACCATGTCATGACCCGTCGCCGGGGCCCGTGCCGTGACTACCCCAAGCCTGCCTTCTATAAGCCAGGGGATGAGGACTAGCACCCAGGCGTAAATCCCAGAAAAAGGGAAGGCATTGCCTTTGAATAGTAAACAAGCACCATAGAGTAAGCAAGTGGAAAAGTAAACACTAATTAAAGACTGTAACAAGCTGTGCTGAAAGAAAAAGGGGCCGGAAATACAAACCCAACTGTAAAGTACAACTGGAAGGGAAAAAAGGAACTGAAAAGAAAAGCTGTAGTGTCGAGCCGTCCTCTGGGAGTCCCACCTGAAGGGTGGGTACAGATAGCCTCCACAACACCTCAGACCAGCCGTCCGCTCCGAGTGCATCCCGCCCAGTGGTCCACCTCCAGGTACCGTCCTGCTCTGCACGCCTCCACCACGATCAGCGATGTTCGTCGTCTACAACCAACACAACGAAGTGCAGGCATAGCCCGTGTAGGGGTCAGTATAAGCTACTCAGTAGGGACCCCGAGACCCCCGAAGGTCTCCCGAAATCCACCAAATATAAATACAATCACGATGTAACAACCGACACTGCTTAGGTATATTCTCATACATATACCTAAGTCATCAATTCCCGTTCGGCTCCAACGTCCGCGCCCAAGCACAACCTAGTCCACAATGGAATGCAAAACGTATACCCACACAGGACAGCACAACAGAATCCACAAGGAGAGTAAACAGAAAATCCACACAGGATAGCTCAACACAATCCATAAAGGAGAGTAAACAGTAAATCCACACAGGATAGCTCAACACAATCCACAAAGGAGAATAAAAAGTAAATCCACACAGGATAGCTCAACATAATCCACAAAGGATAGTAAACAGTAAATCCACACAGGATAGCTCAAGACAATCCACAAAAAAGAGTAAACAGTAAATCCACACAGGATACCTCAACACAATCCAAAAAGGAGAGTAAACAGGAAATCCACACAGGATAGCTCAACACAATCCACAAAGGAGAGTAAACATGATTCACCTCACACAGGTATACTTCTTCAAATGACGGTAGAGGTGATCAGATGTAGCCACTGATTCATCTAATCCGTCGGACCCATAAAGGATCGGAAGGTACTAACACCCCCGAAATGGCCCACATAGGATCGATCATGAAGTTGGACCCAAAGCTATTTGGAAACGCCTTCTCCATCAAGTAAAATGGTTATGCCGCTACAACCATGTGCTCTTCCGTCGTGGGCCTGCCGCTACAACCCAGCGCTCCCATGTGCCGCTACAACCAAGGGAACCTTTGTCGTGGGTCTGCCGCTAAAACCAAGCGCTCCCCTATGCCGCTACAACCAAGCGCACCTCTGTCGTGGGTCTTCCGCAACAACCAAGTGCTCCTTTGTGCCGCTAAAACCATGTGTGCCTCTGTCGTGGGTCTGCCGCTATAACCAAGCGCTCCCATGTCCCGCTACAACCAAGCGCACCTCTGTCGTGGGTCTGCCGCTACAACAGGTGCTCCCCCGTGCCGATACAACCAAGTGCACCTCTGTCGTGTTATCCGTAACACACTGAGTCATTCGATCAGCAGTCGTCAAAACTCAACCGGCTCTAGGGTTCCGCACACAGCATGCTCGTTCCGGGAGGGTCCACTCCACGAGCTAAAAGGTCGATGCATCAACTGACATGCAGACCGGAGTTGATGTATCCCAAGGTGTACCATAGTGGTCACTGTTGAAAACACGGAGGATTCCCATACTGTTCTCATCATCGTCGTAGTCGAATCCACCGAGGATCTCTGTATAGTCGTCGTCGTCAAAGTCGCAGCCAGCATTAGGGTTCCCGCACACAGGAAGCTCGTTCGGGAGGGTCCGCTCAATGAGCCGAGAGTCCGATACATCAACTGTCACAAAGTCCGAAGTTGATGTATCCAAAAGTTCTGTATCGTCAACAGGATCTCAACGTCACAGACGGCGCGTCAATCGGACGCCCGGTCTGAGAGTTATTGGCTTTTTCGTCCCAGGGGCCCGGTTGGTTTTTAAGGCAAAACCAACCCGACCATACTCCACCTGCATCCAAACCTCGGGCGGACTGAGCCAACAGATCTTTCTCATTTAGAGGAATTCAACGAAGTCGACGACACGTCGATCGGACGTCCGTAGCTCAAGATATGAGCGTTTTCACTCCGAAGGCCCGGTTGGTTTCATGTACGAACCAACCCAGCCGAACCCACGTATTCTGAAACCTTAAGTGCGATATACCGAAACGACCGTCTCGATCCAAGGATCGCATTGCCACTGACGGAGAGTTGTTTGGAGACATGTAACTCATGTTACGAGCATTTGACCGAAATGGTCCGAAAATGGGGGTCCGGGCCCGGGCCGACCCGGCCCGACCCCCCCCCCCCCCCCCGGGTCGACCGATCCGGGTCGCCCGGGTCGGACCCGGTCCGGCCCGGCCAGGGCGCGGCCCACCGGCCTGGCTTGGCCTGCCCGGCCCGGCTCGGCCGCGCGACCGAGCGACGCGGGGGGGGGGGGGGGGGGAGCCGTCGCCCCTGCGTGACACCCCCGCGGCACCTGCGGGGTGTCGCCCTGGAGAGCCGGGCGACACGGGGGGGGGGGGGGGGGGGAGCCGCCGCCCCCGCGTGACACACCCGCGGCACCCGCGGGGTGTCGCCCTGGACAGCCGGCGGCGCGCCGGGGCGCCTCCGCCGGAGTCACTCCGGTGGTCCGTTTTCCTTCCCGTTTGCGCCGTTGTTCCTCCCGGGACTCGTTCTTCACTGCGGAAACATGAAACTTCCATTTCGGCACATTCCGTCGTTTCCCGTTAAATCCGCACAACAACGAAGAACGACGGAAGGTTGTCGGGCCGTGTTTGTTTGGCCCGCACCCTCCGCGTTAGAGATAAACAACGAGAGAAATATATTCAACACATGAATCGACAATTTTAATGGATTAAAATTGTTCTTATTGTCCAGTTCTTCAATTTTAAAGAAATTTTCACGGGAAAAGGGTATTCCAAAACATAATCCCTACCTCGCCAAGTCGTCACACGCGTTCTTCGCGGAATTGTTCATCGCGGAAAGAGGGAATCGTCACGTCGTCGCGGAAGGGCGTCGCGTCATCGCGGAATCCAGTGTTGCGTCGACAAACTCAACGTACCAAGAAACAACAAATTTAATTATAAATAATTAAATCCATGTTTTGTTAAAAACCACAAAGGAGATTTAAGGAATCACAAACACTCACCTCAACGGAAGATCGAGGGATCTTGTCTTGGAGGAAGGAACTTCGCCGAAGAACGTCTCAGATGAAGCATCGTCAAACTCCGAGGGTGATGGCGTTCTTCGCGTTCTTCGCATTCTTCACGTTCTTTGCGTTCTTCGCGAAGGAGGATGAAGGCTCAAAAATTCCGTCAAGGCTCTCAACGTTTAATCCTCCAAATGTCGTGTTGGTCTTATTTTATTATTGCGCCAACAAATGAAAAAGGTATGTAAAGACCCATCAATTCGTTGAATTAATTCAACGAAATAAACCGCCCATTTAATTCACGAAATAAACCGCCCAATTAAATGGTGCGTTAAGGATTTAAGAAAACGCGTCAGTTGACTTTCATAATGACGAGTTTTCGCGGGTGCGTTACTTAGCAGAAAGAAACGGCGAGGCTCGTGAGGGCCCCACCTCACAAATATCCTACCAACAGGGTAGGATATTTCTGGATAGCACCCTATCTGTTTCAACTCTGTTTAAGTGGATTTCAAGTGGCTTCAAGTGGCTTAAGTGAAATAAAATAAAGTTTGTTGAACAAATTATTTTATTTCTTAACTTCAAGCCCAAAAATTAAAAACCACACCCGAGAAAACGCAACTCCGAAAGAGGCGTTTCTAAGAAAATACCGGCGCTGCGATTTCATCGGTGCCCTCAAAATTCTATTCTGGGCACCGGTTCAAAAGTTAGAAAAACCCGCTCGTCCGTTCACTGAATGTACCCGAGCCAAACATCAGAAAATGATTCTGAGCACACCGGACCTCGGAATCAGGTGCCGTCAGAAACTGCGTTCTTGTAAAATTCCACGGAAAATTAATAAAAATATTTCCTTGAAATTTACGGGTCATTACATTACTCCCACCACAGGGCTTTACGTCCCCGTAAAGCTTCACCACAATCTTCGGGATACAAAGGCGGTACTGAGCACGCATCTGAGCCCCCCGCTCCCAAGTGCTCTCTTGGAGGTTCCCGAGCTGCCATCTGAAGCGCACTAGAGGAATCGATCATCCACGTAGGACCCGCTCCTGTCGATCCTCGATCTCCACTGGGACCTCCGCAAAAGTCACCCCATCACCAAGGACCAGCTCTTCATCGTCAAAGATTGGCGTTGGGTCGTGCACGTATCTCCTCTGCTAAGATACGTGGAAGACGTCCTGCACCCGGCGCAATTGTGGTGGTAGAGAAAGGAGATAATCCACCTTGACAATCCTGCTGAGGACCTGGAAGGGTCCGATGAAGCATGGAGACAACTTTCCGCCTCAGCCAAATCTCCGCAAACCATGTCGAGGTGAGACTCGCAAGAAGACGTGGTCTCCATTCCCAAACTCTAGTGACCTCCACCTCCTGTCAGCATATGACTTCTGCCAGCTGTGAGCTGTCATCATCCGCTCCTGGATGACCTGGACCTTCTCTATCGTGGCCTGGAGCATCTCCGGTCCCACAAGAGCTGCTAAGATTTCTTCTTTGCCTATAAGAGAAATCTGGTCTCATCCCCTGGATGAACCACTTCCTTTTCCTAATACAGTCAATCCTGACATGGATGGTACTAATCCATACCAAGGATGACGTCGTAACGCCTCGACGCCACAACCAAGTGATCCAACCGTTACTCTCGCCTCCAAGGGTTGAGTTACACTGTCGGCATCAGTGTGTGGTAACTGGGTCTCCTCTAGTAAATGTCTCACGGATGAGGGTCAAGTCAATAGTCTAAACTAGAACCTCTTAGTAACAACACAAAAGAGGATAGGAATAAAAACAACACAAGGGTATTCGTCTTTTATTATTGCAGCTCATAATACAAAGACACCACACCATAGAAACAAGGAAATAGAAGTACAAAAGACGTATCCAGTAGTCCTATTCCTGTCCATCTCCTCCCAGATCTCCTTGATCGAAGGCCTCAGCTGCCTGAAGCTGAGCTCTCGCATGTCCACCAACTCCATGTGGTCGGGGTGGACCTCTTGGTGGTGGTGGTGGCAAAACCCCGAAGTATCGTCCACCTCTAGCTGCACGGCCAGCTCCCCTGCCATGGCCACATGCTCCTTGCGGTCCACCTTGATTGAACCTCTGCCTCTGCCTGGGGGGTCCCTCGTTCATCTGTTGGTCATCCGTATAGCAGGGCGGACAGTCACGAGCCATGTGACCAACCCCGCCGCAGGAGTAACACTGCCCTCTCATGGCTAGTCGTTGCCCACCCCGAGTGCCTCACACAAACGATCCAAAGTCATGCTGTCGACCACCTGTAGGTTTAGTCCTCTTGGACCCCTGCGTCATCTATCTACTTCCCACTTCAGAAGACTCTGCCCCATGCCGGCAAGTGGTGGGTCCTACTACTGGAGACTGCTCAACAAGGAAACTCTCCACAAAGTGGGCTCGCTCCAACACCCCTGCCTGAGTCGGAATGTTGAGGGAGATCATCGAAGCCATGATCTCGTGCCTTAGTCCCTGCTCGAAGGTCCAGGCCCGGAAAAACGAGTCCCATACCATATCTGTGGAGTAGCGCGAGAGATCAGTAAATCTCGCCGAGTACTGGGCCACTGTCATGCTGCCCTGCCGCAGCTGTAGTAGCTCTTGTATGCGCACCGCTCGGAGGGTGGCTGGGACGAACTCGGAGTGCAAGATGCTCTCAAAGTCCGTCCAGAGGAGAGATGTCTCGTCGTGCACCTGGAGCATCAAGCTCCACCATCTTCCTGCTGCCGCGTGTAGGAGCTCGCTGCGAGGATCACCATGAGGTCTGCTGGTGTCCTCACTAATCTGAAAACCCGTACAACTGCCTCCAGCCAGTCCTCGGCGGCCTGAGGGTCCGTCTCCCCGCAGAACCTGGGCGGTCGCTGGCGCTGGAACTCATACAGTGCACTAAGGCGATGTGCATCATCAGTGGCGGGGGTGGTAGCATCGGTGGCTCGGCGGGTATAGGTACCGCCAGTGCATCACCTGTCAAAGGGCCCTGTACCGAGTCATCGACGCTCGGTGGGATCTCGGCACGCACATCGCTCGAAACCCTAGCTGGCTGACGTCGTCGGGACATCCTAAAAAGGAAACAACTGCGCCACGGTCAGAACAGTATACCTGGTGAGGTGACACAAGTAATCACAAAGAAAACTTGAAACACACAAGCAATCAATGTTTCTGTGCATTAAGTCGGAAATCAGAAGTCTGGGTCCTTGTGTACGGATACGTCGGCCGCCGCACCAACACTGGACTCCATGGACTAACAACCACACTCAATACGCTAAACACTATTGCTTCACATAGAAGAAAGATCAGAGTCTGCGGTAGAACTGACCACCTCTGATACCAATTGTCACGACCCGTCCTCGGGGCCCGTGTCGTGACTACCCCAAGCCCACCTTCCACAAGCCAGGGGATGGCGACTAGAACCAAGGCGTAAATCCCGGAAAAGGGAAGGCATTGCCTTTGAATAGTAAACAAGCACCACCGAGTAAGAAAGCAGAAAAGTAAACACTAAATAAAGACTGTAACAAGCTGTGCTGAATGTAAAAGGGGCTGGAAATACAATCCCAACTGTAAAGTAAAACTGAAAGGGAAAAACAAAAACTGAAAAGAAAAGTCGTAGCGTCGAGCCGTCCTCTGGGAGTCCCACCTGAAGGGTGGGTACAGATAGCATCCACAGCACCTTGGTCCAGCCGTCTGCTCCGAGTGCGTCCCGCCCAGTGGTCTACCTCAAGGTACCGTCCTGCTCCGCACGTCTCCACCACGATCAGCGATGTCCGTCGTCTGCAACCAACACAACGTAGTGCGGGAATAGCCCGTGCAGGGGTGAGTATAAGCTACTCAGTAGGGACCCGAGACCCCCGAAGGTCTCCCGAAATCCTCCAAGGATAAATAAAATCACGAAGTAACAACCGACACTGCCTAGGTATATGCCCATACATATACCTAAGTCATCAATTCCCGTTCGGCTCCAACGTCCGAGCCCAAGCACAACCCAGTCCACAAAGGAAAGCAAAACGTATACCAACACAGGATAGCACAACATAATCCACAAGGATAGTAAACAGTAAATCCACACAGGATAGCTCAACCCAATCCACAAAGGAGAGTAAACGGTAAATCTACACAGGATAGCTCAACACAATCCACAAAGGAGAGTAAACAGTAAATCCACACATAATAGCTCAACACAATCCACAAAGGAGAGTAAACAGTAAATCCACACAGGATAGCTCAACACAATCCAAAAAGGAGAGTAAATAGAAAATCCACACAGGATAGATCAACACAATCCACAAAGGAGAGTAAACAGGAAATCCACACAGGATAGCTCAACACAATCCACAAAGGAGAGTAAACATGATTCAGCTCACACAAGTATACTTCTTCAAATGACGGTAGAGGTGATCATATGTAGCCACTGATTTATCTAATCCGTCGGACCCATAAAGGATCAGAAGGTACTAACCCCCCCCCCCCCCCCGTAATGACTCACATAGGATCGATCATGAAGTTGGACCCAAAGCTAATGGGAAACTCCTTCTCTATCAAGTACATTGGTTATGCCGCTACAACCAAGCGCTCTTCCATCGTGGGCCTTCCGCTACAACCCAGCATTCCCATGTGCCGCTACAACCAAGCGCACCTCTTTCGTGGGTCTGCCGCTACAACCAAGCGCTCCCATGTGCCGCTACAACCAAGCACACCTCTATCATGGGTCTGCTGCTACAACCAAGCGCTCCCCTATGCCGCTACAACCAAGAACACCTCTGTCATGGGTCTGTCGCTACAACCAAGCGCTCCCATGTGCCGCTACAACCAAGCGCACCACTGTCGTGGGACTTCCTCTACAACCAAGAGCTCCCCTGTGCTGCTACAACCAAGCGCACCTCTGTCGTGTTATCCATAACACACCGAGTCATTCAATCAACAGTTGTCAAAACTCAACCGGCTCTAGGGTTCCGCACACAACATGCTCGTTCTGGGAGGGTCCACTCCACGAGCTAAAAGGTCTATGCATCAACTAACATGTAGACCGGAGTTGATGTATCCCAAGGTGTACCGTAGTGGTCACTTCCGAAAACACGGAGGATTCCCGTACTGTTCTCATCATCGTCGTAGTCGAATCCACCGAGGATCTCTGTATAGTCGTCGTCGTCGAAGTCGCAGCCAACATTAGGGTTCCCGCACACAGTAAGCTCGTTCGGGAGGGTCCGCTCCATGAGTCGAGAGGCCGATACATCAACTCTCCCAAAGTCCAAAGTTTATGTATCCAATAGTTCCGTATTATCAACATGATCTCAACTTCGCAGACGGCGCGTCAATCGGACGCCCGGTCTGAGAGTTATTGGCCTTTTCGTCCTAGGGGCCCGGTTGGTTTTTAAGGAAAAACCAACCCGACCATACCCCACCTGCATCCAAACCTGGGTCGGTGTGAGCCAAAAGATCCGTCTCACTTAGAGTAATTCAACGAAGTCGACGACACGTCGATCAGACGTCCGTAGCTCAAGATATGAGCGTTTCCGCTCCGAAGGCCCGGTTGGTTTCGTGTACGAACCAACTCGGACGAACTCAAAGTATTTCGAAACCTTGAGTGAAATATACCGAAACGACCGTCTCGAACCAAGGATCGCGTTGCCGCTGACGGTGAGTCGTTTGTAGGCCTGTAGCTCATGTTACGGGAATTTGACCAAAACGGTCCGAAAACAGGGGGTCCGGGCCCGGGCCTACCCGGCCCGACCCCCCCTGGGTCGGCCGAACCGGGTCGACCCGGTCTGGCCCGGCCGGTCGGACCGGCATGGCTGGACCAGCCTGGCCCGGCGTGGCCGAGCGGCCGAGCGACGCGGGGGGGAGCCGCCGCCCCCGCGTGACACCCTCGCGGCACCCGCGGGGTGTTGCCCTGGATGACCCGAGCGACGCGGGGGGGGGGGGGGAGCCGCCGCCCCAGCGTGACACCTCCACGGCACCCGCGGGGTGTCGCCCTAGATAGCCGGGCAATGCGGGGGGGAGCCGCCGCCCCCGCGTGACACCCCTGCGACACCCGCGGGGTGTCGCCCTGGACAGCCGGTGGCGCGCCGGGGCGCCGCCGCCTCCAGCCGCCGGCGGCTTCCGCGGGCCACCGGAGTCGCTCTGGTGGTCCGTTTTCCTTCCTGTCTGCGCCGTTGTTCCTCCCGGGACTCTTTCTTCACTGCAGAACCATCAAAATTCCGTTGCATCACGTTCCGTCGTCGCCCGTCAAATCCGCACAACAACGAAGAACGGCGGAAGGTTGTCGGGCCGTGTTCGTTTGGCCCGCACCCTCCGCGTTAGAGATAAACAACGAGAGAAATATATTCAACACATGAATCGACAATTTTAATGGATTAAAATTGTTCTTATTGTCCGGTTCGTCAATTTTAAAGAAACGTTCACAGGAAAAGGGAATTCCAAAACATAATCCCTACCTCGCCAAGTCGTCGCACGCGTTCTTCGCGGAATTGGTCGTCGCAGAAAGAGGGAATCGTCGCGTCATCGCGGAAGGGCTTCACGTCATCGCGGAATCCGGCATTGCATTGACGAACTCAACGAACCAAGAAACAACAGATTTAATTATAAATAATTAAATCCTTGTTTTGTTAAAAACCACAAAGGAGATTTAAGGAATCACAAACACTCACTTCAACGGAAGATCGAAGGATCTTATAATGGAGGAATGACCTTCACCGAAGAACGTCTCGGATGAAGCGTCGTCAATCTCCGAGGGTGATGGCATTCTGCGCATTCTTCGCATTCTTCGCGAAGGAGGATGAAGGCTCAAGAATTCTGTCAAGGCTCTCAACGTGTAATCCTCCAAATGCCGTGTTGGTCTTATTTTATTATTACGCCAACAAACGAAAAAGGTAAGTAACAACCCATAAATTTGTTGAATTAAATCAACGAAAGAAACCGCCCATTTAATTCATGAAATAAAGCGCCCAATTAAATGGTGCGTTAAGGATTTATGAAAATATGTCAGTTGAATTTTATAATGACGGGTTTTCGTGGGTGCGTTACTTAGAGGAAAGAAACGGCGGGGCTCGTGCGGGCCCCACCTCACAAATATCCTACCAAGAGGGTAGGATATTTATGGATAACACCCTATCCGTTTCAACTCGGTTTAAGTGGCTTTCAAGTGTCTTCAAGTGGCTTAAGTGAAATAAAATAAATTTTTTCAAACAAATTATTTTATTTCTTAACTTCAAGCCCAAAAATTAAAAACCACACTCGAGTAAATACAACTCCGGAAGAGGCGTTTATAAGCAAATACCGGCGCTGCGATTTCATCGGTGCCCTCAGAATTCGATTCCAAGCACCGGTTCAAAAGTTAGAAAAACCCACTCATCCGTTCACTGAACGTACCCGAGCCAAACTTCGGAAAATGATTCCGAGCACACCGGACCTCAGAATTAGGTGCCGTCAGAAACTGCGTTCTTGTAAAATTCCAACGAAAATTAAGAAAAAAATTTCCTTGAAATTTATGGGTCTTTACAAACCATCCATCCATCAGAAAATATGAGAGGCTAAGAAACTAAATATTGAACTTGAAAAGATTTTATGGAACAATGTAGAGATTAGAATTGGTATTGATTAATGAATAAGGTTTGGGAAATATACATGTATCCCTTCAATTTAATATTTAAATAATGTATGGTTGGATAATTCATATAGCTAATAATTCCTTATCTATCTTAGTGGAATAATAGTGTATTGTGATCTCAAAGATATTTTCTTGTGACCAGAAGAAGAGAAAGATTGAAGAGTATATATTTCAATGCATTCTATTTCAATAAGTAACGTATTAATTAATTATTTCAATTAGTATGATGAAACCATAACCCATATTTGTTTAGTTGTGGAAAAAATTACCATTTATTATGGTATTGGACTCCCAATGATATTAGAAGTCCATTATTTTATTTTGGTTGTAATCATTCAGATTTTAAAATAAACACACATTGTTTATATGAGAGAATCAGTCTCATCTAACTAAATCTCCATGATATATATGAGTAAAGAAATAAGGATATAGAGAAAACCCCTTTCAATTTAATTTAATTAATATGTATGGTTATCCTTGAGGACATATAGAATTATTAAATAACTATTGGATGTAGAGATGTACATTATCACTTCATATCACAACTAGATTAATGGTCAAAGAAAAAAAATTAAAACACTTCGAAAAAATTGAGATCTTTTTTAATGGAATTATGAGGATGGTGAAAGAAAGATCTAACAAAAGTAGAGATATAATATTACCAAATATTCTATCTCAGTATTCCAATAGAACTATGTGATGATTTGTATGGGAGGATTTTTTGACCTCTATCATATTGGGATGAATTCGATTAATGAAATATTCTTAGACCTGGTCATTTATAATAAATGATGCTAAATGATCAAACAATTTACTGACATTTGAATTTAGCACGCAGTTGGTGGAAGATAATTTTTTTAATGATAAATGGAGTCTTTATTTTAAATTGGTGGCAACATACTCTATCAGATAGCACATTAGAAGAAGGTTACGATTTATTTTATGAAAATGATTTTGAACCCAGGATATATTAGTCCCCTCATGATTTTGAATCATGTTGGGTCTATATCTTATCACATAGCACTACCACTACACCTTTAAAAGATTCATTATTTGTTCAATATAAAATTTTTGGGAAATAATATACTAAATCCATCACATATAATGACCTTGGGAAAAATTATATAGAATCATGATGAATATTATTAAGGAAAAAATATAGAAATGATTGATTGATGGGATAAGTTATGATAAACAATGTCACATACCTAGTTTGGGTTATTTGGAGAATAAATATGTCTGGGGAATCGATTTGGGAATCAGAATCTCAAATAAAACAAAATACCCCAAATTTTTTTCATTAGAGTTGATCACTACTAATATAAAATGACAATAACATGGGACAATGTAACAATATTGAAATTATAGTAAAGTTTTCATAACTTATTTTTCAAGCAACATTGAATGAAAAATGAAACATGTTATAATAAAAATATAATTGTTTTAATATCCATACTGAATCAATTTATATAAATATAAATAACCATTTTTTAAATAAATAATTAAAATTAGATGTAATGAAGTCATGTAGTAAAATCTTTGCACATGAAGCTTTTTTCTTCCATCATGGAAGAAATGTACTTTATTTAGGGGTTTTCTTAGACCAATCTCAATAAATTCTCCAAAAAAATGTCTTCATATAAACCATTTACTAGATCAGTTAATGATAGATGACATGATTATCATATCCATTCATGTTTAATTTCTACCCATGAAAACCATCATTAATTATATTATTTATTGTTATTAGGAAATAATCTTGAGTTTCTATATATAAAGAAGTTATGATGATATAAACATGTAATTTTAAATTTATAAAGACATCCATACATATAATTATTCTTTCAATATTTCACACATTTTCATTTAAATAATAATAATGTAAATTTTTAGATAAACATATTCAATTAATGAATCCAGATAACTAATAATATATTTTTTTACGTAAACATTTATTTTACTAAAAATTATATTTTTATGAAATATCAATTTGATTTATTGGAAAATTAAATATTTTATTTCCAAAATATTATAGAATATATTATCTATATGAAAAATATATTAACACTCATTTATTTTTAAAATTAAATGAAGTAAAAAATATATACAAATATTTTATAGAAAAAGAACATTTCAAAAAAAAATTATTCAATTTTTTTAAATTTAAATTATATTTTCATATATTTTATAAAAAATGAATATAAATAAATTAAATCAAAATTCGAAATCTTCATTTCAAATTTGGTATGATTTTTCATCACAATTTTATAGTAAATTATTAATAATTTTGTTAATGAAATATATCATGGTTGATAATGGATTAAATAATGGTAATCAATTAGGATCAAATTTTAATTAATTAACATGAAAACAAGACCTTACAAAAGACATTGTTTGGTTGTAATGTAATAAAAACTTCTCTCCCCAATCATTCCTAACAATAATTAACAGAATCCCATGTGATTACATCAATAAACCTCTCGTAGCATTAAATATTGATAAAAATCTCCCCCTTTTAACCCTAAAATTATATCAACTCCTCACTCTTCAAAAAAAACATATTCTTTAATTATGTCTTGAAAACCAACGCATTGTACCTCACCTAGATTCCCAAAACATGTTTAACACCCATTTTTCAAAATAATATTTTCCAATTATTTTATTTTCAATTTATCATTCAAGATTGATACATGTCTACAATAAAAGAACTATACATATAAAAAAATTTATTCTCTATATTTATATTATAAAAAAAATCTATATATACTGATATAATTAAATCATCATCATTAGTACACTAAAATATTATAATAGTAATGAAATAAATATTTTCAAATGCTGTTCCATCTAATAGGAAATGAATACCTCACAAATGATATACGATGAATACCACCTCCATGGACACCATGTATTGTTTCTCATAAAAAAAAGGATGGTTCAAGGAATCTAATTAATAAATTAAAATTATATTATTAAAATTATATTTATTCATTAATTATATTATTAATGTGTATGCAATTTGTTATTATATATTCTTTTGTTCCATTAAAACTACCTACACGAGCTCTTCACATATTTCATCTCCATGAATTATAGCTAAAAAACTCATTCTATTAAATTAGAAAAGAATAAATTATTATTTAATAAATAATATTATATAATAAATAAGCTATTATTTATTAATATGATATCAATGAATGATGTTGGACATAAACATTGAAAATAATATTAGAAACAACCAAAATCAATAACATTTGATGATAAACATAAAAATTAAGTAACTAATAACTTAATAAATAATAAATATAGTTGAGGAATATAAAAGGAAATATAAATGAATATGGTTATCAAATATTTCACCATGATAGTTATATATATTATACGTGAGGATAATGTAATTTCAATGATTTTAAGTCTGAAGGCATGTGATTTTGTTAATTGAATTTCTAATCATCATTTTATGTTATTTTTTATTAATATTATTCTTATAAGTTAGGTACAACCTACCATATGACTGAATAATGTTATAAATTTTAACTTTTTATTGGTTATTTTTAATTCTTTGGTGTTAAAATTGTTATATAAATTTCTATATCAAATACTATTCATTGACATACTTATTTATTCATAAAAATGAAATGTTTTAAAGAATAATTACTCTTATATTTGATGGTTTTTTATCCATCATGTCTAACTTAATTATTTTTTAAAATATTGTGCATTATTATTTTTAAACCAAAATATACATTATCTCACGTGATCATATTATTCCTATTTATTTTTTTTAAATTTTTTTATATTCCTTTTTAAGACATCAGTTTTAATAAATGTATTATTAAAATATTAAAAAGGATTTTACATTAAAAACATTCATTTTATCATCCATATTACCCTTAATAAATATAAGGATTTTCCATTCACAAAGGAAAATTTTATTAAATTATTTTAATATGGGGTTTTAAAAAATCTTTTACATTTTATCATCTAAAAAATGATCTTATTGAAAGTGACACAGAAAAATATTTATTAGAGTAATTTTCATATATGCTTTGATTTTTTTAAATTTATCTTTTTTTATCCCTAGGTGATTTTTCTTAAATGGAGTTAATTTTCATGAATCATCATTTAATAATCATTGCAAAATAATTCTTTTGGGAGACTTTTGTTTGTAATCATGCAATATATGTCTTGATGTTACTCTATGGGATATAATTTGGAAATGAATCAAAACCAAATTTTCTTCCTTTGGTTCTTCATGATATGATATATGATTAATTTATTTATGAAAAACATGAATATTTATTAAAAATATGATTTTATCAGATTCATATATAGCACTCAAATGTATAATTTATGGTTTTATATGACTTTTTTGTAGATTAGTTATAATTATATTTTGATAAAATATTACTCGTGGATGTCACTCTTACTTTAAATTTTTTATAAAATTATATTTCAAAATTATCTTGTTATGTTTTTTTTCAAATAATTGTAAATATGAATGACTTATCAAAGATATTTCTAAAAATTTACCATTTCATACAATTTTCCTGATGCCAAAATTTCATGATATTCAATATTTATATATTATGAAATAATCATATGTTATGGTTAATTGCTAATTATTATTATATAATGTATTTGTTTTTTTATTCCATGTTATATGTTTCTCTAAATATTACATGTTCTTTTATAATTAATTATAGGAAAATCCTATTTTAACATATATTATTTTTAAAAATATGCTTCTATAAGGATAATGTTTTCTCTTATGATTTTATTCCTTATGATTTTATTCTAACACTTGAAGACTCGTTGATATGTTTTCCCTTACTAGACTTTTGAGCCCATCACCTTCATATGATGTCCATTCCAGATATTATGAGTAAAAGTATAAAATATGATTTTTCTAGTAAGAGGTCTATTATGATACAAATATATTGGAATGTTCTAAATTATGTGAAATAATAACTTTATTTAGTTAATCACATAAGATAAAAAAATTCCATGCCTTGAGGTTATTTGATATTTTATGAGGTGTATTTTTTATTTACTAACGTGATATATTGATTTATATATCTCTTATCATTTTATATTAATTTTAAGAAAATATAGTATTTTAATAGAGTGTTTTCCCATTAGATTTAATATTTATGGTTTTTTGCTGCCATATTCATTATATTATCATTAAAACATGTACAATATCGCTATCTTAAAATATTAAAATTTCTTATAATTTTCATTAAGTTATAGTAAAAATCAGACTTCTATCTCAAAATGGGGTTCCAAATAACAACTATTTTCAAAATAATTATCAGCCTTCAAAATAAATACATATGATTTTTAATAATGATCTCCTCGGTTATATCTCAATAAAAATATAGAATTGATAACATAGACATTCAATAATTATTATCCCCACATAGCCTCCCTATCTCAACTGTAAAACTCTCACTAGAAAAAAATCTATTTCATAGAAAAATGCATATTCCAATTTGAGAAAAATAGCCCCTAACATAAATTCAATGGGATATGAAAAAAACAAATAACTATGTCATTTTACCGTAAGAGAATCATTTACAATCTGAACCGTTTTTAAAGAAATTACTGAAATCAAATACTATTTTATTGGAACCAATGGAGAAATATCGAGTGGAAGATCAATAAGAATTACATTTGGAACATTTTTTTAAGTTATATAATTATTCTATTATATATGGTGATTTTTAAAAAAAATCATACACAGTGAATTTTATTATTTATTCCTTATCTATTTACTCTATTAGTACTATATAATTTATATATTATAATAATTTATAGATATGAAATATACCTTACTATAGTTAATAATCATGATCCATAAATAAAATAACTAGAGAACCATAAAAAAAATTATTACATCTATTTGGTAGTCATAATCACTATTTAATAATAAATATAGGTTATTAAATATCATTAATTTCATTGTTTCAGATAAAAATTATCTATTTTTTTTAATTATCAATCCCAATGTCATAAGAAGAAAATATTTATATCTAATACTTAACTAATTTGAAATAACGACGACATATATTCCTATAATCCTGACACTAAAAACTAATGACTAAATATTTCACCTTGACTCAATATGTTCTCACTGCCTATAGAAATTATCTTCAACTAACTATTGAATCATACATTGTATCTCCAACCAAAAACATTTATTCCTTTCAGTATGTCATTTTCATGAAAACTACTATATTTAAGGTCATGTATCCACACACCTCTCTATACAATATGATATAAACTGTATAATAGCACTTCAGGGCCCATATAACCACCTATAAATTAAAAGGAACAATCCATATAATGATTTCAAGAGTTTTTAAAAACTATTGAATTCTATGACAACTTATAAGAGTTGAGAGTCACCAAGAATATGATTAAGAAAATAAATAATTATCATCTTATAACCCTCACATTAATATTACTAAATAATTCATAATAGTAAAATAATCTGCATTCAACAAACAACCCTAGATTTAGCAAGATGAAACATATTACATGCCCTATGGATTACCCTCAACTAAATAATAAAAATAAAAGAACTATTTTTTATCCATTTAAATATTTTCATATTTTATTAGCCATGTGTAATTCCTACTAAATAAAGAATCCAATTTATTTTAAAATAGTATTATTTTGTAATATAATCATTCAATGTTGAAAAATTATTTTTATGAAAATTTTGTTAATTTTTTTTATTTCTTATTTTGAATAGGATGAAATCTAATTAGAAGAATCATATTGTATAACTATTTATTTCAATAAAATTTTGGAGGATTCTTAATCCTAAAAAATGATTGGTTTAAAATTCCATTTAAATTATAGAATAATAAGTTATGTTTTTGAAGGAATATATATAACTCAATATTATTCCATATGAAATCAGAACTTTTATATATAAATACTAAATTTTATGTTTTCCAGATATGATATGATTTCATAATTTTGGTTCATGATATAGCCTAACTATTCATCCATACCGTGTTTTTAATTAAAGGGCCTTACATTACCCCTTTCCCCCTCTCCAAATTAAGAGTTTTTCCATTACCATCTTCCATATTTTTTCCCATTGAGAATAAAAACATGATCACCCTCTTTTTATGTCACATAAATACATAATTTTAATGTTATTCTTAATTTATCTTCCGTTCATGCTTTGTTTTTGGGGTTTTCAAAGGTTTTATAGAGAATATATCAGTTTTCATGAATTGGGTCAAACCGTTAGCCCAATTCAAGATTTAAAAATTAATTTTCTTTCTTTTATAAATTTTTCATTTTCTTAATATTTTTCACTCATTACAACTCCTAAATGTCCTCCCCTGATATATTTACACCACATTTAAATTTGGAGCCTTTATAAATCCATAATCATGGAGGATTTAGGTTTTTATTTGAGAATTTGGCCAACACATAAGCCAATTTTACAGTTTTAAATTGTTTCTTTACATAATTAATATCTTATTCATTATATTGAATATTTTGGTGATTCCACCTCCCTCTCGACCCTATGAATCCCAGGTGTTCTCCCATTCCTTTCCCTCCTTATTGGAGATCGTTTGCATCACGATTGAGTGCCGATATTCTTAGGGTTTCTAAAATCAGGAAGATTTGAGGAGGTATGTTATTTCCGTCATAACTCCCTAAATTCATACTCTTTTCCCCCATTCCAGTTCCTACATGATCTCATAATCCTTGTTCGTAATTCCCTTGAATGGTTGGATGTTTTCAAATTCTGATTCTGGTTGATTGTGGGTCGTTTTATTCATGATTCTTTTGAGTAAGTGTTTCTCTATTCAATTATTATTTCTCTTTAGGGTTTCCTCCCTCTTTCATTATGTTCTAAAATGTCCAGAAGTTAGGGTTCGATCCTAAGGTATGATTTGGTATCTTTTGGGTCAATATTTAGAGGTCTAGGTCTGGATTTATATTCCTTGTGTTGCGGCGGTTGTGCACATAAAGTTTTGCACCATGTTTTGAGGATTTCGACTCAAAAGGTAGGTGATTCCACGTGTATCCATTTTATGATGAGTTATCTTGCTTGGTTTTTTAATTTATTATGTTTATAATCTGTTTTGTGTGTTGTGGAAACTTTTTTTGATGAATTTAGTTAAACATTTAATTTATTGTTGTATTTTAGCTTGAAATTGGGTACTTTTCATGTGTGACTCTTGGGGTAATGTTTGAGGCTAGTTTATGACACATGAAAGTGATTTATTAGTCTGAAAAGGGGCTTCCAATTCTATTTTGGTAATTCCTTATTATCATGTGGGCCTTGAAAAGAGGTTTTTGAATGAGTTTAAGGTGTAAAACTGTGTTGTACTTCTTGAAGGTGATTTCTGAAAACGTTTGTTTTTCATGTGTATCTTTGTGGTATTATTTGATGTATTTTTATAACACTTGGTGAAGGTTTAATGATTGTTTTAATATTGTAAATTCTGTTTTGGATTGGTATTGTTATGATTTTGGTTTTGAATGAGGGGATTGAAATGGGTTTAGTGTGCAAACAATGGTTATACCTATTGGGTTTCTCTTAAAAAAATTGAAAATGTTTTATTTGGTTAAACAAAGTTGGGAAAGGGTGTATATGTACTGTTTGGGTGAGTGTGTTCACCTAATGTGGGTTTTTTAATGTTAATGTTGTGATTTTAGATGTCAAACATTTTTAGAATGTTTTATAAATTTCTGAAATGTTTTACTAAATTGTGTTATGTGTCGGAAACACGGGTGTGGGATGTTTCATGTGAGTTTATTGATAAAATGAATTGTGAAGGTGAGAAGGGTATTATGTGACATGTGTGTGGGCTGATCTATGAGTTGAATATCTTTTAATGATTTTATAAAATCGTTTAAAGGATTTGTGGAAGTGTTAAAGAAATGTGAAAAGTGTTGTAGGCAATTTTGGTGTGAGTTTGATTTCAAAATGCATTTGAATGAAAAGTGGAATTTTTGACTTGTGTGATGTACATGGGGTTGTTTGGTTAATGTGTGATTTGGAAGTGATATTTTCATGTGAAAACATTACTTCTTGGATTTTTGAACTTGTTTGAGCACAAAGGGAAAACATGAGTATCTAGGTGGGTGGACGTGTACTAGTATGCTAGTGAATCCGCGGGGTTTGGCCTCAGTATAACTTAGCAAGATTGATGATTACAACTCTAACTAAACTATGATGATGATGATTGGGGAACACTAGTTTATGGGTATGATCCCTACTAGTGGCTCATGCATGAGAACAAATATTTTTTTGTGGTTACTCTCACTGAGATACGAGGTACCTGGGACCCATAGCTAGCTAGTCCCTAGGGGTTATTTTATATTACTTGTGCTCATTAGATCCTTTGTAGTTGACATCGGAATATGGTATTTTTGGATGTAAAATTAAGTATCATTGTTATTTATTTTAATATTGTTGGTCCATTAAAATTATCCCACATGGAAACTCTTTTAATTTATTATTGCATCCATTAGAAAATTGTAATTAGCATTTGTTATTTACAAAACAGGCAATGCTTTTTGTCATGAAATTTTTATCACATGTAATATCGTAGAGGTGGTATCCTACTGGGATTTCTCACACACCCTACTTACACATTTTGGTGTAAGTATACTTTCTTATTTTATGTCACAGGTTTGGGTACAGGTTTTATGACATTGGTTAAGGTTTTTAGTTGTCCATTGGGATGCAATGTCGTCGAGATGGCTTGAGGGAGGTGCCTCTTTCCAGGTGGAGGTTCTTGGGATGTATTTTCATGGGTTTGTACCTATGTAATGGTCTTCAAAAAATGATTAAATTTTTTTAATTCAGCTCTGAATTTTAGAAAAACATGTTTTGGTTTGAAAAATCCAGATCTGATTTCTTGGATTCATTTTTTGTTTTAAGTATAAAAACTCCAGTAAATCGTTCCTAATTTTCATTTTTTGATACCTAGGAACTTGTTCCAGCCCGTGGGGATTGGGGACGCCCTTCGGGACTTGCCACGGGTCGTGTTGGTTTCCGGTTTCAGCAGTGACCAGATTCGGTTCGTGAAAAAATGGTATTAGCGGAGGTTCGCTATATTTAAGTCATGTTATTTGGGAAATAGTTGGGATAGTCTGAAGATAAGATTTTCAGGACATGAAATTATGTTTATGGGTAGTGTGCTCGATCACCACACATCATGAATGGATTCATGTCACCTGGGGAAGTAAGGATTTATCTATGTCTTTTGGTTTTCTTGGTCTGATGATGATTAGGGGAAATGAAAAGGGATTTGGGTTAATGGTCTCAGTGAGCTCGCAGGGTCTGGAAATCCATGTGGAGCCGGAGATATTTTCTAGAACTCTCTCTGTGAAGGTGAAGTGATTTGAATATAGATGCTAACCATATGTCCAAGCCACCCACAGAAACTAGTTTCCTCTCGCATTGTTTTCTTCTTTAGTTTTGATATCTCCGAACTTTTGGTTTTAAAGTGACGTGGTTTTAGAAAGTGTAATGTTTTTCTAAAATGACCTTCATATAAAGAGGGAATGGTTTGATTTATGAAATGGTGGAACTAAATTTTTATAATTGTTTTGAAATGGAAAATTGTGTGCTTACACCTCTTTTGAAAGCCAGAACCATATTGAAGTTGGTTTTCAAAATTGTTTCCAATATAGTTTTAAAAATAATTAAAGGGTGTTTTAATGGGATGAGATGTTTTGAAATTGATGTTAATAAGTTGAATTTGAGATCTTTTCAAAATGTTTGTTTCCTTATGAAATTTTTTTAATATGTGAATTGGGATTTTGATCTCATTTTTAGCAGTTTTGAGAAAAATGATGGGTTGGTTGATCGTTTTGTTTTTGAAAAGTGGAAGGAATTTTTGTTTTAACTTTTGGTATTTCCATGAGCAACCACATTCATTAGATTATATGTGATGATGGATAGTTGATGGCATGACTTGATGAGTGTCAATATGAGGTGGTTACCTGTTGTGGCAAGGAAAACTGAATGTGTGAGGCCCATGGGGTACCATTGGTGGATACGCTATCCGTTGAACCATTGGTTTTCAAATAAATGTTTTTAATGAAAAAATGATTTCTTTATGAATTGGTTGGGTTGGTGTATATTTTGTGTTTTTGGAAAAATGATGATGTTGTGGGATGTTTTGAGTCCAGGAAATCCTCTTGTTGAAATTGTGTTTTGGGTTTGTGTTTGGTCGGTAAGCTGGGTAGAAGGACGGGTTTGTAGTCTTCTATGAGATATGTTTCAAGAATCATTTATGGTGCTTCAATTAATGGGTTTGGATCTATTTTGTGGCATGTTTTTACCAATATACCAGCTTGTTTGGGTCCTTGGGTTCTCCCCTTAGACAAGGTACGCCCCCAATTAGGGTTAGTGGACAACTGAAGTGATACCTGGATGGTTTCATCATTGGAAAATCCTCCAGTTGACCAATGTAAATAATCTTTTCTTGAGATTTTTGTATTGAGTCTATAGCCATTACTTTCTTTGATTTTTAGATCCAATTTTTAATGGGAGAGTGCTCATGGAAGGTTGAAAGAGACCTTAGTTTCTTAAGCTACCTAATTCGTAGAAGGTGGAAGTTGTCTGTGGTTGTCAGTATGGATAGTGTCTAAGAGGGCCACTGTGTCCTTCATAGTCTCTTCGAAGAAGGGGTTTATGTTAAACCACCATTGTAGGAAATCTTCCATGATAGCCTGTTATGACCACTTTTTGGAATACTGTGATGTTTGGGGGTGTTGTGTAAGGCCCCCTCCTTGTATTATTTCTATTAATCACTTCTGTCATGTTTAGTGACACGATGTGATGTTGCGTTCTTGTTTGATTATAAAGGTGCGGTTGCACAGTATTTTGAGAGTCTATTTTTTTAGAAGTGTTTCTCCTTTTGGGAGATCTCGACATCCTCTATTTTAGAGGAAGGTGTTTATATGTGTCCTTTATTTCTGTTGTTTCTCACCCGAAGAAACAAGGTGTTATGTGAGTGAACCCTCTAAACCCTTATTTCAGTGAAATTCCATGTTAGGGTAATGTGAGTTTTGGATTGTGTTATGTCTTGGTGAACCCATTTTGGATTTTGTATAGTTTTTTGTAGCATCAAAAGAATAAATTCTACTCAGGGGTTTCCAAATCCTATCTGTGAGGCTGAAGATGTTTCATTCATCTCCGCTCCAGCCATAGGTCCCAGAGAGAAGCTGGCACGTAGTCAGGGAAAATCCCTATGTCGTTCATAACCTTGTACAAATAACTATTATCGATATGATATATGGGAATAGTTTAAACCATTTGTGTTTTCATCTTGCTTCTGTTGTTCTTGTTCAGCGGAAGGAGGTGGATGGCCTCATCCCCATGTAATCTTCCAATGACTTTCTTTTCCCCTTTGGTTTCCATTGGGTTTGGGGAAAAGGTTTTGGATTTATCTGCACATGTTGAGTGCACATTTAGTAGTAACCATTCCCTATAAAACCATGTAGGTATAAGGATTTACATGGTTCGTACATAGTTTCCCAAACTGCACGTGCTAACCGTGCAGTCGTCCTAACTCTTTATGTTTTGGTGTCTTTCTATGACGGGCCATATTGGTCATTTAAGATGGTTGGTTCTTATGGTGGGGAGCCCATTTGTGTATCCTTCTACCTGTAACTCAATTTTGTCAATGGTATTGTATTGGAAGTGGGTAGTCTTGTTCGGAGCTATATAACCACCTACATCTTCCTTGGGTAAACATTGGGGTTGGATAGTGCCCAATGATTTAGATATATCATTGTAAGTGTGAACTTGTTCAAAGTTGTTTTTCGTTTGGGTGAATTGCATGAGTATTTTTCAGATAGTTGTTGAGGAGTTTTCTTTTGGGATAAAGTATGAATGTGATTGATCCTTTAAGGAAAGTGGTGTAGGTTTTGGTTGTGAGAGTAATCCTTCCTTAATTGATCACTAGAGGTGTTTTGGCCATTGGGGGTGAAACCTGGTAAGGTAGTAACTAATGGTTTCTCAGTGGGGTTTGGTTGTCTCTTTGACCTTGCTGTGACATTCCGGGGTGGAATTTTTTCAAGGTGGGGAGAAATGTAACATACATAACTTATTTTAAAGTTATTATTAATTTATATTCCATTCATGCTTTGTTTTTGGGGTTTTCAATGGTTTTATGAAGAATAAGTGAGTTTTCATGAATTAGGCAAGACCGTGAGCCCAATTCCAGATTTAAAAATAAATTTCATTTCTTTTATAACATTTTCATTTTTTAATATTTTCACTCATTCCAACTCTTAAATGTATTCCCCTGATATATTTACACGACATTTAAATTTGGAGCCTTTAGAAATGTAAATCCCTGATCCCACTCTTCTGGACGCGGTTCTTGAAGAATGCTCTGTAATTTTTTTTATAATGTGAATAATAAATAACACAACACTTCAATGAAATGAGGATCTTTTAGCGGTCTAGGTTCTGGAAGATTAGACATAACCTTACATTATCATAGTTGAACAATAATAATAATTTTTTTTCCACTATGCTTCTGCGCGTGATAACTCCATAAGCGACGACATGTACGATAATCTCCTAAGATACCTGTGAAAACATTTCAAAACATGGGATGAGCACAAAAGATGCTCAGTAAGAGGTTTTGAAAACCTTTGATAAATCACTTTCAGAAAAATCTTCTTTCATTAATACATTTGAAAAATTCCAACTGTAAATTGATTTGTAAAACAACCTTCATAAAATAATATAACCATTTTTAAAAATAATTATACTTTGAAAACACTTTTAAACTATTCCGGTGATTTTCTTTGGAAAATATTAAGCAAACTTCATGAAAGAAAAATATCATTTTGAAGCAACTTAATTCGTTGAAGGCTGTCTTGGGCCTACCCACTTAGCGAAGGATGTGTTCACTCCCCAATGACCTTCTATTTTTTTCAACGAACAAGAGCCTGTATCTTTCGAAGACGATTTAATTTTCCTTTACAAATATATATATATATATATATATATATATATTATTTCTCACTGGAGTTTTTTCCTTTAAAAATGTCAGTGCATCTAAATAATCATTTCCTCTAATATCTATATATAAGGGTATATATAAATATATAAATGTGAATTTTTATTAAAAAACACTTGAGAATATTGATTCCAAATACTCACGTCACATGGTATGTACGTAAACACCAACATACCCGATCTTCCATTGATAAATAATAAAAGAAATATCAATGATTTGTTTTCATAACTAAATGACTTAAACCATTTTTAATTCAAAATCATAAAATTATAATGAGCATGCACTGGAGATTATAAATGATTTATATATATATATATTTTTAAAATCAGCATTTCATTCATGAGTAAAGTTATAATATAAACATGTACAAGACACCATAAAATTATAACATGTCTATAAACATTTCATCCAATTCCATTAAAATTTCATTTCTTTGTAAAGATTATCCAACGTTCATGTATATGTGTATATACCTATATATGAATATTCATGTATGAATTTTCATAAATGATTATTGATATATGGACATAGACTTTATTTTTATATGACTTGTATGTTACATAATAAAATTATGATATTCGTAATTTATTAATTTATATGTGAATTATTACTTGACTATTAATTTATTTAAAAAAATAATATATTTTCACATCGTGGAGCTATATATATATATATATTATTCACTTTATCTTATATGCGATGTACCTTCTAAAATTCATTTTAATTATAGAAATAGAATCATAAATTTAAAATAATTAAATTGTTCTAAAAATTTTACAACGGTTTACTAAATCTTAGAAAAATATGTCCATAACTGCAGACATGTTGATTTTTGTTTAAGAGAACCATTAACGAACTTGTGTAGCAATAATTTTCAAATACCTCAAACCATAAAATATAAAAAATATTATTTACCCTAAAAAATATGCCTTGAAAAAAAATAAAATGAAGAATAATAATCTATTTCTATAAGGATTTAAAAGTGTAGAAAAATACCCCTTACTCACAAACCAAAAATTAAAATCATGATAAACAAATAGTCCCTTAACCCAAAAACAAGAAATCATAAAAACTGTAATATTTTCTAATAAGAAAAATTAGAGTAAAATAAATATTTCCTTACTATATTCTACCAAAATTTTGAAAGAGAAAACCATGCTGATTTAGAAAAAAAAGCCATAGATGAAATAAATTTCAATTGCACAATTATAATTTTCAAAGAAAATAAATTGATAGACTGAATATAAGGATCCATACCTCTAATTGAACTAAAAAGTGTAATTGACCCAAGTAGTGCGATAAACTATCAAGGAAAACCCAGGTAGGGTATGCATACTCCCAGTATCCTCTCCCAAGAATTCAGAAAAGGTATTGTTTAAATAGACTCTCTTACAAATAATAAAATATAATTTATATCAAGTTGTTTATAAAATATATTTTACAAAAACTTTTTCATTTGGATACCCATTTATTTAAATGATCGACTGCAGGATTGGTGATGAAATAGACCGTTATATGCATAAATAATTATTTGGATTCGGACCCAAACAAAATTTAGGGAACCGAAGGAAATCTAAACAGATTACACAACATGGAAAATCTGGTTCGATGTGAACCCACATGTATATTTTATTTGATAACAGTATCATTTATTTTGGTTCTATAAAGTATATGATTGTACTGTATTCAAAAATTATATTTCGAATCCCATCGTGCCAGCGTGACACAAAAATAGCCGCTAATCCAAATAGATGGGGACAAAAGTGGGATGAAATCAAATTAAGAAGAACATGATTTACCATAACCATAAAATACACCAAGGAGGAAGTAGTAGACCAGACATTTATGAACCAATCTGGAATAAGATCTGGATAACAAATAGGAAACCTACTTACTGTACTGGAAATCGACCTTGACAGCGATCCGAAGATGTAAACCAAAACAGTAATTCGAAGCATGCAGTTCGGATTTTGACCTTGACACCTCGTGGCCATGGCCAACATCGATTTCACCATAGCCTTTGGATCGAAGCTAAACGATGATCGATTTTCCACACACCGAAGACGAACCACTCTCTCATCTTGATTCCTCTTCTTCACGATGAATCCGCCCAAAATCCGACTTCCAGATTCCCACAAAATGCAATTCTGATGCCCACGGTTTACCCTAAAGTGAAAATCGGGATTCCTTCACCTGCACTGTACACGGTCCCCACCTTAAACCCGATTGAATTGTATTTTTTTATTTGTTATATATATATATAAATTTATATATTTATATCAAACTAATAATATAAAATATGCTACATTAATTTTATAATTTCGATCTTTTGGTTTAAATTTTAAACTTAATCTTCTAATGTTTTTTATATGTATTAATGTATTTTTAAAACAATGTAAAATTAGATGTTGAATTACAATATAATATTAATATCCCAAATAAACATTATATATATATATATATATTAGTTATTAAAATTCATTAAATACACAAGTTTTGTTTATTGTATTTAAATTAAAAGTTAAATAGTAATATTCAAATCAACATTGTCTTCATATTTTTCAATAGTTGTCATGTGTCATTTTTTTAAATATAACAATTTTTAACAGATAGTTTTTTTATAATGGTCGGATAAAAGTCTATAGATACCAATGTTTTACGGGTCTTTCACAAACTGGAAAGAAAAATATTGCGACGCTCAGGCCACTTCTTTCAGAGATGGTTTTATATGTTCCTCTTTGTTTTAGTTTCGTTTCTATTATCCTTGACATAACGTTTGTGCTCTTATCAGATCCAAGAGATGATAAATAATCGATCGAAAATGTTGTGTTTCTCAGTGGTCTTCCAATTGTTTTATTATCTATAGCAATAGGTTTAATGGGTTAGTTATTTTATGTCAAGGATGCATTTTTTTTCTTCTGGTTTTTGTAAGAATAAAGTACTCGATACATATATATTTTTATTCAGAAATTTATTTTATTGCATCATGGAAACATTTGAAAAACATAAAACTAAATTTTAAAACCTGGGGTGTTACATTCTACCCCCCTTAAATAGAATTTCACCCTCGAAATTCATTTACACTTATCACTCTTAATTCCCATCCATTCCGAGTCTCACATGATGTCCCCAAGGTCTGTATAGTTGTCTTCCACGGTTTCCATGTCTTCCTAAGAAATTAAAGTTCAATGTGGCTTCAAAATCGTCCACTTCCTTCGCCCAAATGCAACTACTGCAAGAGGGGTTATATGGATGTAGGCAGCAGAAGACAGTCCTGAAGGAATGATAGTCAATATAGTATCCAAGAAGATCGTCTTGAATTTGGTTCCTATAAGAAAGTCTCATTACTTCATCTTCGAATTTTTCAAATTCATCATAAATTCTTCATGTGAAGAAAAAGCTTAAAAGTTGACACATAAATGCAACGTGAAGATTTTCTTCTTCAGCTGCTCTACAAAAAGATGATGTTGATTATGGTTGCACAAATATTGTAAATCACCTAAAAAGTCCTTCGTAATATGCCCCCTGGAGTCGATAAAAGTGATGTTGGATCTGTATGATATCTTCGAAGACGAAACCAGAACCATGATGAAAATGAAGTATAACAGGTGTTCCTGATATATTATAGAGTTGTTTACAGGAAATTCTCCAGGATTCATAGGGCTCGGATTCTTGATTGCATGATTTTTCCATGACCATAGCAAGTAATTCATTCGGAAGGCCTATGATCCTTGTTTGAGTTCTCATTCCTTCCATATTAAAAATACAAAGAGGAATGTTGACTTAGAAAGGACAGTAAATTTATCTAAGGGTTCTAAATTTCTAGAGTTAACTAGACCGTGCCTCGGATACCAAATGTAAAGCCCCGATCCCGCTCTTCTGGAATCGGTTCTTGATGAATTTTGTGTAATTTTTTTTATAATGTGAATAAACAGAAACATAACACTTCAATGAAATGAGGATCTTTTACTAGTCTAGGTTCTGGAAGATTAGACATAACCTTACATTATCATAGTTGAACAATTATAATAATTTCTTTCCACTATGCTTCCACGCGCGCTAACTCCACAAGCAACGACATCTACGATAATCTCCTAAGATACTTGTGAAAACATTTCAAAACTTGGGGTGAGCACAAAAGATGCTTAGTAAGAGGTTTTGAAAACCATTGATAAATCGCTTTCGGAAAAATCTTCTTTCATTAATACATTTGAAAATATTTCAATTGTAAATTGATTTGTAAAACAACCTTCATAAAATAATATAACCCTTTATAAAAATAATTATACTTTGATAACACTTTTAAACTATTATAGTGATTGTATTTGGAAAATATTAAGCAAACTTCATGAAAACAAAACATCATTTTGAAGCAACTTAATTCGTTGAAGGCTGTCTTGGGCCTACCAACTTACGAAGGATAGGTTCAATCCCCAATGACCATCTATTTTTTTCAACGAACAAGAGACTATATATTTAGAAAACATTTTATGTTTTCTTTACAAATATATATATATAGTATTTCTCACTAGAGTTTTTGACTTTAAACATGTCAGTGCATCTAAATAATCATTTCCATTAGTAACTATATATAAGGGTATATATATATATTTGTTAAATATTACTGAAAAACACTTGTGAATATTGATTCCAAATACTCACGTCACATGTCATGTATGTGAACACCAACATACCTGATCTTACATTGATAAATAATAAAATAAATATCAATGATTTGTTTTCATAACTAAATGACTTAAACCATTTTTAATTCAAAATCATAAAATAATAATCAACATGCACTAGAGATTATAAATGATGTATATATATATATATTTAAAATCAAAATTTCATTCAAGAGTAAAATTATAATATAACAATGTACAAGACAACATAAAATTATAACATGTCTATAAACATTTCATCCAATTCCATTAAAATTTCATTTCTTTGTAACGTTTATCCAACGTTCATGAATATGTGTATATACCTATATATGAATATGCATGTATGAAGTTTCATAAACGATTATCGATATATGGCCATAGCCTTGATTTTTATATGACTTGTATGTGACATAATTAAATTATTATATTCGTAATTTATTAATTTATATGGGAATTATTACTTGACTATTAATTGATTTCAAACAGTTATATATTTTCACTTCATGGAGCTATATATATATATATTATTCACTTGATCTTATATGCAATGTCCCTTCTAAAATGAATTTTAATTATACAAATAGAATCATAAATTTAAAATAATTAAATTGTTCTAAAAATTTTAGACCAATTTACTAAAGCTTATCAAAATATGCCCATAGCTGCAAACATGTTGATTTTGGTTTAAGAGAACCATTAACGAACTTATGTAGAAATAATATTCTAATACCTAAAACAAAAAAATATAAACCATATTATTTAACCTAAGAAAATATGCCTTGAAATAAAATAAAAAGAAGAATAATAAACTATTTCTATGAGGATTTAAAAGTGTAGAAAAATCCCCCTTACACACAAACCAAAAATTAAAATCCTGATAAAAAATACTCCATTAACCCAAAAACAAGAAATCATAAAAACTGTAATATTTTCTCATAAGAAAATTTAGAGTAAAATAAATATTCCCTTATTGTATTCTACCAAAATTTTGAAAGATAAAAACATGCTGATTTTGAAAAAAAACCCATAGATGAAATAAATTCCAATTGCATAATTATAATTTTTGATGAAAATAAATTGATAGAATAAATATAAATATCCCTTACCTATAATTGAACTAAAAAGGGTAATTGACCCATGCAATGAGATACACTAGAAAGGACTACCCAAGTAGGGAATGCATTCTCCCAGTATCCTCTCCCAGTAATTCATAAAAGTTGTTGTTTAAATATACTCTCTTACAAATAATAAAATATAATTTATATCAAGTTGATTATAAAATATACTTTATAAAAAACTTGTATATTCAGATACCCATTTATTTAAATTATTGACTGGAGGATTGGTGATTAAATAAACCCTTAGATGCATAAATAATTATTTGGATTCGAACCCAAACAAAATTTAAGGAACCGAAGGAAATATAAACGGATTACACAACCTTGAAAATCTGGTTCGATGTGAACCCATATGTATATTTTATTTGATAACAGTATCATTTCTTTTGTGTCATTAACGTGTAAGATTGGAGGGCATTAAAAAATTATATTTCGAATCCCATCGTGCCAGCGTGACACGAAAATAGTTGCAAATCCAAATAGATGGGGACAAAAGTGGGATCAAATCAAATTAAGAAGAACTTGATTTACCATAACTAGAAAATACACCAAGGAGGAAGTAGTCGACTAGAAATTTATGAACAAATCTGGAATAGTATCCGGATAAAAAATGGGAAACAAACTTACTATACTGGAAATCGACCTTGACAGCGATCCGAAGATGTAAACCAAAGCAGTAATACGAAGCATGTCATTCAAATGTTGACATTGACACCTCGCGGCCATGGCAGGCTTCGACTTCACCCAAGCCGTTGGATCGAAGATGAACGATGATCACTTTGCCACTCACCGAAGACGAACCACTCTCTCAGCTTCATTCCTTTTCTTCACGATAAATCCACCCAAAAGTCAATTTCCAGATTCCCACAAAACGCAATTTGGATGCCCACGGTTTACCCTAAAGTGAAAATCGGGATTCCTTCCCCTGCGCTGTACACGGACCCCCCCTAAAACCCGATTGAATTTTATTTTTTTATTTGGTATATATATATATTTATATCAAACTAATAATATAAAATATGCAACATTAATTTTATAATATCGTTCTTTTGCTTTAAATTTTAAACATAAACTTCTAATGTTTTTTATCTGTATTACTATATTTTTAAAAAAATGTAAAATTAGATGTTGAATTAAAATATAATATTAATATCTCAAATTAACATTATATATATATATATTAGTTATTAAAATTTATTAAATACAAAATGTTTGTTTATTGTATTTAAATTAAAAGTTAAATAGTAATATTTAAATCGACTTTGTTTTTTATTTTTTTAATAGTTGTCATGTGTCATTTTTTTAAATACAAAAATTTATAACAGATAGTTTTTTTATAACGGTCGGACAAAAGTCTATAAATAACATTTTTTTACGGGTCGTTCAATCACTGGAAGGAAAAATATTGCGATGGTCACACCACTTCTTTCAGAGATGGTTTTATATGTTCCTCTTATTTTTAGATTCATCGCTATTATACTTGCCATAACTTTTATGCTTCTATCAGATCCAAGAGATCATAACTACTCGATTGGAGTCGTTGTGTTTCTCGGTGGTCTTCCAATTGTTTTATTATCGATAGTAATAGGTTTAATGGGTTAGTTCTTGTATGTCAAAGATATGTTTTTTTTCGTCTGATTTTTATATGAATAAAGTTCTCTCTACTTATATATTCTCATTCACAAATTTATTATATTGCATCTTGAAAACATTGTAAAAATATAAAACGTAATTTTAAAACCTGGGGTTTTACAAATAATCCATAATCATGGAGGATTTGGTTTTTTATTTGAGAATTGGGCCAACCCAAAATTCCATTTTCCAGTTTTAAATTGTTTCTTTAATTTTTTAATATCATATTCATTATAATTATTTTTTTGGGTGATTCTACCTCCCTCTAGCCCCTAATAAAACCAGGTACACCCCCATTCCTTTCCACCCTATTTGGAGCTCGTTCGCATCACGATTGAGTGTTGAAATTCATAGGGTTTCTAAAATCGGGAAGATTTGAGGAGGTAAGTTATTTCCTTCATAACTCTCTAAATTCTTACTCTTTTTCACGCATTCAAGTTCCTACAAAATCTCATAATCCTTGTTCGTACATCCCTTGAATGGTTGGATGTTTTCAAATTCAGATTCCGTTGGATATTGGGTCATTTTATTCAAGATTGTTTTTATTAAGTGTTTCTCTCTCCAATTATTCATTCTCCTTTCGGTTTCCTCCATCATTAATTATGTTCTAAAATATCCAAAAGTTAGGGATCGATCCTAAGTTCTGATTTGGTATCTTCTGGCTCTATTTTTGGTTGTCTAGGTCTGGATTTATATTCCTTGTGGTGCGGCAGTGGTGCGCGTAAGTTTTCACACCATGTTTTTAGGGTTTCAACTCAAAAGGTAGGAGATTCCATGTGTAACCATTTTATGATGAGTTAGCTTGCTAGGTTTATTAATTTAGTATTTTTATAATCTATTTTGTGTGGTGTGAAAACTATTTTTGATGAATTTGGATAAACATTTAATTTTTAGTTGTATTTTAGCTTGAAATTGGGTACTTTTCATGTGTGACTCATGGGGAAATGTTTGGGTTTCGTTTATAACATATGAAAGTGATTTATTAGTCTTGATATGGGATTTCAATTCTGGTTTGGTAATTCCTTATTATCATGTGGGCATTGAAAAGAGTTTTTTGAATGAGTTTATTGTGTAAAACCATGTTGTACTTCTTGAAGGTGATTTATGAAAACGTTTTTTTTTCATGTGTATCTTTGTGGTATTATTTGATGTATTTTTATTACACTTGGGGAAGGTTTAATAATTATTTTGTGGCTGAAAATTCTGTTTTGGATTGGAATTGGTATGAATTCAGTTTTGAATGAGGGGTTTGAAATGGGTTTAGTGTGCAAACATTGGTTATACCTCTGGGTTTGTTTTATAAAAATTGAAAATGTTTTATTTGGTTAAACAATGTTGGGAAATGGTGTATATGTACTGTTTGGGTGAGTGTGTTCACCTAATGTGTATTTTTTAATGCTAAACTGGTGATTTGAGATGTCAAACATTTTTAGAATATTTTATAAATTGTCGAAATGTTTTACTAAATTGTGTTTTGTGTGCGAAACACGGGTGTGGGATGTTTCGTGTGACTTTATTGATAAAATGAATTGTGAAGGTGAGAAGGGTATTATGTGACATGTGTGTGGGATGTTATATGAGTCTAATATCTTTTAATGGTTTTATAAAATCGTTTCAATGATTTTTGGAAGTGTTAAAGAAATGTGAAATGTGTTATAGGCAATTTTGGTGTGAGTTTGATTTCAAAATGCATTTGAATGAAAAGTGAAATTTTTGACTTGTGTGATATACATGGGGATTTTTTGTTAATGTGTGATGTGGAAGTGATATTTTCATGAGAAAACTATACTTCTTGTATTGTTGAAATTGTTTGAGCACAAAGGGAAAACCTATGTATCTAGGTGGGTGGGTGTGTACTAGTATTCTATTGAATCCGTGGGGTTTGGCCTCAGTTTCACTTATCCTGATTAATGCTTACAACTCTAACTAAACAATGATGATGATGATTGGGGACCACTAGGTTATGGGTATGATGCCTAATTGTGGATCGTGCATGAGAACATATAATTTTTGTGGTTACTCTCACCGAGATACGAGGTACCTCGGACCCACATCTAGCTAGGGAAAATGGGTTATTTCCTATTACTTGTGCTCATTAGATTATTTGTACTTACCATCGGTATACTTTATTTTTGGCTTGAAAATTCAGTAGATTTGTTATTTATTTTAAAATTTTTGGAAGTTTAAAATTATCCCACACGAAAACTGCTTTCATTTATTATTGCATCCTTTAGAAAATTGTAACTAACATTTCTTATTTACAAAACATGCAATGATTTTTGTCATGAAATGTTTATCACATGGAATCATATAATGGTGGTATCCTACTGGGATTTTTCTCAATCCCTACATACACCTTTGGGTGTAAGTATACTTTCTTATTTTATGTCACAGGTTTGGTTATAGTTTTTATGCCATTGGTTCAGGTTTTTAGTTTTCCATCATGATGTACTGTCGCGGAGACCCCCATAGGTTGACTTTATCATTAGTATAACTTACTACATAACCACATGTGGGTATATTTATGGAAAATGGAATGGTTATTTATGGTTTCATCATCCATTATTATGGTTTTTTGTATAAATGTATAGTGGGATCTTATTGAATTGGAACCATTAAATTGATAAATGATTATTTACCTATTTTATATTCATTACTATTATGATGCTTTAGTTAATTAAAATTACAATTATATCATAAAGGGGGTTTCCACAATATCTTTTAATTTCAATTTTCAATAACCATTACAATGTGATATCATAACAATAAATAAGATAATTGAATTTTGATTATGATATATATTACCCAAATAATGATACGATGTAAACTAAATAAATAAATCAGGAATGGATGTTGGAAATAACATGATGCTGTTTCCAAACAGTATTATCTAAATATAGTACCAGTAATCACTTCATTTCATCACCTGTACATAATTATCTTGTATTGATCCATTGAAATGTTTAATAAAAAAATTTGATTTAGTGAAATTGAATTTATGAACTCATAATGTGGGGTTCTTAGTTTCAACCATCATGTATTGGTAGTATATAATATTCTCTAAATTCTTACTTAGATGGATGTATATACGTTTTCCATAAGTATATATTCTCATTTTCTATAATAGTGATCTCGAGGCTTGAAAAATAAGTATAGTGACTTTTTGGGAATAACATAATTATAATATAAACGCGTTTTGTTTTAGTATGGGGATATAATGATTTAGATTGTTCCCTCAGAAGTTAAAAATCACACTAAATGTTTCATTGATTATTAAGACAAGAGGTGTCATTCATGTTTCATTTAGTTTTAGTTAGAAACATAGTGATGAACGAACCCCTAGATAGATGGGTGGTCATTCGAGAAGTGTAACCTTATAATAGCCATGATAACCATGTATTTCATTGATTCACTGTGTCAAATATGCCATGGGAATTTCCCACCACTCGATAGGTCATATGAAAATTCAAATTATTTAATATTGGATGACTCAGTAAGTCGTCTGATGGATTACCAATAATATATGACAATATTTCTCTTTGGTAAATAATTTAAAGGATAATCAACTACAAGGATGAATATGAACAATCAGCCTGTTGAGGGTATCAAATGATGTGTTATTATGGAAATGAAATATCATTATTTTATGTGTAAATAAATGTAGTCCCATCATATTGATAAAATTTTCTTGATATCTGAATTATTTCAATAAAAATTATTAAAGCCTTAAGATATTATACTTTGATCACATTTAATCCCCAAGGAATAATGACCTGGGATTTAACGGAAATTTTTCTCATTCCAATTCAGGGGATGATTTTATAATGGTTCTGGGGTTTTAAAAAAACTGGTCAACTATATTCATGATTCAAATGATGAGATTGATCATGGATCGAGATAGGGACAAAGGTACGTCATGAGTAAATTTCAGGTAGATAACATTTAAGAGTTGGGTTACTATTTATTTTTATTTTTCTCCTTCTAAAATAATGATGGCACATTCATAACCTATTTTTAGTGTTGGATGGATAATATGTCACGCGATGAGTTCTTTTGCATAGAAAATTATGATTATGACACTACCATGGTTGGTAGAATCATGTCATACATATTATACAATGACATTTTATGTTGATAGAGGGAAACAATAAAATGGTATTTGTACATGGTAAAATTAGCTTTTCAAATCCTATTAGGTGGCTAAATTAAAGAATTATAGTCCATGATATGATTCTCATTGTGAGTCTTGGTTATGTATTTGGATGAAATTGAGTTCTTGATTTAGGCATGGGGTGTAATATCAACGTAGGGAATTTAACACTTTTGAGACACGATGGTGATTATAAGAAAAGATAATAATAAAATAGTTGGTCTTGTTACCAAAATTTTATGACCTTATTTTTTTATTAGACTCTATGTATTTTTCTAAAAATCATGATATGCCTCAATAAAGATGGAATTTTTGTCCGTTAAAAATGATGTGTTGGAAAGTGCTACTGATCACTATTAAAATAAGTAATTCAAAAGTGGATTGACGATTCTAATATATGTGTAGTTTCATATGGATGGTTGAAAACCATGTCAGAAAATTCAACCAAAATATGATGGATTTTTCTTGAGTGTTATTGGAGATATTTAATATCATATCAGTGTACTTGTTTCTTAGTGGAAGTCATGTTTTCTATCATGACATTGTCCAGAGTACACAATACACTAAGTGACTGTTTTTTATACATAAGGATAATGATAGAATTAATGTCCTTGATGTAAATATATATAGTCATTAAAAGATACAATATATATTGTCAGTATTCATGAGGTGTGCGATTTATAGAGTGATAAAGGGATTCCCATGTCGTATGCACATGGAAAGAATCATGAACAAAAGCAGATTATATAACTCGAACACGGGGCACCATAATAATTTTGGGCATAGTCCTTTTTCATGATACATGTTTTCTTTCTCTATATACTGATGCATCAGTTGTACTGTCTAGATTTCGGGAAAACTTGGGTAAGAACCTTGGTCTTCCTTAAATGATTTCATGGTTACCCGATGCTTTTGCATATGCATGGGTTATATGTTTAGAGATTGGTGATCCAAGGGTGATAAATCGTTAAGAACATATGTTCATGTGGTATAATGGGGACATATATGAATGATAGGTTCCATGGTTGAAGGTGTCAAAGTTTATATTTTAACGCATCAGTTGTCTATAATGAGCATTTTGAGGTTGTTTTATAAAAGAGAATATAGTTTCTTTCTATTTTTTAACACATACGATCAATGAATAACTAAATCATGAACAAATTTAAGCATAATGTTAGTGTATGTAAAAGTTTGGCTGAGGTTAAATAAGGAAATGATGATGCGTTCGTGATTAGGGTGGCTTTATGTGAATTGACCTTTCAATCAAGTTCAGAAATGTGACATAGTGCATCATTAGAATGTAATGTTCATGATTAAAAAATGAAATATCAATAGTAGAAAGTACAATGGCTATAGATTTTCCATTAAATGTTATAACAAATAGTGGTAAGGGTAATGATACCAACTCTAATATCCTAGAGTCAATAGTTATTCCATGACATTGAAATAATATAAGAGGAATCACATACTGAAGGGCTGAATGGTTTTCAATCATGGTATTACTAATACATACATGATTCAATTTATAAATTGGAAGGCACAAATAATAATTTTTTAATAATAACATTATTTTGTCTAGAATATCATTGAATAAAAATCCTAAAAAACATCCAATATTCCATGTAAATGGAATCAAAATAAGGGGGATCTCAAATAATCATTGAGGGTAATAGAGTGATTTTTTTAATAAAAATCAATAAAAACATAGAATTGTAAATAGATAAAAATCAATCCATTTAATAAAAAATAGATCATCATATGGGTTTAATTAATGATAATCATATTTTGTAATGTAAATAATTACATGAGCATGAAACATTACCAATGATATTATAACTAAAAGAATAATCAAATGAAATATCAACATATGAATTGATAATGATGAAATTGATAATTCTAGACATCTGAAACATACCATTATGGCCTCATCCAATACCTATTAAGATACAATAGAGGCCTTATACAGAAAAAAATAAAAAGAAATGGGTAAGGGCTCAGCCAATACCAAATATAGTATATCACACATGACCTACCAATGCATGGAGGGGATATAGTGGTTCCCACACATCAATTACTATTTTCTATACATTACTCACATGAAAAAGTAATACAAATTAATCAAAATGCCAAAAATACATAAATAAATGCATATATTATTAGAACAAGTCATATAGAATATTAATACATTCCACATTCAAAATGATAATAAATAATCCAATGAAATATTATTTATTTTATAATTAGAGTTCATCCTCAAAAGAAGACTCAAAAATGTCTACTGACGTAGATAAAAATTATTTAATGGGTCTAATTAAATATATATTTAGAAAAATAAACCTTTTACATTGAATATAATTTTAATATGCAAAAGTGAACTCATAATAAAAATAAGAATTTAATATGAAAATAAACATATAAAATTTTAAAAAAATAGTTAATGTATCTAGGTGTCATGAATATTGTAAATATAATTAACTCAATATAAAAAACATTCATGTAACATATTTTTTTAAAAAAATATTTTTTTGGAAAATGAATGGAACATTTATATGAAACTATTTTTTAAAAAGAAAAGCATGGTTAAAACTGTCTTTATAACCAGATTAAGGAATATTTAAAACACATTTGAAATAAAAAATTAATTTTTCAGAATAAAATATAAATATTACTTAGTGGAGACATAAACATAAACAATATCGAATAATAATGATATTTGAAAATAAAACATAACTACATGGGGTTCATCTTAATTGTAATACAATTGTGGGAAATAAAATAAAATGAAACTCCAAATATCATGATGAAAATATATCAATTAAATAATATATCAAATTGGTAATAAATACACTACATAATTTAAATATGTTGTGAATTTGTAATATGTCATATAGAGGTAAAAGTGAGATATGAAACCCTAACACCATTGTAATCAGATGAATCATATTCAACAATAATGAATAATATTTAAAACATTTTAAATATCATAATTATAAATAAATTCATGATATAACATTTTAATGGGTAATTATATACACCGCATAAAGTAATATAGGTTCATAATATCAACATTTGGCTCAATAATAGAAAATGGAGATGAATTTTATTACATTGGGATCGAATTCCATAAAACATGTTCAAATTTATAATAATATTATCTAGACCACATTAAAAATTTATAATAGTACCATATTCATATTTATAACATATTTTATTATTTTTTATAACATCTATCTACCTGTTTTTTAATAATATTTCATTATTTTAACTATTTTGTGTGTAATTTTCCTTTTTTATCAATCATGTTTTGTTATGACGGTTTTGGTTCAATTGCATTGGATATTTATCAACAAACATGATAATTAAAATAAGGTTATAAATATAATAATTAATCATTATAAATAGTTAAATAACCATTTTTAATGGCATACATAACAAATTAATTACATAACATTATTAATATGTCAATCCATACGTACACCCAAGTGATAATATAATTTCAAAAAGGTTGAAAGGGTGAAGAAGTTCATGATATATTAGTTTTTGAAAATAATTATAATTTCAGAATTATCATATATATAATATTTTTACATGAGTACAACAAACAATGTAATGTGGTGATAAAAAACTAATTTCACTACTATGTAGAGATGGTATGCTATACGTATGCACATGCAGTGCTTTAAATTTTCATATAATAGAAAAAAGGTGGAATATGGTGGTATCATAATCATTATAAAATATAAATATATAGACGATAATGAATTAATTAATTCATTATGGAAACAACACATGTAAAGGTTATAAAGGAAGAAATAAACTTGAATTAGTTGGTAATGTTGATTACCTCTTCCTTGGTAGACTTCCTTTATATATTTTCATAAAGGATATAGTGGTCATAATTTGGCAGGACAACAATATATATATCTTCTTTAGTTAGGGTGTAAATTGAGATGGGTATATTTTGGATCAAGTAGAAGATTCAATGTGGTGTGAAAAAGTGATAGAAGGGGTTTTCTTTAAAAATTATTGTCCATGGCACTTTTTGATATTCACAAAGAAATATAAATTTAATAAGAGTACTATTGAGATAAATGATTAAAAATTTCTTACAAATTCAAATGGAAAAAATATTAGACAATATATTATTCCATATGTGATTATTTTTATATTTTTTTCTAAATAATTTACTTAATTATTATATTCATGAGATATCATTACTGCAATGTTCTCTCTATTCATTACATTGACTAATAATATCAATACAAAATGTTACTTCAAAGAAATAATTTAATAAATCTTTAATTTTCCACATTAATCTAGATAATTATTTTATCACATAAACTAATTCATATTATAATAATTTTAATATTTTTAATATCATTTATATGATTTTTTTCATTAATATAATAATTATAGTATCAGTGTTTGTGTAATGATTTTAGGTAAATATATATTCTATAAAAAATAAAATAAAATTATCATTAGCTATTTAAAATTTGTAGATTTGAGAATAATATTTGTAGTTTATTATATCATCCAGGTAGAACAAATTAAAAATATTACAGTATTTAAAACAAGAGTGATGCATATTTGACATTTCATTAAATAGATGATTATAAAGGTCATAATAATATCCATGTGACCATAAATGGTAATATATATGAACCATAATTGAATATATATGAACATAAACATAAAAAAAAAATTTCATGTATTAGGGTCTTATTGTAGTTGTTATGTTATTGTTTAAACCCTTAATTACCCAATTAACCCTTTACCATGGTAATAAATAATACGATTGGTTCTATTCCTAATGATAAAAATAAAGGGATCCTATTTTCTCTATTTGGAACTACATATCCAAAATATTGAATAAAAATATAAAGATTAAATCTCATTATGTGGATGAAATTATTTTAATATTATAATTATAAATGAAATGGAATACTATTTTTCAAAAAACCGCCTTTATAAGAAAAAAAAATTTATAAAAAAAATTCAACACTAAAAATTATTCTAATGAACACAATTGGATTATTAATAATATAAATGAAATAATTTTACTTTTTATGAAATTTAAAAAAACATATTATTTTTCAAATTCCTATAATAAAAATATATTTTTCAGTAAAAATAGTTTTTTAACTATTCAGTAAAAGATAATTATTATACGAAAATTTAAAAAAATTAATTTCATTAATAATGATAGGGTAGTTTCAAAAATGATGTTTGTTTTATCAAATAAATCCTCTAAAATTTTATAAATTTAATTATATTAAACTTCTCATAGAAAGTAATAAAAATGGATTTTTGAAGAAAACATATATTTGAAGAATAAAATGACTTCACTGAAAACATTCAGTTTATTTACTAAACATTAATAAAAAAATTCAAATTGAATAATACATTTATATATATATATATCATTATATGGTTATTTCTATTCTCATCCTCTTATTCAATATCTTTTTTATAATAGTCATATTTAAATATTATTATTTTTGGGAGTTTTTTTAATATTAGTGTTATAAAATGTATATGATATTGAACATAGATGTATATTAATTTCATGGTAATTTACATTTTACTCTACTTTAATATGTTTCATCCTATCAATTTTATATTTTTATTGAAAATAAAGGGTTTGAAATTTTGTAATATCTTTTTTGGAAACCCACATCATTATATGGTTTAATGAAACTTCATCATTAAAAGATCAGAAAGAATGTACAAAATTCATTTTTAGAAATAAATTATTGGTTCCCATGTAACATAACACAATTGATATGTGAGAAAATGTTCTTGTAGATAAAACTATCACCCAATGACTAATAGAGAGTGATAGAGAAAAATAATCATGAGAAAAATAGCCATTATAAAACAACAAAAACGTGACTGGTTAAAATGTCATTAATTTATTAGTAAGAAATGTAAACAATTTTTTTCCAAAATCTATTAACATTATTTTAATAATTACTTAACTATCTAAATTAATAATTAGGTAAAATAAACACACTTGGTTTCTTTCTATGTTATTAAAATAATCCCAAGCTTTGGTTTTTCTTCAAAATATTTCCAATTCATCTCTTACACTATAAAATGGAAATTCATGTTAACATTTTCATCCCTAAAGCACATAAATGATTCATAAGATATCTATGCCATTCCTCCACCCTTTAAATATCTAGTGAATCCAAAAAATTTATCAGTGGTTATAAAATATGATAAATCTTACTTTAACCTCATATAATAATATTCAAATATCAACTTTTTATATTCCATATTTACATAACCTTCAGACTGATTAAAATAAAAAATATATAAAATTTATGAATAAGTTCTCATGATTTTCAAAATAAACCAATCATTAATCCCATACATATTAGGTCATAATACCACATTCAATTTCTTTATTAATATATTATTATAATATATGGTAATAAATTTAATCACCATAAATTCTTCCTAAAAACATGCATGATTTCATGAATTAGCTCATTCCTTATTCCTTAATTAAAATATGAGATTATCTAATGCCTTTAATAAATCCCAAAAATTACAGAAAACTCCATCGTTAATTTCATTTTCATCAAGTAACATTTCTTTTTGAAAGCCTAAAATAATATCCCATAAATATATCCTTATCAATTTTATATCAACATTATTTATTTATTTAGTGTTATCGTAACAAAATAATTCGATTTCCAAAAGATCAAATTGCTAGAAAATAACTTTTCAAGGTTATGTATAATATTCAACACATGCTTCCAAATGCATAAAGAAGAATTAATGTATTTTAATACATATATATATCATGATTATTAATACCATAATATCATTAATAAAATAATTTCATAACTTAATTCTTCAATCCAAATACATATTAACATTAATCATTCCACTTCATTATTAATCCATTAACAATGAATCGTCGTGTTATTTCATAATACCACTTTCCATAGGTCATTTATAGTCTCTTTCTCATCTGTTGAATAACCGTTACTCAAAAAACCATTCTAATAAACCATATGAGTTTTCCCACATATTAAAATAATAAACCAATCAAATGTTGATAATACCATAGGAGATGATTATTATCATCCATTTCATTAATGATACTCTTCATTTTCCTATACAATTACATTATTCTTGTCTTTATTTTACACTCCGTAAAAGTCATCCCATTCCTCAAATAAATTAACTAGGGTGTTTAATCTCACATTCTTGACATATATATAACTGAATATTCTTTTATTCAGGGTGTTATCAACTAACTCCCTCAAAAAATATTTTCTTCTCTTATTTGGAGAATCTGAGTGTTAGTTTTTTAAAAAACTTTATCCATATATTTTGATGGAATATTTGTAATAATAACACTATCATTCACACCCCATCATCACCCCATTTGGTTACTCATCATAATATTTTTTTTCATATGACACACTATCCATATTACTTTTAGTTTACATACATTTATCAAAACAATAATGAAATGTGTAAGCATCAAGCAACAATAATTTGAGTGAGCTATTATAAAATAATGAACTATTATTAAAAGATACATAAATCATAACACATTATTCATAATCAAATAGTCCTTTTGATTCAACTATCCTTTCCATGGTATTATCTTATTTATAGGTTGATATAATATAATTAGACTTATCTTTAATTGTATTAATAGGGTTATATTATATAATATATTTATCAATAATTCTAGTAAACTTTATCTGATAGTATATATAAAGACATCAAATATAATAACCCAATGGTGGTGTTTATTTCATGAAATATCCAAAACATACATCTAATCATATCCAAAATTACTAAGTATTTTAGTTTCTTTGGTAAAATAAACACATAAATGATTCCAATATTATATTTGACAACAGAAATTGGAATATTTTTTTAGACTAATATTATTCCCTCTAGAATATCATTGTATAACAATGATAGTACCGTTTATGGATTCCTTATATAGGGAATCATAATATGGGTGTCCTAAAATTGATTATATTGTTACCCAAAATGAAATCTATCTTGAATAAATAATTATATACAACATGTAATGTTAAAAAAAATAAAAACATATTCCATTTAATTAATAACTTGAGAATAATATTCATCTAATAAATGATAATCAAATAATCAGATGTAAATAATCACATGTGATTGAAACATTACCATGCATATTGCAACTAATTGAATAACTACAAAATATATCAATAACTGAATTCAGAATGATGAAATTAATGATTCTATACATCTAAAACATACCATCAAGGCACCTACCAAGACATTACAAAATTTTATCATGTCCTTTTACCATGGCATCTAAAAATAAATGGGTAAGGCCTCAGCTAATACCTAATTTAGTTTTTATTATGATTCCTAATTATGAATAGATGTGCTATATAATGGCCACACCTATCAATTACTATATCCAATACATTCCTCATTTGAATAAATAACATAATTGAATCAATATACCTTTACAAAATAAATCACTGTCCAAAATTGAAAAACAAGTCATACAAAATATCAAAAAATATCCAAGTCAAATAGAACATAAACCATCCAAATAAATATGATGAATTGTGTCATTATATTATATCCTCATCATAATTTTCAACAAATTATTCCAATATAAATTAATGTAATTTAAATATATTACTGAAATATTTCATGAAAAATTTCCTTTTTAACATTGAAAATAAATTATAATAACTACAAACAAGGAATTTGATAAAAAATAATTTTCATAGAAAAGAAACTTTAAATTTTTTAATAGAATATTTAAAACATTAAAGAATCATCATGGTGGGAAATTAAGTTCATTCTGTACAAAAAAATGTACACTCTTTTGTAATAAAAAATATGTCATTTTTGGAAAACCAAATGAGGATTCCATTTAAATTTTTTTTAAAAAATAAAAACAAGGGAAAAATACCATTATGAAATCTTTTAATAGTACTAAAAAAATTAAATAATTTTTATAAAACATGTCCATGTAAGGGAAATATCACTCTGTAGAGATTATAACCTAAACAATCATAAATATTGAAGAGATTATGAAAAAACCCCTTTCCACATTGGTTTAATTTAAATTGTAAGAACCCTGGATGAAATAACATCAAATTAAATATGAAATATAATAAATAAAAACATATTCATGATATAATATATAAAAGGGGATTTTAAAACACCACCTAAGGGAAATTAGTAATGAATAAGACATATGTCCCATGAATGTAAAAGCGAGATGAGTGACCTTATCCATGTTGTAATCAGTTTAATCATATTCACCACGAATGAATAATTATTACAAAAATAAAAATTATCAAGATAATTAATAAATTCATGATTTGAAATACTAAATAAAAATTATAAATACTTCATAAATAACAATTGGTGAATAACATGAAAATACGTCTCAATAAAAGATAATTTAGCTGAAGTCCCCCATCCCATGTTTTGATTCATTCCATGGTATTAAAAGAGACTATATAAATATTTTAAACATGTTTTTAATTTATAAAAGTACCATATTACTACTTATAACATCCTACATGATCCATTTTTAAAATATTATCACTCATTCATCAATTATATTTCATTATTTTTACTATTTTATAGTGTTAACTATCTTTTTTTCTCGAACACTATTTAATATGAATGTATTTATTCTATTAATTTAATATTTATCTATTATATGTATAGTGATATTGATGTCATAAATATTAATTTTTATCTTTAAATAAATTATTATAATAATTTATGAATGGTGTTCCTTGAAAATGAATTGTAACTCTTTGTAAAGTCAATAAGCCATACATACACATGATCAAAAGTTATCATTTCTAAAATGATAAAAGGATAAGGGATTGGTTGATAAATTTATTTGAAAAAATAAATATGAGTTCATATTTATCAAACATATCAATTATTTCAATAATTAGAAATATCCATGTAACATTTTGATGAAAAACAAATTACACCGCAATGTGGAGATGGTAAGTTGTGTGTACACTTGTGAAGTGCATCTTCTTTTCATGGAATTGATAAAAGGTGGAATATAGTTTTATCATAACAATAATATCATAGTAGTATATATATGATACATGATATACTAATTTTTTATGGAAATAAAAGATTAAGGGGAAATATTTTTGGGACCACATTGTGTATGAAGATTGTATTTGAAGTCAACATTTATCAATGCTTGATAAAATTTAGAAGGAGATGCAGGATGACTCCCAAGCTAATGGAGTTGGAGATGTAGAAGGAGTAAAAAATGGAGATAAGTTGATGTGAGTATTCATAGAGAATTTGTATGCAATTATGGCATTGGATTTCATGCTTTACAATTCTCTACGATGTAATAATCAGATTATTATATAAGTGATCATAAATTCATTGAACTTGGGTTAAAGGTGAAACTTTTTTTACAACAATGATGAATGGAGAGGTATCATCCATCTATGGATTATTGAAGAAGAATGAGGATTTGAAATCAGATAGTGATTTGAAATCAGACCGTGCAATTATTTATGATTTCATTAGAACCATGTAAGATCATACTTGAATAATGGAATCATATTATTTTCATGATGTAGAGAATTATTAGTGAATAAGAAGAGAGAAAGTGGAAGGGCTTTGGATTCTGATATTTTTCTGAATTTCACATGGTATCCAAAATCAGATGATGCTTTGCTGATGATTATTTAAAAAATATCATATGTTTGGAGAAAATGTGATGTTTTCCTTATGAAGAAAGGTGGAGTAAAGGTGATGCCAGTCATATGATGTTTTGATTGGAAAGAATGATGCTGCCGGAAGATAGTGATGTTTCAGTAATTTCCATTGAAAATCTGACGATGCTAAACCTATTTGATCAAAGGATACATATCATGATAGTGTATTTTGTGATTAATACCAAAGAATGGTTATGAGATAAAGTGAAGATAGAACATGACAACCGAACAAATGATCTGGGGGAGGCACAAAAGAACATTTTTATAAGACTATCATACATTAAAAAGATTCAATCTAGAACATAAATTAATAAGGGTTTCATTTTTTGACAATATATCAACCAAATTATTATAATTTAAAATTATTATAATTTCTAAATAATTTAATAAAATATTATTTTTATGAAATATCATTATTGTAAATCATTACACTATTCATTACATTGAAATTAATAATATTAATACAACAATCTAAAATCGAATCAAATATTTTGATACATCCAGAATATATCATATTCATCTATAATTTTTTTGGATAACATGTATTAATCCATTTAACAATACATTTAATATTTTAAATATCATTTATTTAATTTTTTTCATAAATTAAATTATTACTTCATTAATTTTGTGTAATAATATTAGGTGATTATTTCTTCTGGAAAATTTAATAATATATTAAAATGATGTATATAAATCATTTATATTTCATAATAATATTAATATTATGTTATATTCGTTGGATAAAACCATATTAAAATTATTATACTTATTAGAAATAGAAGTCTGACCTATTTGACTTATTAATAAATAAAATATTATAATCGTAATAATACTATCCATGTTTCCATAAATACTCATTTACCCAAAATTATAATTAATATCAATGAAATTTACTCTAAAATAAAATTTGGGAAAATATTTGAGTCATTTTATATTTCTTATGATATTGTTTTAACCCTTAATTATTATATTTAACCTTTACCATTGTAATGTAAATTACATTATATACTTTTAAAAATGAGGAAAAATAAATATGTTTTATATATGAATTTTGGAACTCCACGTTCCTAATATGGAAACATTGTTTCAAGATTAAATTCCAATAAGTAAAAGAAATTAATGAAATACTAAAACAAAATGGTCAATTAGTAACTATTATTTTTTAAATTTTTTAATGTATAAGGCATTTTCTATAACAAATTAAATGATTTAAATTACTAAAATGTAACAAATTAAGATATTTATAATATAGTAGAGTTAATTTTACTTCGGAATAATTTTTTTAAATATTAGTTTTTAACTTCAAGAAATAAAAATATAATTTTCAATATAAGTCATATTTTCCACAATTTAATAGAAAATCAATCCTTTTAGGGAAATACCAAAAATTACCCACAAAATAATTTTGATAAGTAAATCTCAAAAAATAATGTAAATTCATCAAATAAAATTTATAAATAATTAAAAAATTAATAATTTTTATTTTCTCTTAGAAATAAAAATAGATTTTTTTTGAGACATCCTATATTTGTCAATAAAAATGACTTTACTAAAAAATTAGTATTTATTTCATATGAATAAATAAATAAATATGTAGTGATCAATACCATTATATATATATATATCATTAGATGGTTAATTTTATTTTCACATGAAAATTTTACATCTAAGTTATAAAGGACATACTTAAATAATAATATTTTGGTTTCATTTAAGATCAGTGTTATGTATTGTATATGCTATCAAAAAAAAGAGTTCCTTTAAATTCAAAAGGTGTTAAAATATATTTTACAATCAATATTTTGGAAACAGGTGATTATTTTGCAATTACATTGGTTAAATGGGCTTAGATAATCTATGTCTTAATGTTTTATTTTGGGTATGAGCATTAAATCATGTTTTTACATCTTACATACCATACTCTTAATGTGATTTGTGGAGCTTCATTTTGTGTTTAGAAACTCTACCCAACCATTTGATATAAAATTCCAAAACCAAGTAGTGAAGTTTATGTTTATATCATTAATGAAGTATTTAAAAGGATGAGAAATAATATGGTGGGGAGAATGAATGGTTTCCATGCGTTGGACCAGATAGAGTTTCTATGGGAATTTGAATTTTCTCAATAGTGGATGCATAATTCATCAAACAAAGAGTTGAAATATAATTTTGAGAGTTTGAATATTGTAATGTGTTTTTATTGGTTTGGATTTATTGTTTGAGTGTTATCATAGTTTTTTGGATGGTTTTGTAGGGTGGTGGGCTCTGAACACAATATTTCATTGGAAAGAGCCAGAGGCGTGTGGTTGGAACATGGTTAAGACTAACTGTGAATCACAAATATTGTGAACTACATTATTTAGGGGCATTGTTCACTAAAATTGTGTGTCCCGATATAATGGATTGTGCGGCTATGTATAGGGGAGATTAGGGTATCAGGTGGTATTTTTAACCATTCACCTATGGTCGTACGATCATGAATGGTTTTCTACATCAAATTGTAGGGGAGAAGAAGGTCTAAGAATTGATTAGAATACTATGTGCCTCATTTTTATGATTAGTAAAAAATTTGATTTGAACTCATAGGGTTGGGTAATTGTTTTTTCATAATATTAATATAATCCATATAATTCATTAAATGGTGTGATTTTATCCATTTCCCCACTATCCACTTAAGATAATTTCCACTCCTGCCTTCCCTTATTTTCATGCAAAAACCAGCATCTCAAGACACTCTCTCTATCTCTCTAAGGATTTTATGGTTATCCATGTTTCAATTTTATATTTAATTATAATTTATCATGTTTTATCTCCATAAAAATTCATATGAATCCTCATTCCTTCTATATCTATTTCTCTTACTATATTGAATATTATTTCATTGTAAGCTATTGTGGCCTATTTTCAAGGAATTTTTCGATTTCATCAATTTCTCTCACATTATGTCAAGAAAAATCATGGAAATTGATAATGGTAACATCCTTGGTATAAGTTAATTGGTATTTGAATTTCTTCTTCAAGCCCATTAATTTATAAATTAATCAATTGTTATATGAGCCAGATTCTCCATCTACAAGCTCTTAAACTAATAAAAATATGCATATACTAATTTTTAAAAATAAATAATAATTTTCAATTAATATAAACTATATAATGTTTCCCCATTAACTCAAACCACCCCTTTGAATGTTTTAGGTTTATTTAATGAACTATGTTGGTCTAGGTAATTAAATAGCCATTTTGGGTATTGGATTAATTGTTATAAATAAAGAAACTAGGATTACTCTTCATCACATTGTATTATTTGATTTGTAATCCATCTTATAAGGGATTATTAAATTATTTAGATGATCTTAATAGGAAATATTTTCCTCAATATTATTATAAAACCACCTATGATGTGAGTTGTGTTCTCTAATAAAATAGTGAAATGAAATATTAAATGATATGATTAAATATATGGAATTTTTATTGTTTATAATTTAATGGGTTAATGACATGCTTTATATAAATTCATTCATTATAATTTAAATTGTATTCATTGAATCTACTTGATGATTCATTTTTAATTGGAATTAATGAATCATCATCGACATTTTTGTAATAATAAATGAATTATGATAATAAAGATACATTTGCAATTGAGTGATTTTGGATTCCTCTATATAGAATAACATGGTTATGGTCTTATAATTCACATGAAACCACCTCATTATGAAATTGATATAGGGTGTCATTGGATTGCGTTTTCGAAAATATGTTATAATACACTTAGGTAGAGGGTATTTGAAATGTATTTTTAAATCACCGGGGTTACTGGGAATTACCATAAATGGGATGTCGACAGGAATAATGGGTGTGTCCATCATCCTCATTTTCCGTTATAATTGTAATGGAATTCTACTTTATTTATGGTATTGGTAATAGAATATTACATTATTCCTGACAGAAGACATGTTGTCTTATATTAATTATGATACTATTTATGGATTTATATGTTATTTATGACTCTTAGGCATTGATACTTTATTATTCCTTGAGATCAAATGGAATAATTTTCTGTATTGTAGCCTATAACTCCTATAATTATAAAAGGATGATTTGGTTATGATTTATGTCATAGCCAGTATTATGTACCTATGTATGTGTATATATATTTCCTTAAAAACATAGTGTATATACATAAATACATTATTATATATAAACCTATATACATTGTGACATGTATTAAGAGGTATTCAGGCATTGGATAAATCAGGTATTGACATCCATGTTCCCTTAAGGTTTTCGAGATCGATTTATTTACATTTATTCATTTTCTACGATATCGATATATCTTTACCATGATGTATTAAATATTATTATACTTGGTTGCATTAGACACCCATAGTGGACGCCTACTTAGTATATAACATGCCATTCTGAGGACACCTTTGCAGAAATGTACCCAAATAGTCATCATTGATACTGGATTAGGTACCAGATTTGGCTTTCATGAAATTGTTCTTAGTTTTGGGATCAAAGGAGAATAGTACTGAGTCAATACCCAGGATGTCCGTGAACATAGAATTTTAGGATATTTCTTTTTTATTATTATAAATTTATTGTATTCATTCATCTTTGCATTGGTATTTCATAATTTTATGGACAAGAAATCATTTTGTATATCACAGAGATTATGGATATTACAATTTATTATTTCTCAGATGATGAATATCTTCAAACACATTTATAATTAATTTTATGTTTGTTTATTTATTATGTACCATTTTTATACTCTGATCTGGAGTGTCAATTCTTTACACTTTACCCTCATAGAATCATAACAAGTAGGTTGTACCATAAGGTATAAACGAATACATACTTAAGGTCAGATGAAAAATCAGCTCTGGTCACTATTTCATTGTTTCATGGGTTAGGGTGTTACATCATCAATAATAATCTAAATGAATAATAAACCATGATATATAACACATGCATTTATAAAAAATCTATCAACAATATAAAGTTATGTAAAAAAGTGTGACACTAATAGTTATAAAAAACCTATTTATATTTGTGTGTTAGTATGATTGAAATGGATGTGGTTTTATGATATGAAAATCAATACAAAAGCTACCATATAAATAAATATATACATCATCCTGTAAGGGCATAGTAATAGAAAATGAATCAGTTAACATATAAGTGAAATAAATAATACATTGTTTGAGAATCTGAAAATGTAATATAGACATAAGAACACCTTTAATCTACGTGCACCATCAGTAGGAAATAAGTAAGTAAACATAACAGAAAAATACATCTTTGAGATTCCTAACTATATTAATTATCAATATTTAGGATGATAAACATTTTTCACTAACAATACTATCAATAAATACAAGTATTTATATGTGTTTAATACTTCCACGCTTCCTTATGAATAAGAAAGGGTCATTGGGACTATGTAATTCTAGAGTTTGACTAAATTATCATAGATTATCTCAGAATATATCTCTTATGATAGTAATCCCAATATATAACCCTAGCCAAATGATCCCACTGCATTATAGAGGATGGATGTAATCCATCCAGCATGTGGATTATTCTCCCATAATAAAAAATATGATATAAAAATAATAATATTCTCTCAGAATAATTTATCATTCATCTCATACAATTATTCACCCTAGATTAACTATCATAAGATGATATATGAGTATACATCTCTACTAATATCATATTGAATAGGTCATGGGAATACACATATATATTAATCTAATGAATATCAAGTCTTCCTTAGACATGATGCCAATAGTAAAGTGTAAATACCTCAACCATCATGGTTCACAAGAATCATAGTGTTATGAGAGTGGTTTTGTGTAATCAAATATGTTAATCATTATCTATCAGTGTCTCATGTATTATGTATAACTACTAAACCAAAACTATGTGTGAATAGGAAATAAATACTCATATAAGATAGCAGTAGTACCATTATAGAGTAGATGGCAGTGATGATAAATGATTTAATCACACTCTACACTAGGTGAATCGGTGAGTATAATGGAAATAATTTAAGTAACCTATCACTATAAATATTCCATAATTATTATATTAAATTACCAACTTCAAAAAAAGGATGGCATGAAAATTAATTCATTTTGTCCATTAAACTACTATTTATATAAGGCCCCAGCCTTAAACCTTACTTAATCTTGAGTTATTACAAGATTACACATTGAGGATCTTTTCAAGTTTACAGTTGTAGAGAATTAGATCATAAACTTTTATTACATTCTACATTTAAACAAAGTGATTACATAAATATAGTATTCATTTTTCCCATCAACAGAAACATATTTAAAATAAAACATGGATTCTTTCTTGACACTTCCTTAACACTATCATCATATCATGTACCCTTCCCTTGACCTTTGAAAAACATTTCAAAAACATAGGATGAGCATAAAAAGCTCAGTAAGGGATATAAAAATATGTAAAGGAAACATGAGTACATGTATACATAAGAATGAAATCATACTTTACCCATAAAACATAAGCACTTTAACATACCCCATAAAATCATGAATAAATCATAGAAATCATAAGACATAAAGGTAACTTGATGAATTCATAACATTCTTACGTAGGGAGTAACCCTCTTGGTTACGTTTGGAATACCCACCATAGTATATTCCCTAAATCGTTTCAGAGAAACCATAAGGTTTCACTACTTCGGGTTACCCAATGCATTGGAGAGCTATATTGGGCTCACCCGCCCTTAGTTTATCACGGAATCACCCGTATTCATAAACAATGCCCAAGAACCATAACATAATCATATAACATAACCTAATCACAAAAAAAGAAGATAACATTCCCACACTGTAATAACAATATAACATTTTAAGATATTGAAATAATGAATCCATTCTAAAAACCATTTTCCAACCATATAAAACATTTAATAAATAGATTTTTGAATCAAAGTGTCCCATACCACCTTGAAGACATTAACATTTTAAACCATTAATATCCATATAAATAAATCCTTAAAACCATTTTGAAAACTTGGATATTAATGAGAAATATTTATAACAATAAATCATTAAAACATTTAAAACGATATTTTAGTTAAAGTGTTTTTAACAAAATGAGAGACACTTGAATACAATAATTAAGGAATAACATTTAATTAGAACTTCATAATATCATGATAATAGAGGGATTAATGATATAATATTCCAAAGGATAGTATATACACCATATAATAGTGAACTGGTGCATAAAAACAATGAAGTCTAAATAGAAATGTAAAATGAGATGAAATCCAAAATAAATAAGGTATCCTTAAATCAATGATAAATCAATCTCATAATTATGTCTGACAAATATAAATACACCCAATATAAGTGGATATTCAGTTTAAAACAATCAATTGTCATTCAAACATATTCAAAGGATGACATATTCAATAACTACATGTTGAACCCAAAGAAATCGAAATTGGGTTAAGATGTTACCTTGGTAAAATTCGACAGCCTAACGGCATCACATAAAATTTTAGAAAAAGAGTTGATGAAAGAGATAAAGGGTATCTCATCACTTGGACATAAAATTTACATCAATATGGATATAGAAGAACATATCCCAACAATACAATATGTAAATTAAAAGACCCAACAAAAGAAGTCTTTTAAAAAGAGGAGGGTGAAAGGTTCCCTTACCGACATGGGTATCTTTTGAAACACACAACACATGAAAGAAGGACAATACAACATTGATGTAAATACTCATAAAAGAATTTATATTACACAAAGAGTAGAATAATGGATAGTAAATACACCACTCAAAGGAAATTGTGGCAACTGTAGCATAAATCTCATAGGAATAAAAGTGAGATGGAAAATCCCTTACGAAAACTCGGCAGCCTAACGACGCCACTTAAAACATCCAAAATGGATTGATGAGATAAAATAGGGTCTCTCATAATATTACAATAAAATGTATGGCAAGAGGAATATAAACGAACATCCCCCATCATAACAAAGAGGAGCTTTAAAGAAGTGACATATAGGAGAGTACTTAAAAAGAAATAGAGGAGTAGGATCCCTTACCTCGGGTCCGACTTGACTCGATCGTTCTTTAACATCCTAAATAATAAACTTGAGTTAATTTATACTTGTTTAAGAACCTTTTTCAAGTTCATTTTTCCTTTTATATCACTTATTTCCATGTTATGAACATTATGTAATCATTTATGTTAATAATTTTTGTTTTGTCGATATTTGGTTCTTAAGTTGAAAGTGGACCTCATAAAATAACGTGTTGTTCGTGTGGTCAAAGGTTCATTATATCCAGAATGATATTCATGATTTGGATATCATATATATCATATATATCCAGAATATGGATGTATTTATAATTTTACATAATCATTTAGAGGTATGAAATGAAATGCACCGTTCAGGGAGACGGTAAGCTGTAAGTACGCATGAACGCTACTTTCATTTCTATGTCATATTAATGGAATAAAAACTAAATGAGAGGTATGTATATTTTAATTCCATAATTATATTCATCATTTATACGTAACAAAAATCATATATAATAACTTTAAATACATCCTTTATACATCTCACATATGGCATTAATGAATCAATTCCCTTTGAGGGGGCGGTAGTCCGCACTTCCTAAAATGAAATTATCGTGTTTACCCACAATGGAAACCATAAAAGATTGCCACAAAAGAAAAATAAAGAATATTAAGTAAAATAATAAATATATTATATATCATATATAAATATATTGACATCTTAATGTCCACCTTTTAAGGTGTTATATGAGTGTTGAACAATCATCGTTTCGTGAGGTAGAAATTCGCCATCCACAGAAATAGTATGTTTTTTAACCATTTGATGTAGGTGTGTATAAGGGTAGCTCGAATAATTATTATAACAACATCCTAGTATAATTAATATACTGTAGTTGTTACAAAATAAATGAATAAAAATAGTTTAGGTGGTTGGAGAAACAAAATAAAACAAGAGGACTCAAGTGAAGACATTACCTTAAAATCGGGTAACTCCCTTTGGATTGAGCTCAAAGGCTTCCTTGGGAAGACTTCTGCCCAATGTGAGGCTTCAAGGAGTTAGAGAGGGATGTGTGAGAGACAAAATGGTCCGGGGTTGGCTGAGCCAAATTCTTTGGAAGTGTGGGTAAGTAGGTAGAGGTGGGGGCCTTTTATAAGAGGAGAGGAGGGGCACTCTTGGAAAGTAAAGAAATGTTACTTTATTTTAGAATGAGATTCGGATTTTTGAACCAGATTTTACTTCTTAATGACAACCATGTTTGTCAAATTTTTGAAATTAAAAACACAAATATGGAAAAATTTCATTTAAATGGAAAATCAGTTTTTATAAGTACCACTTAGTGGTTTCACTATTCATCAAAAATTGATGTTTTTCAGAAAAATACCAAAACATAAACCCTAAGCTATATTTGATATTCCAAATTAAAAAAATGAAGCCTATTTTAAAAAATTCAAGACATATTATTTGAATTAATTAATTTAATAATGAATTCCCGATGTCAGAGCAAATAGCGTGTTTTTGTGAAACAATAAGTATCAAAAGATTGACACTAGTTTAAGTCCAATTTCAAAGTGAAATTAATTCCAACAACCACAATTGTATTAAATGGTAAAAATATATTCTAATTTCACTTTAAAACCAATTCAAAAGATAATATAATCATATAAATAAATTATATTAAAAAGAGGTTTTGAATTAAAATACAACATTTTTCACTATTCATTAAAAATTGAACTTTTTTGAAAAAATACCAAACATTTACACGAAGTAAATTTTGTTGTCCCGATTCTAAAGAAGAATTTTATTTTGTCAAATATAAGACATAAAATTTTCAAAAAAATGGATTTAAAAGAGGTTCTCCATCAAAAGGCTGTTAATCAACGTTTTAAAGAATATTAGAATGTTTCCGCTTAAAATTGGATTCATTCGCATTTTTAATCCTCTATCATTTATTTTAAAAAGTAAAAATATTTGACAAACATATATTGTAACACCCCAGGTAAATAAATAATATGACATATTTATATTTATCCATATTTGTGAATAAAATATTAATATTATTTTAAAGGGGATGCTATGCTCGATGGTGTACCCAACACGCATCGACGAGTTTCTTGGGAATCTTACGTTGCACTCTAATAATAAAATAATATTGTTTTAAATGGTAGTTAACACCTAGACGTTGTAATGGCGGGAATGAAAATAACTAACTACAAAATAATTATATATGTTTGTCAAATATTTTTACTCTTTACAATAAATTTTAGAGGATTAAAAATTTAAATGAATCTAGTTTTTAAGGGAAAACATTCTAATATTCTTTAAAAGGTCGATTAACCGCCTTTTGATGGAGAACCCCTTTTAAATCCACTTTTTGAAAATTTAATAAGCTCTATTTTTCAAAATAAACATATTATTTATGATTGGGACATTGAAATTTACCTTGTGTTAATTTTTGGTATTTTTCTAACAATGTTTATTTTTCAATGAATAGTGAAAAATGCTGCATTTTACATCAAAAATTCTTCTTCATATAATTTATTTATATGGTTATATTATCTTTTTAATTTGTTTTAAAGTTTAATTAGAATATATTTTTACCATGTAATTCAATGATGGTCATTGGGATTAATTTCACTTTGGAATTAGGCATAAACAAGTGCCAAACTTTTCATAAATATTGTTTCTAAAAAACCCGCTATTTGTTTTGACAACGGGATGTTTTTTAAAATTAATTATTGCAATTTATGTGTTTGGAATTTGGTAAAATGAATTATATATTTGGAATCAAAAGGTCCAAATTATTTAATTAAGACTCTTTTGTTTTGGGACATTATGAATAGTAACGACAATAATTATCTTTAATTATTTTGATTAATGAGTAATCGGGTAGTTAATGATATTAAGATAATATCATAATAATAAAAAATGACCACAAAATGTGTTCTAAAGCTACTATTTGTCTCATGGCCGACCATGGGATACTTGTGCCAATCTTGGGGGCCCCATGGAATCACTTTTGTGAGAAAGTGACTTTTTATCTATTTATTTTTAAAAAATGTTAAATGTGAAAAAGAATGTATCACCTAAGTAAAATATTTTTAATTTTGTCTAAATAAAAGATATATTGTACTATAAATATTCATTGGAAATATAAAAATATTTTATACATCATAGTGTTTTTTTATAATTTTTAGACATTAAATAAATTAAATTATTTATGACATCATAATGATGCAGCGATGACCTCATTATTTAACGATTTAAATAAAATGGAAATATAATGTAAAATCTAAGACCTTAACATGTCCAAAACCTACTGTATGGGTGGATTCAGAACCCTTATCACCTTATACTCTAAACACATCAATGTGGGACCATTAAAATTCGAAACTCATTCTAAAATAAAGTAACATTTATTTACTTTCCAAGAGTGCCCCTCCCATCCTCTTATAAAATGCCCCCACCACTACCTCCTTACCCACACTTCCAAAGCCATTGGCCCGGCCAACCCCTGCCCATTTTGTCTCTCCGCATCCCTCTCTAACTCCTTGAAGCATAACTTTGGTAAGAAGTCTTCCCAAGGAATCCTTTGAGCTCAAACCAAAGGGAGTATCCCGATTTTAAGGTAATGTCTTCAATTGTGTCCTTTTGTTTTATTTTGCTTTTCCAACCCACTAAACTCTTTTTATTCTTTTCTTTTGTAACAACTCCAGTATCTTAAATATACTAGGATGATGTTATAAGAAGGATTCGAGCTACAATTACACACACCTGCATCTAATGGTTAATGAACATACTGTTTCCGTGGATGGCGAATTTCTACCTCCCGAAACGATGATTGTCAAACATTCTTCTAGAACCTTAAAAGGTGGACATTAAGATGAAAATATATTTATATATCATATCTAATATGTTTATGTTTTACTTAAGCTTCTTTATTTTTCATTTATGTCATATCTTTATGGTTTCCATTATGGGTAAACACGATATCTTCATTTAAGGAAGTGCGGACTACCGCCCCCTCAAAGTGATTTGATTCGTTAATACCATATGTGGTACGAACAAAGGATATATTTAATGATATTATATATTATAACATACTGGAATTAATATAATATTATCTATCATTATGTTTTAATTCCATTAAATATGAAATATAAATGGAAGTAGCGTTCATGCGTACGTACGGCTTACCCTCTCCATAAATGATGCATTTCATTTCTTAACTCTAAATGTTATGTAATATTATAAATGCATGAATATAATAGATATATATTATATATATTATATCTAAATCATGAATACAATTATGGATATAATGAACATTTGGCCACACGAACAACATGTAATTGTAAGATGTCCACTTTCGACTTAAGAACCAAATATCGGCAAAACAAATATTATTAACTTAAATGATTAAATAATGATTATGACTTGGTAATAAGTGATATAAAAGGAATAATGAACTTGAAAAAGGTTATTAAGGAAGTATAAATTAACTCAAGTTTATTATTCAGGAGATTAAATAACGAACAATACAAGTTGGACTTGAGGTAAGGGATCCTACTCCTCTCTTTCTTTTTAAGTACAATCTTTTTTGTCATTCCTTTTAAGCTCATATTTCATGTGATTGGGATGTTCTTTAATATTAATATTACTGTAATTTTTATGTACATATGATTATAGACACTATTATCTTTCATCAATCCATTTTTGATGTTTTGAGTGGCGCTGTTAGGCTGCCAAATTTTCGCAACAGATTTAACCTCTCTCTTTCTTTTTAAGTACTCTCCTTTATGTCACTTCTTTTAAGCTCATCTTTGTTATGATGAGGGATGTTATTTTATATTCCTATCTCTTTAAATTTTATGTTAATATTATGAGATACCCTATTTCCTCTCATCAATCCATTTTGGACGTTTTTAGTGGCAACGTTAGGCTGCTGAATTTTCGTAAGGGATTTTTCATCTCAGTTTTATTCCCGTGAGATTTATGATACATTTGCCACAATTTCCTTAGAGTGGTGTATGTACTTCCCATTATTATACACTTTCTATAGTATAATTTCATTTATGGGTTTTCACATCTTCATTGTACGACCCTTCTTCCATGGGGTGTACGTTTCGAAAGTTACCCAACTCGGTAAGGGGACCTTTCACCCTCCTATTTTTAAAAAACTTCTTTTGTTATGTTTTTTAATTCACATAATATTTTGATGGGAAATGTTCTTTTATATCCTTATTGATGTAAATTTTATGTCCAAGTGATGATATTTCCTTTTTATCTCTCATCAACTCATTTTATGAATTATGAAGTGATGCCGTTATGCTGTCAAATTTTACAAAGGGAATTTTTTAACCCAATTTCGATTTTGTTGGGTTCAACATGTAGTTATTGAATATATCATATTTTGAATATGTGTGAATGTCCTTTTATTGTTTTACACTTAATATCCACTTATATTGGTTTTATTTATATTTGTCACACATAATTTTGAGATTGAATTATCCTTAATTTAAGGATACATTCTTTATAAGGGAATTCATCAAATTTGACATTTCTACTGAGACATCATTGTTGTTATGCATCAATTCACTCTTATATGGTGCATATACTGTCCTTTTTAATATTATATCATGAATCCATTTATTCTCATGATATTATAATGTTCTGACTAAATGTTATTCCTCAATTATTGTATTCAAGTGTCTATAATTTTGGTAAAAACCCTTTAACCAAAATATCACATTAAATGTTCTAATGATTTGTTCTTATTAATATACATGTTTTCAAAATGGTTTAAAGGATTTATTTATATGGATATTAATGGTTTAAATTTTTTTAAAACTTCAAGGTGGTATGGGACACTTTGATTCAAAAATCTCTTTATAAATGTTTTAAATGGTTTTGGAAATTGTTTCTTTTTGAATGGATTCATTATTTCAATATCCTAAAATGTTATATTGTGATTGAAATGTGGAAATTTTATGTTTACTTTATGCATGTTTTATGTGATACGTTTATGTTATGGTTCTTGGGCATTGTTATGAAAAGAGGTGGTTTCATGATAAACTAAGGCCGGGTGAGCCTGATATAGCTCTCCAATGCATTGGGTAACGCGAAGGGGTTAAACGTTAAGGTTTCTCTGAAGAGATTTAGGGAATATATTGTGGTGGGTATTTCAAACGTAAACAAGTGGGTTACACCCTACGTAAGAAAGTTATGAATGCCTCAAGTTACCTTTATGTCTTATGATTTCTATGATTTATTCATGATTTGATGAGGTATGTTGAAGTGCTTATGTTTTATGTGTAAAGTATGATTTCATTCTTATGTATATATGTACCCATGTTTCCTTTCCATATATTTTTATATCCCTTACTGAGCTTTTTATGCTCATCCCAAGTTTTTTCGAAATGTTTTTCATAGCTCAAGGGAAAGGGACATGATATGATGATAGTGTCAAGGGAGTGTCAAGAAAGAATCCATGTTTTATTTTAAATATGATTCCATTGATAGGAAAGAAGAATACTATCTTTATTTAACCACATTGTTTATATGTGGAATGTAATGCAAGTTTTATGATCTAATTCTCTAAAACTCTAAACCCGAAAAGATCCTCAATGTGTAATATTGTAATAACTCAAGATTAAGTAAGGTTTAAGGATGGGGCCTTATAGTTGGTATCAAAGGTTAGTTTAGATAACATTAGAGGTTAGGGAATTCTCTAAGCATAAGTGACAGTACCATAATGGATAGGATTTCAGAAAGAGTCATTGTTTTAGATATAGTGAATGAGTAAGTATATCTTGGTGTTTATATTCCTCATTAGTATATGATGGTTTTGTTGATATACTCACACTGACCTTTTTGGTTTTAGTAAATGGATGGATCTAGCAGGCACCAAAGTGACAATAGGTTTGAAGGAAACTGTGGTGGTTCTCTGATTAAGAGACTGGATGAAATGGGGTATTCAATGAGGAAACTCGTGATTGTTCTAAACCAACTAGCAAGGAGTCATGATCAACCACTTGAACCTTGGTATGATCTGTAATGTATCATGTATGATATGACCAATAGATGTGGATGTTCAGGTAATAATTATAAAGGTAACCATTAGAGTTTATATGATCCTTACTTTTGAGGTAATTATGGGTTATTATATGTTATGATGGAAAATCAAAGGCATGAGATAAACATGAGGTTAAAATATGTTATGATCATTTTTGAAGATTTTATCTCATTTTGGGGAATGTTTTGAGAATTATATAGTTTTGGGAAAAGGACAACATGCCGACTGTGTGGCAACCCGTCGCGTCGGACTAAGTTGTGGGAATCTAACCCACAACCAAAGTGCAACTGGTATTTATCACCTACCACTGGACTACGTGAAGTCCCTAGTTAGTTTGACTGATTCATTTTAGTTAGATGATTTTATGAATGAAGAGTATGTTTATTTTGGTTTATCTACGGAAATTTATTATCCTATAATGGAGGATATGTGATTAGGTTAATTTCACTTCAATACCAGACTTTAAGAGCAACTGATGTTGTTTGGAGATAAATGTTACGATTTAACTTGGAATACTCTGTGACTAAAACCTTCAAATTTTTCAGTTTTAATCTTAGTTTCGTTTACTTTGAAGGATTTTATCGAAAAATTGTTTATCAAATGGTCCTCGTTGAACTTTGGGTTTTGATGGAAAAATTTTAGAGATTAAGAATAGATTTTCTTTTTATAAAGGGTTATCCATTTCGAGATTATATTATCTTGTACTAACCTTTTGGTTTTGGTTTTGGTTAAGGTCTAAATATATGGGAAGTATATAGTTCTCTTTTGTGGATTAGGTGATTCTCTAGAAGTTGATTATAGTACTCTTAATGTGAACAAATCTTCCTAAATACTCATCTTTTGGGGAAAGTATGAGATTGTGTAATAAATCTAATAAAAGTTAAAAGTCAACATGATAAGTAATTATGTTTCCTTATGAATAAATTCCTCAATAAAAAGAATCTTAAAACAAAAATGTTGTCTATTATGTTTTCCTACTGGGGAATTGAATACCATTTAACCCATCACAAGTTTGTGATTTTCTTGTGGTTAACTTTCTCCTAAACATGTTTTCTATCACTCTCCATTAGAACATGACCCTTTGTTTTCTCCTCCATTTCCATGTTTTCATACTTGGAATCCTAGTATGGGTTAGCTCGGGTGACCTTTTTACTTATCTTTCTTTATTTTAAAGTGATTGTTTTACCGACTCTTGTTCTGATGTGGGACTTTCAAGGATGTTTCCAAGCCCAATTTTAAAATTGCGAGGACGTAATTTCCAAAAGGGGGGAAGGATGTAACACACCAGGTAAATAAAGAATATGACATATTTATATTTATCCATATTTGTGAATAAAATATTAATATTACTTTAAAGGGGATGTTTTGCTCGATGGAGTAACGAACACACAACAACGAGTTTCTTGGGAATCTTATGTTGCACTCTAATAATAAAATAATATTATTTTAAATGGTAGTTAATGCCTAGCCATTTTAATGGAGGGAATGAACAGAACTAAATAAAAAATAATTATATATGTTTTTCAAATATTTTTACTCTTTCAAATAAATTTTAGAGGATTAAAAATGAAAATGAATCCATTTTTTAAGCGAAAACATTCTAATATTTTTCAAAAGGTCGATTAACCGCATTTTGATAACGAAACTCTTTTAAATCCACATTTTGAAAATTTTATAAGCTCTATTTTTCAAAATAAAAATATTATTTATGATTGGGAGATTGAAATTTACCTTGGGTTAATTTTTGGTATTTTTCTGACAATGTTCATTTTTCAATATATAGTGAAAAATACTACATTTTACATAAAAAATTCTTTTTCATATAATTTAATTATATGGTTATATTATCTATTTAATTTGTTTTAATGTTTAATTATAATATATTTTTACCATGTAATTCAATTATGGTCATTGGGATTAATTTCACTTTGGAATTAGGCATAAACAAGTGCCAAACTTTTCATAAATATTGTTTCTAGAAAACCCGCTATTTGTTTTGACAACGGGAAGTTTTTTTAAATTAATTATTTCAATTTTTTGTGTGGAATTTGGTAAAATGAATTACATATTTGGAATCAGAAGGTCCAAATTATGTAATTAAGACTCTTTTGTTTTTGGACATTATGAATAGTAACGACGGTAATTATCTTTATTATTTTGATTAATTAGTAATCGGGTAGTTAATGATATTAAGATAATATCATAATAATAAAAAATGACCACAAACTGTGTCCTAAGGCTACTGGTTGTCTCATTTCCGACCATGGGATGCCTTGTTCCAAACTTGGGGGCCCCATGGAATCACTTTTTTGAGAAAGTGACTTTTTATCTATTTATTTTTAAAAAATGTTAAATGTGACAAAGAATGTATCACCTAAGTAAAATATATTTAATTTTATATAATAAATGATATTTTGGACGATAAATAGTAATTGGAAATATAAATAGATTTTCTACATCATATTATTTTTTTTATAATTTTTATACATTAAATAATTTAAATTATTTATGACATCATAATGATTCAGTGATGACCTCATTATTTAACGATTTAAATAAAATGGAACGATAATATAAAATCTAATACCTACACATGTCCAAAACCTATTTTATGGGTGGATTTAGAACCCTTATCACCTTATCCTTGAAACTCATAAATGTGGAACTATTAAAATATGAAACTCATTCTAAAATAATGTATCATTTATTTACTTTCCAACAGTGCCTCTTCCATCCTCTTATAAAAGTCCCCCACCACTACCTCCTTACCCACACTTCCAAAGCCTTTGGCTTTTCCGACCCCTACCCATTTTGTCTCTCCACATCCCTCTATAACTCCTTGAAGCCTCACATTGGGCAGAAGTCTTCCCAAGTAAGCCTTTGAGCACAAACCAAAGGGAGTTACCCGATTTTGAGGTAATGTCTTCACTTGTGTCCTTTTGTTTTATTTTGCTTCTCCAACCCCCTAAACTCTTTTTATTATTTTCTTTTGTAACAACTAAAGTATCTTCATTATACAAGGATGTTGTTATTAGAAGGATTCGAGCTACACTTATACACACCTATGCTTAATGGTTAAAGAACATACAGTTTCCGTGGATGGCGAATTTCTGCCTCTCGAAATGATGATTGTTCAACATTCTTCTAACACCTTCAATGGTGTCCATTAAGATGAAACTATATTTATATATGATATCTAATGTGTTTATGTTTTAATTAAGCTTCTGTATTTTTCATTTATGGCATACCTTTATGGTTCCCATTATGGGTAAACGTGATATCTTCATTTAAGGAAGTGCGTACTACCGCCCCCTCAGAGTGATTTGATTCGTCAATACCATATGTGGTATGTATAAAGGATATATTTAATGATATTATATATGATAACAAACTGGAATTAAAATACTATTATGTATCATTATGTTTTAATTCCATTAAATATGAAATAGAAATGGAAGTAGCATTCATGCGTACGTACGGCTTACCGTCTCCATGAACGGTGCATTTCATTTCTTAACTCTAAATGTTATGTAATATTATAAATGCATGAATATACTGGATATATATTATATATATGATATCTACATCATGAATAAAATTATGGATATAATTAACATTTGGGCACATGAACAACATGTAATTGTAAGAAGTCCACTTTCGACTTAAGAACCAAATATCGGCAAAATAAATATTATTAACTTAAATGATTACATAATTTTTATGACATGGTAATAAGTGATATAAAAGGAATAATGAACAAGAAAAAGGTTCGTAAGGAAGTAGAAATTATCTCAAGTTTATTATTCAGGAGATTAAAGAACGAACAAGACAAGTTGTACTTGTGGTAAGGGATCCTACTCCTCTCTTTCTTTTTAAGTACACTCTTTTATGTCATTCCTTTTATGCTCATATTTTTTGTGATTGGGATGTTCTTTAATATTACTATTACTATAATTTTTATTTAAATATGATGAGAGACCCTATTATCTCTCATAAATCCATTTTGGAAGTTTTGAGTGGCGTCGTTAGGCTGCCGAATTTTCGTAAGATATATAACCTCTCTCTTTCTTTTTAAGTACTCTCCTTTATGTCACTTCTTTTAAGCTCTTCTTTGTTATGATGGGGGATGTTCTTTTATATTCATCTCTCTGTACATTTTATGGTAATCTTATGAGATACCCTATTTCCTCTCATCAATCTATTTTGGAAGTTTTAAGTGGCGCCGTTAGGCTGCCGAGTTTTCGTAATGGATTTTTCGTCTCACTTTTATTCCCGTGAGATTTATGCTACATTTTCCACAATTTCCTTTGAGTGGTGTATTTACTGCCCATTATTATACACTTTGTATAGTATAATTTCATTTATGGGTATTCACATATTCATTTTATGACCCTTCATCCATTGGGTGTACGTTTTGAAAGTTACCCAGCTCGGTAAGGGGACCTTTCACCCTCCTATTTTTAAAAGACTTATTTTGTTATGTATTTTAATTCACATACTATTATGTTGGGATATGTTATTTTATATCCTTATTGATGTAAATTTTATTTCCAAGTGATGATATTCCCTTTTTATCTCTCATCAACTTATTTTCTGAATTTTGAAGTGATGTCGTTAGGCTATCGAATTTTACCAAGGGAACTTTTTAACCCAATTTCGATTTCTTTGGGTTCAACATTTAGTTATTGAATATGTAATATTTTGAATATGTGTGAATGTCCTTTTATTTTTTTACACATAATATCCACTTTTATTGGGTGTATTTATATTTTTCACACATAATTTTGAGATTGAATTATCCTTAATTTAAGGATATCTTCTTTATAAGGGAATTCATCACATTTTACATTTCTACTGATACTTCATTGTTGTTAAGAACCAATTCACTCTTATATGGTGTATATAATGTCCTTTGTAATATTATATCATGAATCCATTTATTCTCATGATATTATAATGTTTTGACTAAATGTTATTCCTCAATTATTGTATTCAAGTGTGTATAATTTTGGTAAAAACCCTTTAACCAAAATATCACTTTAAATGTTATAAGGATTTATTCTTATTAATATCCATGTTTTCAAAATGGTTTTAAGGATATATTTTTATGGATATTAATGTTTTAAATTTTTTTAAAACTTCAAGGTGGTATGGGACACTTTGATTCAAAAATCTCTTTATTAAATGTTTTAAATGGTTTTGGAAATGGTTTCTTTTTGAATGGATTCATTATTTTAATATCCTAAAATGTTATATTGTGATTTAAATGTGGAAATGTTATGTTTACTTTATGCATGTTTTATGTTATACGTTTATGTTATGTTTCTTGGGCATTTTTATGAAAACGGGTGGTTCCGTGATAAACTAAGGGCGGGTGAGCCCGATATAGCTCTCCAATGCATTGGGTAACGCAAAGGGGTTAAACGTTAAGGATTCTCCGAATCGATTTAGGGAATATACTGTGGTGGGTATTCCAAACGTAACCAAGAGGGTTACTCCCTACGTAAGAATGTTATGAATGCCTCAAGATACCTTTATGTCTTATGATTTCTATTATTTATTCATGATTTGATGAGTTATGTTGAAGTGCTTATGTTTTATGGGTAAAGTATGATTTCATTATTATGTATATATGTACCCATGTTTCCTTTACATATATTTTTATATCCCTTACTGAGCTTTTTATGTTAATCCCAAGTTTTTTTGAAATGTTTTTCAGAGGTCAAGGGAAAGGTACATGATATGATGATAGTGTCAAGGGAGTGTCAAGAAAGAATCCATGTTTTATTTTAAATATGTTTCCATTGATGGGAATGAAGAATATTATCTTTATGTAACCACTTTGTTTATATGTTGAATGTAATTCATGTTTTATTATCTAATTCTCCAAAACTCTAATCCCGAAAATATCCTCAATGTGTAATCTTGTAATAACTCAAGATTAAGTAAGGTTTAAGGATGGGGACTTATCTATATAATCATTTTGTAGTTAGTTCCGTTCATTCCTGCCATTACAACGGCTAGGCATTAACTACTATTTAAAATAATATTATTTTATTATTAGAGTGCAACGTAAGATTCCCAAGAAACTCGTTGTTGCATGTTGGGTACGCCATCGAGCATATCAGCCCCTTTAAAGTAATATTAATATTTTATTCACAAATATGGATAAATATAAAAATTTCATATTCTTTATTTACCTGGGGTGTTATATCGTTCCCCCCATTTTGGGAATTACGTCGTCGTAATTTTAAATTTGGGCTTGGAAACTTCATTGAAAATCCCAAATCGGAACAAGAGTCAGTAAAGCAATCACTTTAAAATAAAGAAAGATAAGTACAAATGTCACCCGAGTTATCCCATACTAGGATTCCAAGTATGAAAATATGGACATGGAGGAAAAAACAAAGGGTCATTTTCGGATGGAGTGTGATAGTAAACATGTCTAGGATAAAGTTAACTATATGAAAATCACAAACTTTTGATGGGTTAAACGATATTCGATTCCCCAGTAGGAAAAGTTAACAGACAAAATTTTTGTTTTAAGTTACTTTTCATTGAGGAATTTATTTATGAGCTTAACTAAATCATAATGAAACATACTTAATTGTCATGTAGACTTTCAACTTTTACTAGATTCTTTAATCAAACTCATATTTTCTCCAAAAGATGAGTATTTAGGAAGACTTTTTCACATTAAGAGTGCTATAATCAATTTCTAGAGAATAACCTAATCCACAAAAGAGAAATATATAATTCCCATGTCTTTAGACTCTAACCAAAACCAAAACCAAAAAGGTTAGTACAAGATCAGATAATTCAGAAAAGGATAACCCTTTATAAAAAGAAAATATATTCTTAATCACTAAAATTTGTCCAACAAAACTTAAAGTTCAATGAGGACCATTCGATAAACAATTTGTCCATAAAATTCTTCATGTTAAACCAAATTAAGATTGAAACCCAAATATTTGAATGATTTAGTCACAGAGTCTTCCATGTTAAATCGTAACATTTATCTCCAAACAACATCAGTTTCTACTAAAGTCTCTTATTGAAAAGTAATTAACCTAATCACATATCCTCCATGATAGGTTAATCAATTTCATAAATAACATAAAATAAATACACTATTAATTAATAAAATCATCTAACTAAAAATAATAAGTCAAACTAACCAGGGACTTCACTTAGTCCAGTGGTAGGTGATAAATACCAGTTGCACTTTGGTTGTGGGTTTGATTCCCGCAGCTTTGTCCGACGCGATTAGTTGTCACACGGTCTGCGCATTGTGCTTTTTTCAAAACTATATAATTCTTAAAACATTCCCCAAAACGAGATAAAATCTTCAAAAATAATCATAACATATTTTAACCTCAAGTTTATCTCATGCCTTTCATTTTCCATCATATAATTACCCATAATTACCACAAAAGTAAGGATCATATAAACTCTAATGGTTACCCTTATAATTATTACCTGAACTTCCTCATCGATTGGTCATCTCGTACATGATGCATTACAGATCATACCAAGGTTCAAGTGGTTTATCATGGCTCCTTGATAGTTGGTTTAGAACAACCATGAGTTTCCTCATTGAATACCCCCATTTCATCTAGTCTCATAATCAGAGAACCACCATAGTTTTCATTCAAACCTATTGTCACTTTGGTGCCTTCTAGATCCATCCATTCACTAAAAACAGAAATGTCAGTGTGAGTATATCAACAAAACCATCATGTACTAATGAGGAAGATAAACATTAAGATATACTTACTCATTCAATTTTTCTAAAACTAGTACTCTTTCTGAAATCCTATCCATTATGGTACTGTCACTTATGCTTAGAGAATACCCAAATCTCTAAAGTTATCTAAACCGACCTCTAATACCAAATATAAGGACCCAACCTTAAAACTTACTTAATCATGAGTTATTACAAGATTACACATTGAGGATCTTTTCAGGTTTAGTGTTTTAGAGAATTAGATCATAAACTTGCATTACAATCCACATTTAAACAAAGCCGTTACATAAAGATAGTTTTCATTTATCCCATCAATGAAAACTTATTTAAAATAAAACATGGATTCTTTCTTGACACTTCCGTGACACTATCATCATATCATGTACCCTTTCCTTGACCTGTGAAAAACATTTCAAAAACTAGGGATGAGCATAAAAACCTCAGTAAGGGATATATAAATATGGAAAGCAAACATGAGTACATGTATACATAAGAATGAAATCATACATTACCCATAAAACATAAGCACTTTAACATACCCCATAAAATCATGAATAAATCATAGAAATAATAAGACATAAAGGTAACTTGATTCATTCATAAAATTTTTACGTAGGGAGTAACCCTCTTGGTTATGTTTTGAATACCCACCATAGTATATTCCCTAAATCATTTCTGAGAAACCTTAACGTTCCACTCCTTCACGTTACCCAATGCATTGGAGAGCTATATCGGGCTCACCCGCCCTTAGTTTATCACGGAACCACCCGTATTCATAAAAAATTCCCAATAACCATTAAATAATCATATAACATGACCTAATAACAAAAAAAGATAAAATTCCCACATTGTAATAACAATATAACATTTTATGATATTGACATAATGAATCCATTCTAAAAACCATTTTCCACACCATATAAAACATTTAATAAAGAGATTTTTGAATCAAAGTGTCCCATACCACTTTGAAGCCTTTAACATCTTAAACCATTAATATCCATATCAATATATCCTTAAAACCATTTTGAAAACATGGATATTAATGAGAAATATTTATAACAATTTATCATTAAAACATTTAAAACGATATTTTAGTTAAAGTGTTTTTAAAAAATTGAGAGACACTTGGATACAATAATTGAGGAATAACATTTAATTACAACTTTATAATATCATGAGAATAGAGGGATTCATGATATAATATTCCAAAGGACAGTATATACACCATATAAGAGTGAACTGGTTCATAAAAACAATGAAGTCTCAATAGAAATGTAAAATGAGATGAAATCCATAATAAAGAAGGTATCCTTAAATCAAGGATAAATCAATCTCATAATTATGTGTGAAAAATATAAATACACCCAATATACGTGGATATTGAGTGTAAAATAATCAAATGTCATTCACCCATATTCAAAGGATGACATATTCAATAAAAACATGTTGAACCCAAAGAAATCGAAATTGGGTTAAGAAGTTCCCTTGGTAAAATTTGACAACCTATGGGTGTCACATAAAATTTTAGAAAAAGAGTTGATGAGAGAGATAAAGGGTATCTAATCACTTGGAAATAAAATTTACATCAATAATGATATAGAATAACATATCCCAGTATTAGAATATGTAAATTAAACGACCCAACAAAAGAAGTCTTTTAAAAAGAGGAGGGTGAAAGGTTCCCTTACCGACTTCGGTATCTTTCGAAACATACACCACATGAAAGAAAGATAATACAACATTGATGTAAATACTAATAAACGAAAGTATATTACACAAAGAGTAGAATAATGGATATTAAATACACCACTCAAAGGAAATTGTTGCAAATGTAGCATAAATCTCACTGAAATAAAAGTGAGATGAAAAATCCCTTACGAAAACTCAGCATCCTAACGACGCCACTTAAAACATCCAAAAATGGATTGATGAGATCAAATAGGGTCTCTCATAATATTACAATAAAATTTTTGGAAAGAGGAATATAAAAGAACATCCCCCATCATAACAAAGAGGACCTTAATATAAGTGACATAAAAGAGAGTACTTAAAAATAAAGAGAGGAGTAGGATCCCTTACCTCAGGTCTGACTTGACTCGATCGTTCTTTAAAATCCTGAATAATAATCATGAGTTAATATATACTTGTTTAAGAACATTTTTCAAGTTCATTATTACTTTTATATCACCTATTTCCATATTATGAACATTATTTAATCATTTATGTTAATAATGTTTGTTTTGTCGATATTTGGTTCTTAAGTCGAAAGTGGACTTCTTACAATTACATGTTGTTCATGTAGTCAAAGGTTAATTATATCCAGAATGATATTCATGATTGGGATATCATATATATCATATATATCCAGAATATACATGTATTTATAATATTACATAATCATTTAGAGGTAAGAAATGAAATGCACCGTTCATGGAGACGGTAAGCCGTATGTACGCATGAACGATACTTTCATTTCTATGTCATATTAATGGAATTAAAACTAAATTAGATGTATGTATATTTTAATTCCATAATTATACTCATCATTTATATGTAAAATACATCATATATAATAAATTTAAATACATCCTTTATAAATCCCACATACGGCATTAACGAATCAAATCACTTTGAGGGGGCGGTGGTCCGCAATTCCTAAAATAAACTTATCGTGTTTACCCACAATGGAAACCATAAAAGTATGCCAAAAAAGAAAAATAAATAATCTTAAGTAAAACATAAACTTATTATATATCATATATAATTATAGTGACATCTTGATGGCCACCTTTTAAGGTGTTATATGAGTGTTGAACAATCATCGTTTCGTGAGGCAGAAATTCACCATCCACAGAAACAGTATGTTCTTTAACCATTTGATGTAGGTGTGTTTATGTGTATCTAGAATACTTCTTATAACAACATCCTAGTATATTTAAGATACTTGAGTTATTACAAAAGAAATGAATAAAAAGAGTTTAGGGGGTTGGAGAAGAAAAATAAAACAAAAGGACTCATGTGAAGACATTACCTTAAAATCGGGTAACTCCCTTTGGTTTGAGCTCAAAGGCTTCTTTGGGAAGACTTTTGCCCAAAGTAAGGCTTCAAGGAGTTAGATAGCGATGTGGAGAGACAAAATGTTCAGGGGTGGCCGAGCCAAATTCTTTGGATGTGTGGGTAAGGTGGTAGAGGTGGGGGCCATTTAAAAGAGGATAGGAGGGGAACTCTTGGAAAGTAAAGAAATGTTACTTTATTTTAGAATGAGTTTAGGAATTTAATGGTCCCACATTTATTTGTTTCTAGGATAAGGTGATAAAGGATCTAAATACACCCATATAATAGGTTTTGGACATGTGTAGGTCTTAGAGTTTACATTATCCTTCCATTTTATTTAAAACATTAAATAATGAGGTCATCACTGCATCATCATGATGTCATAAATAATTTAATTTATTTAATGACTAAAAATTATAAAAAAAATACTACGATGTAGGAAATATTTTTAGCATTCCAATTACTATTTATATTAAAAAATCTGACTTGTATAACCCCATGTAAAAATTGTTTTAGTAAAACATCTCATGTTTGTGTCATTTTTACTTTAACATTAAATAAAAAGTTATTTATGTCATTCCCTAACCAAATTGGCTCCATGGGGTCCCCAAGATGACCCATGGATTGTCTTGGTCGGCCATGACTCATACAATGAGGGTATGACATGTGTCTAGGTCATTTCATTTTATTAAAACATTATTCTTTCCTTAAACTACACTAATTACCTCTAATCATGATTAAAAACTTAATAAGTTACTATTCACCATAAAATTATTTTAATCTCGTTGAACCACATTTTACATCTTAATGACAATCATGTATGTCGGATTTTTGAAATTCAAAACACAAAGATGACAAAATTTCATTTAAACGGAAAATCGGTTTTTATAAGTACCACTTAGTGGTTTCACTATTCTTAAAAAATTGATGTTTTTCAGATACCAAAACTTCACCCTAAGCTATATTTGATATTCCGAATTCAAAAATGATGTCTATTTTACAATATTAAAAAAATATTAGTTGAACTTATTAATTTCATAATTAATTCCCACTGTCAGAGCAAATTGCGTGTTTTTATGAAACAATAAGTATCAAAAGATTGACACTAGTTTAAGTCCAATTTCAATGTGATATTAATTCCAACGACCACTATTGTATTAAATGGTAAAAATATATTCTAATTTCACATTAAAACCAATTAAAAAGATAATCTAATCATATAAATAAATTATATTAAAAAAAGGTTTTGAATTAAAATACAACATTTTAAACTATTCATTAAAAATTTAACTTTTTTGGAAAAATACCAAAAATTTAGACAATGTAAATTTTGATGTCCTAATTCTAAAGAAGATTTTTATTTTGTCAAATATAACACATAAAATTTTCAAATAGTGGATTTAAAATATGTTCTCTATTAAAAGGATGTTAATCAACCTTTTAAAGAATATTAGAATGTTTCCGCTTAAAATTGGATTCATTTGCATTTTTAATCATCTAAAATTTATTGTAAAAAGTAAAAATATTTGACAAATATATATAATCATTTTGTAGTTAGTTCCATTCATTCCTGCCATTACAATGGCTAGGTGTTAACTACTATTTAAAATAATATTATTTTATTATTAGAGTGCAACGTATGATTCCCAAGAAACTCGTTGTTGCGTATTGGGTACGCCATCGAGCATAGAATCCCCTTTAAAGTAATATTATTATTTTATTCACAAATATGAATAAATATAAAAATGTCATATTCTTTATTTACATGGGGTGTTACAATTTACCATGTCATTGATTTTATATAATAATCTAAATCTATTATATAATAATTAATTTAAATTTTCATATCTATTTTATAGATAATAATAACAATAAAATAATAATTAATATATATGTGAGTAATTATTCACAAAACCTTATCCCAAATCAATTGAAAGTAAAATCATTATTATGAATTATATTCACATCATTATACATGACCTAATATATTGTCAATATATGATCTAAATCGTCCTAAATTATCTAAATAATTATGAGAATATTATAATATAATGGGTAATTTAATTAATGTTATTATTAATTATTATATTTTCTAGTAATTTCAGTCCATATATTATATACTGAAATATCTATTTAAAAATAGTTTATAATGATAGGAATATTACATTATCAACATTACGATAATTAATTCATTTACTTTAATTTTTTTCCTTAGCAATCATAATGATCATTCGAAATTCATTATATTAGTTAATATCTTTTAGTTTCAATAAATTCATTTAATTTATATTTATATACAACATATTTTTATGGTTAGATATACATGAATCCCATTTAAATAACTCATTTGGTATCTCTAGGACTCCTTAAAAAGTAGTTTCACTATAGTGATAAACAATACTAAGAATATGATTTTACTAAGAATACTTGATAGAAAAATTTATTAATAATATTTAAATATAAATTGGAACCTACAAACACACGACACATTAAGAACCCCCATTCCATAAAATTGAAAAAAAATCCACCCAAAAAAGGTCCAAGGACTTACACATCATGAACCATAGACCTATAATATAAATAGGTTCAAAATTCCTCAGTAAAAAAGGAATGATGAACCAAATACACCCACAAAATCAAACAAAAATGGAAAAAAAATTAGGCCCCACCCACCACATCCTGAGTCAAATAAAATTTCCAGCTTAATAAAAACACTTTTTTGCCAACTACCTGCATACATACCACACCTTCTTCTTTCGAGACATGACCCAGTGCTAGATCCAATGGCCACCCCACACCATGAGGACTGCTTCGTTCTGATGTCTTCACTCATCATCCTCTTGTCAGCTCGAAACCACACACCCCCAACCCTATCATTGTGTGAGATGATGTGGATCATAAAACTTCACTAGCCTTAACATCAATAGGTTCACACAAAATAATCACCATTAAAAAAAAGATGGGGAGAGAATTCATCCACTAGATATATCTTTAGGGATCTGATACCCTCCACACCCCATAACCAAATCACGACGATGGAACCTATCCTTGCAAGATGTAAAAAAATCATAATGGCCAAAAATTCCATCAAACACCCCATTTCCATAGTGATAAACATGTTACTGAGATATTAGATTTCCATTATGGTGTGATTACTCCAAAATAATATTAAATATCACATAAAAATGTGTATTTCTGATGATTTACTCACTTTAGGGGACCCAACCATGCATAAAGGAAGCACAGTTTCCCTCTCTGGGAAATGAATTTCAATCTTCTTGTGCATAATACAAATATTTTCTGCATCTGGTGGGACTCTTGCCCATTCTAGTTCCCACCGACGATAAGGGTGTCAACTAGCCAGTCTAGTAATAATCATTCATAATTCATTCCATATATTATTATTATCATCGATCAAAATTAAAACCATTTTATTTTCCAAAGACTTATTCACATTCTTCTCTTTTATGAAAATCATTCAAAAAATTCATTTAATTATACTTTTTTCTATAAGTACATCATTTTTGTCAAAATACAATTAAGATAAATATGAATAATTTTAATATTTTTTCCCATTTACATTCAAAAAATTTACCCAATGCATTATAATATCATAGAACACTAATATAGATTAGTTCAAATTATTCTTTAATTAAAAATACTTCATCATAATTATCCAAATATCATTACTTATTTTCTATTGTTTATAATTAAACACTAAAGATAAAATATTTCCTGAAATGTCAAGAAGAACATAATTTAAAATATTCCATAACAACTAATTATAAATATTATAAACTTTGAATAACAATAGTTTACATATTAATCGATAAATATTTTCACACTTATTTTTAGAAAATATAGTAATATTATTATTATTATATAATTCATTAAATAAAACATGGTGTTTTGGATTTATGTAATTCATCTAAAAACAAGAATTTACAATAAAATAAAAACTATTATTTTATTACAAATAATATCCCTAGTTTTCCAAAATAACTACACAATTAATCATGAAAAACATTTAAATTTTTTGAAAAGATGATTCCAATTTTGGAATTTTGATATTATCCTAATGAAACTTCTAGTGTCTAAATATCACCATCTATGTTCACCCTCCCGAGTAGGGGTTCACCATATATTAAGGCTACATATGAAACTGTATGCTTTATGTGATTCAGTAATTGAATGGTGGGTTTTCATAAACCTAACCTTATATGGGATAATCCACACCAAGACACTAATATTGGGATTTTTATGGAAATTTCTTTATGTGGAGAATATGTGGTTCACATGCGTCCTAATAACTAATTAGTAGCATGTATAACTGATAGGACAACACTTGTTAATGCACAATACTTGGTAGATTGGGGTGATGTAAAATATTAAAAGCTACCCAATCCATGAAATAGTCATTCTCCTTAGTAACCAAAACCCTAGGACATAAAATACTTACATAAAAATGATTTGGGTCTATATAATAACCATTTAAAGATAATTATTCTGAATTTCTTCCAAATTCGTGAAGAATCATTTTTTACATTCCATATATACCCATTATTCCACACATTCTATATTTAATATTTTATATGAAAAATTATTGATATAAGGTTTATTAATCCTTACAATAACTATATATGTTTTAACTATGAATCTACTGAATTTAATTTATTTCCATTATCCTCTTGACTCAATGAGAATTCATATTATACACGGTTTTAAATATGATTCATTTGAATGATGAAAATATCCATGATTTTTCTTAAACAATCCATAAAAACGACCTTAATGATATATCATAAAACAATGCATAGTTTTTTAATATTTAGAAATAGTATTGGATAAAGTTTATCATTAATATAAATAATTATAAAAATCATCATAATTCATTAATTAATTATATCAAATTATAGAGTGAAATGTTGATCACTAAGTCTTCTCTCTATGATATTAGATAATATTCCCATTTGATTTTAAAAATTATTACACCATTAAGGCCATAATTAAAAGAAATTATATAAAAATAAATCCATTAGGATTTGAGTCTATGTCTTAAAAAAGTTCGATGTAAATTTTGGTGTCCTAAAATTTTCATTATGTTTATTATATATACATTAGATAGATTTTGAAAAATAAATACATCATCTAAATTGTGATTTTATGTATATAAATTTGATATATTCTGATGAATTTATTATTAAAATATGGAACAAGATGAAAATTATTATGGTTTCAATGATTTTCTCTAAGGGGTCACTGGAATCAATGAACCAAACCTTATTTTTATTTTCTCATTATCCTCCATAAAAACATTTTTTGTTGGATGTGGCATCACGTTGAGAGAATCATATTTGAATACACTCTTCCAAAAAATCATATATTGAGAGAATTTTAGAGTGTTTGATGTTGTCATGATATTAATAATAAATAATATCTATTAAAAATTATTACTTTTGATACCATAAAAATAAATTTCAACTATAAATTATAAAAAAACATCCAAAAATAAATATGTAGTTCATGTCCAAATTGATAAATTTAACTCAATTCATTAAATGATTTCGGAGAAAATTTTTATTTTTTTATTTTTACTAAAACTGTGTTTTTAGTTTTAAATCATACACTGATGATAATATAAGAAATTGTAAATATTTTTCTTAAAAATGTTCATAAGACCTTCTACCCTCAATCATGTGCTAAATATTATTTTTAGAAAAATTCATTCATATAGGAAAAAAATACTATAATATTATCCCACCTTTAAAATATACCTTATATAAATATAAATTTAATATTAGTTAGATAATAAATATAAACTAGGATAAATGTTGTAGAACACATGATCATTACATTGTTAATTAACATTGTTATTTTCACACGTCAAACTAAATAGAAAAAATACTTATAATTTAATAATAATTAAATATCATCATATTTATGTTTATGCATATATAATATCATTATTTAAGGTGTAATCCTCTATCTTATCATGCTCTAATATCTCTCAATAATTAACCTTTAATCTCTGATTATTGTTGTCAACATCCACACCAATTAATAACAATGATAATGGTTTTAAACTAAATACATACCATTGTGAAAAATAATTCTGTCAGACATATCTTGATATATAACATCTAAAATCAATGACTATAAATACCCAATGAACTTTCTCCTATCATAACCTCACTATCTAATTTCAAATAACTCTTTCCAAAAAAACAAATAGTTATAGATAACAATTCCGAATTTCATTTGCATGAGTTGTTATATAAGATATATTTCATAAGATCTCAAAAAAGGAATTCACTATATCCATTCACCATTGAAATATAACTTAAACCAAAATCCCCTTATGAATTAAATATATCAATTAAATTCCCTTAAATGTAATTAATAAATAATTATGAGTAGATTAATTTAAAAAAATTATTTTAAAAATATTGAATGACAAAAAATCATTATGATACATTTTCATATTAAAATTATAACAAAACTAATCAAAGGTTGTAAATTTTATATTCATAATCACTTCACTCCAATTATAAGACTTATAATTTATTATATTTTCACTCAATACAAATACAACATATGATTTCTCTATCTAAAAAATATTTTGTATCCCCTAAAAAATAATAACCATATAACAATTGTAAAGTATTCTAATAGATATTACTAACCTCATCTGTTAATAACTATAGGTTTTTTACAAACTTAAATTAATCTATAAAATATATTTATATTCTAGTTTCATAATGTTACCCATTAACTAGTTATAAAGTTCAATTAAAAACTTCAAAAATACAATATTTAGAAAATCCAACTACCGATTTTACTACTATATTAAATGTAACATGTATTGAATCGTAATTTTTTTTAAATAAATACCATTAAAAGATAATGTAAATTTTTCCTTCCACCATAAATCATTTTTTATAATTTTATCAACCATTAAAATGTTTCATTGTATTCATCACCGAGCTATCATAAAGACAACATTAATGAGATATCCAATCATTTCCCCTAATTATTCCACTATTGAATAATGTGGTAAATAGTTAATGGGGACCCATGTATCCTAATGTGGAGACTCCAAAAGGAATAGATACCACCTAAAATCATGACTAATATTTAATCCGACTAATGAATTATTGAATTTTTAATCATAGATGGTTCTATAATATATCATATATATCAATCTCAGTTATCCATCAAAATAAATAATTTAAAATGATATGTTAAAATATAGGTAAAAGTTTTTCCCAATCACTATAACAATATATTGTACTCTATAACACATGAAATTACTTGGATATATGTATTTATATCAGTTGTTGGGATGAAGTAAAAAATTGAAAAATTCAATCTAATTAATATCAAAAACACTTACTTAGGACCAGATTATACATGACACATTCTTACCTCCTATGTAGTAAATTTAAATTTATTAATTCTTCATTCATGTTCCATATTAAAATTAATTATCATTAACAAATAATCGTTATTTAACCACCATAAAGTACTCTATTGTTAATAAATGATATTGAGCACTTCGGTAAAATTTGTTCAAAAAAATTCCTAATCAAAACCATAATTGTGGCTTAATAAGAAATATAATTTAATGAATTGATACTAATATACAGCTTCCCATTATACTAGTATGTAATATCTTTATGCTCACATGATATAATCTAGAGGCTAGAGACTCATTATAAGGTATCCATATAAAAATATGTGAGGCATTACTTATTAATAAAATATGTCACATCAAACCATTCAACATAAAAATATTATTAATTAAATATTAATTACATAATAGTATAAAATCATATATTAAAAACACCTCAACAATATATTTTGAGATAAATAAGTGTAACCCCTATAAAAGTATCAAATCATGAAAATAAGAACATCTATGTAAGAATATTATAAATGTGGATATTATAACAGCACCAATATTATAGTAGATACCATTTATTTCATATATATTAATCCTATAGGATCATACAATACCTAAATTGGATAATATATAGTGTCAATAAGTGGTGAAATATGTGGGTTTGTATGCATGGGTGAATAATTATCCTCATTATGATCATTTTATAAAGTGATTCAAACCATTGAAACTACTTTATATAAGAAACATTAAATTTTGGAAACACATTGAACATAATACATTTCCAATAATAAAATTGATATTCACGTTTTTTATTTATCAATAAACCTAATATAACATTCATAAATCTCTTTAAATTATAATATTACATATCTATATCAGATAAAAGATTCTATAAGAATAATAAGTGTAATCATTGTGATACATTATACTACAGTTTCACTAGGTTTTCATAGATCAATCTATTTTCTCTATAATTTAGGATAAGAGTCCAAATATAATCTATATGATATAGTCCCACAATATCATTGATATTGGATCTTATCAAATCCATATGTTCATAACAGTTATGAAATATAAATAAAAACACATTAATAAGAGTATTCTATTATAAAACAGAATAGTTTTTCATTTTTAATAATTAAACACATATGAATTATCCTATGAAGATGGATAAATAAAAATTTATATTAATATCATGCCATATATTATTGAGGAATATTGTTCAGTATCAATAATATACTAAATATCAGTTTTGAATTATCAAATATCATTGATGAATGGAATATACACTCAGTAACTCATCATCCACCCTTGACCAAATATCAATAGGTGAGAAAGAGTATAAAAATTCATATAGATCATAATTTATATCTAAATAAATTATGAGATATAACTCATAACCCGAAATTATAGGTAAATGTGAATAAATACACTTATATGTTGTCACAAGTCCTTTAAAATAGTAAAGGATGGGAAATGTGGATATCATCTTCGATCTCTGAATTGAGTTAGAGGGTGATAATATTTGAAAATAAATCTGTGACCTATCACCATTAATATTTCACTTATATAGACTATAGAACATAAAAATAATATTAGTAGACAACAAAATATGTACCCTTAATAAATAATCCCCTCATTCAATTTTTTAATAACCATTCATTTAATAATTAAAATAAATTATCTCAACCTCAATGAATTCCCATGTTTATAACTAATTAAATGTTAATAATAATAACATTTAAATGAATGATAATTTTTAATTACTTAATTTCCCCTTTATAGACATCATAGATCGAGTAACATCAACAAATAAATTGTGAGTTACATTCACATTAATTAAGGAGGATTAACTTATTTTTACATAACATTCCAACATAATCAGAGTTTATCTAAATAATTATCAAAATATTATACGAATAAGATTTAATATGGTAGATTTTTTTATTCATTAATATCATTTCATGAATTTAGATACATGTATTACATAATAAAAGATAAATCAAGAATGTACTTTTTCATTAAGAAAATATTCCATTATCAATATTAATCTAATTTGATCATATTAATTAATGGATGAAAACAATATAAAACTCTTTCTACTTATACAATTAATATTTATTAAATGTATTTATATTATTTCTAATAAATGTTATAATATAATATATTTATATATATTATAAGTTAGAAGATTAAATACACTAGATTCCACCTTGATAACAAATTTAATTTCAATGATTCGTGAATCATTTCATTTTATGTTAACTAAACATTTTTTTATTTTATATTTTATTATAATGAAATATCAAATAAAATATAAAGTTATCATATAATTTCTTATACACATAGTCACTCTTTATGAATATATTCCTCATAAAATCAATTTTATCATATTTAATTTTGTTAATACAATGCTATTGTTCAAATTTAAATACAGAATTGATTAATAATTTTGATTATTTCAAAACATTGGTTATTAGTAAAGTATAATAAGATAAAAATAAAAAATTATAATATTAATGGTTTATTAAAACATATTCCTCCTTGATTAACTAAATATCATTGTAATTTTCTTAATCACTTTAACTATTTACCATAAATTCTCATTATTCTCATAATTATAAATGTATATTGAAATCTCATTAAACAAAAAATTTAAAAAGTATCATTGAATAATAATTATTTTCTATAATAATTTATTAATAAATAATATTTCATAATTGTAATAAAATAAATTGCAATTAATTTCTAAAAATTCACCATTACAAATTATGATTATATCGATCATTAAAATAATTGACAATTATGGGATGAATATGATTAAATAAAAATTAATATTATTCAATGAAAATTAGAAATAATTTAATATTAATAATTTCACTATTTTATACCACTAATATCATAATCCATAAATCATAAAATTTAAAAATGACCTAAAAATATTCCTCTAGATTTATGAAGTCTTTATGATTCTAATGGAACATTAAAATTATCAAAAAAAATCTCTATGAACCACAAATTTCCACTTAATGATGTTTCTTATTTATGTTGACATTTAAACCAACATTTTCATCCTCTTGAGCCTATATGCATCCCATTTAACATGTACATCCTAAACCATCTGATTCAAATGATTTTAGGATCATACAATTATCCACCACAATGACCATCTTATCTACGATACACCTTTCATGGATGAATATATGAAGAAATCAAAAACCATAGTTGAATATAGAATATTTTACACAGATATGTGTCCCTTTACTCAATAATTAAATTAGTTAATCTGATTATACATACCCATATGATGTACAAATTTTTTTGGTGGTGACATAACACATTATATATCATTAGATCTATAACCATATTATTTATATTTCTCAATAAAACACTACATCTAGACATCATGTCATACACCATCACCATTTAAAATCACCATCCTTGGATGAACCCTTGGATGATAAATAATTTAGTATTATATAATATTCTTAAATAAGTATCTTCTCAATTTATAGATTATAAATAAATGTAAATTTTTATAAGAATTTTTATTTGCAATAAAAATTTATATATATAAGGTATAATTATCCAAAAAATTATCTATATATTTATAGTAATTCAAGGGGAATTTTTTTTCTATGAGTAGAAATTTTTTCACTCAAAATTAACTTAATGATATCATAGCACGTGTTCCTCAGGTTTTGATGATTCAAAACCTATTTGGGCCGTTATGAAATTGTGATTTTCATAAAAAAATATATATGCATTTTATTTCATTGAATTAATAAGATAGAGTGAAATGGGAGTAATATTTACTTCTCTATTGGTTATGTTCAAATTAGTTTGTATGATTTTGAAAAATAATGTAATATTGTATTCTTAATTTTTTTCCAAATAAAATTTTCAAATTTTAAATCGAAAATAATTTATTAATATATTAACCATGGGAATGAATTTGATGTCGTTATAGATTCTCAAAAATGGGGAATTATAATTAAAGTACCATATCATGTCCCTAAAAATTCTTCAATCTATGAATAACTCACCATCACATGTGGTGAACACATGTGACGATAATATTCTTATAAATCATTATTCCCTCAAAATTATCATGTATAAACTGAATTCTATTTATAAACTAGAATTGGATTCTATATCTAACCAAAATATTGAATTACATAGAACAAGATATTAAATAACATATAAAATACCCAAATTATTAATATTATAATCCAACATCATAGTCATTTCTTGTTTACAACATCGCAATAATATGTTCACATCAAGAACATGAGTTTTCCTTGTCACTCTCAACACAATTCTATATTATGACCATGTATTGTACCTATTGTTACCAATAATATATTATATAGTCAACATATAAAATGAATATCATTTTATTAGTTTGTGCATGTTATTACCAAAATTATTCTATTAGACTGCTGTGATAATTATACAACATCTTTATAATAATATTTCTTTTTGATCAATAGTATTTAGTAAAACATATACATTATGAAACATTAAGAATATTTACAGATAATTATATTATGTGATATAGTCAAATTATACTACCATAATTCAATAAAATGAACAACTTTATTACCATTTTTCTGAGCATGAAATTATAATAGTGATGCTTTCAAGATTATAATATACTTTATGTTGTTCTACCATATTAGTTTCTCATTACATGAAACCAAGAGGTGACCTATGGAATCCCCACATGGCTCTATACATGCCTCAAATTTTAGTCATAAATTCTATATGTTTCATGGATCTAATTATCCATTTCTATATGAACCTACATAATCAATCCAATACAACTATATTAACAAATTTTTATTTGATGAAAATTTTAAAATGCGTGTTCTCATAGATAAATGATGATGGATGATAAAATATATTGTTTAGGGTCGAATAAAAATACCATTATGGTAAATATCCAATATAATCATCTATCCAAGGAGATTTATTCCTCTATCATTGTCTTCTTTTACTTATAGAATTAAAAAAACTATGATTCATGTTGAAAACCTAAAATGCGAATATATATTTATATATATCCATATAAGGTTTCAAAAAGATCTATATTTTGAATATATTTTTTACTTTAATCAAAATTGAAAATAAAATGTAATATATTTTATTCTCAAAATCATATGTATAACATAATAAAAACTCCATGCTATAAAATCAATGGTGGTTTATATTTCAATATATGTTACAATGCTTAGATAAAAATTAATTTTTTTAACATATTCATGATTGTTTTCCAAAAAATGACTTTTATTTTCTACACATTACTTAATACTCAAGTTATGAACCATTAAAAATAATTCAATAGTTATCACTACCAATGAAATAACGAAAATAAAAATGGTTTCAAAATATTTTCACCAACTATCTCAACAACATAATTAAAATAATATGATTAATTTATTTCCACATTTAAAAAAATTTAGTCAAAATACCAAAAGAACTCTTGAGATATTATATCGAAGAATAATTATTGTCAATTATGGTAAATGTATGTTAGAAAATCAACTCAACATTTAATGAACTTTATCTCTAAATTGACCAGTTGATACCCCTCATTAAATCAAGGATGTGAAAAATAGTACTACCTAGGATATCCTTCAATTTTATATTCATATGACAATAATTTATGGTATTATTCTATATATATATAAATACATTACCCTATTTAATACCAAAAGATAATATTAATACTAAAATATTTGAAAATGATTAGTAAAAGAATTCATGATTCCTTGATACCAAGATCAACATGTATACCCTATAATGAATATTATTTTAAAGAAAAATAATATAGGTACAAAAAACATAACAAATATAAATAATATAAATAATATAACATTAGTATACATTAATAGGGTCTAATAAACATATTAGAATCTCTTAACTCTAGTATCTACTATTTTAAAATTTTCCAACACCTCCCTAGTTTCACTATTAATAAAAATGATCTATGAAAAAGTATTGACTATATCCCCATACCCAATATGCCCCATACTCAAAATTAATAAATAAACATATGTGAATCGAACATACAAATGTTTTAATATTTAGTACATAAATGATTTAAATAAATCATAAAAAAAATAAGAGAGAATATATTTTTCATCATTATAATTCATCATTAAATTTCATTTTGATAAAAAAAAATGATGTTATTTATGTTGTATGATATTTATAAAAAAGTTATTTCCCTCATATACGAGCTAAAAAATTGAATTTTATATCTTATCAATCTATCATCAAGGGTATAAAATATAAAAATAATATAAATTATTTTTTTATGGAAATTGGCCTTACTACTTACTCCCACCCACCCCTTTACCAGCACTTTAGATAATCATAACATCCCACACATACCCCTTTCTCTAGTGAGTTTTGAACCCTATGCCACTACATTACACTAGTGACATTACCACTCCACAATACTATTTTGTTTTAGATTTTATGATATATCTACATATTTCTATATATTTATGTAAATTTTATTACATTTATTCCATATATTTTTATATACATTTATATATAGGTATATATATTAATAATAATATTTTATGTTTAAATATGTTAAATTATTTATTTATTCAATTAAATTTTTATTTCTAAATAAATTAATAATACATATATATTGTAAATAATTATATTATAAATTAAATTAAATTTTGAGAGATGACAAAATAAAAAATCCATAAAATCAATATGAATGTAATACTTTGGAAGAAACTAACTTCCCACTGAAAATGGGAAAATTAACCCCATAAAAACGATTAAAATCCTTCGAATGATTAAAAATGGGGTACCCCAACTAAAAACACATTTTTAGAGGCTATTAGGTTATTTTTATCCTCAATAAACATTATATAGGGTCTACCCTCAATCAATAAGAAGTAAAGCTCATCACATGATTCGATTGGATATGAGGAAGAGACCAAATGGTCACTTGGATCAAATTTTAAAGCTATTTGATATTTGAGATACGTTTTCCACTTATTTTTAATTTTTTTAAAACAAATTGGAATTTTTTATCTTCAAATTGATATTAAATGACTATTAATCATTAATAATAATAAAATTATAAATTAAGAATATATTTTGTTATTTTATAATCAATTTTCATTAAATTTTGTACATACTAAGTGTAAAAGCCTATATAAATAATCTAAAACACATTTCAAAATATATATACAATATTTATATCAATATATATATATATATATTATTTTATTATTTTAATGAATTATTTTTGAAGTATACATTTATCTACTCTTGTAAAAATTCCCTAATAAAGGTGTCCCTTTAACGTATATTTTTTTAGCGCTGACAAGAGGGTATTTAATATTGTTTTTATATAGTCATGTTAAATCCCTTATACTTGATAAATTCAGTTTCGTATTAGTGAAACACATACTTTCAACAACCCAATAACCATGACGGGGTTAAAGAATCACGTATAGAAGAAATTTACATAGTAATTCAATTTATTGTTACTATAAATACCACATAAATTTGTGAAAAAATATAACACCCAAATAGAAACGTTTAAAATAATATATTGTGATAATAGATTAAATATATTAACTGCTACACAGATTCTATCATACCCCAAATATTCATGTAGAAATCCAGTCCTAATTTCCATAAATTTAACTTCTATAATCCAATTAGACCTTTTTATCATCTTTAATAACCCTTCTAAAACATAATTAATTAAATTATTTTATTAAAATGTAAGAAATTATTCATCAAAATTTTTATCCTTAACATTAATCCTAGCTCCCCAAAATCCATTCTACAATATCATACTTTCCATGTACATCCTTATTTAGGCATTTTAATCTTATTTATTTTTTTTGGATTAGATTTTGGTAATAATGTCTCTATATTGGTAGTGTTAGTTATGAGTGGAATTAAAATGGGGAGATGGTGTTAGGATGCATAAAAAATTCAAATCACGTATGGTAATATCATGATGTGAATTGATTTTTGTAGACCCCATGAACATCATTCACAATGTTTATGGTATTGGTTGTAACCCAAGAATATAATTCACACACTCAAAGGTTAAAGGTATAAACCATGAACTTCATGCACTTGTTTAATCATTATTGACAGACCCCATTAACTAAATTCACGCCCTAAAGAGTCCTGGTTATATATAATGATCTTCATTAATGCAGAGAATGATTTGTGGAATACCCCAAGAACATCTTAATTTCTGGGGTGGATCAAGGCATTCCTTGTTTGCATTACACACTCCCCAAATGGTTCTAAGAAGAACCAAAAATTTCAGTCACAACCTTCATATTTTTAGGAAAAACGTTTTATTTTTATTCTAACTTTAAATAGTTCTAAGAAGACCCCATGAAACCAAAAACAGGTGGAAAATTGGGTACATAATGTATAAAGGTTTTTTCTTAATTTTTAAGATGAGGTGATGGATTTGTCAACACAAGTGGAAAACTGAGTATTTCACATCACTAATACCCATTTAAGTACATGGATATTCTATTCCCAACCATTCATATAACCATAAAAATGGGTTTTTTATTACAACACCCCTTACTTCTCTATTGATCTACACCCCTTCTATAGTAATCCCTAGATTAACTCATTAAACTATATTATGGGAACCATTGGGACATTGTGTTATAAAAACATACAACTAGGGTAGGTATTCTTACTCTCTCCCCCTATCAAAATCCATTGGTTTTTATTGTCAAAGATAATTTGATTTGATATTTTTCCTTATCATCAATAAGGTAAGGATGATATGATAAAATATTTGACTCAGATGATTAGGATTTGACAATGTCGTCACCATTTGGAGGTTTGTGTTATAGAAATATCTCTAATGTAAATATTCCTATTCCAATGTATGTTCAGTATGTTTGATAATGATTCATATTTTGAAAGTGACCTAAATAATTTATTTATCCCCTATATTGATGAAAATTACTCTGATTTGGCATCCCAAAGACTCACTAGGACTCTAGAAATATTGATTGGGACTAGAAGCCAACGAAGTGTTGTGTTAATCCTTAAAATGATAGAAATTTATATATTTTGATTAACTATGAAAAAATTTCATTATATGTGATATATGATAAATGGTTACCTGCCATGGTGTGGAATCACTGAATCATCCAAGATTAAAGAATTCATTGTATGTGGATAAATTTTTTTATTATAAATTTTATAATTTTAACAATATGGATTATATTGAGTTGATACATTCTTTATGTTTTCATGCCAACTATAAGAGATTCATCCTGGAGAGGATAATCCACAAATAAATCAAGTTATGATTTTTTTTTATATTATAAGTGTTGGTGACTGATTGGATTCCTTAATGATTGATTCAATATCGCATGAGAAATGGTAAAAGTGATTGTTACGGATATAGAATACTCTAATAATTGATATGGTTACCATCTCCCTAGGCATTTTATTTCACCCTAGGAAGATGTATGTGGATCCAACATATGTAATTCATATGGATCCCACTATGATATTATTGAATTTTCCCTTGTTTGGAATGTGATTCAAGGGAAGACATAAGTTACAGCAACATGGGTAATTATCATTGGTCCCAGTATTATATATTTGACATTCCCCAAGGCTTGGAAGTAAACCATGGGAATATGTAAATTACTCTTACATGATTAAATTTCATGGGTAAGGATATTTTTTATTTTCATTTAGATGATATATTGGTGATTCTTCGATGATAGTTGAATCATGAATGGCATTGGTGATTAGTCCAAATGCACTAGTATCCACCTCTAAATGGAGATACCCTACATTATGTTGATTCATGGTTGGAAGAACAAGGGTGTCAACCAAGATCATGTAGGTCAACCATGCTATTTGATGTGTTTTACTAATTTATTTATTAGTAACCAAATTAATCATATTATTAAATGAACTGTATATATTTATAATAGACCCTTTCTAAACTATGGTTTCAAACTACTGAGTCGTACTCACACTATGTGAAGGCCACCGTTTGGTGTCCCAGATGATTTTATTATTTTAAATCTACTGTAATGTTTTAGAAATCCCATATATTTATTTATTACATTGAATTATTTCAAGACCATTTGTTAAGGAAACATGTGATTTCGAGGGTCGAGGTTCCTAGAATGATTTGTCGATGAATGTAAATCATTAACGAGTGCGCCTAAGTAGTTTTACTGAAAATGTGGATACAATCTTAAACAAGTTCCTAAATCAAAAATATGTTTCCACCGTTGCAATCAACATAATGGTATTAGTCAAGGTGTGACTTATGTTTAGTTTCCTTGTACCTCTTTTAAGAAACCCAAAAAATTAATTACAATAAATAAAAGAACTAAATGAAGTTATATTATTTTAAAATTCTTATATCCCACGATGGGTGACTCGCATTAATAATAAGAAACCACTGCTAATATCATAACCATTTTCATTACTTTGGAAGATCCTAAAATTTGATGAAAATTACAACAACAAAAGATAGTTTTTGTCACTAAAGAAAATTATTTGGTAACAATTATTTTACTATCAAATCCTTATAAATCCAAAAAGGAAACTCATGTTGAAAATATGGGAGTACCTTTGAGCTCGTGAGAGTGTGTTTCCCTTAGACGGAGCCAAACCTCAATGGGCATGGTTCAAGGGTGAATGTTTATTTTTAAACAATTTTTAAGGATTTTTTAATTAAATTATTGAGCAGGTTTTCCTAACATTTATACCACTTCATGGATCGAAAATATGAGGGCACCGTTGAACTCGGAGCACCACGATTCACCTAGAAAGTACATATCGTCGACCGACAAGGGATAGACATATATGATAATGTTTGGAATTCACTTAAAATAATAAAATAGCTTAAAATGTTATTTTATTTCTTTTCACAATCATTGAGAGGTAGACGACGACGCTGTGGTGCGATGATGAGGTGAAAATGTTGCACAATAACAAAATCACCTTAGTGGATCGTTATGATGTAGTGTAACAGCTACATTGTTTCATAAATGAAACAGTGTAATGAAACAACATCACATCAAAAAAATTGTTGCAACCTGTTTCCATTTAAATTTTCTAACATGTTGGGGAGGGGGAATTAAGCCATGTGAAAATAATTGACGAATGTCCAGTTAGTTTCCTATCCAATTAAGATTCAGGAATTCCAATAAACATCATCAACTCTGACGTTCCTCTAAGAACAATGATGGGAAGTAACAAATGACATCGTCCTCATGATTCCTTCAAGAAGGAATGCTACAATAATAAATTTCAAACGACTTAAGTGTTATGCTTTCATGATGATTTTATTTCATTCCTTGTTATTAGTTCTAACACAAATATTGCAGATCATTCGATGAACAAGATGATCTTAATATAGATTGTTCTTGTGGGAGGGTTGTTAAAATCAGGGTTTTGAATGGAAGGGTAGATTTATGTTCCAAAATCCCAAACCTCCCCTATATTGTACACTTCTAACTGAGAGAGTGTGGTCTGACATAAACAAGGCCCAAGTCCCACCACCATTCGTGTTCATGTGTGTTCTTCAATGCTGAATTTGAAAATTTGATGAAAGGAGAGTTCAATGATGCCAAGTAAATGGTGGAATTCCTAAAATCACATAGTCACAAAAGGATCATAAAAATTAACCATAAGAGCATCATCGGTGGACCATAAAAGAATATGCAGATCACATGTCTCGATGGTGGCCTGTGGTGGGGCCACTGGTAGGGGGAGGTGGAGCACCAATCAGGGCATTGCGGGAGCATCGAGTGACGTCCAACTCTCTGCAGGGGTGTATAAAGGGCCTCCAGTAAGGGAAAGCAGTAGGTGGGAGCATGGAGTGGGAGATACGGTGCCACTAGGTACCTTGCGGTGGATGTTTTCACATCTGCATGACCTATTTATCCAAATGGGGAGGCCGTGTTTATCGGACATAGGTACCCCCAATCTGAGATTCCGAACCAGCTCTGGATGTTCCGGAACGGCCAATTGGGCGTGGTTGAGCTGTCCTAGTTGTACTGGGCCACATGTACAGCCTTGTATGTTCCTTGAGCTAGTCCATTTTAGTGGACCAACTTGGTGAGTTAAAGTTGGGCCATATAGGCCGCAAGTGGTTGAGGTAAAATAGATATCTTGAGAAGCATATTATCCCAGAATCAAGTGTGCTATTTTCAAGAATCGAGTGGCTTGATGTGATGTGAAGAATGAGAGCAAACCTTTATGGATCAGCATGAGAGTGACCCCTTTTGGATACGTAGTAGAGATACCCTTCGTGGATCCACATAAGAGAGACCCTTCGTGGATTATAATAAGATATACCCTTCATGAATTAACATAACAGAGACCCATCGTGGATCAACCTGAGAGTGACCATTCATGGATCAATTTAAGAGTGACCTTTCATGGATAAACATTAGTGAGACGGTTCATGGATCAGCATGATTTAAAGCCTTCGTAGATCAACATTATAGAAACACAATGAAAATCAACTATAGAGAAACCCATCATGGATATTTAGTAGTGTGATCATTAGTGACTCATCCATAGAGTAACCATTCATGGATCAGTAGCAGAGCCTCCCAACTGAATAAAATGATATATCATTGTGAATAATCATCATTACTTATGTACATAAGCTATACATGGGGTGATCTATGTTTTATTCATTGTGCATTATATTGAGATCCACCATTTTTGTATTATTCCTTTTTGTATTTTTGTGAGATCAAGTTGGTCTCGAGATCCCTACTGAGAAATTTTATATTAACTGCTTCAATGGCTTCTCCTGCACCTGTTTTTTCTTGTGCTCATGATGGAAATCTTGGACTGGGTCTTTGGGGAGCCATCGCTAGACCATGATCAGTGGTGGATCAATAGACGTGGTGTGATGCAGTGACATCTAACTGTGATCTGTACCTACCCTTCAGGTAGGATCCTTCGAATATGACCTCCAGAGCTTATACATTTTTTCGCATTCCTTTTATTTGGTCTTGTACTATTTCCCATTTACATTCAATTTACTCTGTATACTATCAGTGTTGGAACTTTGTGGTGGTTGTTTTACTTTCATCCCTTTAGGGTTTTCTTTGTGCAGTATTCACTATCTGTGTGTGTTCATGTTTAATGGCACTACCATCCCTTTTTTGGCATCTTTATTTCTAGTGCTAGTATCCAGCCCATGGTCAATGGTGGGAGGGCATGCGGTAGTCACGTCATGGGCCCCAGGGGAAGGGTCGTTACAACATGGATTAAATGATGGTAGGTTCCTCCATAATAACTATGTGTTTATATTTTCATTGGGTGGAAATATTTTTATGTTTCCTAAGTTCATCTTTTAGTCTGGGGATTCCAATTTGGGTGTGGTATCCAATGTGTCCATATATTTGGACCCTACATTCTATTTTCCAACTCTGTACACAAAATCACTAGTTTCATGTGTTTTTATTTTTTTTTTATTTTGGTCTCTTTTAATTCATCTCCCAAGGTATTACTTATTGAATTTTTTTCATCTTGATTCTCATTCAAGATTCCTCCACACTGACCACTAGATAGGATTCTAGTGTGTGGCCTTGAGGACAATTCATAGAGTGATGAGGCTTGAGTACATGTACCTTTGCACGAGATGATATCTTCAAGTGGTGTCCCAACAATACCACTAACAGTTGGTCTGCTATTAGTTTCGATGCTACCGGTAGAGGAATGATGTTGGCTCAGTATCTTACTTATGATTTAGTTATAGATACCCCATAGGTTCTACGGTGATCCTAACTCACAGGAAGATATGTACATTCTTGAGGTGGTGACAAATTTTCCTTCTAGCTGAGGCACCATTAGATTATATGGTAGTCCTAACAGTGATCCTTCTATGTGGCTCAGTAGAGTTATGGAGGGTTTTAGATTACGGAGATCATACAAAGATGTGACTTTTTGTGGTTAGAGATTAAGAATCATTTTTATAGAAGGGGACTGTGTCTATAAAAATTTAAGGGGAATGTGTTACAAATATTATATATGTATTCATCAGGACAACATGATGGTTGTTGAGTATTCATTGAGATGTACCGACCATTCCAGATTCTTGGTGTATAGCATATGACAAGTGTTTCACGACTTGAACCTCTATTCAGTATGTGTTTAGGGACACCTGATCCAATAATATTCTTCTATGCATTCCTACTTATTTATGGGTTCAATAGAGAACATTTGTGGTAAAAATATCATTGGCTGAGAAGATACAACCAATGAATGATTATTGTGGGAAATTAGGAAACCGATGTCAGTCTCAGATACATGGACGTGTAAAATGTTTTGGTAACAGGAAGTGACAAAGATAGATGAATTTGTAGGGAATAAGAAGTTGAAAATGATCTATGAGATCTGTAGAAGGTGGTATACATTTCAAAATGTTACAACAAGAACCCCAAAGTGGTCCCCACCAGGTTCGGTAGCTGGGAGAATGTGGAAGGGAGTTGCTTCATGCACTCATGGAGTACGACCCAAGGGCTATAGGATTGAATCATGGTTTGGTCCGTGATTACAAAAGCTATCTTATTAATAGATATAGGTAATAATCATTCTATCATGTCACAAATCTTGTTCAAGACCTAGAGTTTCTGGATAAATAGTTGACATGATCTTTATGTATAGAGACACCTGTGGGAGGATACATGATAAAAACACTTATTTCGATGGTGTGGTATGACCCTTGATGTGAGATTATTGGTTTATAACCTCTTGGTGGAAGTGATGATGCCTTATGATTTTATTTTGGGTTTGGACTGGTCATCTACAGTCAGGCTCAGATTGACTGATTTTGGAAAAAGGATATGGTATATTTGCAGCGTTGGAATGGGGCTTTCCTTGGTCGGTGAAAATGAAAACCCATGTAGCTTGACATAAACTCATGAATATGTGGGTGAAGCTAACCACTCTTGATTCATCCAACCATACCCTCGTGGAAGAAGATGTTTTGAGTTTTTAGTTCCAAAATGTAGTATTAGAGTGGGGGAAGGTCCTTTCAAAATATGATTCTAGGATTAACTCCCCCTAGGGGGAGGGACCTCTAAACTATTCTACACACGAGATTGAACCGATATGAGCATCAATATAACGAAGAGATTTCATAGAGCACCATGAGAAGGGAAAGTATGTGGGGTACTTTTAGAGGAAGGTCTTAGTAAGACATAGTGTTGATTTTTATTTTTTTATTACTGACACTTTAACATAGTGTTCATAGGGAATGAGTACCCACTAACAAAAGTTCAATTAGAACATCATTCAACAAAACTGTTTGCATTTCAAGTGGATGGAAAGGTTTTCATTGGATTTTTAGTAGTTGAGACATTGGTGATGGTTGGAGTTCCTCCAGAGCTATTATTTTGAGATAGTATATACTCTTAGTTTGGGGAATATGGTGGGAGACACGCTCAACAGGAGGTATAGACTATAGCTGCAGGGTGAAGTAACGAAATAGTTATTTGTGATACAAATACCCTTCATGGATGATGATGTATTAGATTACCATTAATCAATGATTTACACTCCCCAATCTTACAACGAGGTACGGAGGAACATCTTGTTGATGTTGACTGTGAGACCTGACATTCTCATTTATCCTTTGGACATGCTCCTGGTAGATTTTAATATGTGGGTAACACATCATATATTTCATAGGATTTGTTGTAGTACGAGTGACATTGTGGGAGGTTCTATTGAAGGAGTTCCATAAATCCTCTTGGTATATACATACTGGTGTGGAAAAGATGTACCAGAAACTCTCACTTCAGTACTAGTTTCCAGGGATAAAGAAATAGATGTCATATTTCGTTTCATAATGCCTCACATATTAGTAAATTAAAATTGAGTGTCTGGTTCAATCATGCTTAAAACTACCAGTTGAGGTACTAGAGTGGAAGTGGGATGGTATCTAGATGGACATTGTGAAGGGATTACCATGTACATACAAAGCTGATGATTCTATCTGGGTGGTCATTGGAAGACTCACCATGTCGTCTCACTTCTTACTCATCCAGGAGTAGGGTTCTATAGAGGGATTTAGACGCCTCTACATCCTGGAGATAGTGCGGCTTGATAGGGCGCCTTTTACAATCATCTGAGATCATGTGGCTTGTTTTACATCCGATTGTGGAAGGGATTGTAGGTGGAATTCAGGACTCAGCTGCACTAGAGCAAAACATTTCACTCACAGATAGATGGTTAGATGATGTAGACCATAGAGACCATGTAGGAGATGCTTCATACTTATTCCCTTCATTTTTGTTGTTGATGGGACGAACACATTTAAATGGTAGAGTTTTCACAAAAATATAGCTATCACTCTACCATTGGAATGGAACCATTTGAGGCTTTGTATGAGTGGCCTTATTGATCACCTCAATGCTCGACCGAACAAGGGGAGTAAGCCATCAGGGGTCCAGAGTTGGTATGGGTTACCATTGAGAAGGTGTAGATCATCCAGGTGTGGATCATGACTACATAGGGATGGAATAAATTGTATGCTGACAAGTAACAGAGACCGTTTCTGTTCGAGGAGGGAGATTGTAACATACCAAGTAAGTAATGAATAATAGATATTTTTATCTATGTCTATCAATGAATTAGATAGTGTTTTAGAGGTTTAAAATGAAAATAAATCCAATCTTAAGCATGGAATACACTAATATTTTTTAAAAGATTATTTTACTACCTTTTGATGGAAAACCATTTTTAAATATATCTTTTGAAAATTTAATAAGCTATGTTTGTAGAAATAAACTTATTCTTTATGATTGGGACATAAAAATTTACTTTGTGTGAATTTTTGGTATTTTTCTGACAATGTTCAATTTTTAATGAATAGTGAAAAATTCTGCATTTTACATCAAAACTGGTTTTTAATCTAATTTATTTATATGATTATATTGTCTTTTGAATTGGTTTTAAAGTTAAATTAGAATATATTTTTACCATTTAATACAATGATGGTCATTATGATTAATTTCACTTTTGAATTGGGCATAAACTAAGGCCAAACTTTTCGTAGATATTGTTTCAAAAAAACCCTTTATTTTTTTTGACAATGGGAATTATTTTTAAATCAATTATTATAATTTCTGTGTTTGGAATTTGGTAATTTGGATTACATATTTGGAATCAGAAGGTACAAATTATGTAATCATGACTCTTTTGTTTTTGGACATTATTAATAGTAACGACGGTAATTATTTATAATTATCTTGATTAATGAGTAATCAGGTAGTTAAGGATAATAAAATGATATCATAACAATACAAAAAGACCACATCATGTGTCCTAAGGCTACGGGTTGTCTCATGGCCGACCATGGGATTCATTGTGCCAAACTTGGGGGCCCCATGGAATCACTTTTGTGAGAAAGTGACTTTTTATCTTTTTATTTTTAAAGAATGTTAAATGTGACAAAGAATGTATCACCTAATTAAAACATTTTTAATTTTGTCTACATAGATGATATTTTAGACTATAAATATTCATTTGAAATATAAAACGATTTCATACATCATAGTATTTTTTTCATAATTTTTATACTTTAAATAAATTAAATTATTTATGACATCATGATGAGGGAGCGATTACATCATTAATAAAGGATTTAAATTAAATGAAATGATAATGTAAAATCTATGACCTACACAAGTCAAAAACCTATTGGATGGGTGGTTTTCGAACCCTTATCACCATACCCTCTAATTATATCAATATGGGATCTTTTGAATCCGAAAATCATTTTCAAATAAAGTAACATTTCTTTACTTTCCAAGAGTGCCCCTCTTCTCCTCTTATAAAAGGCCCCTACCTCTATCTTCTTACACACACTCCCAAAGCCTTTGGATCGGCCAAACCCTGACCATTTTGTCTCTCCACATCTCTCTCTTACTCTTTGAAGCCTCAGATTGGGCAGAAGTCTTCCCAAAGAAGCCATTGAGCTCAATCCAAAGGGAGTTACCATATTTTAAGGTAATGTCCTCACTTGAGTCCTTTTGTTTTAATTTGCTTCTCCAACCCCCTAAAAACTTTTTATTCATTTCCTTTGTAACAACTACAGTATCTTCAATATACTAGGATGTTTTTATAAGAAGGATTCGTGCTACACTTACACACACAAACATCAAATGGTTAAAGGACATACTGTTTCCGTGGATGGTGAATTTATGCCTCCCGAAACGATGATTGTTCAACATTCGTTTAACACTTTCAAAGGTGGCCATTAAGATGTAAATATATTTATATATGATATATAATATGATTATATTTTCCTTAAGCTTCTGTATTTTTCATTTTGGGAATACCTTTATGGTTTCCGTTATTGGTAAACGCGATATCTTTATTTAAGGAAGTGCAGACTACCACCCCCTCAAAGTGATTTGATTCGTTAAATACCATATGTGGGACATATAAAGGATGTAACTATGATATTATATATGATATTATACTGTAATTATTATATACCATTATATCATTATGATTCCATTCTATAAAATATGAAATAGAAATGAAAGTAGCGTTCATGCGTACGTACGGCTTACAGTCTCCATGAACGGTGCATTTCATTTCTTACCTCTAAATGATTATGTAATATTATAAATTCTTTTATATACTAGAAATATATGATATATACATCATTATTATAAATATGGATATAATGGATACATGAACAACTTGTAATTATAAAGGGTTTATTTTTGACTCAAGTACTAATGATCGTTAAAACGACCGTTATTATCTTAAATAATTACATAGTGTTCATGACATGGAAATAAGTGATATAAAAGGAATAATGACCTTAAAAAAAGGTTCTTAAGCTAGTAGAAATTAACTCAATTTTATTATTCAGGACATTAAATAACGATCGAGTCATGTCGGACCCGAGGTATGGGACTTCGTCTCAATCTCCTTTCATTGAGGCATATTTTGTTTTATACACAACCTTTTTTTATAAGGTGTATAAACCCCTTTGTCTTTTATGTTTATTCAAAATGAATCTTTTTTATAAAAATTGTTTACTAAACGACAAAAGGGAATGTTTTTGTCATACATATGCGGCGACAACGACTTCTCTGCCGCCGTCACCATTATTTGAGTTTCGGCTTCCTCTACAAGCCATACCTTTTTTTAAAAGAAAAATAAATACCATGTTTTACTTTTATTTTATTTTGGTATTGAAAATGGTTTTCATCATGTTTCTATAACAAATTTTTGAATTCATAACTTGTGATTGAAAGTTGGAAATTTTATGTTTCCTTTATACATGTTTTATGTGATACGATTGTGTTGAGGTTCTTGGGCATTATTATGAAGACGGGTGGTTCCGTGATAAACTAAGGGCGGGTGATCCCGATATAGCTCTCCAATGCATTGGGTAACGTGAAGGAGTGAAATGTTAAGGTTTCACCGAAGAGATTTAGGGAATATACTGTGATGGGTATTCCAAACGTAACCAAGAGGGTTACTCCCAACGTAAGAATGTTATGAATGCCTCAAGTTACCTTTATGTCTTATAATTTCTATGATTTATTCATGATTTCATGAGGTATGTTAAAGTTCTTATGTTTTATGGGTAAATTATGACTTCATTCTTACGTATATATGTACCCATGTTTCCATTCCATATATTTTTATATCCCTTACTGTGATTTTTAAGCTCATCCCATGTTTTTTTGAAATGTTTTTCAAAGGTCAAGGGAATGGTACATGATATGATGATAGTTTCAAGGGAGTGTCAAGAAAGAATCCATGTTTTATTTTAAATATGTTTCCATTGATGGGAAAGAATTATACTATCTTTATGTAACCACTTTGTTTATATGTGGAATGTAATGCAAGTTTTATGATCTAATTCTCTAAAACTCTAAACCTGAAAATATCCTCAATGTGTAATCTTGTAATAACTCAAGATTAAGTAAGGTTTAAGGATGGGGCCTTATAGTTGGTATCAAAGGTCGGTTTAGATAATTTTAGGAGTTAGAATTATATTAAATGATTATCCAAAAATATTTTTTTATGGTCAAATTGAAGTGATATAGTATTTGAAGATTACCATGTTGCTTCATCTAAGACATGTTTGTTCAGAATGGTTTTCAGCAGAGGAAATAGGGAAGAAGTGATAGGAAGGCATGCAGAAGGAAATAACCTTCCGAATCAGCATCCTGAGATGGTCGGAATTGGAACTGAAAAGTTTGTTGCAGTAATGTCGCAGTTGACTCAAGCGATAAATGGAGGTCGTATCCATACACGAGATCAGCCAGATCAACCGCAGAGGAACATGACAGTGGTGGAACATTTCATGAGGCAACATCCCCCATCATTAACAGGATCATCTGACCCTGTTCTAGGTGAGGGGAGGATTAAAGCACTGGAGAAGATTTTCTATGTCATGGGGTGTTCAGAAAATCAAAATGTTAGTCTTACTATTTACCTTTTGGAGGGTGAAGCAGATCAGTGGTGGTCGATAGTTAAAAATAGTAGGGACGCTGATGAGATTGATGCTATTGACTGGGATGAATTCAAAGGTATGTTTCTTGAGAAGTATTTTCCCAAGGCTGTTCGACTTAGGATGGAAAAACAAATCTTAGAATTGAGGCATGAGGAAGACTCAGTGGCTACCTACGAATAATGGTTCACTTGATTGCCATGGTATGCTCCAAATTTTATCTGAGACCTTGATAGTAAAATCAATTGTTCTTCCTCAGGATTAAAGCCAAAATATCGAAGGGAATTAGCTTCTCGTGTGTTTAAAAGTTATGAAAAGCTTGTTCGATGTGCTGAGAAGGTGGAAATGGAGTTTGCCGATGATCAAGTGTTCTATAACAACCAGTAGAAGAAGAGACCAAGGTAGCAGGAGAAAGGGAAGAATTCTTTAAAAAAGTCTGATGGTAAGAAATATATGTTTCCAGTTTGTGATAAATGTGGAAAAAGGCATGTTGGGGAATGCCTTCTGAATTCTAGAAAGGGATACCGATGTGGTAATATGGGACATAAGGCTCGTGATTACACTAAAAAAGATCAAGGTGAAGGTAAGACCAAATTTGATTTACAGTTACTGAAATGTTTTAAGTGCAATGAGATGGGTCACTATGAAAAAGAGTGTCTGACAAAGAGCTTGAGTGATGGGAAGAAGTTAGACTACAAGTAGAAAGGGGTTGTGAAATCCTTTGCAACTACTTCCGCATATGTCGGGCCATCAAATGAAGTTGTATCAGGTACTTTGTTTGTTTTTTCAGATTATTCCAGTGTGTTGTTTGATTCGGGGTATACACATTCATTCATCTCTGAAAACGATTCTAGTAAAAATGGAATACCATCTCAAGAAATGACTCCTGAACTTTTTTAAAAACCCCTGGGAAAATGTTGAGGCAAAAAAAATTTATAAGAATCTTCCTATCCTTATCTGTGGAAAGAACCTACTTGCAAACCTTATTTTTCTACCTCTAGTAGAGTTTGATGTTATCCTGGGTATTGATTGGCTCTCTATTTACCATGCTAAGATTGACTGTAGAGCTAAAGAAGTTTCTTTTCAGAAAGACTTTCAATTTGTGTACAAGAATGAACCCTTACTGTTGATAACTTATCAAGAGGCCAGGAAACTTGTAAAAGATGGAAATGAATGTTACCTTGCACACATCGTTGAAAATAAAGGAATCGTTCAGATTAATGATGTGCCGTTGGAAAATGAGTATCCTGATGTTTTTACTGATGAGTTTCCTGGAATAATACCAGATTGGGATGTTGAGTTTACTGTTGACTTAGATCCTGATGCTAAGCCAATTTCAAAACACCCTTATCGAATGGCTCAAATTGAACTTTTAGAGTTGAAGGAGCAATTTTACGATTTATTAGAGAAAGGTTTCATTCGATCTAGCACATCACCATGGGGTGCTCTTGTTTTATTTTTTAAAAAGATAGATGGTTCAATTAGACTTTGCATTGATTATAGAGCCTTGAATAACTTCATTATTAAGAACAAATATCCTTTACCTCATATCGATGATTTATTTGATCAGCTCCAGGGAGATTAGTATTTTTGAATGATTTAAATGATGTCAGGGTACCATCAACTGAAGGTAAAGGAAGCAGATGTTCCGAATACTGCATTTTGTACAAGATATGGCCATTATGAATTTGTAGTAATGCCTTTTGATCTAACCAATGCACATGCTTCATTCATGGACTTAATAAATAGAATTTTACATGAGTTCTTGGATATGTTTGTAGTGGTTTTCATTGATGATATTTTGGTGTTTTATAAAAGTAAAGAGGAGCATGAAATACATTTAAGGGTTATTTTTCATACCTTAAAAGAAATGAAATTGTATGGGAAATTCAGCAAGTGTGAGTATTGGTTGCAATAAATTTATTTCCATGGTCACATTGTTTCTAAAGATGGGATAACTGTTGATCCTGAAAAAAACAAAAGTTGTGGAAGACTGGCCAAGACCGAAAAATGTATCTGTGATTCGTAGCTTCCTTGGTTTGGCAGGCTATTACCCAAGGTTTGTTAGAAATTTTTCACGGTTATCTAGTCCAATGACTAAGCTAACTCGGAAGGGTGTTATGTTTATCTGGACAAAAGAATGCGATGATTGTTTTCAGGAGATGAAATGAATATTGGTGAATTCTCCAGTTTTGGCACTACCTTCCAGGAATGGTGAGTTTGTTATATACAGTGATGTATCATTAAAAGGACTTGGTTGCGTCCTAATGCAGAATGATCAGGTAATTGCTTATGCTTCACGACATTTGAAAACTCATGAGGTAAATTACCCTACACATGATTTGGAATTAGCTGCTGTTGTTTTTTCTTTAAAAATTTTGAGGCATCATTTGTATGGAGTAAAGTGTGAAATATATACTGATCAAAGAAGTTTAAAGTATATATTCACTCAGAAAGATTTAAACATGAGACAGAGGAGATGGTTGGAATTAACCAAGTATTATGATTGTACAATTCATTACCATCCAGGAAAAGAAAATAAAGTGGCTGATGCTTTGAGTCGAAAAAGTAATGCTTCATTAGCAATGTTGCATTTAGAACGCGATCCTTTGGTTAAGGATTTGATGAACTTTGGCATTGAAGTTGTTCGTGCAGGAAGTTCTTCTGTTTTGTTTCAAGTATCAGTGAGATCATCTCTATCAGATAGAATCAAGCAAGCATAGAAGCAAGACAGTGAGTTGCAGAAAAAGGTAGAGCTGGTTCAGAAAGGTAAGTTTCCTGAATTCAACATTGATAATGATTGCATTTTGAGATTTGGGAAGAGATTGTGTGTGCCTTTTGATTCACAGTTTAAGAGAGAGTTGTTATGTGAAGCTCATAGTTCTCCGTTTTCAGTTCATCCTGGCAGTACTAAGATGTACAGAGATCTGCCGGAGTATTACTGGTGGGATGGAATGAAAAGAGATATTTCTGATTTTACTGTGAAGTGTTTGACTTGACAGCAGGTTAAAGCAGAGCGGAAGTTACCGAAAGGGATGCTTTAGCTTCTACCAGTTCCAGAGTGGAAATGGGAGAATATATCAATGGACTTTGTTGTGGGATTACCGAAGACATATCGAGGTAATAATGCAATTTGGGTTATTGTTGATTTCTTGACTAAATCTTCTCATTTCCTTGCTATACGAGATAATTTTTCCCTAGATCAACTTTCCCATTTGTATCTTAAAGATATATTCATGTTACACGGAGTTCCTCTATCCATTGTATCTGATAGTGATCCCAAGTTCACTTCTAACATTTGTAAAGGCCTTCAGAAGTCATTGGGTACTGAATTAAATTTTAGTACAGCATTTCATCCTCAATCAGATGGGCAGTCAGAATGAACAATTCAGAACATGGAGGATATGCTACGAGCTGGTTTGATGGATTATCAGGGAAGTTGAGACCAACATCTTTCTTTGGTTTAATTTTCATATAATAACAGTTTTCATTCCAGTATACAGATGACACCATTTGAGGCGTTATATGGGAAGCGGTGTTGAACTCCTGCTTTCTAGGATGAAGTGGGTGAAAGGAAGTTGATGGGACCAGAATTGGTAGAAGAGATGGCAGAAAAAGTTCAACTGTTTCAGAAACACATGAGAACAGCTCAGAGCAGGTAGAAGAGTTATGCAGAAAACAGGAGGAAGGATCTAACTTTTGAGGTAGGTGATCATGTTTTTCTCAAAGTCTCACCATGGAAAAGTGTGATGTGATTTGGTAAGAAAGGAAAGCTGAGTCCACGGTTAATTAGACCATATGAAATTATGGAGAGAGTTGGATCAGTTGCATACCGGGTGGCTTCACCTCCGAGTTTATCTCAGGTACACAATGTTTTTCACGTTTCGATGTTGAGAAAGTATATGCCAGATCCATCTCATGTTCGGAGTCCAGAGGTAGTTCAGCTGGAAGAGAACCTATCTTATGAGAAACAACTGGTCCAGATTCATTACCACAGGGATCAAGTGTTAGGAAATAAGGTGATTAATCAGGTAATGGTTTTGTGGAAAAACAACATGATGGAAGAGACAATATGAGAATCTGGAAATGCAATGAGGGATAAGTACCCCCATTTATTCGATAGGTAAATAAATTGCGGGGACGTAATTTTCTAATTTTGGGAAGGATGTAACATCCCATGTAAGTAATGAATAATAGATATTTTTATCAATTTCTATTAATGAATTAGATAGTGTTTTAGAGGCTTAAAATGAAAATAAATCCAATCTTAAGCATGGAATACACTAATATTTTTTAAAATATTGTTTTACTGCCTCTTGATAGAATAACATTTTTAAATATATATTTTGAAAATTTTATAAGCTATTATTGTCAAAATAAACTTATTCTTTAATATTGGGACATCAAAATTTACTTTGTGTGAATTTTTGGTATTTTTCTGACAATGTTCATTTTTTAGTGAATAGTGAATAATACTGCATTTTACATCAAAACCGCTTTTTAATATAATTTATTTATATGATTATATTATCTTTTGAATTGGTTTTAAAGTTAAATTAGAATATATTTTTACAATTTAATCAAATGGTGGTCATTAGGATTAATTTCACTTTGGAATTGGGCAAAAACTAATGCCAAACTTTTCATCGATATTGTTTAAAAAAAACCTGCTATTTGTTTTGACAACGGAATTATCATTATAGAAATTATTGAAATTTCAGTGTTTCGAATTTGGTAAAATGGATTACATATATGGAATCAGAAGGTCCAAATTATTTAATCAAGACTCTTTTGTTTTTGGACATTATGAATAGTAACGACAGTAATTATCATTAATTATCTTGATTAATGAGTAATCGGGTAGTTAAGGATAATAAAATGTTATCATAATAACAGATAAAGACCAAAAAATGTGTCCTAAGGATACTGGTTGTCTCATGGACGACCATGGGATGCCTTGTGCCAAACTTGGGGGCCTCATGGAATAACTTTTGTGTGAAAGTGACTTTTTATATTTTTATTTTAAAAGAATGTTAAATGTGACAAAGAATGTATCACCTGATTAAAACATTTTTAATTTTGTCTACATAGATTATATTTTAGAATATAAACATTAATTGTAAAGCTAAAAATATTTCCTACATCATAGTATTTTTTCATAATTTTTATACTTTATATAAATTAAATTATTTATGACATCATGATGATGGAGCGATTACCTCATTAATAAAGGATTTAAATAAAATGAAATGATAATGTAAAAAATTTGACCTACACATGTCCAAAACCTATTGGATGGGTGGATTTAGAACCCTTATCACCATACCCTAGAATTATATCTATATGGGACCTTTTGAATCCGAAAATCATTTTCATGTAAAGTAACATTTCTTTACTTTCCAAGAGTGCCCCTCCTCTCCTCTTATAAAAGGCCCCCAACTCTACCTATTTACACACATTCCCAAAGCCATTTTCTCTTCCAAACCCTTCCCATTTTGTCTCTCCACAAACCTCTATTACTCATTGAAGACTCAATTTTGGCAGAAGTCTTCCCAAGGAAGCCTTTGAGCTCAAACCAAAGGGAGTTACCCGATTTTAAGGTAATGTCTTCACTTTAGTCCTTTTGTTTTATTTTTATTCTCCAACCCCCTAAAATCTTTTTATTCATTTAATTTGTAACAACTCTAGTATCTTAAATATACTAGGATGTTTTTATATGAAGGATTCGAGCTACACTTACACACACCTACATCTAATGGTTAAAGGACATACTGTTTTCGTGGATCGTGAATTTATGCCTCCCGAAACGATGATTGGTCAACATTATTTTAACACATTCAAAGGTGTCCATTAAGATGTCACTATATTTATATATGATATATAATATGAATATTTTTTCCTTAAGATTCTGTATTTTTCAATTTGGTCATACCTTTATGGTTCCATTATGGGTAAACGCGATATCTTAATTTAAGGAAGTGCGGACTACCGCCCCCTCAAACTGATTTGATTCGTTAAATACCATATGTGGGACGTATAAATTATGGAACTATGATATTATATATGATATTATACTGGAATTATAATATACATTTATATCATTATGACTCCATTCTATAAAATATGAAATAGAAATGAAAGCAGCGTTCATGCGTACGTACGGCTTACCGTCTCCATGAACGATGAATTTTCTTTCTTACCTCTAAATTATTATGTAATATTATAAATGAATGTATTTACTTGATATATATGATATATAAATCATGATTATAATTCTGGATATAATGGATACATGAGGAACTTGTAATTATAAAGGGTTTATTTTTGACTCAAGTACCAATGATCGTTAAAACGACCGTTATTAACTTAAATAATTACACAGTGTCCATGACATGGAAATAAGTGATATAAAAGGAATAATGAACTCAAAAAATTTTCTTAAGCAAGTAGAAATTAACTCAAGTTTATTATTCTGGACATTAAAGAACGATTGAGTCAAGTCGGACCCGAGGTATGGGACTTCGTCTCAATATCCTTTCATTGAGGCATATTTTGTTTTATACACAACCTTATTTTATATGGTGTATAAAGCCCTTTGAATTTTACATTTATTCAAAAGAAATAATTTTTATATGAAGAATTTACTAAACGAAAAAAGGGATTTTTTTTGTCGTACATATGCGGCGACAACGACTTCTCTGCCGCCGTGACCATTATTTGAGTTTCGGCTTCCTCTACAAGCCATACCTTTTTTTAAAAGAAAAATAAATACCATGTTTAACTTTTCTTTTATTTTGGTATTGAAAATGGTTTTCATAATGTTTTTATATCAATGTGTTGTATTGATATCTTGTAATTGAAAGGTGGAAATGTTATGTTTCCTTTATGCATGTTTTATGTGATACGATTATGTTGAGGTTCTTGGGCATTATAATAAAGACGGGTGGTTCCGTGATAAACTAAGGGTGAGTGAGCCCGATATAGCTCTCCAATGCATTGGGTAACGCAAAGGAGTGAAACGTTATGGTTTCTCTGAAGATATTTAGGAAATATACTGTGATGGGTATTCCAAACGTAACCAAGAGGGTTACTCCTTACATAAGATTGTTATGAATGTCTCAAGTTACCTTTATGTCTTATGATTTCTATTATTTATTCATGATTTGATGAGGTATGTTAAAGAGATTATGATTTATGGGTAAATTATGATTTCATTATTTTGTATATATGTTCCCATGTTTCCATTCCAAATATTTTTATATCCCTTACTGATATTTTTAAGCTCATCCCATGTTTTTTTGATATGTTTTTCATAGGTCAAGGGAAAGGTACATGATATGATGATAGTGTCAAGGGAGTGTCAAGAAATAATCCATGTTTTATTTTAAATATGTTTCTATTGATGGGAAAGAAGAATACTATATTTATGTAACCAATTTGTTTATATGTGGAATGTAATGCAGGTTTTATGATCTAATTCTCTAAAACTCTAAACCCGAAAAGATCCTCAATGTGTAATCTTGTAATAACTCAAGATTAAGTACGGTTTAAGGCTGGGGCCTTATAGAGATCATGTTTTTCTTTGGATCTAAACCTCGATGGAGATTGCTGAGATTTGTCTAGGAACAAAGTTATCATTGAGGTTCATCAGAACTTTTATGATTCATAGATGATTTGGTGAGTTGGTGTATCACCTTTTTCTCCCCCCACAAATGTATTAGGTGCATGGTGTTTTATATGTGTCATATATGGGGAGATACATGGATGATTCATCCCACGTTAATCATGTATGTGAGCATTATATTGAAAATGGGTCAGCTTTGGTAGATTTCCCAATGGAGATAGAGGATCTGTAGAAGAGGGTCTATTATGGATGGTCGATTACTCTAGAGAACATTCAGTGGTATCATGGAAATGTCTAGCTGATCACATGAGAGCAAGAAGTTCAAATTCATTCTCAGTAACCCCATTTGATTTTTTATCTTTGTTTTGGATTACGAGGACATAAATCCAAATACTGGGGCGGGTTATTTAATGTATCATGAATCCCATGTTTTTTAATTATATAGTATTATTTTGACACAAGGCACTAAGACGATGTGTCATTCTATGGCCTGGAGTGACTTGATTGATATGTAAAATAATGTAAAGCTTTAAAAATCCAGTTTGAGTGAATTTTTTAGAAACGTTGATTAACACTAAAACGGGATACCTGATCATAAATTTGAGGGAACCATAGCGTTCTGGATGGCATGCATACCCTAGGTGTTAATTAAGATTAATCCGTTCAAGCCTCTAGTGAGAAAAAATTAAAATAGAATAACTATAAATAAAACAATTAAATAATGTTATTTTATATTTAAAATTATAATAAGTCATGACTAGTGACTCAGATTAAAAATATGAGACCACCACTGATCTCATGTGATTGTTTTTCTTAGGTAGATTCTAACATGTGTCGGTACATGACAATAATGGAAGTTAGTTTTAGGCTATAAATAAAATAATTAAGTTACAATTATTTTATCTTCAAATCCTTATTACTCTGAAAAAATAAAACAACTAAAAAAATCTAAGAGTACCCTTGAACTCACGAGGGCATGTTCCCTTTTGGTGGATCCCAACCTCAACCGATGTGGGTCGAGGGTGAATGCTAATTTTTTGAACTATTTATAATGTTCATTTAAATAGACATGGGAAGGGGTTTTTATAATATTCAAACTTGTGATCAGATAAAAAATCTAAGGGAATTTTATAACTCAAAATGAATAGATTTTACTAGAAAGCTCTTAAATACAACCGGAAAGGATCAGATGGAAACGTTATTTTTTGGACATTTCGAAAAAAATAATAAAATTACTTAAAAATTATTTTATTTTTTTAACCTTTGAGCGGAGAACAACAATGTTGTGGTGCGATGATGAGGTGATGGTGAGGCACATTAAATGAAGACCCTAAATGGGTCCTTATGTTGTAGTGTAATAGCTATGCGGTTTTCTAAATGAAACAGTGTGACAATGCAAAGTCAAAACATAACAAAAACGTTGCGACATGTTTTTTTAAAATTAGATAACACTTTGGAGGGTGGTAATTAAAATCATTGTAAAATTTATAAGAAAACCATAGTGAGTTTCATCTAAAAATTAGAATGACACATGCCTATGGAATTTCATCGACTTTGACGTGCCTCAGTGAATGAAGACGGGAATCAATGAATGATGTCAACCTCTTGATCCTTCATAGAAGGAACACTTTGATAATGAACGTCAAATGAGGAAGAGTTTATGATTTCTTTGTGAGTTATTTAATTTTTTTCTTCATTCTAAAACAACTAATTTAGACCAACCCATGAATAGGTTGATTCGTGGATCATCGGTTCTTACGATTGGGTTGTTGAATTTGAGAACATGAATGGAAAGGTAGATTCCTGTGTGGAAATCCAAAACCTCTAATTTGATTATACACCTCTAACGCGGAGGGTGTAGGATGACATGAACAAGTCCTAGGTCCTCCTCATTACGTGTTCTTGTGCATTCATCATCGATGAAAATTCAAAGTGTGGAAAAGGATATTTAAAATCCTCCGTAGAAAAGGTGCCAGCCATATGATCCCATTGGCGCATACAGTTCAAGAAATGGACAGCTGGAGCATCTTTGGATCCCAGAAAAAGAACCCCTTATGCGCCGGCACCTATGGCGGCTGAGGGTGGCTTTCGTCAGTTGTCAAAGGGGGGGGAGGGGGTGGTAGGTAGGGAGGTGGCAAGCCCATCAGGGCATGATGTGGGTGCACCCATCAGCGCTCTATGGCGGTGAAACATGGGACGATGGTAGGTGGATTGGATAGAAAGCAACCTTATCAATATACCGTGAGGCCTAATGGACTTGGCAGACAAGACAATTCTTGTGGGACCCTAGGTCGGGAATGGTCAGACCGGTGTGGCCCTAGCGGATTGGGCCCAGATGCAACAGGACCCTATTTACCAAAACAACGATATCTCTCTGACCAGAAATCCATTCGATGTGACATAGGAAAATTGAGGACTCTTGTGATGAGGTGGTCTATCAGAGATACTCTACGAGAGTTTTGGGGTAGATTTCTATACAAACGGGTTGGATCAGACTTCAATCCAACTAGGCCCTTTTTACAAAATTCCCATATCTGACATATTGGGTGACTATTTTGTGCAACATCTATTGCATTGAGAACCTTATAATGAGAGAGTCCTTTGGTTTACTCTATTTGGAACATCCCGGTTGTTGAGTTACAACTGATTGATTGAGGGTCAGATTCTCTCGGAATCATGTATGCTATGTATGGGTATCCAGTGGCTAGCATTTTCATGAAGAATGAGAGCGACCCTTTATGGATTGGATGTAAAGAGACCTTTTGTGGATAATCATTAGAGAAACCTTTCATAGATCATCATAAAGAGAAACGTTCATGGATCAACATAAGAGAAACCCTTCATAGATCATCATGAGAGAGAGCCCTCGTGGATCGAAAGTAGCACGACCCATTGAGGATCACCTGTAGAGAGTCATGTCGTGGATCAGTAGCAGAGCGACCCTTTGTGGATGATACATAGAGTAACACTTCGTGGATCATCTTCAGAGCCTCTCAATATAATAATATGATCTATATTTATGAATTATAATCATTACTTATGTATATAAGTTGTACCTTGTGTGAGCTATGAGATTTTCATATTTCTTTACGTTCAGATCCTTATTTGTGGTATTCTTTTTTTTTCTGGATTTCTGTGTGACCCGAGTTGTTCTTGGGGTCCCTACTTAGTATTTTAATACTCAACTTTGAATGGGAATCACCAACACCTATTCTGTCTTGTGAAGATGGAAGACATCATTGAATTGGACTTTGGGGAACTGGGGATAGACGATGCTCAGAGGTGGACAAAAAGACCAGGTGTGATGTAGTGACATCAGACAGTGAGTTGTACATACCCTCTAGGTATAATCATTAGAATATGTCCTCCATAGATTTTACATCTTTTGTTATACTTTCTTTTTAGTTGGGATTTTATTTTGGGCCCATTACTTTTAGTTTACTCCTTTTTACTCTCAGTGGTGGTACATTGTGGTGGTTGTATTATATTCTTTCATTTTGTGTTTTCTTTGTTATGTATTCCAAGCCTATTTCTATATAGTTTTAAAGGAAATGCCTATCTTTTTTGGGATATTCCTCTCTTGTGCTAGTCACCAGCCTCGGGCCTATGGAAGGTGGGCTTTGGTAGTCTCGTAACGGGCCCCATGGGACTGGTCATGACATCTAGATCCTGGAAATGGGGCGTACATCGATTTATTGATAGTTTGATGGTTTTTTTCTTAAATATTATATTTATGTGGTTGTTGAGATTAGGGTATTTAGACTCTTTTATTGAGTCCATTTTTTATATTTGTTTAATGATTTTTAGAATTTCTTTTAGACAAATTCATTATTCCATTACATGGTATGTATTATTATTTAGATTGATCAAAAATCCAATTATATTATTGTTGGTTGAGGGTTTGATTATGTACATTATTATCACTCTTATGGAAACTCTATACAATATCGTTTAATATCCCCACTAAATTCCATACACTATCACAACTATTCAACTAAATCATGTATATGGGTAGGTGTGCATAAAGTAAGGTATCTACCCATTATAGTCATGTGAGTGATTATCACGCTTTAGATGTTACAAATTAGTTTTATAAATGGTTTATTTTCTGTTTATTAACTATTTAGGAATGGTAAAATAAAGAGTATGATGCTTGAGATATTTTTAATTCCCTTATGAATGGGAGTATATACCACATGTTTAAGATAAAAACATAGTGGTCAGGGAATGTGATTCGATTATTATTTTTCAAAGATATAGTTTTGATCATTCATCAACATGGATGATTCAATTATCTTATGATGTCACCATTAATTGTTATTTTACTCATGGTCTGATATGGAATGTGACTAATATTCATGTATCATGATAGACATGTATGGATATGTATTTTGAAATTAATTGTACATGATAGGGGAACATTGATTTCATGTGTGATATATATATATATATATATATTCCAATATAATATATGATAACAAATCTATGTATTTAAATGAGTAAAGTAATTGAGAAAAAACTATTATGTCATGTAATTTCACTTGTTAATTTATTTTTTGTGGAACTATAATCCACATGTTCTTTATCTATGTTCATTATTCCTTTTGGGGTTGAACATTTTGTAAAATATGGTGTTCTTAGAATTATGTTGGTCACCAAACAGGACAATTACTCATTTTCATATTTGAATTCCACATCATGAAAAGGATAGCCAGTAATATTCTAATGTAGTTGACTCATAAATTACTATAGATATGGATAATAAGATGGTTGACTAAGGAGTTTATTTACACTATAACATCGATTTATGATCTGACCTCAGAGTTCTATTTGGAGAATCCACCTAGGTTCCCTGGGGAGGGAGGCCACTAGGTTACTATATTTGTGATCAAGTAATCTCAGATATTATTTAAGAACCTTTATATACCCATTGATACGAGGATTAGTTTTACTACATACATGTTATGAGTACCAACCAAGAGTTAGTTTGAAATTGTTGATAATGAGGATACCCAATTGGATATAAACTAGAAAAGAAGATTAAGGTGGCGTTCCATAGAGTCATCTACATGAGGATATTTTCAGATGAGATGGATTGTATGTTTGTGAACCTGACATAGCATTTGATACAAGTGATGAACTATACTGGAAGCTCCCTTGAAATACTGTGTTTTTTTCATCCATGGAAACTATTAAGGTAGATAAACTTGATATTTTGTTGGATGGAATTTGTTACCAAATAAGGTTGTAGGTAATCATCATTCACCTATGGACCAATTCACACATGATAACCCAGGATCCCATTATGGAATGAAATATATGATAAGCCCCATGTGGTTGTCATGTAGTCATAGTAGAGTGATAAGGGATATCACGTTTGATATTATGAAACAGCACTATGATTGTTATTTCTTGATATGTAGTCAGTAGAGTAGCCAAGACTATTGGTATCAATCATATTTCCATGGCCGATTAATGTTACTTTATTGTGGAATGTTTATCCCAAATCACCTTCATCATCCATATCCAACTTTGGAGTGTCATTATTGTGGAAGGATTATCTATTTAAAAAGTTTATTTATGTGAATGAAACATCAGAGAAGTGGAAGAGGATCATGGTTGACACTAGAGTCTGGAATGGAAATAGCTACCCCTTATATGACTAGAAGTTGGAGATCGACCATATGCACATGTCAAAGAAGGGTTGTGGTTACCTAGAATATGAGTTGTAGTACAAGATAAAGGGAGTAGAATAAAAGAGTCAAAATGGATCCTACCATTGTGGTGTGATTTATAATCATATAATGAAATACAGTCCCCCTAGTCTGCATGTAAAACCCTCTATTTTCAAAGGTAAAATTATTGTATCCCTTACCCAGGAATTTAATTTTTTATATAAGAGAATTGAATTAAATTTTACCTATTTAATTTTTAATATTATCGAGTTTGTCTATTGAGAGATTATGTGTATTTATGTTTATTGATATGTAATAAGGGTTTTGATCAATATATATTATAAAATGAATGGAGTGATAAATTAATATTATAGGATACCATTTATTTTAGGTTATATTTGGGTTATAAGTTTTATACTTCAATTTGATTATTGGAATATTGTTTCACGTTTTATAACAAGATCACATCGATTGTTATCATAGGAGAGATTCCTTGAAATCTCTAGAAGGCATCATCTATTATCACCAGGATGAGTTAGATCATATTTACTTTAAAGCAGGACCAAAATTTTGTATATTGGATTATATAACATAAAACATAGAAGGAATTATTATTAATTATGGTTAAATTATTTACAAAGAACTTCTTCCAATAGTGGATAATTTTCAAGATGTTTTTCTAGAAGATTTTTTCGATATACCACTTGAGTGGAAGATTGAGTTCATGATTGAGTTAGTGTTACGAGATGTGATAGTTTTTATTTATCATAATAGTATGGTACTGATAAAGCTTCACAAGTTAAATACTTAGTTGAAAGGATTAAAAGAAAAGTGGTCTATACAGCCACCTAATTCACCCTGGGCTTATAAAATTGTTTTTTCAATGAAGGATAATGGAACATTAAACATTATTGTGGATTATTGAAGGATAAAATATATAAATATCAAGAAAAATTATCCCCCTCCATGTGTCAATGATCTATTCTATCAACTGATAGGTTATATATTTTCTACATGATTGACATCAGTTTGGGGTATCACATGATGAGTTTGATATTTTGTGGCATACCTCAGACTAAAATCTAGAGTTTGTATGGATTGTATGAGGTAATTTTGATGTGTTTTAGTGTGAGTAAATCACTAGGTGTGTTTATGTACATGATGAATAAAATAATCCATCCATTTATGAACCATATTCGGGTTGTTTTTATTAATTACATCTGGGTATACTCATACTCAAAATATGACCATACCTGTCATCTTGATATCACTTTATGTAAACTGAGAGAAAATTGTCTTTATTTGTAGCTATCAATATATAACTTCTAGATTGATAAAGTATAAATCATAGGACTTGTTATTGTAGTGGATAATATGTTAGTTTAGAAATAAAATGTGTAAGATAATGTATCCTAAGAGTGACCCACATATATATTTTATATTCAATGATTTTTGGGTCCATTAGGTTATCATCAGCTCTTTATATATAATTATACCATCTATTAGTGATGATGGTTTTGAATTTTAGTAAATGTTATAATTTTAGTGTTTATATTATTGTGAGAGGTATTTTTTGGATTTTCAGTGTAGTATGAACTCAGTATGGATTCTCACCTTACATATTTTAGGTAATTTTTATACTATGTAATATTATACAACCAGATTATTACTCAAATATGTTCAGATATAGGAGGACCAAGTATTTTCTTATTACTCAAGATCCCTGAGACTAATATGGAATAATTATCCTTCTCATGATCAATAGTATGTTATATTTTTAAATTATATTATATTATAGAGACACTCTATGTTGGGTGAGAGGTTTGGGGTGTACACAGGCCACACGAGTCTCAGGTACATATATACCCAATAGTACCTGAACCATTGATAGAGGTGGTGGGTCAATTAACAAAATAATTTCAAAATTAATCTTCATTACCCTCCCTATAAAAGAAAACATGTTTCCTAATATATTAAGATATAACAAGGGGAAAAAGAAGTATAAGAGTCGTGTTATTAGAGTATGTTGATGGAATTCATTGTATACATGCATATAGGTGTTTTAAAGTTCCATGGAAGAGTATGTATCACTTTGAAATATGTTATACCCTTGATTTTGTAATTCCTCGAACCGAGTTACCTAGAGTTTGTGCATTATTACATAACATTGGAATGATAAAAAAATATCAAGTCTCAAAATATCGATTAGTTTAGTAGCCATGGAAACACTAGATACATTCATAAAGTTTACATTATATCATAAAAATAAAACTACAACAACATAGTCTCAATAGTCCACACGCATATACCCTCATACTATCCATACATGTCATTCATAAAATACTTCTTCACATTCTTGGATAAATAAAACATAGAAAGGGGTGAGCTCAGATGCCCAATATGGATAACAATATAGTGGAAACTTTCATAAATAAACATAAACTTCTAAGGCAATGTATAATTAAATCAAAATCCTTTTAAACTTGAAAATCATCATAATATGGAAGAAATAAAATGAAATAATTCCATTCAATTTTTCACATGGATATTTTACTAATGGAATAATCATATTCTATATCAATAAAAACTTTTATATTGATGGAATGCATAATTCCAGACTTTCATAACCACGTAGCCAAGGCCTCGTTCCAAGACTACAGAGAAGAATTTTTCAAGGACTCATGCCAAGACACTAGTTTTACTAATGATACCTACCGATGCATCAAAGATCTATTTCAAGATCCACCCGTCACTAACATATTCCAATTCATTCCTCATATGAATAGGTTTAAACATAACACAAACATTCGTTTTAAAAATAGCATATGAAATGTAAATACATTATCCATAAACCATGAATGGTATTAAAATAACACATCCATGGTCAAACATATCACAAAACCATCAATACAATATGTACATTTTGTATCATAATAAATCAACATAAAATAAGCTTAAAATGCATCAATGGATGTTGACATAGATGAAATAAAAACTATTTGACATAAATATATCTTTTATTGAAATCATTTAAAAGTCACATAAAAATAAAATAAAACATTTACTTTGAAAATATTCATAAAATCTTTTAAGGGAAGCATCAAAGATTTTACAATGGTGGAAAATAGCCGCACAAACCGTATAAGTTAAAAAAAGACATTTTTCCTTAATTTTTTCGAAAAGGTTAAAAAGGATCTTGTTTGGAAAATGAAGTAAACATTCGTTTATAAAATTCATATAAAAATTCAAACAACAGTCACTACTGGAAAAGTAGGCTATACCAACAGTTTATAGCCGTTGCTATAGGCTGGAAAACCGTTGGTATAGGGTATACCAACAGTTTTCCAAACCTTTGGCCAGTAAGGTATGGGGAAAGCCCTTTACCAACGGTTTCATTTAAACAGTTGGTATAGGTGCTCTAGATTTCTGGAAATACTTTTACCAACGGTTCTGAACCGTTGGTATATGTTTTTCCAGATTTCTGGAAAAAGCTTTACCAACAGTTCAAAACCGTTGGTAAAGAGTTTCCCAAAACTGCTACACAGCAGCGCCCAGAAGCCCCCCCAGAAGCTACACCTGCATAAAAAACAGTGCAAAACAAACCTCCAGTATACCCTACACTATACACCTGCATAAAAAATATCACATAAGCCACATACAGACTTCAAACAGTACAAAAAACACCTAAAATAGCCCAAAAAACACATATGACAACAATCATCCGGTGGTAATTCACCTCACCCATCAAATTCTAATAGGCAGAATAGTTTGATAAATATCTATTAGAGTTTAATCATTACTTCGTATTTCTATAACTCTTCATTAACATGATGACATATTAGGCAACTTGATAAATACTCAACAATATCATTTTTCATGTTGACCCAGTAGATGTGTGGTGAGAGATAATGATACATCTTGGTTCTACCAACATGAAAGTATAATGGTGAGATATATGCATTATAAAATATATCCCTCTTTATCTCATGTGGTGTTGGAACACAAATCCTTTTTCCAAACTAAATAACCCCATCATTATCGACATGAAACTCTTGGAGACTCCCTTACAACTCTAGATCATCCCATTTGGCCTCCTTAATATTCCCATGGATAGATGTTTAGGAAATAATTTGGGGATGTTTTTATATATTTCATTATATTATTATTTCCAAATACACCATATTAAATTCCAAGAAGATATGGTATTTCCCTACCTAAAACATGGATTCAGTTGCATGTTCATTTCTGTTAAGAGCCTCGACTAAATTATTCTACTTTACAGGATTATTGTGAATGGATAAATCATAGTATTTGATTATGTAAAACTATCTCTTATGATGAAAGTTCCTATCCTTGTGTTGTAAAACATAATTTACACCCTTATGATCGATATATATGTCACGATTCTCACTATAGAGGTAGTACCACCAGATCATCAACGAAACAATCATTGCAGCTAGCTGCAGATCATGCCTCAGATAGTTATGTTTTAGATATTCAAATTCCATGAGTCTATGTGTATAAATTTATCATTCTTCATGATTACACAACCCAAGAAATTATATGAAGCATCATAGTATATCATAATACTTTATCCACTTTTTTATATTATTATTATCAGATTTGTGATAAGCCTTCTATTTTTATCCTCAAATATTTCCTCACATTCTTCTGTCCAAACAAATATTTCCCCTTCCCTTATTAATTTTTTAGTAGTATTGACAATCATGAATTCTTTTTCAAATTGATAATACCCAGCTATCTGAAGATAAATACAGATTTCTAAGACATTATAGGGTCTTGGTTGTTCCTCAATTTCCTTTGATTTTTATGGGTGATTTAAAATTTCCTTAGATTTCATCATGTGTTATAGTCATGTTCCTTTCAACATCCAAAATTAACGTTGGATAAACATGGAGTACATCTTATCCTTCTATAATGTTTACATAACAAACCTTAAATGTTATTCATGTTCCTTACCACTCTTGGAGTAGATAAGAATACCACTAATAAAAATTACCATTTATAGAGGTAATGTATAAAGAATATATTAATAAAATCAATGACGATTTATAAGGAAATAGTAAGTCCTATATGCCTGAAAATATTAATAATGACCATACCATTTATGGAATGAATTATTCCAAATATCATCCTTCTTCACCTTGGGAGGATTATATTCAAAATATAGATACATCTTTGATAAGTACAGATCATGTCGCAACAGATGGAACAAGTCATAATTCTATGTAAGAGGATAATTTTTCTTTATGGTGATCTTATTATGCTCTTGATAGTCAGTAAACATTCATATTGATCTATTATTATTCTTTACTAAGTGAACTGGCACACCACCAGTTGATTCAGTAGACTGTGTGAACCCTTTGTCCAAATGCTCTTGCGGGTGCTTCATTAAATCATCTAGTTCGATCGAGGCCATCCTATAAGGTAATTTTTAGATAGTATGTTACCTTTGTATGAGTTTTGTTGATAACTCTACCTCTTGATTAAGAGGATTTCTAGGTGAATATTTGGGAAATACAACACTACAGTACCTCACAATGGTAATTGACCCTAGGATGATACCTTCCTTTGAAACATCCATTTGATCGAGGTATGCTTCTTCACAAGAAATTAACACCCACACCATTTGACTATTTTTCAATTTACATAAATGGTATTACATACATTTTTATAGGATCATGGGATAGTTATTAATATGTCATTTTATTTATTTTTCGAAAGAGTTGATGTATTACCTATATAATGAGACTGAATCTATCCACATTAGAGTGTCGAATTCCACCAAGGGTAATATCATGACAATTTATCATATAATATTACCACATTTTATAATAGGATAAGAGTCTAAAAAATGGGTTTCAATTATAAAACCACTAGTTTTTTATATATCATTACATAAATGTTTTGGGCCTTCATCTTAATTGTTCATGAAATCATGAAAGATATTAAAGAATGCATAGAACTGGAATAAATGAAGTCATTTGTCATTCTAATGTGAATAGTTTGTATACCATGTAAAACATCATTTTCATTGTCCACATAAACAGTACTAATGGAATAAGCCTTACCTTGTACATTTGACATTGGTGGGCGATGAAGTTGATTACCATTGAGTACCCACGGTTTAGTGCACATTCATGCATAGTGACCTTGCTCTAAATAGTTGTAGCATTGGACAATGGGCGATTACCTCTTTTCATCCTTTGAATAGGCCGACTTATTTAGTTATCTTTAACATTCATGATCATGGTGGCCTTATCTTCCACACTTATATCATCTCCTCAACCATTGAGACTGTTTCCACGATGCTTCTTCCATCATTTTTGACCCTTGGGTGGTCGGGAATTCTTACCAATTTTTCCATTGGAACCCCCTCTTTGAAACTTCATATTTGGTTTAATATAATTGTATTAATGTGTCCATTATCCAAACTATATATCCACATTTAGAGAACATAGAACAACATCTTCATAACTACAAAAATCTCGAATTTCTTGAGACTTTTTAATATCTGGTTTTAATCCATTATAGAATCTATCAATTTATTCTATCATTGATGTAACAAAACCTAAAGTGTACCTTTAAATATTTGTGAAATTTTCTTTATAGTCCATGAAATATCCACATTCCTCTTGATTTATCTCTATTAATTATCTCTATGTATTTTATGAAGAGTTTGTTGGAAATACATGTTGAGAAAAATTATCATAATGCCCTAACAGTACATCTCTCAAATTTTGTCCTCTACCCCATTTTTATTAATCAATTACCACTATTCATCAAGTTATCTATCAAAATATTAATCAGATAGAGTCACCTTGTATATATAAAAACATTTAATCCAGAAAATATCTTCTCCATTGAGTTTACCCAGTTTTATACGAATAATAGATTAGAAGTTCCACCAAATTTAAGTGGTCATTTCCACATAGAACAATTGTGAGTCAGTTTCTCCCTCATAGGCGAAGGTAGATGTTCCACATTATTTAGGTTATTTTTCATAACCTCCGATAGTTGGGTAGGAATCACAATAAAAGTTTGAACTCCACCTCCTAAGGTGTAGGGTATGTCCTCCGAGAAATCACTTCATTGTCCCTCACACATGTTGTTGCCCTATTTTCTCATGGTTCCCTCAATTTTCAAAAATATAAGTTGTTATAACAATCCATAAGTAAAACATTCATGGAATAATAATTTATTAAATTGTTAAATTTAGTATAGATTTATATCTTGTGGTATCCATATGTTTATAATGTTCTAAAACAAAGCTTCTTGGTTGATTTCATATACCTAGTCTCATACTAAGGGTTTTCCCTAAGGTTCTCTAATTCGAATTCCCAAATTAACCAAACTATGGTTTGATTCCAATTATAGTGACCCTAATTTTTCTTATATATTTTATAAAATATGTTAAATAAAAACAAAATAGAATAATTAAATAACTATAATCAATAGGATTAGTGTCTTTGGAAAATTAGGAATATACATAACATTTACAAAATAAATCATAAATATTAATTTTATTCATTATTATTTAGATTCTTATTCACCCTAATGTTCTCCGTAGAATAATTATTCAATTAAGAATATACATCGAATAATGGTGTGAGATAAAATCCTAGTTAGAAGACAGATAAGGACATGAATAAATACATCATGGGGTGATCATAATCATTGTTATCTTAAAATAGGCATATGATCAAAATCTTGGGATGAATTTGTTGATAAAGGCTTGGAATGTGGAAATGAACAAAAATGAAACATCATTTCACAGTGTTAAAATACAATGAATATAGAAATTTATCTAATGAAATAAATCACATGTCCCATTTCATTGGTGTGATGTATAATTACGGGCTCACTCATCACATCATGACATTTACATTATCATGCATGCCAAATAGAATATATATCAACCATGGACATAAATTAACCCATGGGAAGAAATTAGGCTAATTTCATAAATAATACATTCGTGAATAAGAATTTAGTTACCAAAAAAAATATTAAATAACATTCTTGGTATAATAATCCACAATTTTGACTGAAGAAGAAATAATCTCATGAGAAGTGAAATATATGTTCTTATAAAGAAGACTTATTTTAGAAAAATTCCTTACATTTTCCATAAAAGCAAATGAGTAACATGTATATTCAATAAGATATAAGATAATGATGATTAAATTTCATTTATGAGAATTATATTAATATCCATACTAAAAATGTGGTCAATGTTGGAAGAACCAAAGAGAGAGTGTTGGGTTCATGAAATCACCATAAATTATTTACTAATGATTTATTCACATTAATATCCTATATAATAAAATATATATCATTAATTGAAAAATAAATAACCTTTTATACATTCATTTTATTCATTATAGTTTTATCATGATAATTTGAGCAATTTTAGTTGAGTTTTATTGTTTAATTTCATCAATTTAGAGTATTTGTTTTATTTCTTTTCATAGTTGTTTTACTTGAATATGAGTGAAGATGTTTATGTAGAATTGGTATTATTCTAAAAAATTTAATATATATGTTTTTAATTAAAATATAGATGTAAAAATAGTTAAATATATTTTTTTAGTGGAATTAGGATGAATTTTTTCTTAAGTATTTAATGATAATCATTTGGGATAATTTTGGTGGTTTTCTATCCCAACAAACTCAATTTTTTTTCAATTTTTATTATGTTAATATATTTTTTCTCAAAAAAGGGTTCTAAAATATATTTTATATTATATAACTACCATTATAGTTTCCTTATTAATATAATTGAAGTTGTTGAGGGAAAATGAAAACACCTCATCCACATTGTGAGTTAATTAACAAATCACCAAAGATGATTTCATTTTTTGAATAAAAGTGAGAGAAATGAGTTTGATTATTGATATTACACTAACATGATATAATTATGTATATAAATGATAATGGAGTAATATTTATTAATTAAATACAGTATTTAGGTAAATAAAAATAAAATAAAAATATATTAAAAGAAATTTAACATAAAACGAAGAGGATTTTACCCTTTAAATCTCTACTCGTTGAGAACCTCCTAAGGGAAAAGTATTTCATCATTTAATTTGGCCAAGGGCTTTAGAATTTGATTTAGGGGATTGGGAATATACATCAATATAATTTTTAAATGTCTAGAATATGGAGAGGTGTGAGGAGAGTAGGTCGCGAGGGGTGGTATTTATAGTGGGGGATATCGGTGTATTTTCATTATTTTAATCATTAGATTAATATTTTGGCTCAAGAATATGAATATTTATATAATTATAAAAAAAAAATTTAATTAGGGTTCTATAATTATCTATAACACCATCCAAACATCATCCATCACTCAATAATTAATATATTTAGTTCTTATCTTAAATTATCGTATTTAATTATCCCATGAAAAATCAAGTATTTCTAAATAATCCCAATAAATAATCCGAATAATTTTCTAATGTATGTAATTATATATTGAGATAAATTTTACAAAAATAATTTTATAAATATGGTAAATATTTATTTTAATTGAAATCATCATTTACATGAAAAATACAGATTTTAAAATTTATTCTGATTTTCTAAAACATTAAAAAATAATTATTGTCTCATTAAATTATATTTAAATCATGAGTAAACAAATTATTAATTTATGAATACATTTTATGAAAATATATTTTTTTTTAAATTAATAAATTATTTATAAAATTATAATTAAATATTTATGACATAGAAAAATACAAACTCTTAATTTGTCATTTTTAATACAGTTGTTTACTTCTCTATGAAATAAATATATCAAATTTTCATTCATAATATTCCTAAATATTATTTTCACTTTTAAATGGTTAGGTTACTACTCCATTGGATGGGTTACTATTCCTACCTATCATGTTATTATTCCAAAGGATAACTTAATATTCCATAGGTATATGTTTCTTAATTAATAGAAATACATCTTATTTAAATTAATAATAATTTATTATGTTTTTATTGTGGTATCTAGGATGTTTTATGTTAGTAATAACATATGAAATTATAATAGGAATGTTGAAATTCCATTGTTACAATTTTTCTTCATTACATGAAGAAATTCCACCACCATGTCCTCTATCATGACACTGAACCTATGGTTAGAGTCCACTGAACTTATAAAAACAACTATATTCCCTAGTTACATCAAGTATAGGTTGCCTAAAATTAATCAATAATTTTTCTACATAATCCAATGTCATAGAGTACCCATACATTATCTGTAGAGATACTATTCATATGAGGTATATAATTGTTATGGGGATTAACATCCACAATTAAAAAGTTTTTATTATTCCTGCGAATCTATAAAAAATGAATGATCTTATGTTGATGATGGACCATACAATAAAATGTGATTAAGATAAAAAATTATTAACTATAAAATGGCCCTAAAATAATTTTTACATTTTTTGTGGGATTACGTATAATTAATGTCTATATTAACATCAATATATTGAAAAAATATAACTATAAAATTTTCTTACTCATTGTAAAATTATTGAATACCTCACCATTAAAGGGTTTTTTACACAATATTTAAAACTCACAGTAGTATCTAAAAACTCTATAATAACAAAATAATACATTAACAATAATATTACAATATCTTATTAGATACATTGCTACATTGACCACATAAAATGAATTTATCATTTCACCAAATCTATAATCATATTAGAATCGTACTAAATAATTCACAAAGAAATTGAATCATACATCTAGACACGATATATTATCAAGGGATAATTGATCTTATTAGTGTTGTTATTTTATAGTTAGTGATATAAACAATGACCTAAAATTTTCATGAAATTTATATATTAGATAATGGTTTAATATTTATATCTATAATGAGTATTACAAAACTATGAAGTTATAACACACAATTAGATCTTGTTTAATGATATATAATGTTCTACAACTATTACTAAAATTAAAATGTAAATCAAACATTTGAATGCTTTATCAAATTGAAGGGGATCAATTTTTTATAACCTCAAATATAGGTAAATGACACAATGGTATGTCTCTATATAGTTATTTTACTTTTTTAACTTTATATATAATTTATAGATAAATAAATAGTAGAAATACATTGGTTTAATTACAAGTAAATGTCAAATTTCCTACTCATCATACATATATCCTCATTAAATATGTTCACATATAAAGTGAATTTACTATTTCTAATAGTATTACCTTATAATACATCATTAATACATTTTCTATACACAATAATGAATCACAATTTGTGTATATAAACACGTTAACTAACCATATACAGATTCAGCCTCACTAATTTAATTTCAATGTTAAATTCATATGTAAATCATTTTTACCAAACAAACAATATCGTTACATGTTCCAAAATAAAATATTATTCTTAATCAAAACATCAACAAATTATATGATATCACACAAATATGAAATACCCACACTATGAATTGTCATTAAAATAACGATGTGAATGATATTTACCCCATAATCTCATGTTTAGTAAGAAATGATTGATAATGATCTTTAATGTGATAGTCACATAAATTTAGAAAGTTATTCCATCATATATGGTAAATTACCAAATAAATATAAAAAATAATTAATAATTAATTATGTTGAACGGATATTATGACCATTGTATATGTCATAAAATTTATATTTTCTCAAATATGAATAATTATGGAAAAACTATTTCACAAAGGAGTCCCTAAAATATAATTTTAAAAAATATATTATAAGTCATTAGTGTATAGAAAATATTTCACGAACATCTAGCTCTAGAAACACTCATGTATAACATTACTCATTGTTTCCCCCAGCATGATAATAAATATCTAGAAAAATTTTATCATATTTTGGGATGAGTATATCAATATAGGAAGAGGGATCCAGAATTGGTATTTTAAAATCTTACAGTATAAATAGTGTATAATTTTTCAATTATGTATAGAATCAAAATAATTAAGAATACTAAAATCCAAAGGTTAAGCCTATATTTTTTACCGGCACCCAATTCGAATATTATTAAATAAAGAAAATAAAATTAGGGATTCCAATATTGATTTATGATTAAACCTATCGTAATGAATAATGTTTGTTCAAGATTATTATAAAATAAAATATGTACTTAAGGAAAAAAAATTAAAACTTTTACACAATTCCTGGATATTAAAATAAAAAAATGAAAAGAATCAAAATATGGAATATTAGATGATTGATCCATTTATTTAACAAATCATACCAAATAACTAAATATTTTAATAATAAAATATATCAAAATTATTAATAGAATCATAATTTAAATATAATAATAATAATGAATCATTAAAAATAAATTTGTTTTAGATAAATTATTATACAAACACTCAATTATTTTTATTTTTATATAATAAAAAATGAATCAAAATGAATCAAAATGTAATTAAAATTTCTATAATGATAAAACTAGCTTGAATATATTTTACTATGTGCATAACCACAAGTGAATAAAAATTCCACTATTCTATAAGTTATAATTGAGCATTATCTAACTACCACATCCTCATTAACATAAAAAAGTTAGGATATTTAAAAACATATAAATTTATATTTTATATTATCTATATTAGGTAACCCAATGTATATAAACATTGTAATGTGTATATATTGGGTATGTGGATATATCTTTTAATGAAACCACTAAAATATTCCATACACTACAACTCAAATAAAATTATTTATATTATTATATTTTGAATATGTGGGAATGAAACACATATAATTTTCTAAATATAAATCATTATAAATGTTATAATAAAAATATTACACTAAAATTGATCATTCAATCATTTTCTATAGTCGAAAAAGTATCACAATTTGTTTATATAATCACATAAACTACCCATATGTAGATTTTGTCTCACTAATTTAATCTCAATGAAATATTCATAAGTAAATCACCATTACCAACCAGATAATATCGTTACATGTTCCCAAATGAAATATTATACTTAATCGAAATGTCAAATAAATTATATGATATCTCACAAATATGAAATAACCCCACTATAAATCCTCGTTTAAATAATTATTTGAATGATATTTTCACTATATGCTCTTGATTATTATAATAGGTTTGATGATGATCTTCAATGTTATAATAACTCAAATACAGAAAATTATTCCATCATATATGGTAAATTACAAAATAAATATTAATGTAATTAATTATGATGAACTGATATTATGACCAAATATATGTCATAAAATGTATATTAGTTAAAATAAGAGTAATTTTGGAAAAACTATTACAAAACATATTCCCTAAAATAAAAACTTAATTTTTTTATTATTATTCATTTGTGTATAAAAAATATTTCATGTACATCTAATTATATAAACATGTGTGTATAATATTACTCAGTGTTTTCACAGACATGATATTAAATATCTAGAAAAATGTAATCATAATTTGGGGCGAGTATATAAACATTGGAAGAAGGATCCATATTTTACGTTTAGAATTCATAGAATATAAATAGAGTATACTATTTTTATCATATATAGAATTGAAATAATTAAGAATAATAAAATCCAAATGTTAAGATGATATTTATTACTACCACCCTATTCCAATAATATTAAAGAAATTAAATAAGGTTTTCCAATATTGATTTAGGATTCAACCTATCGTAATTCATAATGTGGGTTCCAGATTATTAAAAAATAACATATGTACTTTGGGATCAGAGAATTACAACATTCATAGAATTCATCGAGTATAAAATAAAAAAATGAAATGAATATTAGAATGGAATATCATCTGAATAATCCATATATTGAATTAATAACAATGAATTTATAAGTATTTTAAAAATAAAATCCATCACAATGAATAATATATTCATAATTGAATTATAATAAAAACAATTAAACATTAAATATAAATATGATGTAAATAAATCATTATTCATAAAATCAAAATTTATGTTATTTTTATATAATAAAAAATGAATCAAAAGGAATAAAAATGAAATTTAAAATTATATAAAGATAAAACTATCTTGAATAAATTTACATAAGTGCATAACCACATGTAAATACAAATAACACTAATCTCCTGGTTATAATTGTGAATTATCTAACTACCACATCCTCCATGACCTAAACAGTGTTATGAATTTAAGAAAGTAAATGTTTATATTTAATACGATATATATCAATTAACCCAATGTAAAAAAACATAGTAATGTGTGTATACTAAGTATGATGATATATCTTTGTATGAAACCACTAAAATATTCAACACACTATCTCTCAAAAAAATTTGTAAATTATTATTATTTGAATATGAGGAAATGAAACACGTATAAATTTATTTTTATAAACCATTATAAATGATAAAATTAATTTAATTATCCCCATTAAATCTATAAATAACACTATCATTTTAAAAACCAAATATTAAACAATATAATACAACCCAACAGTACATCAAAATTTAACATATGTAAATAATATAACTATATTTAAATAGATTAAAAGTAATTAAAATATAATTTATATGAAAAAATAACGAAACTAAAAAAATGTTTTTAGTAGTATTTCTCAGTTTTTGTTTTATTTAATAAATTTTGGAGACACATTTGTCAGTGTGAGGGAGATAACGAAGTTCTGATAGATAGTGGAATAATGAGGAAGGTCATTGATGTTTCTATAGTAGAGCAAGTTACATAGTAGAATTGTATTGGTAACATGGTAGTAAAAAGTGGAAATCATGGAAATTTTAAACTAAAAAATGTTCATAATAGAACTATATTGGGTACCAGATCAATATATATATGGTTTTATTTAATAAACATAAAATTTAGTTCATTCACCCCACAGGGTCAAATTTATAATAAAAAATATCAGGATTTATCTTCATAAATACCTTTTAAACCCAATTATAGATCATTATATCCATATTATTTCTTTTAATATTCAATCAAATTTTATGTATTGAAAAATTGTTTTCAAGAAGTTCGAGATTCTAATATGTGATGATTTAATTCTCATAGGACAATCCTAATCACTATGTCATCCTCAATTATCTATAGATGTGGATATAAATTTATAATTTTCTAATATATATATATTTTAAACATTATATTAAATTATATTTTATCTATTATATCTATTCATGTGGGATATACAATTTGGAACCCTCTTATTTCTTTATTTCATCCTTTTATAATATCGGCACTCTATTAGAAGTGGTTAATCCCATTATTTTGGTTAATTTTTGTTCACATTTTAGTTCATCATGTATAACCCCGAAATATATATAAACGTTAAATATATTTCAATATTTATTGAAAATAATTTTCTATATATTCATCATATAGTCATATATTTTTTCAGTAAAAGGATTAGTGGTCAGTAAAACCTACTATTTTTTGGTTTGAAAGTACTGATCAAGAAACACAGATTGAAACATTAAATAATAAATATTTCTAGGCCAAATGAAATAGTATGGACCTATGTAATGATGTATTAAATAGAGAAAACAATGAAACCCAACCAAAATATAGATAAAACCATAATTAAATATCAAAAATACTTAAATACGTTATAATCAATTGTAATTTATGGGAATAACAGAGTGATTATAATAATTTTTGAGGATAGAATATATAATAATCCATGAGAGTACACTTTTTTTTATACATACATAAACATAAAATTATAGTTATTCCCTCTAACCATAATTGGCCTTCCCCCGCAAATTCTTTATGTGGATATATGGTGCAACCAGTTCAACTTCCATCTAGATAGGGTTGGGATCTCACAATTGACTAGGGGAACCATGGGTTACCTATAGAATTCATTGCCTTATCAATTTCCTTCTCATTAGTAGTTCATGATTTCAAATATAAAACACTCATGATTTTGAAATATACATTAGAATATAATAGTTACGCATATATGTTAATATTGTTCATCTTATTTTGAGTTTTCATATGTACTCCCATCGGAAAATCATAGTCTCTTAGAACAAGGTTCTGGATGGTTTCCTCATGGCTATGATTTCCTTTATTGGTGATCATCTACCATAATACTCCCTATATATTTTAATTCCAATATCTTAATTACTACATTATAAAAAAATTAAATGAAAATATAAAATAATTGTGAAAATATTCCTAAAAATATATAAATTTAATACTAAATTAATTGATTTAACATTTCCAAAATCACCTAGATATTTTTAGCACATTATATACTATAATATAGATCAATTTCTACAAACATCATTCTAGAGAACCATGTAGAAAAGATGAATAATGATACCTCAAACATCCCTAGACTACAAAATTATTAAAAATGTAATCCTAAATCTGAATTCAATAAATTGTTTGTAGCTCCATCACTCTATTAATAATGTTTTTTATCCATTTCAAAATTTATTAATAAATTATTATACATACTTCCATGTAAAAAAATATTTTTCTATCAAATAAAAAAACCATTTTGAATCTATATGTGTTTTCCCATTAGAACTTTGGCTTGACCAAATATTTCTCTATATTTATAGAATACCAAAACACCAACACTATAGTTTATAGTGAAACAATTGATTGTATTCCTAATATCTATAATTTGTATATCCCATCAATCAAGAACACTAAAACCATGGGAGTCTTAAGTTAATTATTATATCCAAAAAATCAAGTATCAATTTTCCCTAATAATGGATCATATATTATATAATATAGAGAAAATTATTCTTCTATATTGGTATAATAATCTATCCACATAATTTATTATGAATGATACTTTTCCTAATTTGATAAATACAAGAATAAAACTCCAAATTTATTAAAAATAATGACCTCATACAATCAATTACATTCATAAATCATTCTATTGTATATACATAAGGAAAATTATCATTCCATATTTTTTAAAAGTCCATATGAGGTTCATTCTCACTTGATAAATGATGTTTTTTTGAAAAAGGTGTGGTCATAGGTTTTCATTTAATAAATTCTAAACATCCATTAATTTTTTGGATGTATTCAATATAAGATATAACTAATAATATAGACTTCTATCAACTTTTTATCCACATGACACAAATATGATTAGCTTTATGGAGATAATTCATCCAAAACCATTTGGGAAAGATAACAATATAAAATAAATTCTACAATTGTCCTGATATTCTAAGATCATATTATCAATGTAAAAAATTAATACTGAGAAATGATGTATCATTAATCATATTATACTAAGAGAAACGATCAATATTTCTCTTCTCAAACCCATTCCCATCCATATTTCATCAAAATTATTAATCCACTACCTAAACACTTATATCAAAAAAAATTCATATAATTCATCTGTTAAACCCAATCATAATTCCAATTATACTTGATACCCTCAAACTATATCCTAAATAACTTGTCCACCAAATCATAATGAATGATGTATTTTTTACATATAACTTTTCATGAGGTAATATTTATAAATCTATCAGAAATAGCATTGTGATGATTCGTGTATACATGAATGAAACATTTTTTATTAAAAAAATCCATCCCATATATTTAAACCCTTTAACAAATAATGAGTCTTTGTACCTACTTCAATTATCGAATTACTCCTTCATTAAGTGTTACCATTTTTTATAAAGGAATTTATTCCGTGGTATTTATTTTAAAAAATTATAGGTTTTAATTAAATGAAATAAATCTTTATTAATTATAAAAAATAAGTTCCAATATCTATAATTTATGAGCTCTATTCTTCTAAAAGACAATTGTTTTCATCTATCCATTAGAATAATGTAATAAATGATTTTGGAACCTTCAGACTAGAAACCTAATCCCTTTGATCCTAATTAATCCCATTAGATATTCCACTCTATTAAAAACCAAATCATCTAGAATGAATCCTTGTTATTTCAAAATCTATGATCATTCTTATAAATATTTTCCCCACTAGTCTTCCAAACATTCGATACCTCATAAAATTTCAAAAACTATTTGTAATCGCCCAGACCCACATAGTCCATCCCTTTGCCCAATTCCAGATCCTAAGGCCATTTTCTCAGTGGTAGGATGTCATTTCGTTGTACCAATGATCAGTGTGACACGATCAGCGTGTCATGGATCTGTGCGACTAATCAGTGTGTCACGATCTGTGTGACAGGATCAGCGTGTCACAGATCGGTGGACACGATCGGTGCGACCGATGGGTCTGACATAATCGGTGTGTCACTGATCGGTGTGACCAATCAGTGTTTGACTGATATGGTGTGACACGATCGGTGTGCCACCGATCATTATGACATGACCGGTGTGTCACCGATCGGTGCGACAGATCGACCTGTGACCGATTGGTGGGACACGATCGGTGCATCACCGATCTGTGCGACCAATCGTTGCGGCAAGATTGGTGTGGCACCGATCGGTGCGACCCATCAGTGTGACACGAATGGTGTGTCACCGATTGGGGTCTCAACGATCTGTGTGACACGATCAGTGCGACGTGATCGATGTGACTTGATCAGTTTGTCCCCAATCAGTGTCTCACCTATTGGTGTCACACGATTGGTGTCACACTGCCTTTTTGAGTTTTTTATCTATAGTTTTTCTTCTGACACTACATTTAAAACATTTTAACCCTTTGAAATGGTTCATGGACATTTTTCGACCCATAATAAATGTTTAAATTCCTAATAGTGGGGTGACCCTCAACTGACCCAGTTGTGTGTCTGTGTAACGTTCACCTCTGTTTATCTAAAATCCTTTAAAGTCACAGATATTACCACATTTTCCCGATGAGAGTTATTAAATAACAATTAATCTTGTCATGTGTAACCACCCAACCACGTGGTGAAACCATGATCCACCTATAAAACTGCCGAATATATTGATATTCAGTAATGCTCGGGCTCAAATTTTTATCGCACGAGCTTTCATACATTTCTTTTTTTTACGGGTTTGCTCTTCCCTTGGATCATTTGGAGTTCCCTTCCAATGTCATGTAGTGCATGTGTTCTGGAGCCCTTACTACTCGTCCTTGGAGTCCCAGATCATCCTCCCCTGAATGTTTCATATTAACAGTTCCTGGATCATCGAGATAAACCTCGATCTCTGATCATCCAATTAGTGTTTTTTTTTACTTCGTCTCTTTTACTATGAATCATGCATGGTGGGTATGCTGTTATTTTTATGGGGATGGATGAAACCAAAAATTAAATGAAGATAATAAATAGTCCATTTAAGAAAGGAGGGGGGTGTGATCAATGTTTCTGCTATAGTTAATATTCTTATTTATGTGTTGTGAATTGAACAGGCTCATTCCCACTAAAAATAATGGATGTTGGTGGGTTTTCCTTGTACACTAATGAACCTCTGTGCTTCCGGATATTGACATGATTAAATGGAAATTGGTTTATCACCTATACTCGGTTGGTTAAATTGATTCCCAGGTAACATTAATCATTGTGTGGTCCCCCCGGTTAACCAACATAAATAAGAACCTAATGAATGATGTGGATGTCGATGGGATCCTCTTTTGCGGCACAGTTGTTGGTTGTGAATCTGAAGTCTGGTGGGGCTATACCTCGATGCTTGGTTTGGTTCCAGTAATTTCAGGGATCTCATAGATCCCTTTGTTATTTTTGTGACTTTAAAAGAGAACTGGGTGTGAATGCATAAATTATAGTTGGTCTATTTCCCAATCTCTAGCTTGTGATTATGCATTTTAGTTTACCATTAGTGCAAAATTTACATAAATGGGATCACTTGAACATGAAATCAAGAATCGACTCAATGTGGAATTTTTTTCTGGGATGAGTGGTGACATGGTAGTGGGTTCAGTGCTTTTTGTGAATGTATAGTAACACGGGTGTTTGTGACTAAGTTGGTTTTGGAACTCCTAGGTTGGGATGAGTGCTTGTTATATATAGTATATAATTGTATTTATTATGTTTCTTATTTCCACCCCACCCAAGTTGAACACCTAGTGTCGGATACCCCCATTTCATGGGGGAGGGTGTTTTTCCAAAGACTCCTATGAGTGGCTGGTTATTAGGTCTGTTTCTTCTCCATTTACTGAATGACCCATGACTCATCGGGTATTCTGTGATGTCCCGAGGTCCATTATAGCCAATGATTTTTTGGGTAGGGTAGTTGTGGTGGTTTACCAGGTGTGTGTGGGTAGGTTGATTCCCAAGTGTCTTCAGGATGAGGCCTAGGTGTCTTTGGGCATGACAATTGTTATTCTGGCCCAGGTGTTTGCAGGTGTGGTTACGCATAGTTGTTGTGGCCCAGGTGTTTGTGGGTGAGGTGTGGCAGTGGGACTATGATGAGAATGGTGAGAGATGTTTGATGCGTAGGATGTTTTAAATAACCTGTGTGGAAGTGGCGTGGGGTCCCCAAACATCGATGTGTTATTTCTATTATATTTCTTGACATCTGTTATTCGGGGAGTGTGCCTTGGTGAGGCTTAGGTGGTCAGTTGTCTTTTCCAGGTGTTTCAGTTATCTCTTTCCTCATGGGGCATTACAATGCCTCCCCAGTTGTGTACAAGAGCTTTTGGATTTCCCTAATGAGTATACTTGTATGCTCAGCCTATGTATATAGATTTTTTTTTTCAGGTTTCCAGGACGATGTAAGGGATCGTGCAGGGTCGTACTAGTGCAGACACTGGGATAGTTATAGATTCTATTTTTCATTCTCTTGGTACATTATTTTTGGGGGTTTTTTTACTTTTGTATCATTTAGTTTTGGAAGATTCATATAAGAATGTTTTGTTTTGGATTTACCTGTACATACACTTTTTGTGTTGTTGGAATTTACTGTCTTTTCTCCCGATCCTATTAAATAAAAAGGGTAATGAATTCTATCTTGTGTGTGATTCTATACCCTTGGTGCTAGTCGCCACTCTGGGAACTATTAAAGGCGGGTCTTGAGGGGTCATTATCTCTCCTTCAACTTGAAAAAGGAAGGGTTTGGCAACCTGCTGTTTCATCTCACATCTTGGTGAAGGCGGGCCATGATAGAATGATATCAGAGGAGTGGTTAGAGGGATTGAGAGGTATTAAGGATTCTAGTTTTAGGAACAGTGAGGGTTTCATGGGATTGTAGGGAAATAGTGTTTGGTGATCTTGGGTCATGATATAGGCCAGGGAAGACCGGATATGACATGGTATTTCAAGTCCCCCCATGATCTGATGCAATGAATCTAGGCCTACCGAACGACCAAGTAAGGCTACATTGATTCCAGGGTCGAGACCCTAGGGAAGGTACATGCATCATAATGACATGTGTTCTTGTGTTTCATGGGTATTTTGGGTATTTAAAATTAATAATAAGTCTATGAAAATTTAAAATCAATTTTCTCCACTGATCTGGCTTAGGCTTTATTGTTTACCATACAACTATGGTTCCCAGATGATGACCAAGGGTAGTATGAGAAAATGAGGCCCCAAAGTCTGATTTGGAGGATCGACAGTGGGATAAATAAGAGGAGGAGGACAATTAGTGGCAGAGGACGCTTCGTGCCTTTCAGCGGAATACCGTCAGGATGTACGAGGGTAGCATATCAGACATAGAGACAGAGAGTTGGCTAGGGGAGCTGGTGATAGCTTTCATCATGATGTGGGACCTGAAAGAATACTGGGTTCCTCTGGCAATAAGCCAGATGTAAGGAGCATCGTGTTAGTGGTGGATGAATTATCTTGGGAAGAAGATGGAGGCTGATAATATGTTAGATGACTTTGAGAAAATTTTCCGTGTGGAATTCCACTCTTCCATGATGAAGGCTGAGAAGTGGCTTCAGCTACTCTCTTTCTAGTAGGGGAGAATTTTAGTGAGAGAGTTGGGGATCATGTTGAAGGATCTCCTCCGCTTTTCTCTGGACCACTTTCTAGATAAGGAGTCTCGATCAAGACATTTGGAAGAGGAACTTCGACCTTCTCTTCTGTATGCTGTTAATACATTCACCTTACAGACATACATGGAGGTCCAGAAGAAGGATAAAGTGGTGGAGAGGATGAACATGCTAGGAGGTGTATCACGAGAGGGAATCCAGTTGGGCTCATCGAAAGGGAAGGCTTTCAGGATTAGGCCTCGAGCATTAGGGCCCCTAGGTTTCGACTAGTAGAGAGCATGCCACAATATTTCCAGTTCTGATCTCCTGGTCCTCACCATTTTTCATCGGGCCTAGCACTGACATGCTTTGTCTATGGAAGCCATGGGGACCTTTAGACTCAATGCCTAGACCAAATACAGTACAATGGGGGTGGGCCGGTGCAGCAGCCGCCCCAGCCACATTAGTTTCTAGCTAGGCCCTTTTAGCAGTAGCAACAGGGACAACGAGCTCCCACTCCTCCAAGGGAAGACGTCACAGGAGGAGGTTGTCCCCAAGGCTCTCCTTAGGGACCTCGACCAGGGTGAGGTCGGGGAGGCGGCCGATAGTCGAGGGGCAGGGAATCTGAGCGATGGTAATTCCATGCCGCGGAGGAAGCAGCTCCTGCAGAGCCAGAAGAAGTTCGAGTTAAGATCATCATGTTTTAGTAATCTTGAATATTCCTTGTCTGATACAAGAGCTTCACACTATTTTATTACACCCACTCTGGCTCATGCTCTGGATTTAGACATTGAGAGACTTCTAGTGCCCCTGGTGCTGAGCACGCTAGTCAGTTGTCAGAATGACTTGTTTTATGTTTTCCGAGGGTGTAGAATGATGATAGGGCCACATTAGTCTATCCGGGATCTTCTAATTTTATATATACAACCATGCGATGTCATCCTAGGCATTGACTAGCTATTCTCGGTATCTTCCATCATTGATTTCTTTTGAGGAAGGATTGTGTTTTTGGATTTGGGTGGCCGATGTGTAACTTTTATCGGCGAGTGGGGTTTCTAGAAAAGAAGTAGGAGAGAGGATCCCCTCCTTTCCTTATTAGCTGAACTATCAGTGGAATAAGTGGATGTAGAAATGGTATATGTCTGAGGTATCATCAGTGAGTTTATGGACGTCTTCCCTGAAGTAGTGGTGACACTACCCCCTCTACGTGTTGTTGTGTTCGGGATAGACTTGCAACCTGGTGCCTGTCCGATTTCGATTACTCTCTACCAGATGACGCCTTTTGAGTTGCGGGAGTTTCGGATTCAGATTGAATATCTGATGAAGAAAGGTTTTGTTCGACCAAGTCCATCACCATGGGGTTCTCCTTTCTTGTTTTCAAAGAAGGCATATGGTGGTCTCAGGCTGTGCATAGACTACCAGAGATTTAATCATGTAACGGTCATGAACCGCTACCCTCTCATGAGGATAGATGATCTCTGTGACTAGCTAAGGGGATTAGGTTGGTTCTCTAAGATCGATCAACGATCTAGATATCACCAGATGAGGGTGAAGGAGGGAATCATCTCAAAAATGGCCTTTAGGTGTAGGTATGGATAGTTTGAGTTTGTATTCATGGTGTTCCGTGTTACGAATGAAACAGCTGTCTTCATGGGACTCATGAACTCCGTCTTCTAGGAATAACTGGATTGGTTCGTAGTCATGTGTATTGAAGACATCCTGATCTACTCATGTACAGAGGAGGATCACGTTGAGCTCCTGAGAATGGATTTATAGTTCATCTGATAGCCCCAACAATATGGAAAATTGTCCATGTGCAAGTTCTAGATGTGAGAAGTACAATTACTTGGGCCCGTTTATCCGAGAAGGGAATAACAGTGGACCCATCGAAGGTTGAGGTGGTTTTTTTCTATGGAAGAACCCAAGAGCATGAAAAAAATTAATATTTTCCTAGGTCTGGAAGCTTACTACTGAAGGTTCGTGCCCAACATCCCCCGAGTTGTAGCACCTTCGATAGCCTTGACCAAGAATGATGCGGCTTTCTTGTGGTGTGGGCAGTGTGAGGCAGCATTCAGCTATCTGAAGGGGAAGACGGTTAGTGCCATAGTGTGGATGTTTCTAGAAGAAGGGGCGGCTAATGAGGTGTTCTGTGATGCTTCTGGACATGTCCTCGTGTGTGTGATGATGCAACGACAATGGGTGATCTCTTATTAGTCTAGATAGTTATATCCCCATGAGCTTAACTATGCCACCCAAGATCTGGAGATTGCGGCGGTCGTGTTAGCACTATGGTTGTGCAGGCATTACCTCATTGGGGAGATCTTCGTGGTCTTCACAGATCCAAAAAGCTTTAAGTATATCTTCTCCCAGTGAGACCTGAACATACGATGGAAAATGTGGATAGATTTTCATCAGGACTACGGCATAGATATTTCCCACAACTCAGGAAAATATAATTTTCTGGCTATTTCCTTCAGCAGAAAGTTTCAAAAGGATGCGGTTCGAGATACAGTAGATGCTTGGTAGGTGATGGAGGTGTTGGCTACCCTGCAACTAGTTGTAAGATAAGATTTTGGTAGAGGTAGTATGTTTCATATGACATTTCAATCCTCTCTCCTATGATAGTGGACGAGTCTATGTGGGGAGACATGGAGAGTGAAGTAATGTGTGACAGGGTTAACCAAGTCGATGCTTCAGAAGGGTGGACAAAGGTTGTAAGAAGTAGATTGTTTTTTGAGAGAATTTGTTTCTTCCAGAGATGATGCATGACATAGTTCTTGGTGAGTTCCACAACTCACCCCTAGTGGTGCACCTAGGAGTTTCAAAGATGTACCAAGGTATGAGAAGTCAGTTTTGGTGGTCTGGGGTAAAGCAGGCGGTGGTAGAGTTCGTGGCCAGGTGCCTAGTGTGTCAGAATGTGAAGGATAAACACCATGTTCCAGGTGGACTGTTACAACCATTAGATGTCTCCGAGTGGACATGGGATGAAATCTCAATGGATTTCGTCACATGAATACCCATGGTTCATGGAGGCTATGATACTATCTGTGTAGTGATGGACCGGTTGACGAAATCAGTTCACTTTTTAGTGATCAAGGAGTCGGGTGCAATGGATGACTTTGCACAGAGGTAAGAGGATGAGGTGGTGCAGTTGTATGGATTTCCAAGGTCCATAGTTTTGGATAGGAATGAATGTTTTACATCACGAGTCTGGAGAGGATTGCAGCATGATTTCGGTACCCAACTACATTTTAGCACTGCTTTCCACCCCCAAACAGATGGACTGATAGAGCACACCACACAAAAAATGGAGGATATTCTATGAGCATGTATTCTGGACTCTGTGAGATCATGGGTGTGACACTTTCCTCTGATAGAGTTTACCTACAATAATAGCTATCACTCTACCATTGGTATGTCTTCGATCAAAGGTTTGTACGGAAGGCCATTCCACCCAACCATATGTTGGACCGAGGATGGGAAGGCAGGTGTTATTTTCCCAGAAGTGGTGGAGAGAATGACTGAGAAGGTTCAACATATACAAGAGAGGATGAAGGCGGCCCAGGAATGATAGAAGTCATACAATGATAATAGGATGAGGCCCTTAGAGTTCGAGGTCATGGACCACGTATTCCTAATGGTATCCCCTATAAGTGGGAAATATAGGTTCGATAGGGGAGTAAGATTTATCCTTGGTTAGTAGGATTGTTCGAAGTACTGCGGCAGGTCAGCGAAGTGTCTTATCAGATAGTGCTACCACTGCCTCTACTTAGAATGCATGACGTCTTCTATGTTTCACAACTCTGACGATAACTACACAACGACTCACAGAACCTCAAATGGAGAAATCTATATATCGAGGATGATGCAATATTTGTATAAATATTGGTGAGGATCGAGGATCACGAGGAGAATATACTATATAGAAGAACCATCCCTTTGGTTCATGTGTTATAGAGGCATGGTGGGCTCTAGGAGAGTACATGAGAATGGGAGGCACAGAAGCGCTCTCAATACCCTGAGCTATTTTGAGTTTTGTTTTGTTTCATTTTGTACTTGTTTGTGACGTAATATTAAATATGATGGTTTATGAGATGTTTTGTTTCCCTACCTTGTGAATGTTATGAAATGTCCTGATATGTGGAGAAGGGAGGACTCGATCCCTAATCAAGACTCATTAAGGTGGATGTTAGTAAACACATTTTGGTGAGTCAGTGCCACCAAAATCGAATAGTATCTTGACATGGATGAAGGAACTCCCAAAACCATGTGTCGGGACAATATGGACCTTGTGTATGGCATGGCTATTTGGGGTCGGTTTTCCCTGAGATTTATCTTTCGAGGGGGGGGGGGGGGGTGGGTTTCGAACCCCTCTCTTCTCTTCAGGTATAGATTTTATTCTTGAGGACTATAATAGTTTGAGAGGTACCTAATATAATGGCTCAAACCCTCATGGTCCATCCGTTTGACAAATTACGGATCCTGAGGGTGACGTCATGGTGGTAGGACGTCATTTCGGTGTACGACAAATCTGTGTGACATGATCGACGTGTCACCGATTGGTGCGACCGATCGATGTGTGACCGTTCGGTGTGACACGATAGGTGTGTCACCGATCGGTGTGACCGATCAGATTAAAACGATGGGTGTGTCACCGATCGGTGTGACCGATTGGTTTGACACGATCGGTGAGTCACCGATCGGTGTGCCACCGATCGGCGTGACACTATTAGTGTGTCACCGATCGGTGCGACTGATCGGTCTGAAACAGATAAGTGTGACACAGATTGGTCACTGATCGATGTGACATGATCGGTGTGATGTGTTCGGTGTGACACGATCGGTGTGTCACTGATCAGTGTCTCACTGATCGGTGGACATGATCGGCATGTCACTGATTCGTGCGACTGATATGTGTGTCACAGATCTGTGTGACATGATCGGTGTCACAAAGCATTGTTGAGTTTTTCTTCTATAGTTTTTTCTCGTAACGCTACTTTTAAACACGTTTAAACATTCTATATGTTTTGAGAACGTTTTTATCACCATAATCAATGTTTAAATTCTTAAGTGTTGGGAGACCCTCAACGAACCCAACTATGTGTCCGTGTAACGTTCCCCACTATTTATATACAATCCATTAAATTCAGAGTTTTTACCAGCTTTTCCCAATGGCAGTTATTAAATAAAAATTAATCCTGTCATGTGTAACATCCCAAACGCATGGTGAAACCACAATATTCCATTAAAACTATCGAAGGACATGATATCTAGTAATGCACTGGCTCATCTTTTTATTGCATGTGTTTTCCTTCTTTTCTTCTTCTTGTATGGGTTCAATCTTCCCTTTAAGCGTTTGAATTTCCCTTCCTGATGCAAGTGGTGCGTGTGTGCTGGAACCCTTACAGCTCATCCTTGCAGTCCTGGACACTCCCCCCCTGCATGTTGCACATCACTAGTTCTTGGAACATCGAGAGAAACATCGGCCTTTGATCATCCAAGTAGGGTGTTTCCATCATCTCTCTTACTATTTATCATGTGTGGTGGGTGTGCTATTGTTTATATGGATATAGATGAAACCATTCATTAAATAAGGATAATAAATGGACTTCTAATTAATGGAGGGGGTGTGATTGGTGTTTCTATTGTATTTCATATTCTTATTCTGTGATGTGAATTGTACGAGCTCATGCCCGCAAAAAAACACAGCCATTGGTGGTTTTTCCTTGTGCACTAATGGACCTCTGTGCATCTAGATATTTACAAGATTACATGGAAATTGGTTAATCACCTAAACTCGGCTGATTAAATGGATTCCCAGTGAACATTAATCCATGTGTGGTCCCTCGGTTAACCAACTTAATGAAGAACCTTGTGAATGATGTGTATGGGAACAAGATCCTCTCTTGTGGCACTGTTGTTGGTTGTGAATTTTAAGTTGTGTGGGGCTGTATCTCGATTCTTGTTTTGGTTTTAGTACTTTGAGGGATCTCACAGATCCCTCTGTTTTTGTTGTTAATTTACAGGATAACCGGGTGTGAATGCTTAAATTATTGTATGGTTGTTTATCTTTATCTCGCTTGGGGTTATACCTGTTAGTTTCCCAGTAGTGCAGAATTTACTAAAATTGGATCACTTGAACATGAAATCAAGAATGGTGTCATTGGAGAATTGTTTTCCATGATGAGTGGTGACATGGACGTGGGTTCATTGCTTCTTGTGAATGAAAATTAGCGAGGGTGTTTGTTCTTAAGTTGGTTTTGGAAATACTAGGTTGGGGTGAGTTCTTGATATATATATATCATATAATTGATGTTATTTTGTTTTTTATACGTCTCACACCAACATTGAGAACCCAGGGCCGAACACCCCCATTTTATGGGGTAGGGTGTTTTTCCAAACACCCCTATGAGTGGCTGGTAATTATCTCCTTTTTTTCTTCCTTTCCGGAATAACCCAAGACACATCGGGATGTATGTGAAGGACTAAGTTCCATTACAGCCCAAGATTTTTCGGGTAGGGTAGTTTTGGTGGTTTCCTAGGTGTGTGCGGGAAGGTTGTTTCCCAAGTCTCTTTGGGATGATTCTTAGGTGTCTTCAGGCATGGTAGTAGTTGTACTGGCCAAGGTATTTTCGACCATGGTAAAGAGTGGTTGTTGTGGCTCTGGTGTGTGTGGGAGGGGTGTGGTTTTGGGACTGTGGTGATAATGGTTGCAGAGATTCGATGTGTAGGATGACATAAATAACGAATGGGGAAGTAGTGCGGGGTACACAAACATCGATGTGTTATTACTATTATATTTCTTGACTTGTGTCATTTGGGGAGTGTGCCTTGGTGAGGCTTGGGTGGTAACTTTTCCTCGCTAGGTGTTTCTGTTATCTCTCTCCTCACATGGCATTAGAATTCCTCCCCACATATGCATGAGGGCATTTCATTTTCCATACGTAGTATACTTGTATGATCACCCTATGTATATAAATATATTTTCAGGTTTCCAAGTGGACTTCATGGATCGTGCAGGGTTGAACTAGTTCAGACATTGGGAAAGTTGTTGCTGTTTCTATTTATTTTGGTACATTATTTTTGGGGATTTCTTTTACTTTTGTGTCATTTACTTTTTGAACATGCATATGAGAATGGTTTGTTTTGGATTTACCTATACATCCACTTTTGGTGTTGTTGGGATTTACTATATTATCTCTCAACCCAATTAAATAAAATGGGTAATGCCTTCCATATTGTGTGTGATTGTATACCCTTCGTTCTAGTCTCCACTCTGGGACTTTTTGAAGGTGGGTCTCGGGGGTCATTATCTATTCTTCAACTTGAAGAAGGAAGGGTCTAGCAACCTATTATTCATTCTCTCATCTTGGTGAAGGTGGGTCATGAAACTATTATTATTCTATTATGATCAATATAGTTTTTAGAGGATTATTTTCTCTCCAATCCATCCATCATAATTTTTTGTTAATTTAACAAAATTTTATCATTTAATATAACATTAATTAACTAAATGATATTGTATTTCAATTATCACAATTCTCAAAACAAAAATTATTACATTTTTTCCCATTAAATAAAAATTATTAGTAATTTTATTTAAGCTTATCAATTTCCATGGATGAAATATGAATTTATGTGACATATCAAAAAATAATGGTGAGAAATATCTTCTAGTTTTCAAAATAAATTTATTTCATGAATATTTTACCCCATATGTGCAGAGAGGTTCTAGTAATAAGAGATCGGAAAAAACAGTATGGATTTAACCCATAATATTTTTTGGAAAAATTTTATAGAACCTCATGTTATGATATTTCACATTTATAATCTATATCATATGATATACTATTTTATTTTGTCCTAATATCCCAACCTCAATATTCAAAACAATTATTAAATTTCGAATGAAAATCCTCTGAATTTCCCTACTACAATACTCACATCTACTGTCTATCCATAATATGTTTGTCATATAAACACCCAATTTAAACAACAAGTATCTCTATAAAATAAAATTAAAAAATCCATTGATTTATTATTAATAATGTGTACATATTCAATTTATGTTATATCCATGAGGAATGTTACCTAATTTGGTTACCCACTTGGAAGAAAATGAGTGCAGGACCACATACAACATTATGTGTGAGCTATATATTATTAATTATATGTGTAAATACATTTGAGACAAATATACCCATTCCCTACATTCCTAAAATGAAAACTTACATTATATAGTATATTTATTATTGAGATAAAAAACTTTTTTAGCCATTGATACTGAATTTTTATTCTCATTATTCTTCGAAAAATTTTCTCTTATTATTTTCTGTTTTTCTCCTCAGTCTTATTGATGTCATTAACATACCCTAAAACAATATTAATAATAATGGTTTAATTAGAGACAATTTTAACCATAATCCCATATTTTATTGGGAGTGATGAAAAAACTAAAAAATGTAACACTAAATCAAAAACAATCACTCTTATAGATTCTAACTTATACCAAATAATGTTGAATTCATGAAAATGAACATTAATTTTCCTTCCATAAAACATTAGCATATTTAATACCATTAACATCATGAAGACATTTTTTATTATGGTTGTCTTATAATACATGTCAACATGAGACATCACAACTTCCTTTCTATTCATCAAGTACATGATATTTTAGGAAACATACCTAACCACCAATATCTATAATTTTCCAAATTAATTCTTATTAATCATTAAAAATTCATCTTTCCCAATTTATATAGGTTAAAATCATTTCTATAGAATATTGAGTTCTTCCAATAACCTATTTCCCTCCACCCACATCCTCCAAAATATAATGTTTATCAACTCAAATTATGCAATCATGACATAGATTACATCCAAAACAATTCATATTGAAAAAGTATCATTATAAAATGAAATTTATAAATATAAGAATGTTACCAAATTTTATATTTTAAATTCCATATCTCATCGGTGAATCAAAAAAATCATATAATAGTTTTTATGATAGAACCACTAAACCAAAACACAAAATAGAAAGAAAAATGTGGAACAATTTTTTATACTAGAAAATTTATCTATACCTGCATAATGGTGTAACAAATCTGAGATTAAATGCACCCTCAAAACCGCACTAGAAACTCAATTCAAAACATAAAAATTCACAAATGAAAATATAAATATTAGAATAAAAACAATTGAACTAATAATAATATGAAATTATGTGGATTTTACTTAGTTTTACTTCTTATGAGAACACCAGTTCATTTTTTACAATAATTGAATCATTATATTTTAATTTTTCTTAAATAATACAATTAACATCACTAAACAATTTAAACATGGGAGAGAATAGTGAAACTAGTTCCCTCAGATTTATATCTTCCCATGGAGTATACCATAAATGAGGGAAATAATCTATTTCCCATAAATTAATCCACCTCAACCCCAATAATATGGTGATTAGTTAAAGAAATAATTTCATATAATAATGATGAATCTAAAATATAAAATGATTATGCCAGTTCAATTTCTATAATAAGAATTCTCATAAAAAATATTATACATTTTCACTCTCTTGTTCCTAATATAGTTTATTTTCACATAGTTCTAATATAATATCATTGGGACCATATCCTTCTTTTCCAATATTTTGTTACCACATGACTTCTCCTTGATCTGAATCACTGGTACTAAATACCTTACATCGAGAATTAGAAAAACTAAATCATGAGATAAGTCATCATAGTGTCTTGATAAGTATATAAATGTTTTTAAGATAATAATATGTTTAAAATAAATTTTTAATCCGAAAAAATGTATAATTTCATTAATTTGAATCATATTTAAGATGTTATTATTCTATATTTATTATTTATATGATATGTTATTCATTTAAACATTTTCATGGAAATAATACATGTTTTTCATGTTTAATAATATGTTAAATTGGTATACACACCGTGTATTCTACTATCATTTATAATTTAATGATAAACTATAGTTTTTACTACATTCCACAACTACTAAACATATAATTTTGAGTTTATTAGATTTATCAACTATATTTTTATTTTTTGAGTATATTCGTATAAAGTTTTATATTCCAGTATTAGAGAATGACTAGGGGACCATATAAGGATCAATAGGTTGGTTGTATTGGACTAGATCATGACACAATGAGTCAAGAATGAACATTCAAATATTAGAAAAAATGGGTTGTAAGATTTATAGACATCAGTAAAAATAATTACCATTATTTCGATGGGATGGGTATTACAATTGAACTTTGATATGTTTGTTCATATTCTATCATAAGATGAATATGAAAGTAAGTATATTGGGATAGACTCTCCATGACTTATAGGTTACTTAATGACACTTATGATCCTAATAGATAGTGTCAGAAATTAATATTACCCACTATCCTACTAATTCTTATCAATTTATATTGATACTATTAAATAGATTATTTAATGAGGGTATTTATGTTGGGGAAACACTAAACATGTATCATCATACTAACACCCTGAACATGAAACTAATGGAACCAACCACCTTATTTATTAAATGACTTAGGTATAACAAAGTAACTGGAATATGAGACTTTTTGTTATAGCTTATTAAGAAAAAATTGATGATTTTTTGTTCAATTTTGTGATTTGTGTGGATATTTGTGCTCTAATTCATGGGGATATCCACATATCATTAATTGGGATTTCCAAAACATAGATCATTATTTTGAGTTTTTTAATACTATATGAAAAAAAAATTCTATATAAATTTGTTTCTACTAATTTTTCACATTTGGCAAACATATTAAACATTTTACATGTTCTTGTATAACACCTCATGTTCAAAAAATCACTTCATTTTTGAATTCTATATTATTAAATTTCATTCAAATTATAATTGACTATATTTATCATACATATTGTGTTTATCTATATTTTTAATAATTAATATTCCCCAATTTTTATACCAAAATTCACGATTCACATAGAGAGTTACTTGTTAGAGACTAAATAGAAAAAACAATAACATATGTAATTTTTATCCATCAATTAAAATTTATTATATCTTTTGGAAATGTTGAGGTCATATCGAGGTATAATTGAGACTTGGTCTAATTCCTCTTTCTAAATCTATTCCTTTTCTTTAAAATATTATTTCACTACTCACTTTGAGATCATTAATTTTAGATTAAATAGTTTTGGGAAGTATTAGTATTTGTATTATTGTAGTAACTTATATTTATTCCTTGAAAAATTAATTATGGTAGAAATTGTTTTTTACATGGGGTGGTCATGAATATTATTTGTTTTTTATTGGGTCCATCCTATAATTTAGACTACCATTAATCATGCTATGAATGGATATGTAAACATAAGTAAGGTATTTTCAAATAATATATTATATATTCCCTTTGGATCCATAAATTTGTATGAAAACCTATTGATGCTTATTATTATCCAAATATATACCTATATATTTATTATATTTTATTATATAATTATTTTTTCATGACTAGATTAGTTTGATCCAAAAAAAAATATTCCATTGACCTCAATGACCTACATCATTTATTTTATTAAGCAATCCTTATAAATTTATATTTTTTTAATTATTTTAAAAATAATATCATTGAGTATGAAATAATGTAAAAAGTTTATTAACAATTATTATGTTTTTTTTTATAATTTCCATGTTTATAATTTATAATGGTTTAGAAAAGAATTTTTATAATATTTAAAATGTAATGTTTTATAATAAATGAATGTTATAGTTATGGGAATTGGTACAGAATTTACCACTATCGGTGGTCTAAAATTTTTTTATTTTTAATTTTGAAGAAAAATTCAATATTTTCCCGGATATTATTTTATAGATTTCATAATAAATATAAAATTATATACATTTTGATTGGTTAGGAAGAGAATTCACCCGTAGTATGATCTTCAGTTTCCCCTCATGTTCTAGAATAACTTTATAAATATGATCAAGGTTCTAGTAGTGGAGATCGTTAGTGGAATCACATGGACTCCAACATCATTATATACTTTCTATTATATCATATGATTACATATTAGGGTAACTTACCACCAAATGAGGATAATAATTTGATTAACCACCACTATAGAATCTCTAGAATTTTTGAAAACCTATAATATCACTGATTAGGGTTAGAGACCTCCATGTTAAAAGAAAAAGATGTATTGTTTTAGGATATCTATATTAAAGGTACATTTGACAAGAGACTTACATATATATAATTTTAGGTTAATTTTTCATATGATATTATCATTATACATTAAATTGGGAAAATGCTTGAGTGTTGACAAACCCGAAGCATGTATATATTTGAACCATGGATTATGACACGAAATTTATTAACCTATATATCTTATATATATTATCATATATATAATAAATTCAATGAAATGATTAGTGATATGTTCTTGATTGTTCTTATATAGACTTAGGTAATGCCTTTAAATTTATACACCTTATGCAGATTAATAAATATTGTCATGATTTCTAAAGTGGGATTAAATAGAGATTTAGTATATAAATGTTACTGAAATAGAATTAACATTGGGATATATTATATAGAAAAATAAAATTATAGATAAAGGATATTAGAATATATGGATCTCACTACGGTGGCTAGGATTTTTTTATGCCGTCATCTCCCATATATGGAATATTTCTAGTCTAGTGTCATCAGTGTGGAAATCATCACAAATGTAGAATGGATATACCTGTATGAATAATCAATTACAATAATATTTACACTATGTATATATATAGTTATTTTCATCAAATTGGTTTATCATATACACTCAGCCACAAACATTAGATGACCCATTATTTACATGACATGTACGCTAATGAAATTACATGAGGAATTCAACTACTACACGGGAGATTAGATTGAGGAATCAAAATGATAATCAGGAAATAATTGATGATGTGTAATATAACATTACATGATTAATCCATTAGGTATATCATTATGTACTGGTGGAGTGTATGGTGCATCAAAATAAATAAATTATTTCAGAGAAGGACCATGGAATATTATAGCCACTATTTAGTTAAACAAGAATTTCGTTGGATCTATATTTGATATGAGTGATTCAAATCATATTATATCTATTTTAATGTAAGATCTATAAAAATAGAAATGATAATATATTCCATAATATATAATTCATAATACTATTTCATGAAAGATGGTAAAGAAAACCAAGAAGTATCAATTACGCACCTTAGTGGTAGCATCTTATTATCATTAATGGGATCTAATAGACCCCAATATTAATGTTCATTACCATATCATAGGAATTTACTAGTTATCCCAGTTCTGAAAATGTATCAAATTATGTCATATGATATTATCCTTCTTTATTTATACTGGTCTTTAATAATATTTTCACGGGTAATATGTACTCCTATTTGGTCATGTAAGTCATTATAAAGGGTATGTTAGATTAAGTATGATAGAAATTGATTTTATTTTTCTACGATATATAAAATATAAAGTGAAATAAGATTTAATTTTTATTTGTTATTATTTAAACAATTTATTTCCCAATTATGTTTTACTACTAAATTTTATGAGACCGATAAAATTAACCATTGTTCTATTTTTGGGATCTAAAAATATATCAATACCTTTGTATATGATGAGCGTAACTGATTTGGGACAACTAATGATTCAGTTAAAGTTTCTCGACTCAAAAGGAATCATCAGAATAAAAAAAATTCATAGTATTGTCAAATTATATTACAAAATAAAGCTAATAAAAGCAAATATATCAGGTATTAGATTATGTATGGATTATAAATATTTATGAATTTCCAAAAATTTATAATCTGTTTTATTAAATAATACCATAGAATGGGTTTCTAATAAGGACCTAAAATCTGGGTATAATCATTTTTTAGTCAATATAGAATAAATTCCATAAAAAATACTACATAGATGATATATTTTTTAATATTTTGTAATTACTTTCATTCTCATAAATTCTCAAGAAATGTTCAGGATTGGAAATATTACATTTTTATTCATATTTTTGACTCATTCATCATGCTTTTTATAGTTGATATAATCATATTTTAAAAATAATTTAATGTTCATGGTGAATATCATTGTAATGTCTAATTTATATTGCGAGTTCAAAATTTTTATGTTTTCATTCAATGGTTTTGATTATATATCAATGATATTAAATTCCTTTGGAATTTCATTTCTATATATTATATCTCAAAAGATCATGTGATCCATGAAATTTACATTTTCCTTAATGTTATTAAAAAACTATTTGAAATATAGTGATTCCAAGGTCTTATGGGATACTATGTTCATATCATCTAGGATTTATATAATATTGCTACTCCTATGAAAAAATTATGATAAATGGGAGTTAAAATCACATGATATTACTAGTATACTATATCTCTCCATGATATAGTAGAGATATTAATAAAATATCTAATTCTAATATTTCCTTTTTCAGATGGAGGGATTGATGTTTATTTTTAAGAATCTTATGTTTGTATCAATTTTGTTCAAATGCAAGATTGTAATGTGTTGGATTATGGCCATTCAAAAATTCCTACTCATGAGCTATACATCGATTACCATGACTTATAATTTTTGTTCATTAGTAAAACAATTATTTTTTTAGTATTTTTTTCTTATTTAATTATTTGTGGAATTTATGAACTATAATATTCGTAAGGATGTATTTTCTCAAAGAAAATTTAAATTTAAAGAATAATTTATGTTTTTAATATAAATATTTGGTTGAGTTATATATATATCATTTGGTAAAGTAAAAAAGTTTATTAGTGATCTCACTATGATGACTTAATATTATATTGTAAAAGATGAATGGGATGTTTGGAGATATAATGATTTGAAACTGAATCATCCCCTGTGTTTGAGTAAGTATCATAGTATAATATATTTTCAATTAATAGATAATAAATAATCTATTATGGATAATATCAAAGACTCATATATCAATAATTTTAATTATATCATTATTTAAGAGTGACTAGAAAAATGAGATAACATAAATGTTTGATTACAATATTGTTAATCATTATTGTACATTCCCAAAAGGATTGTAGATACCATAGTGAGTGAGAATAAGTGATGAAACTCTATAAAGATTTTTGATGGAAAGTATATCCAAGAATCACTATGATGTATTGTGATGTTCTTATACTGTTTGGGTTGTCTTCTATATAATGAAATATTGTTATTTTTTTTGTTAGACGATTCTCCTATATCTAGGGGAAAATAGTACATCAAATTTGTATGAATGTTATTTATCCACCATCTTCACATGTATTAAAATTTTATTAAATAAATATGACATTTTTTATGAATATTCCATGTATTATAAACATAATAATGTCATATGGGTGGTCATTGATCATATAACCAAGGTAAATCATATTGTTTCCCTAAGGATGAATCTTCAAATGATGAGATCAAGAAACTATATGCTAAATCTGATGGGTAATTTGTATGGTGTAATATAAAGTATCATTCTTAAATGGAATATGAGGTTTATAATTTTTTTTAAAAGGGGACTCAATAAGTGTTTTGAACTCTACTCAAGTTGACTACCACATTTTTTATTATAACTAATAGGCATTCTGATTGAACCATTCTAATTGTTGATTATATGATTTAGGATTGTATTCATAAGTATTTTTGATAATAGGAGGATCATGAATTTTATTATAAGTATCCTATAATAATATATATAATTAATATATTTATATAGAACCATTAAAATATATTTATGGAAGGAAATGTCATTCTATTCTCTATTTTATAAAATCATGAGATTAATATTTTTTGGGGACTGGTATAATTCAAAAGAGAATAAATTTGGATAAATTAATTTATAATTGGCTCAAACCAAAAAAATATTGGACGAAAAAGATAATAAATATCATTGAAGTATACATTTGGAATTCGATTTGGTGGCCTTTTATCTTAGGGAGTCACCAAGGCTGGGACAGTGATTGATGGCTAAAAAGGGTAAATATAAAATCATATTTTTTACCATTTCAAATAATTAAATGACTCTTGGAAACCATTACAATTCAATCTCTTTCTCGGTTTTTTTTCTATGAATTACAATTTACAAATGTATTAACTGATAAAGTATTTTTATGAATCTATACATGTAAAATGATATAATAATATTTAACTACAATATGTGGATTTATATTTAGATAATACTATATGTAATATTCTATAGTGATAATATATTAATGTTTAATGTGATATCACATGACATAGTTAGGAGGTATCAAGGTAATCCCTAAAATAGATCTTATGGGAATATAAAAAATATAAGGTATCAGTTCCCAAACATATTTCCTCTAGAAACTGGTCAATGATTCTCAGGGTGTATTTTCCCAATTTGGGTAGTCTTAATGACTAGTAACATTATAGGTAAGTAATAATTGTAAAAATATGATTTAAATACCATTTGTGATATATCTTTTATAGAGGGGACATGCTATCTGAATTTACAAGTTGTTGATAAATAAAGAAAGTGGGGCCAATGGTGTTGTATTATCCTCATTATCAAGTGGAATAGTACTTAATACCATGTGTTACTAGGTTAAATAGTGGTGTAGTGTTTGCTCCATCTTGTACCTATTGACTTTGACTCGGTACATGATGGAGCTATAAGTGTTATATTTAAACCATGTTGTGATATTGGTCATAGAACCCTAAAATAGAATACATTAAAGTCTTTATTATTGAAATTTATACATGTTTTATCCTAATGGACATCCTCAAAGATCTTTAACTCCCTTAATATTCCTCTTATGTTTTTATTCTAATGTGAAATATTTTCATTTACTCGGAAAGGTAACATTACAAACCTCCTATAATGTCATCTTATTCCTCCTTTATTTATGAATGGGCACATATCCACATTTTTTCTTAATATATGTCTTTTATAAACTTTTTTTCCAATAGATTTCTTCCATTATAGAGGGATAAGCATTATATAATATTTTTTAATGGTATCTATCACCTTTAATAGTATAAGTTAAATCCATTAGATTCAAATAAGTTATATTGTTATAATATTTCCCATGGTGGAATCACATTTTATTTGGAACCTCAATAGAATTGAAAATATTTATTTAAGTAGCTTAACAATTTTTTTTCTCATACTCACGAGATTATTTATTTAATAACCCTAAGGGTGAGTTAACCGAAATATATCAAAGTATTTTATAGAAATAAATCTTATCTAAAATTAGTTTTGAAATAAAATTTATTCTCTATTTAATTGGATTCATATTTTCAATATTAGTGTTCCATGTTTATTATCCCGATTCATTTGAATTTTTATAACCCGTTGTTCATTCATATTAATTTTGTTGTATCTAAGGAGTTCTCTTAAGGTTTTACTCATGTTTTATGTTATTTTAAATTATTGTTAATTGTGAATTTATATTTTATACTACATGAATGATTATCTAAAGATTTCAATTTTTATATTTTTTGATATGATATTTATATTAGGTTTGTTGAATTCCTTTTGTGATTTGATATTTATTTTTGTTTTTGATATTGAGTTGTTACCTACATGTCAATGAATAGGTGGGTTGAAAGGGATGGGTTAAAAATTATATTACTATTAAATATACATTAACCTAATCTTGAATGTGTGGACTATAATATTTCCATGAATTAGTTTATAAATTTCCCTTTAAATCTAATGGAAGGAAAATTTCTTCAATGAAGTTATTCAATTATTGATACATCTTGCATTTCAGGTTACATACTAGAACATGATCATTTTAGATACACTTAATAGTCATTATTTCATGTTTTCCTACAAATCATATTACCTTGTATTGTTTTTAAAATACAAATTATTTAATAATTGGTTGTAAAGAGTGGGGTGGACATTACCTATGAGATATTTTCTTACATACATCTTTCACGTCACATTACATGATGTTCGTACAACATTTTTAGGAATCCTATGTACATGTATTATATCAATGCATGAGAAAATCAAGTACATGGAGACTAGAGCATGGGTAGTGTAATTTTATTACATTCATGTAATTTTAGTGTACATACCATGCATTGATATAAAAGATTATCAACATTTGTTTTATGTGAATAATCATACCTATCGAGCTTCTATTTTTGTTTTTCAAAATAATTTGGAATATCCATTATGTAAATAAATTGTATTGGACTAGTTACACTCTTTGTGTATATTTCAAAATATTTTGGTAATGGATTCCTGATTTTTCCTTTTAATATCATCTAATATATTTATTATTTTTCAATATTCACCTTATTACATGAATGTATAGATCGTAATCATGGAGCAAGTAATATAATGAAAAATTTATTAATTAGGTCATATTTTCCCAAAAGTAATTACTATAATTTACCATTGCCTTTTTATTTTAATTTCAAAAGTGGATGAGGGAAAATCATATCTAAAAAATATGTAATACATCAATAAAAAATGAAAAAATCATTGATGTTTTAGAAGAGTTCATGGAATATTGTAGTGAAACAATCATACATCATTTGTGTAATATATTCACAATAAAAAAATCATTATTAGAATAGAAATTATCATACCTAATGACATAACACATAATAAATTTTACGATGCAGGTGATCCCACCTATATTTACACACTATAACCATCCTATGGAGAAATATATCTATGGTACAAAATATCCCAATAAATTGTGGTTTTACAGAAAAACAAATACAATAAAATCACACACCACACTTATTTAATATCCCTTTAAAGAGAAATTTATATAAAATTAAGTTGTAATATTTTATAATCCATGAGTAATAACTTGGAAAAAAATATTTTTAAAGGGATCCATGTGTAAATATTAATAAAATATTGGGGTTTCAATTATATAATAATAAATCGCGTGGTATTTCAAAAAATACTATCCCTAAAAAATCTTGTAAGAAATCATGTTTCATTCTTAGAATAATTTTAAATTCATTATAATGTAAAAAAATCATTTATAGGAATCCCAATTCTGAATAACCATCTAAAAATGGATTATATTGTTCACAAAAAATATAATGATTCCTAAATGGATGACATGAAATATATATATATATATATATATATATATATATATATATTTGAGGTTGAAATAGAAATATGTCATGTTTTAAAAATATACATGATTTATTTTCAAAAATATTTTAATCAAGAGTAGTAAAATAAAAAATCCTTACAAAATGATTTTATAAATAATATTTAATATTAAAATCATAAATTAGAGATGTTATATAATTGATTACAAAAATAGTTGAAATCAATGTGAAACCACCATCATATTGATGATTATAAACATAGAAATGATTTACTATTCCTCGATAATAAAAAAAAATATTTAATAAAAAATATAATCCACAGGCCAATATAGAAATATCTAGTGATTAAAAATGATTATAATTGATAGAGAAGGTGAATGAGGAAAATTGAAGCCTACAACAGTATTATCTGACCAAGGAATGAGGGAATTCATAATGTAATAAGATATAATTAATAGATAACTTTTTGAATAATCCTTTTATGAATCGTGAATACCCCAAAATTAAAATTTGGAATGGTTCTAGTGTAATATATTTTTATAACTCAATATATATATTTTTATTTAAATTCAAGATATGATGTAATGGTTTATAGGGTATATCATGAGGAAAATCAATCCCAAATATTATATATCTTCTAAACCATATCTTCCTCATTTATGGTCCCATAAATTTTTCATACTAAATATGAATTCTAGTTTAATTTTTGAACAAAAATTCAACCCAACAACAAGAACACAAATAAAATAAATTTTAAACAAAATATATGCCTTAAAATGGATATTTTGTCCTCTCAATTCTCCCTTGCATTCTATATTCAAAAAACATTTATATTAGAATGATCATATTTACTAAATGAAGACATTTTATTACTCTATAATCCTATAATCGCAACTCGATATCTCATGACATACATTTACTTTCATCCAAAGAAGATAAACAAAATGAATTATCCTTCCTCACAAAATGTCACTCTAATAATCCAGAACCTTGTTATGATATTATTTAAAATAATTCCTACAATATAAATCCAAGATCAAATATTGATTTCATGAGGACTCTTATAGTTATAATTAATTAATTAAGAGATAAAAAACATTATATATGGGAATATTCTTTGGATACAATTCGATTTGGTTAGATAATTTCTCAAGTGTTTTTTTAAAATCATTAATGGATAAAAAACCCTCATTGTAAGTTTTTATTTCATAAAAAAAATTAAATTACCAATTAAATATTTATGGTCTTCAATGATTATTCAAATAAGGTTTCTAAAGTTAAAATGTTTTCACAAAACAATATTAAAATTACTAAATGTTCTTTGTCTTCTCTAGTATAATGATCAATGTTGTTATAAATAATTCCCCAACTTCCACCCCAAAAAATATTTATTGTCTATCCTGATCAAATATTATTTATAATGGATTCATCTTTTTAAAATACTGAAAACAGCCATTACATGGGAATTTATCCAATGATAAATGAACTTATTAATATCTTCGAAAATAAAAGACAGACAGAGAGATTATATCTTCTAAAATATTATAATACATTTCTGTAGAACAATCAGTTTGATTGTGACATAAAATGCTTATAATAAATTTATTTACCTTAGATTAAGAGTGTTATTTATATAATTAAAATGTATTATTATTAATTTTTTCAAAAAAATCAATGTCACAATGTCAAAATTCATTAAATCAACCTCGTAAAATATTTCATGATCATAATATTTTATAATATCATTGATATCGAAAATGTGAAATGATTTATTAATATTATCAGTGATCAAAAAAAATTTATTTCTTCTACGAGGGGTCCATGGAATCCCAATAAAAATACTTTTACACCTTTTCGAACATATTGAGAGGAATGGGTAATGGATTTGGAATCGTGGAAATATTTTGATAGTTCAATTACACTCATATGTGTGAAAAATAGACAGATAATTATTAATACCACTCTCTATCCAAGAAAAAAAATATAAAAACACCATATAATACTATTTATTTTTAACATTGGGATAAAAAACCCATTAATTCATAATTTGGTTCCTCAATGGTGAATGGGGCATAATATGATTCCTAAAAAAAGCTATACCATATGAATGTGTAATCTCACCAAGGTCCCAAAGGAAAATATAGTGGTGAATTATTACCATATATGAATGTACCTCACATATGATGCTATTGTTTTGGTATAATGGGACACTCCCATATTGTGTGTTCTATAGAAAATACGTACCAAAAGGAACAAGACTAATAGTAGTGGTTATACAATACTAAAAATTTTAGGTCTCCATTTGATCGTCTTTTTTTAGGAGTAAAGGACTTGGACATCTGGAAAGTTATTTCACATAAATAATGTAGAGGAATGTGTCGAGGCAGACTGATTTTTTCCATAACAAGAAGTAAAAAATATCGTTATGAGTGATAAAATTTTAAAATCAATTTTTAGCTCTACAAGTTGAAGCTTGTCTGTCATATACTAAGAATGATACGTATTATCCTTCCATGTTAGGTATGAATTCAAAGACTTGGGTCAAAACGAAAAGGGTCAAGCTGAGCGTGGTTTTAGAAATTTCGTTCAAGGCATCCGACTGCACAGGGATATAAATAATTGATAGTGTATTCACTTCTCATTTGTGGTTATTCCTTAATAAACTCATTCATTTCCTATAATATAAATATTTTTCAGACATAATCACTGATAATAATCAATATCCCTTGTTTATATTAATGTTCAAAATAAAAATTATGAAGGAACGAAATTTTTTTGACTATCTAAGATTAATTATATTAAATTAAATAAATTATTTAAAACATTTATGATCTCTTGAGATAATACATATCACAAAAAATAATATGACTATATATATAGGATACAATATAATTTCTTTATAAAAGAAAAAAACTAGAACCACAGCTAAAAATCCTCATAAACAATGTAACCTTTTATAGATTTCTTTATAATCAAAACAGTGGTTGATTTAAATAAATCTTTTTTCATAGATGATTTATGATATTCATTATTCCATTTATAATTCACTGTTTTTAAAGAATTAATTGGAAATGGTAATTAAAATACTGATAATTAGTCCATAAATATATGGATTCTTTAGATCTCATTGGCACTATTTGAATCCACCCATGAAGTAAAAGCATCAAACAACTCAAGCTGAACCAACACTGTATTTCATGAAAACATGATCTATAATAATTTAATATCTTATATTCAAAAATAGAAATATCATTTTTTATACTAGTGAGGATCCTTGAGCCTTACAAACACAATCTCAAAATGACACTACTGCTCTTCCATTTGCATTGATTAGAAAAAAATTTAATCCAAAAAATATAATCATAAAGGTATATATATAAATATAATATGATATTTTTTTATATTATGACACCAAGATCATTTTTAAAAATTAAAAGATTCATAGGAAATATAGAATTGCAAAAAATTTATGAAAAATTATTCTTATTAACATCATATTTTTTAACCATCATTTTATATTAAATTTCATGATATCAATATTTTAAAAAAATAAACTCCACTTAAATTGATTAAATAGTCCACTTATAGATTTATAGGATAGATAATACTAAAATTATTTTGATAGATCTATCTATAATCTATATAAATGAATAGACACCCTTCATCCTTATTGAGTTATAATATATTTTTTTCCAAGGTAACATCCATATTTGAAATATTTATTTATCTCTGATATCTTCAAAATAAACCTTCATTTGTTTATAATCTATATGATATGATGATAGTGATATATTAATATTGGATTGAAAAATATTGATAAATACAATATTAAATCTATCTATATTTGAATCCTAGATAAATCATTAAGATATACTATCAAAATTTCACAAAAATATATAAGATAATCCATATAATTTGAATTACCAACATCAAGCAAAAAATATTATAATAGTAATGGTAATTAAAAAAATTCAATGAAATAATTATATTACACCAAACAAATTAACTAATATCTAATTCTAACAAAATTATCATAATCTATATGTTTTGATTCCAAATTATGTGGAAAAAAATATAAAATACAAAAATTATAATGATTATAAAAAACAAAGACACATACATATAAATAAACTTTTATGTTTGTTGATTTAGAAAATTATGAAAAAATTTTACTAATAAAATACATATCTTTCACATCAAATGTATTTTTCTGGAATAATTGACTATTTATCATTTCTAAATTATTCATAAAATTATATAATAGAATTATACATAGATGATACCCATATTAAATTATAATATTTAATAATTATATTTGAAACATTGGAAAATTGATACTAAAGATGGTTGATCCCAAATGATCAGTTAGTGTAAACATATGTTTTATTAATTAAATATCATATGTAAGAATCAAATGAGGTTCAAAGTATGAAATCATAATCAATGTTTATAGCATAATATATACAATCCCAAAAAACATGGTTCAAATAACATTATAAATGTAATAAATATTTAAAATAATGAAAGATTCATGAGATTAAAAAAGTTAATGTGGTAAATGGATTAATCATCACGACCGGATAGTGATCATGGATGTGTAACTACTATATTTCAGAATGTCTCTTTTGTTGATTTAGTCAAAGGATGAGATCTAATTCTTATAATGTTATATACTCATAGTGGCCAACCAAAAATATTAATTTTTTGGAAGGATTTAAATTTCATCTCTTTATGAATATACATTTCCTTAGTTAGTATGTTTCAAAATATACTCCCTTAATATATTCTTTTGAAAGGATCTTTTTTTCTATTGGCCTTTCTAATTTCTATTTAGGGATACATGATTCCCCTAATTTTATTATTCACTTATTGTCATAGTATTATTAATATTTATTTTGGCATAGGGGTTCTTGGTTTTTTTCATGTTTTCAAAAGGATGTGATAAAGTAGACTCTACATTTTGACTATAGTGTCATACCCCCTTCCTCCATTGTTTTTCTAATAATTCGTGGTTTTTAAAATCATATCGTCATGTATGTTTCCATCAAAAAGTTGAAAGCCTAATTATATAGATAATTAAACTATGTGTGGAAACAAATAATATCTCCATACAGTTGGTGGCTTGAATATTTTTTGAGGATCAAATTTTTAAACTTCTTTTACCTGGATTTTTGATTTATAATAGTTACACATGATTTTGGAATGATATTATTTATGAAAACCTACCTAAAAATTTTTTTTCATGAATAATTTATGAAAATAATATGAAATAATATTTCACTCATAATAATATCTCTCATTTTCCATATGGTAAAACTTGAAAACTATATAATTATAAGTTGTCTAAAAAGCAGTTTTAATTAATATTCCAGGCCCTTGCACTACATTATAACTCATGTAATGTTCTCATTCTGTAAGTGTTGTTTCTTAAGAGGCTACCAATATTTATGATAAGGATTTTGGTGATATATACTTGGGGAAATTGTTAATTAATTTCATGGATCCTTCATTATAATGTAATCCAATATGAAGATGGGTTTATTAATTCCATTAAAAATGGTAATAAGGAATTTAATGAATCAGATATATTCATCACTCCACAATTGAAATTGAATCAGAAGCATGTTTTATATTCAAAAATTGATTAATATATTATCATATGGTCCCTTGTAATATTTTTAATGAAACCAAATTTACGTTTCTATCTAGGGGAAATAATAAGGAAAATAATATAAAGTCCATGAACATGATGGAATATAAATGTATTGATTCATATTCCTCTGTTATGAATGATTAATATATTAATTTCAGCAATCATGATGATGAATATATTGATCCCACTAGGGGAAGAATATCATGTTATATATCATTGGGTAGAGAGCTAAATGTATGTATTGATGAACAATATTATGGTTTGTTCAATAAAAACGATTTGTGAGAACACAAAAAAATATTTATCATAAAAATATTGGAAGGATGTTCACTATAATGGAGGATCAACTTAAAATTAATCGTGATTTTAATTTTATGGGCATCCCTGGTTTATTATTTCCTTCATGTTCACCCTATTTGAAGTTGAATTATTCATATTATTTTGAATTGTTTCAAAATAATTTTTAATGTGTGTTGTATTTTAATGTTTTATTTGTGATGATTCTATCTCTTATATTTCTTTTCAATGAGATTAATCAATGTTCTGTATTAATATGATTAATAAAAAATCAACGAGAAATACTAATTTTCAAAATAACTATTGGATTTAGTAAATATTGATTTTATTATTTCAATTATGATGAGAAACATATCATTCTTCGTTTGGAAATTGTGTTAGGATCCTCTATATTATATATTTCGTCCCTATATAGTCCATAATTAATCCATCAAAAATATTTTTTGTTGATTGATGTTATTTTTTTCTCAAATACGAGAATATTTTTTTCTCAAATATGATAATATTGGTTTTGTCATGATTGAATTATTTTTTAGATATGTTTTTTGTCTATCGTATTGGATTTATATGATGGAGAAAATATCAACTAATTACTAGATGGATGTAATTTATTAATAGCTAAACATACATATACTGATGATGTTCATAATGATGGTTTTTAATCTTGAAATGAGGTTTTAATATAGAAACTAGTTGTTTTGTTGTGTTTTCACTTTCCCCTTTTTTAAAGGGTTCCCCAATATTAACACTCAATGATCTAATGATGTTTAGTTCATGTGTTTATCTATGGAGGGAAACATATTTTAGGATAATGGGATCCATGTGGAATTTATTAAAATTTATTAACCATAATATCCTATTCATATCAGTTGATTGATAATGATTATTAGGATGCTGAAGCAGATTATACTATAATTGAAGTTCATCTAGATTAGGGACATGGGGAATTAATTGTATTGAATGTTATTGGATTATTCTAATACATTTTGGATGATTCCTTTACAAGGGGATATAATATTATTTCAGGATGATGACATATGGAATGTGAATTCAAACTTCTCATATGGTCCGGATTTGAAGAAAATTTTATTATTCTCGTTGACTGAATGCTTTAAAATTATAAATGTCAAATCATAGTTATCCAATGAGGCATGATTACATTTAAAAAGTGTCAATTTGATAATATAGTAATTTCACAGGTATTTTCTTTAATGTTTTATCTCTTTGGCGCATGTAATTATCTCCTCATGATATCATAGATTTTTTTAATAATGTGATCAGAATTAGAGTTGGGTTATCATATCTTGTTCCATGTTATTCATAAAAATTTAGGATCCATGTGAGTACCAATTCAATCAATGAAACCAGAAAATATCATAATCAGAATACAAACAACATGATGTTTTATTCCTATATCATAATACATACATCCTTACAAGATACATTACTATTGAAAAAAATCATACTAATTCATAATAAAATCTCAAATAATAAATCATTATCTAATCAATTAGGTGGTTATATATGAACCAAAAATTTTCATGTATTATTTCCAAGAATGATAACATATATAAAAATAGACATTTTATCTTTTCATTACAAATATCTTAAGAAATTTATAATTTTACAAAATAACAATTATCCCATGGAAATGATATGTGTATAATCAATTTTTTTAAAAATCATCATAATCCATTCAAAAAAAGGCGATTATACCTATATAGGTTGTCCCCAATGAATCATAAAAAACATTAAAGGATGTTGAAAAGGATGATAATATATTTATAAATGAATTATAACTATACGTTGGAAAACATGAATAAAAAAAATTATTAATCCAAAAAATTTAAAACACTTAGAATAACGGTGAAATTATATTATTTAAAAATAAATAAAATCTCTAAAAATATTTATAAAATTTAATCTAATACACACTTGTGGGAAAATAAGATCATGTGGTAATTTTAATATTTATAAATTAATTAAATAATTTTTTAAGGAGAGATAAATGTGAACCAAGAAAAAAAAAATTAAGAATATTACATTTGTAATATTCTAAAAGAAATTATAATCCCAGGAAAAATAACTTCAGTAAATAAATTATATTTATAAAATATAATTCTTGAAACAGATTTCTGTACATATGAATGGTGGATAAATAATACTCATACATGACATTAAAAATCTAAATCACTATTTTATATATAATATCATATTAGTTTGTTATATAATATTTACATGTGTGATAACATTTTCCATATTGGTGTGTAACTTAAAAAAATCCAATGATAGGAATCTATGAAAAATAACCCAACACATCCTTAAAACCATTCAAATAAATAATATTGAGTCATAATTATATTTGGAATTTTCAATACCAATATGTTGAATAGAAAGTTTCATAAAAAGCTTTCATGGTTTTACTATTCACCACATAATATAAAGATGGTGGATAATATCAAACATTTTTCAATGAAGGGATTTTAAGGTTAAAAACATCAAAAGGATCATAACATTTGATGTATGAATTCATCAATGACATGGTTATTTGAAATAAATATAAATTATAATAAAACATGTCTAAATACAATATAAAACGTCTACATGCCATAATAAAATTAATTATGGTATAACTAATTCAATGAAGATGTAATATGACCTATGCAATGAAGAATGAGTATAATATCTCGTTATATGAATCATTAAAAATGTTGGACACACACTATACTCGTATATAATGAATTTATATCCATGATATATATACTAGAACATTAATTAAATTTTCCTTACTTGGTAAAATTTTAAATTAATATTTTTACCCATCCATTAATAATTATTTAGTAAAATTAAGTATTACATGCTATAATTTTAATTCCCCTTGTGATTTATGATTTGGAAGATTTAAACCTTGAACATTAGTAATTTATTGATTAAAAAATTAGTTTTAATTATGATAATAAATATTTACTTCATATAACTTAATATTTTCATTAATAATTTTATTGATCTTATGGTGCGTATTCAAATAGAAATCTTACAAATTTTATTACTTCAAAATATTGATTTTTTGTAAATAATTGAATTTATAATGAAAATTATATTATCATAATAGAATTTTTATCACATCATAAATTAATAATTAATACATAATATTAAAATTTTATTACACTCCATATTCATTCTTGAGATAAAAAATATAACATTGTTCATATATGTGTTAAACTGACCAAATCAAGAACATGTTATTATTTATGAATATGTAAAAACATATTTTTATATAATAATAATATAACTCATATAGATTATTAATTAGGTTATTTATATGATATTTTTTTTTATTAAATTCACTTATAAGACAAACCATGAAATACAATGATGATAAATGGTATCTTCCATCAATTGTGGTGGTAGTCAGCTTGTACACATGAGAATCATTTTGATTTTCCCAAAGAACGAAATGAGGTAAATAATAATTCTTCAATATAAGTAATAAATTTCTATTAATAAAATTATACTAATATAATTATTTAAGGGTATATATATAATATTTCAGGAATATTTTTGAAGAATCAATAAATAACTTGGTTATAATAAATACATCATCGATGAATAAGTAGAATTAAATATTGTAATATGTCCTCTAAAAATGGTTTTTTGGGAATAAAAAATACTATAGTACATGTCTATGGATATTTCCATGTTATTTTTTATATTGTTCAATATAAAGTTGAAAACATATATATATATATATATATAATTTAGGGGAACCCATTATAGATGAGAAGAGATGGACCCATAAAAATGATCATATGTTTAAAATAATATATAGCCATTTTCATTGGAATGTGACCCAAAGTAACCCAAAATTGGAAACTAATATTGGGAGGGTCGAGATAAACTCATAAAATCAAACTTTTTCCATTTGAATAGATAAATATGGTCTTATACCTTTATTGATTTACTTTTTAACCCTTTTATACATCCCGATTGAGACAAACAAATAACAAGGTAACAAATGTTTATGGTAAAAATTAAAATTACATTTATTGAATATTTTGAATATTTTGATACCAATAACAAAACTTTTATATGGATAACATTATAGAGGGGGTAAATATTATCTTTAATATAGCAACATGTTACACAATGAGATTTAATTATTTTTAGAGTAACGCATGTTAAGAATGAAAATAAGTATTTATCATATTAATTTACCTAAATAATACATATGACATTAAATATATAATGAATAATATCGTGACTGGAATATAAATTTAAACCCTCTGGAAAGATTATTTTATTTTTGTAAATAATTTTTTAAATAAAATGATCAAAATTAAATCTCTTATAAGTATAAAAAATTATATAGGTTCTAAAATGATAATCATGGTTTTTTAAATTAAATATAATATATTTAAATAAATTCTATTACCAATTATAAAAATATTTCGCTTATAAAAATTGTTTTCTAAAAAATTACAGTCACTATTATATTATCAAAATTTCAGAAAAGTGAATGTATTTTTAAAAAAATTATTTTTCATAATTCACTTATAAATCAACAATTTCATAAAAACCCAAAAAAGTAACCCTAATGAAATATTTATATTCTAAATTAAGATATTATTTTTATATCTATTTTTTCACATCTAAATTTCATAAATATATATTTTAAAAGAAAATAATTTTTATGAAAAAACAATTATATATAAATATGACCCCATTTAAATATATAATGTTCTAAAACATTATTCATATCAATTAACAATGAGTTTAAATTTAATTATTTGAATAATGTATATTTATATTTTATTTATGCTTAACATTCATTGTGAAACATTTTTATTCAATTTTTCAGGATGAATATTTCTTAATCTATTCAATAATATATTAATTGAAAATAATACATACTAATATTTTGGAATTATACATTCTTCCCCTAATAAATAATTAAACCATAACAATTTTAATTTTATCGTACATAAATGAAAGTAAATTAACATAAGAATAAACTCATATTTTTAGAATATTATGATTTTTTAATTCTATGTTACAAAAATATTCCCAAAACCATATATGTTAATAAATTTTATAATTGAATACATTAATAGTTGGGTGATAATAATAACTATATTTTTTGTCATTTTTTTATCCTTTATTAATTATTTTACAATAAATATATAGAACATGATTTATTTCAATCATATATACATTATTTTACCCTTCAGTATAGTTTTGATCATTTTTCAACCTCTACATAATGACATATTCTAAATTCTAAATATCCACGATCAATTTTTTATTCGTGATTCATGGAACACATCTTTCAATAGATTATATAATCCAAAATCTAATTAAATATTCATCTAATTATTTCTAAATATTTACTAAATCCAAAATTATTATTAGATGTTGATATAACACATTAATTTAAAAAAATATCATGTTAATAATTAATAAATTAATCTCTAAAATATCAATAATAACACCCATTATTCATGTTATATGATTCAATAAACTCTCAAAAAATATTCTAGACCATATATTGAAATAAAAATAGAATTATTGAATGTAATTTTAATTCATAAACAACATAACTTTTATATTGAAAATTATTGAACCCGAATAATCATTTAAAGTAATCTTTAATATATCCTAAACCAAAAAATTAGTATATACATTTTTAGTATATTTAAATGTAACCATTATATCCATATAATCATAAATCACTTAAAAAATCACATACTGTTGATAAAAATACATTAACCATATATACGCCTAAAAATATATTTATCTTTAACCAAAATAACATAAACTTAACAAACAATAAATTAAATTTTAATTTATTTGGTTATATAGAATGATCATATTGTATTTCAATATTTAATTTCATCATTCCCAATTATTAATATTTAACTCAACATTAAATCACCTACTATTTCAAAGGACCATCTGAACATAAATCCGGAATTCTGCCTAAAACCCACTAAAAATCTCTTAAAATGTCATTAATAACCTTATAATACAATAACATAAGACCCCAATATTGGAATTTATACCTTTGATCGTATTATTGAAATTATACTTATCAATCATTGATGATTATTAAATCTAATTAATTATCCTCAACAGATAATATCTTAACACTTATAATTATAAAGAACCTACTATAATACCAATGATGAAATCCCAAACTCATACACCTAGAACATTTTTTACAGCATAATATTCTTATGTTGGAATGGATATCATCTTAAGAGAAACCAAATAAAACCTCCATATGTAATATTTCCATAACAAAGACTTATTTAATTAGATATCCAAGACCATTTAGATTTATAATTTTATATAATTTGGAAAAAATCTATCTAAAAACCCCTATCATTTAAATCTACTGTAAAATATTTCTATCATAGTAACAAAATTTTATATCAAAATAGTTAATAAAAATAAATGTTAAATTATCTAAAAATGATTCAAATTTTATCATGTAGTATGTAATACTCTACATTGTAACCTGAGGAAGTGGAAAAATAAAAATGGTTTTCTCAAATTCCGAATAAGTTAAGAATATTATTCAACAAACAAACGTAAAATGTGAGTATAATATCATTATAAGGTAATAATAAAATTATCAAAGTGTATAAAATAATAGATTAGTACTGAATAAAACCTGTTTTATATACAGTGATTACATGTTTATAACATTAACCTATGACAAGTGGCGTGTCAGTCAACAATTTGGATCCATGTGAAAGCAATTTTTTATAAAAGTTAATATTTAGAACCATAGAATGAATATAAAAATAAATTTGTTATACTATTAATTTTTACTCATATCACCATTACAATAACCCATTTAAGAACATTTAAAATCAAATAACCTACCAATTTAATTCTATCATATATTTTATTGATAATAAATAATTAACCATTGTATTATATGGTAATACATTTCCATTCATTATAATATAAACATTATATGTACCAATATTTTTCTAAAAAATTATTACCAATATATGTTTATAATGAAAAAAAAATAAAAAATTTCATCATAGATTATTTAAAAAATAGAAAGGAAACATGTTTACTAAAAAAATCAAGAAACATCATAAAAACCATAATTTTTTAATAATGTGGATACTCGCATTAATCAATTTCCCCAGTGAAAAATAATAATTATTAAAGGATTTTAACATTGAAAAAAACAAAATTATAATTTCTTTTAAATTATAATGAAAATAAGAAAAAAAATTATCTTCATATAAAAACTAAAATAAAAAATTGAATAAAATGGAGAATCATTTTTTATACAATTAACTCTTTTAAGGAAAAATTAATAATTAATAAAGTATACCATTTTGAAAAAATTTAATTAACTTGTAAATTAAAAAATCATACATCTCATACTTTTATGAAGAGATATAATGTGACCCATGAAAAACGGTTTAAGAGTATTCCATTTAAAACCATTTTAAATAAATTAATTTACATTAGAATAAATACAAAGAAATAATTTATAATTATTAAATAATATTTTTGAAATAAGTTAAATAACATGAAGATATAAGGGAAACAGGTTCATTAATATATTTTGAGAAAATCAGGAAATTGACTTTAAATCAATCCCAATTCAAATTCTAAAATAAAAACCACTTTTATAAGAAAGTACACAATAAATAAATAAAATGAAATGATTAAATTGTGACTCATGATATATCAGTTCAAAGTTGAATCACATACAAAACAAGTTGTTCATGACGTCAAATATGATTCATTTAATGTAATATGAGACCAAAAAACCAGTACCAACTTGGTACCGTTTGAATAAAAACTCATTAGAGAAAATATTTGATGGTTTTTCAAAATCCCATTAAATTTCATGAAAAGTATCAAAAAATAAAATCATTTTTCTCTTTTTGAAAAATAAAACATATTGTCAATACAGAACATATCATTATTAATTGATATTGCTATGATAAAAAAACTAACTAATATAACAAAATTTATTGAAATAAAGAATCCAAGAAGTTGTTACATAAAAAAAATAAACAATCATGAAATGAGTGGAAATAGAACATAAAAATTCAAGGGTTATAACGTAGATAATCATCTAATAACATAGTCAATGAAGGTGTGATACAACCTAATAGATGAAAATTGAGTTAAGATTCCCCATATCTGAGACATTTGATAGGTTCAATATTTTATATCATATATTATATTAATTTATATTTTTTAAAATTTCTATATCAAAAACACTAATTATAACATACTCATAATATTATTTTTTTAAAAATTTATTAATAAATTATTATTATAAAATCTTTTTTAAAATCAATGTTTACGTGATAACTATCCCATATTAAAAAACATGGTTTTATTAAATGTTTTTTCCTAAAACCAAGGTCTTGTCTTACAATATTTTAGTTTATTCATTATAATTATATATATATTATATTAATCTATATTTCCACAAATATTATTTGTAAAATAACATAATTATTAGCATAGAAACAATAAAAAAATCAACCTTTTAGATATTTAAATTTTATAGAGAGAATTTATTTTGCTAAAAAATTAACATATATTTTTATATAAAATAAAATATTTTGAAAATAATATTAATTAATAATTTTTACACACTATTACCATTACATAATGATCCTTATTAACTAATTACATGATTATTATGATAGTGGTAATATCGGTGGTAAAACCGAAAAAAAAACAAGAAAATTATATAGTAAATTAATGAGAAAAAACATGATTTTGATTGTTTGTAATATTACAGTTCTATAATCGTAATAATGTTATATATAGAATATTAATTAATTGAATAAATATTTAGAATCATCCAAGAAAACTGGTGATTAAAAATTAAATGTGTTTTCCAAAGAGGATGTAATTTACACATACAGGTAGGCATCATGTTATTTTACAAACAAATTTAATTAAGGTAAATGATAAATGATATATCAATATAATAGAATTTAAGTAATACAATAATATTGATTTGTAAATTTAATATTGTCTTATAATATTGGTATAAGGTTTATGAATAATAATACTTGAATGAACTTTATTCGAACCAATACCACCCCATAGATACATTCCATTAATAAACATATCAATCCATCATAGATTTCCCTTCTAGGAATATAATAATCATTATGAAATATAAAATTATGTTTTTATGTGATTTGGTCTATATAGGGTGTGTTAAATTGATGAATATTCTTAGTTAGATAAGGGGTGGTGGGTTCTATTCATAGTAAGGTGGATGTGTACTATTGTTAACAATATTATCATTAAAATAATATAAATATATTTTAAATGGATTGTGGAGATAAATAAAACAAATAAAAGTGATAATATTTTTTATATTCTAAACACTATTATAAGAAATTTGTCATTATTTAGTTATAATTATCTCTTGATCCCTTAATTTAACATCATGTTTAAAAAATTTACCCTTAAGCATGGTGATGACCAGTTACCACGGTATATATATATTATTATAAAAAATAGAAACAAAAATTAATTAATTAAAATTTTCAATTTCAAATGTTTAAATTAAATAATATGATTCAATTAATATAGTTCTTGAATATTGACTTCAATATATGTACTGGTGACATAAAAAAATATTTTTCTATATAAATGTAATTTTAAAATATAATTGTATTTAAACAAATAATAAATAATATAATTGATACACAAGAAATTCAACAATTTATTAATATTTATAGAAGACTATTTTTGTTAAAAAAACATATTTTATGATTTTAATTTCATTTTTTATAAATATGATCAAAAAAAGTTATTTTATTAGAATAAAACATCGGATATTCTCTAAACGTTGTAACATGGATTTCTAAATTCAAAATTGTATTAAAAAATTCGTTTTTTACTTCATAAAAATGATTATTTGGTCGATAAAAAAATATTATAGAATTATCAATTATTTATTATATAAATGTGATTTCATAAAATATATAATATTTGAAAAAATTGTATTTTTCACAATTCACCAAAAAATTATATGTTTTAGAAAAACCCAAATAATTCTCAATAATAAAATTTTCAAATTTTCAATTTAAAAATGATAATTATTTACTAAAATTGAGATTATATGATTCAAACTTTCAAATTTTATTAGAAGATAATTAATATAACGAAAATCTACATAAAATAAAAAATGTCACCTTTTAATCGTTAATTGTTTGTAACATTAATTCGTACAAATGATCTATAAGTGTTAATTTATTTCAGTTAACATTGAATATTAAGTATATATTATTTTTTACCATACATTTTTATAAATAATTTTCACATTAGTATAGTATTTTTTTTATGAAAATCAATTCCTAACAAAATTGTTTTAGTTTTATTCATGGTAAAATTGCAGGTTGATACATACCACCTAAAAAATAATTATGTCCTCACAATTTTTATGTGACCATTAAAAAATTAAATTTTTGTAATATATTAATTTAATATTATTTAGATGGGTAATTTCTATTCAAAATTAATAATTCCAAAACCATACAAGCGAATGTGATTTCAAATATCATACATTTACACTTTAGTGATATGACTCGATATATTATTATTCATTTGATTAATTATTTGTGTAGTTATATTACTATTGATAATGATTACATGATTTATTTCCATTCATTATTTATAATTTATTACTTTATTTTTATTATGATGAGTTTTCCACCCTTTTAAGCTAATATTCTAGATGAAAAATAACCATGATAATTTTTTCATTCCTAAATAATGAAAATCCAAATTTAATGTATAGGAAAAACCAAAAATGAATTTAATTTTATTCCTCCTTTCACTAGAAATTCACTAAAATAAAAAAAGTATGTGTAAGATTAGATAATTATGAATATGAATGAACCACCATGTCAATATTTAATACATCAATTTAAAAGATATCAAATATCAGACACAAATCAAAACTTAAATAAATTAAAAATATCATCAATATATAATTCTTCATTTTTCAAAAACAAAAATATAATAAATAATATACCATAGATTCATTCAAAATCAAATTAAATTTATATTAATATTTTTTAAACCGCGATATCAATAAAAAACATTCCAAACTACTTTCATAATTGAAACATCATTGAACCCTATGCTACCACAATTAAACCTTGCTGTTATCCAAAAACCATATTTGTAGCTCCCAAAACTAGATACTCTTAAATATATACATTATTAACATACTATAAAAAATTAATATTATACATTTATAAAATTAACAAATAATTTTCATGATAATAATTTACTTTATAATCACTATGGTTATCAATCATAATCGTCTTATATTTAAAATTTCAATGAGCTAATTCAAAATTAACCATATTTACCTTAAAATAAAATCCCTAACCATAAAAAGTAAATATCTATATTTCAATAAATTATTTCCACAAAACCGAAAAAACATCTAAAAATACATCGAATCACCTTATATTTAGATCAAATAAGACCTCAAAAATCAGTATTTGTACCTTTATGTTTTTGAACATCCTTAATTTTATTATTCAGTAATGAAACCTATAACTCATAAATTATCCAAAAATGAGGACATCCTGACACCTAATGTAATATAAAACATACTATGGTCCCAACTATGATTCCACCCACTATGACACACAGATCTAGTTCCAAAAGGATAGTCTTTATATAAAATATTTGATATCAAATAAAAAAATAAAGAAAAATAAATAAAATTTAAATTTAAATATATAATAATGTGTCACATTTTCAATCAATTACTATTTATTTAATTATATTGTTTAATTACATATGATGAAATTAAATAAAAAACCAACATCGTCCCCATGTGTGAGGCATTTCCTCTTTGTACTGAGAACACATTACCTCATATTATGTTATCACCATTTCCAAAACAAATTATACAAAAATTCTACCATTTGAGAAATATCATATGTAAAACTCATTTTAATAAACTAATGAAATGGTGACATACTAAGGGGGATGTCATGTGGTCCGTAATGATAAATTTTTTTAACAATCATTCATCATATGTATCAATTTTCTTGATTCCCATGCATTATTCAATTTATAGGATTTGGTCCATGGACTTCAGTGATGTAATGATCACATTATCATTGTTCATGATGATTTTATAGGTGTATTTGAGATTATTATAGAGTATCATGTCTATTTCATTGATCATTTGATTATGACTTTCCATTATTTCTCAAAAATTATATTTCACTGTGTTTTGATTTCATAAGAAGATATAATTTTATTAAAAACATAAAATATATATTATCTCAATATAATTTTGATAATATAATAAATTCTTTATTATTACATAATACCACTATTATATCATATTCCTTCATCATTCATTAAATAATAATTAAAAATTTATTCATATAGTTGGTAAAACTGAACCAAATTATTAAAACATTTTTATTATTTATTAGGTAAGAAATGTTATCTTACAATCACAATCTAACTCTTATTAAAAATTAATTATTTTATAAATATAATATGTATCCATTAGATCCACTTCCAAAACAATCCATATAATTCAATAATAAAAAATGAACTTTGTTGTTCATGGAGGTGGTAGTGTATATATACACAAGAAGTTTGTTGTCATTTTATAATGGATGGAAAATAGTTAAATGATGGTTGTAGTATCAAAATAATAAATTATTTATAACATAATTTTTTTATTTTCACTATATTAATAGGTTTATATTATATTATGAGGTTTATGATGAATAAAATGTGAAAGAACATAGTAAAAGCAAAGACCTCTACCTTATATAACCCTATATGATAAACACAACAACCCCTTATTAATTATATATTCGAGAATAAAAGAACCTATATGATATTGAAATGTATGTTTATATGTGATTTTATAGATATTTTGTGAGATAATTTTCATTATCTTTTCATTTAATTGAGAGGCTACATGGATCCTTTTATAGATGTGATTAGTGAAACCCCAGTAAATTATAAATGCATTAAAATAATATGAATTCATATTAAAGGTAAAGTGTCCCAAAGTAAGCCCATATTTGATGATAATATATGGGATACAGTTTAAAATCCAGTCATCAAATCAAATATATTAATGTATTATTGATGATTTCAGTATTATCCACTGTTTGAAAAACATATAACCCATAATTCCTTTATGTGTGATGACACACTTTTTAAGTGGATAATATTTTTATATATAAAAATAAAATTCAGATTAATTAGTCATTTGAATTTATTTCTTCATAATATAGGGAAAATTATATATTCATCAATTTCTATAATAGGTAAAATTAAAATTATATTTTATAAGAATAATGTGATTTAAAATAATTTTTTAGGGAAATACCATTCATGAAGAATAAAATTACACAAATATACTGTATTAAATTAATCCCCATGAAATATATTAAATTATAAATAACAACATGATATATATATTATATTCACAAAAATTATAATTAAATCCAATTATATAATTTTTTTTAAAAAATATTCAAATATAATTAAATTTTAGTGTTAAATCTCACTCGATCCCTACACTGATGAGCATGTAATTGTAAAATAATATAACAGGCCATACCAGGTTATCCATACAAGTCAACCATGTCATTCTATCACATGGTGGGGTAAAACAGATAATGAAATTCATTACTCCTATAAAAAAAATAATACATACAACTAGAGTATGATGTAGAAATAAAGAGAGATAAACCTGAGCCAAAATGGAAAAACCCGATAGTATGAAAAAATAAAAAAACTACTCTCTATGTTACCAACCATTACCTTCAAACCAAAATTGAAATATAAGAATAATCATACATGCTACATAATACTATTCACATCACTTGTATCCTATAGAATAATACTTATATCCTTGTAGATCTAGGGGAAGTGTGTGCGCAATATATCCCAATAAGATTCCACTATATAATATCTAAAATTAATAATAAATATATTATACATGTTAAAGTATTAAAACAAAATAGTTTTACAATCAATTTTATAAATAATAAAGATATAAATATTTTTTTAAGGTTTCAAAAATTTCATAACAAGTTTACAATGAACAAAACAAATTAGTTAAATATATCGAATATAAATAAACATGTGAGACAACATCCATGAAACAAAATATCAAGAATTAAAGTACTAGAAACCATAGTTCACCGACCATTGATGATATTGTCTATATGAAAATACGTAATACTCACTAATAAGAATTATAAGGAATAAGGATAGATCCGACCAATATCAAGTCCTTCTACATATGATCGACTAAAAGAGGTCACCTCCTAGTGGTTTTACACTCACTAAGGCTACATGTGTCTATTTTTAGACACTCCTAGAGTTCCCACTATGAAATTTTTCTCATTTTTTATTTTATAAAGAATTCTTATGATTTTAAGAAAACCATTTAAAATGTAAGACAACATGATTTTGTTTTTTAAATCAATTTTCCATTTCAATTCAAGGAAATTGTATTTTAAAAGAAAAAAACCAATTTCTAAAAATTTCAATGTTTCATTTTAAATTTCACAACGAAAAGTCCATTATAAATATTAAATATTAATAATTAAACTAAGAATTAATGAAATTATAAGAGTTTAACAAATATACCTACCTCCTGGATTTTGAAAACCTTACCCCCTATGAAAATAAGTATTGTAAACACAGAGAAATTATTTATCAAATAAATTAACATTATTAATCTAAAAAAGATTGAAAGGATAACCTATAAAATTTTAAAATCACTAATTAAAAATATCTGTAACCAAAACCAATGAATAAAAAAGAGACAAACTAACTTAGATAATAAAAATCTAACCCTAACGATGATAAATTTGTGAATGAATTGATCTGGATAGAAAGTAGTCACCCAAAATCACATATGGTTAGAGAATTTGTCGATGGGATAATGTTTTAAAAGATAATGGGGCCTCAAACACCTTTATAAAATAATAACATATGTAACGTGGTGAATTAAATGTCTTGTAATACCTTTTCATGTATTGAATCACTTTCATTTTTTATTTCTCCAAAAAATGCATCACCTATTAATATGATTGCCAATAGAATTAATTTAATACTTACATGGCCCCTTAAATTCCCAAGATGATTAATCCAATTCAAATAATCTATCCAACATTGGTTTGGATGAGCTCTCGCCGCACCGCGAGAGCGATGGTGCCCAGCTAACCCTACGGTGATGTTGCCCGACACAGCCCCTCCTCCCATTGGGGGGGAGGGGTCCCAGCCTTCTGCTCTGGTTCATGAACCTATGCATTAGGGATATCATGATACCTTTCCTTCCTCGTCAGATGCGGGTTTTTTTGTCCCTGGAATCCAGGTGGCTCCGAATGTTCCTGGCTGCGTTTTAGGTCAGCCGATAGTTTTGGTTTCAGTTAGAGAATTCACTGATGCATCGGCACTACTTTCCTCGTCACTGATTGTGCATTTTGCGCGGCGATGACCTCTGGTGGAACAATTTTCCAAGGAATTAAATGAGGATTGGGACTTGGAAGATCGTGCGCAGGTAGGTATTATGGGTCCGCATCAATTTATTATTATTTTTGCTGATGTAGACGATTTGGGAAGGGCTTGGTCGAGAAAGAGGAAATATTTCTCCGGTCTCCCTTTCCATTTTCTCCGCTAGTCGTTTGATGACCACATGAACCGCGACCATCCCTTTATGGTGATTAAGATTCAGTTGCCTGGCCTTCCTCTACCGTTTCAGAATCTTTGGTTGTTGAGATCAATTGGTAATTCTATAGGTTGATTTTTGTGTATTGATCGAAGAACTACATCCTTATCGCATCCCATGTCGGCAAGAAATTGGGTTGAACTGGATCATTCAAGAATTCCACCGGAGCTAGTATGGATTGTTGTTGAGGAGGAGTATAGGTATGCACAAAGGATTTTCTATGAATCCCGGACTGACTTCTGTTCTTATTGTCGCATACTGGGTCATATTGAACGTGGTTGTAGAAGAATGTATAGGGGTGGTCGAACCTCTGTGGCCATAGATGTGTCCACTGATGTATCTCTGATGGGGCGGTTTGATCACCACTGATGTTGGACATTGTGGTGTCCATGCCACTCTTGCAGGACGACCTCATGCTGATTTGGACCCTTCTAAGTCAAGCGAGGCCACTGTCTCAATGGGGTCGGGGGTGTCTCAGGAGATGGTTGGTTTCGATAAGGTCAAAGAGAAGGAACCTTTTTCTGAGGATTCTGTAGCTTTTCCTTTGGATTTTTCTGAGTTGTGCAGGAGGGAAAATGGACACTCAGAGGTGTTGAACCTTGATGATGCTTTCCAGTTTATAGGCAGGGGTCTTGAGATACCGCACAACCCCGTCGAGCTGGTGAGAATAGTTCAAAACCCTGCAATAATTTTGTTGAAGAGTGTGGATAATGGAGGAGGATGGGGGGCCAGCTGCTCCATGGAGGATTGTCCGGGAGACAAACGGTTGGAAGAAGGTCTGGGTAATGTTGGAAGTGAAGAACATACGTTTTAGGAGGGGATAGGGGAGGAAGAAACTGCTGTTATGAAAGAGAATGTCTTGGAAATTCCCTTCCTAACCAATGTTGGGGAAGTTGGGGGCTCGAGCCCGTCCATCCATGTAGGGGGTTCAGTTTCTTCAACTAGAATTTCGGTCACCTTGAGCAACATATTTTCTAGTCTTGCTGAGGTGGAGTATAAATAAGAGCCTCATGATGAACGTTTGGAGGTCAGTAAAGGCTACTCTGAAGGAGAACAGGTTCTGAATAACAATATGAGTGACAGAGGGAGGAGGGGTAAGAAGGACTACTCCTCTCTACCACCTCCTATGAGGACACGGTCAGAAAAAAGGGCAGTGACTGGGGAGCTGGACAGCGGGGTTGGGTGCCAGCTAATTCCATCTGGTAAGTCTGACCCATCCTTGGACTTGATATTATCCTCGGACGAGGAGGTGAAAGAGTAGGTTCTATTTCTCAATTCTTCATAGGAGTATGCTTCCAGGATTATGGGGTGGAACATTGACGTGAATCTCAATGACGATCAGTATAAATGGGTTGACAAACAAGATATGATTCTGGTTGGCGGCTTCAACAAGGGGGTAATCAAACTAGAGGAGTATATCCAGGTATGGAACAAGATGACTTCTGCACTTGAAGATCTGTTAAGGGAGGATCCACACTATCAGGTATCCATCTTATCGTGGAAGTTATTTAGGGATATGGGTTCTAGAAGAATCAAAGTGTTTGTCAATGATTCTTCCATATCTGTTGGTGTGTGTGGGAATGTCTGAGGTCCAAATCGGCTCTGATGGGCTGGAGTACACCTCCTTCCACCTTGCAGGCCATTCGGGACTTGGCTGTCTTAGAGTGAGGTCTTTGCCTTCTGGAGGGACCATGCTTGCATGGGATCGCCGAGTGGTCCTGCATTGGGGTCGGCAGTTGTTATCTTTGCTCGGTCAAGTCCTTTCTGTTTTTCAGCTTTGATTTATTTTTGGTGTATGCTCAACCTTTCGGTGTCTCACTTTTCCCAAAAAAGTGTTTTTTAATAAAAAATAAGTTTCAGTCAGTCAGTCATCATCTATCCAACATATATTACACCTCACGTAAGTGTCCAAAGAAAAATAGAAAGTCCCGGGAAGAGCTGAAGACATCAAAAAAACCCTAACTTCAACATTATAGATATCTTACCAATTCAAGGTCAACAAAACATTCCCAATCAAAAAAGTAAACTAAAAGAAATGACTAACGTATTCCTGAAATAATTATAATACGAAATTACAATATCCCCAAAATAAAAGATTTTTTTTCACCAGAAAGAGCTCAAGATCCTAGAACCTCAAAAAGAGAAGGCCACTACTGCTATATCAATGTATCTTACTCCCACATCACATAGTGATCTTTTTGGCACATCCATAGTTCCTAGAAAGGGGGTATTTATAAAATGAAGTACATTATCTTTTCAATCCATAACTTTTATTGTATTATCATATAATGTGGCCTTCAGATCACGAACAACATCCTCTAATTTGATCACATGGGAATTATCCGGTATATACCTTTTCAAATGGGAATCATGATACACCTCATGTATACAGGTCAATACAAGTAGTCAAAGAATGTATAAGGGAATCCTACCAATAATATCAATGATCTTAAAGGGGGTTATGAACTTTAGTGCCAACATACCATGCTTACCAAACCAATGATGTACGTAGTGAGGTGAAAATATGAATAAGACATGATCACCAAGATCAAACTATACCATTGGATGAATAAGGTCCATATAAGATTTTATATTACTATATGATGTGATCAAACAGCTCTAGATCGACAAAACAACCTCCGTTTTCTCTTGAACAACATTATGCCCAAATAAGGTCTACTCTCCCAACTCTACCCAGAACAATGGAGGTCGACATTTCCACCCATAAATAACATCAATTACCTCGATTATGATCAATTTATGATTACAATTATTATAGGATAACTTAACCAAAGGAAATTTTGTTGAATCAAAAGTATTCTTTTGACTTCTATATTATGTTTTGGAAATCACAAATGTATTCTATCATATTTTGGAAATTACAATTGTCTTCTATTTTTTTTATCATATTGTACAATGATGATCGTACTATCCATATCGTATCGTACGATACTAATCGAACTGATCGTACTGATCATGCTGATCGTACTGATCATGCTGATCGTACTGATCATTGTGATCGTACTGATCATGCTGATCGTACTGACCATATCGTATCGTACAATACCGATCGTACTTAACATACCAATCGTACAATGCTGATCATACTAAATATGAAAATTGTATTGATTCTGTTGCTCAAAATTTTTATTACATTCTTGTTTTAATACTTAGTCAAAACCACTTATTACAGATGAATCATACTCATGTTTTTTATTTCTATAAATCTTATGTCCTAACAAAATGATGTCGTTGAGTTAGTTACAAACTGATCAAAACGATGTCGTGCTTTCTGTTTCAATATGACCGTTGGAGGAAATATGACCGTTGGAACCCAATGCCTATAAATAGGAGGTCATTTGATGCTGAGAGAATAACGATTGATGAAGAAATGAATGAAGAGACTTCATGAACTACAGATATTCTAGATAGAGACACTGTGACTTCTCTCATCTGCCTTGTGCGTCCGATTATCATATCAAGGGCTTTCAAGTGATTTAAAGACAGAGGTGCCGATTACCTAGAAAATCGAGGGTTGTCGGGGATAGGTAGACAGACTTGCCGATCATCGTATCGAGGGCTGCCAGAGATAGGTAGACAGACGTGCCGATCATCGTATCGAGGGCTTCCAGGGATAGGCATACAGACAGTCCAATCATCGTATCGAGGGCTCACCAAGGTGTTGGTGAGACATACCCTTTTATCCTAGGTGAAAGGATAACCCTTCTCTTTGGATTAAAAGAATTGTTATACTTTTACATTTCCGATGTTACTTGTATTAGAAAGGAATTTGTATTGTTTCCTTTCTTCTTTACATTTTCAATTGTAATTGTTTCAATTACAATCATTCTATTACATATTGTATTGATTGATTCTATATGCTTTAAGGTAGAATCATTCATCTTTGTATTACTCTGATTATTGTGTTCATCTTGAATACAATTGTTTTACATTACATTAGTATTACAATACATCATACCTTTTTACATTCAATACGATTGTGGGTGTTTGTATTTGTATTAGTTTAAGATCATTTAAACTAATCTCTTAGTTGCTAAAACTCAAAGGTTTTTAAACCTACAATTCACCCCCCTCTTGTATTGTTCCATCTAATAAACATATATATCTACATATTCGATCCAACAATTGGAATCATAGGAGGTTTTCCACTGATTTATATTACTAGATTTATTTCTTTCTTATTATTATCTTGAATACTTACTAAACTAACGTGTGGAGTGGAAAAGTTTTTGTTGTATTAGATGGCAGGTATGAGTATCGGGTCAATAGACAATTTGAATCCTTCTAGACCACCAATTTTTGATGGGAATGATTATGAGTATTGAAGAGATCGTATGAAGACTTTCGTTATTAATACTAGTGTAGACAATTTTATTATGCTTACTGGAGGTTACAAAATTACTGACAAAGAAGTTAGTACTTTCACCAACCAAGAGAAGCAAGAATATCAACTGAATTACAAGGTACGCAATACATTATTTTTCTCTATGACCAGGAATATATACAGTCATATATATTCTTGTGAAGCAGCCAACTGTATTTGGAAGAAATTAGAAGTAACTCATTTTGGTACATCCAAGGTTATAGAAACAAGGAGAGCAATGCTTCGAGCAGAGTATCATGGATTTGTTTTTCCTTATGGGGAGCCAGTATGTAAAGTGCAACAAAGGTTTATGACAATTGTCAAAAGCTTACAATCAATGGGAGAAAAAGGTCTTGATTATGAAGCTCTTTTTGATAAGATTATAGATATAATGAAAAATGAATGGGAGTCAAAAAGGACAGCTATTGATGAAAATAGAAAAGTTTCCCAAATTACTCTTCATGAACTCTTTGGAACTCTTCTACAACACAAGACAAGAATGAAGAGAGATTCTGATTTCAACAACAAGAAGAAGGGGAATGGAAGTGTAGCTTTTGCATCTAAAGCTAAAACACCTGAAAGGCTTACAAGGTCTAAATCCAAAAAGGTCGTTATATCTGATTCAAGTGATTATAATCTTTTGAATAATGAGTTAGCCAATCATGCTGGAAGGATGAACAAGATCGTGGGAATGAAAGATTTTCAATATAGATTCAAAAAGAAAGATAGGAAGGATAGGAATGATTCAGAGGTAACTTGTTATGAATGAAAGAAAGCAGGACATATATGGCCTGATTGTCCTTCACTGAAGAGGATAGATAGAAAGGAGAAACACTCTGAAAGAAACAAGAAAAGGTTTTATAAGACAAAGAAAGTCTTAAAAAAATGATACGGTGAGTGCTAGTGGTAGTGATTCCTCAGATGATTCTTCAGAATATGAGACATCAGGACAAAGGAATATCAGACTCTTAGCCAGACTACCAATTAAAGATCATTGTCTCATGGATAAGGTACATAATGCTGAAGCTATTACAAATGTCTCTTTAAATGCAAATTGTACTGACAATAGATATTATGAATCTTCAAATGATGAATCCTCATCATCAGAGGATGATACATTACCTTCTTTCGAAGAGGTCTCTAGATTTTCCAAATTACTTGAAAATGAAAATTCTAAACTCAAAAAGAGATTTGAAAAAGAAAATTCTAGAATTTCAATCTTGACTAAAGAAGTATCAGATCTTTCTAGAGATCTTGATCTGAAAACTTTTGATTTTTAAAGTATTTTAAAAACCCTTGAGAAAGTTAAATCTGATAAGGATAAACTTTATAAGGATCTTGAAGCTGTAATTTCAAAGAAAATATTTTAGAGCCTAACTCTAGTTCAAATTTAAATGTTTTCGGAAAAAATAATTTGGTTTTAAAACTAAATTCAGATATTTTATCCTTGAAAAAATGTTTTCCAAACTTTACTCATGGAAAAGAAAACATTGACAGGATGTATTCTCAAATTAGACCTTTGAGAAATCGTTCTGGTCTTGGTTATACTTATTCCAAACCTGTTTTTAGCAATAAATATTTTGTTCCTAAAAAAACTCTTTTTGTTCTAAGTGTCAGTGTGGTGGACACTGGAGACGAGATTGTTCTCTTAACAAAACTCAATCTTTAGGATTTCATAAAGCTCATTTTGCAAAACAAATGTGGATTCCTAAAATTCTTTTATCTAACCTTTTTGGATCCAAACAAGTTTGGATTCTGAAAATCTAAATGTTTCTTTTTCAGGAAAATGAGAAGTGTACCAATAAGAATATTTGGTACATGGATAGTGGTTGTTCTCGGCACATTACTGGAAACAAATATTTCTTTGAAAAGGTTATCAAAACAAAAGGTGGAAAAGTTACCTTCAGAGATAATGCTCAAGGAAAGATTGTTGGTATAGGTAATATTGTTTTTCTTGGAAGAGTTCTTATCTAAAATGATTTGTTTATTAAAGGTCTTAGGCACAATCTCTTCAGTATAATTCAATTATGTGATGAAAGTTAACATGTAAATTTTAGAAATGATAAGTCTCTTGTTCACAATTCCAAGGATGAGTTCATTCTATCTGCCCATAGGCAAGAGAATGTTTACTCTATTAACTTAGAAATCCTTAGGAACCAAAACTTACCTTGCTTAAGTGTAATAGAATACTAATCGTGGCTATGGAAAAGAGACTAGAAAACTGTAATATGAGAAACCTAAGTAAACTCTCAAAGAAAGGACTTGTAAAAGGCCTACCGGATCTTAGATATGATTCTTCAAAAGTCTATGATCCTTGTCAATTTGGAAAGCAATATAAAACTATCTTTAAATCAATTAATGAAGTTTCAACTTCTAATGCATTACAGTTAGTGCATATGGATCTTTTTGGTCCTTCACAATCTGGAAGCATTGGAGGAAAATACTATGTATTTGTTTTAGTTGATGACTTTACTAGATTTACATGGGTCTAATTTCTCAGAAAGAAATCTGAAAACTTTTCATATTTCAAAAATTTTAGAGCCAAAGTTAAAAATGAGAAAAACCTACCATTGATAACTATTCATAGTGATCATGGTGGTGAATTTCAAAATTCAGATTTTGAAACTTTTTGTAGTAAGAAAGGTATTACTCACAATTTCTCAGCTCCAAGAACACCTCAGCAAAATGGTGTTGTTGAAAGAAGAAATCGTATTCTGCGGGAAATAACTCGAACCATGTTGAGTGAATACTCAATTGCTAAGTACTTTTGGGCTGAAGCTGCTAGTACTGCCTGTTATACTATAAATCGTGTTTTAACTAGACCATTTCTTAATAAAATCCCTTATGAGTTATGGACTGGCCGAAAACCTAATGTTTCATACTTCAATGTTTTTGGATGCAAAGTATTCATTCTGAATACAAAAGATAATCTACACAAATTTGCACCAAAATCTGATGAAGGAATCTTTCTAGGCTATTCTACAACTTCTAAGGCTTACAGAGTTTTCAATAAAACCACTTGTACTGTTGAGGAAACAGTTCATGTAAAATTCGATGAAACTAATCCTTTTGTTTTCAGCCAACCTAATCCTACATCCTCAGATGTGTTTTCTAAAAATGTTTATCAACCTTTATTAGAAGATAATTCTGATAAGGAAAATGTTCAAGAAAGTCTTCCTGAAACATTTACCATAGAATATTTTCTACCATATGTTGATGAACGGGTTTTACAAAACCCAAATCAATTGTTTATTACGAATCATCCCAGTGATAACATCATTGGTGATGTAAATCATCCTGTAAGGACCAGAAATTCCTTAAGAAATGAAATAGAACATCTTGCTTTTCATTCCCAATTTGAACCTAAAAGTCCAAGTGAGGCTTTAGGTGATGATGATTGGATCAAAGCAATGCAAGATGAACTAAATAAATTTGAAAGAATCAAGTCTGGACTTTAGTTGATAGACCTAAATAAACAACTATGATTGGTGTAAAATGGGTTTTCAGAAACAAGTGTGATGAAAATGGAATCATTGTAAGAAATAAAGCAAGACTTGTTGCTAAAGGCTATAATAAACAAGAGGGAATAGACTATGAAGAAACATATTCTCTTGTATCTAGACTTGAATCTATTCGTATTCTATTAGCTTTTGCAGCATATTTCAATTTCATACTATTTCAAATGGATGTCAAATGTTCTTTTCTAAATGGTTTTTTTCTAGAAGAAGTTTTTGTCGAACAACCTCCTGGTTTTCAAGACCCAAAACATCTTGATCATGTTTTTAAACATTCCAAGGCTCTATATGGTCTTAAACAAGCCCCTAGAGCATGGTATGATAGACTTACAGGATTTCTTTTACAAAACAATTATAGAAAAGGTACAGCAGATCCAACCCTTTTTATAAAAATGGAAAACAAAAATGTTTTGATTGTCCAAATCTATGTTGATGACATCATATTTGGATCAACTCAGAAATCTTTAACTGATTCTTTTTCAATCTTAATGAAATCTGAGATTGAAATGAGTATGATGGGTGAGTTTACATTCTTCCTAGGTTTTCAAATTTCTCAAAAACCAGAATGAACTTATATATCTCAACATAAGTATATAAAATATTTACTCAAAAAGTATGGATTTGACAAAACTAAATGTATTAGTACTCCAATTAGTACCTCTAATACTCTTGATCTTGATGAAACTGGGAAACCAGTAGATCAAACATTCTTTAGAGGTATGATAAGAAGTTTTCTATACTTGACAGCTAGTCGACCAGACTTGATGTTTTCTGTATGCTTATGTGCAAGATACCAATCTAATCAAAAAGAGTCTCATCTTGAAGCCGTAAAGTTAATCTTTCGGTATTTAAAAGACACTATGGATTTAGGTCTTTTTTTCTCTTCTGGGAATGATTTAGTTTTAAAAAGTTTTTCAGATGCTGACTTTGGTGGTTGTAGAATGGATATAAGAAGTACATCTGGAACATGTCACTTCTTTGGAGATTCCTTGGTTTCTTGGTCCTCCATGAAACAACACTCAGTAGCACTATCCATTGCTGAAGCTGAATATGTAGCAGCTGGAAGTTGTTATGCTCAAGTATTGTGGATGTAGCACACACTCACTGACTATGGTTTTAGTTTCTCCAAAAATCAAATTCTTTTTGATAATACAAGTGCCATAGCTCTTAGTAAGATCCCAGCACATCACTCACGTTCAAAACACATAGATGTTAGGAATCACTTTCTTAGGGATCACACACAAAAAGGAGATATTGTTTTACAATTCATCAGAATGCGAGAACAACTTGATGACATTTTTATAAAACCTTTACCATCCGATAGATTTGAGTTTATAAAACAGAAGCTAAGAATGATTACATTAAAATAATCATTCATATCTACTTCATGTTTTACATCTCTCTTAATAGTAAGAAACTCCTCGTAGAAAGGGGGAGAACATTTCATTCTATTTTTCACACTTTATTTCATTTTATCTTATGATTTTCATTTTTTTCTATGTGTTTTCTGTTTATCGTATTGAAAATTTTATTGTAGCATTCATTTTTTTCTATTTATCATATTAACAGTTTTATCGTATCAACCGATGATGGTAATGATTTTCTTTTCCATCGTATAGACCGATGATGGTAATCAAATTCTTTTGTATTGTATCGACCGATGATGGTAATGATTTTCTTTTCCATCGTACTGTCTGATGATGGTAATGGTTTTCTTTTCCATCATATCGTCCGATGATGGTAATAAAATTCTTTTCTATCGTATCGACAGATGATGGTATTGAAATTCTTTTCCATCGTATCAATCAATCATTGTATTGAATCAACCGATGATGGTATTGAAATTCCTTTCCATCGTATCAATCAATCATGGTATTGAATCAACTGATGATGGTATTGAAATTATTTTCTATCGTATCGATTAATCATGGTATTGAATCAATCGATGATGGTATTGAAATTCTTTTCCATCATATCAATCAATCATGGTATTGAATCAACCGATGATGGTATTGAAATTCTTTTCCATCGTATCAATCAATCATGGTAGTGAATCAACTGATGATGGTAATGAAATTATTTTACATCGTATCAATCAATCATGGTATTGAATCGACCGATGATGGTATTGAATTTCATTTCCATCGTATCAATCAATCATGATATTGAATCGGCTGATGATAGTATTGAATTTGTTTTCCATCAGCATGTCGTTTAATAATTCTATTGTATTTTATTTCATACGTTTGTATTTTCTTTTGAAATATATCGAAACCAATAATTATCTTACGTTCTCCGACAGGTATTATTTCATATTTTTTTTGAATTTTTTTTCCTTTGTTTTAATCCTAACCATTGATCTGGTTTTCTCTAATCTTGACCGTATAAGATCAATGGTCACTCTTTTTCAACCGTAGAAGATCAAAGGTCACCCATTTATCGCCTATAAATAGCCCCCCTCTCCTCCCCAAACCCACATTGTTTTTTCAAAATTTGAGGCGAAGCTCTGCTCCACCAGCTATAAATCATCATACGGTTTTCTCATCGGTAGCACCTTTATGTCTCAATCCTCTGCTAACACTCCCGCTGAAATGTCTTTAAAGACTTTTACATAGAAAAAATTTAACACAGAAATGTTAGTATCTCGGGGCTTTTTCGATACGTACGATTATAGAATCAGGAGGATAATTTTGTTTCAAGGGTGGGAACATCTGTGTGTTGAAAAGCCTGATTCTCAATATCCGGTTCTTTTTTATGAAGTTTGTCAATTTTACAAAATCGTTTCTCTCAACAAAGACATGACTATAAACTTTGCTGTGTACGATAGAAAATTGTCTATGTCTGTGAAACAAGCGGCACATTTTCTGAATGTTTCTATAGAAGGGGATTCTTTCTGTCCATCGCACAAACTACCAGAGGAAGTTGGTACGTTTAATAGAGAAAGTGCTGAAAAGGCTTTGTTTGTTATTAATGAGGAAAAGAGAAAAGTGTCTCATCATTCTCCGGAAAATCGTTTTTCCACTTTATGGATGCAAGTTTTCCTTATCCCAAGGAAATGGGATAGAGAAACATTGAATGTTTCTGATATATTCATGCTTGACTATCTTGTGAATATGAGAAAAGTAAATCTCATGGGGTATGTTTTTGAAACCATTAAGAATGTCAAGACAGGAGGGATTAAGTCCCAGATGATTATGTATCCAGCTATCCTTACGAAGTTCATTTTTGAGAGTATGATGTTTTGTAACATTACTTTGAAAGGAAACCCCATTGATCTGAAGCCTTCTTGGAATAGAAAAAGTACGATGAAAAAGTTGAATGTTTGTTTTGATCACAATTCAAAACTTTTTGTCAGAGATGTAGAAGCTGAATTGGCACAGAATCAATCGGCACCTATGCCAGCCAAAGACATTCAATCTACTGGAGTTACTCAAAAATCTGATCTGCAAACCAGTTCAAATCCCAAGAAGAAGCTGAGGTACAGTAAGGAGGTTCTAGCCAAATGGAGAAAGGATAAGGAACAATGAAAGGAAGGTGATCCGAGTTTGGTCTCGACCCTTCTGAGGCTTTTGCAGAAAGTGTAAGGGTAGAAGAAACCCTTCAGGATGAAAAGAAGAAGAAGGTTCTTTTGAAAAGAAAGGCTCAGGACTTTGATGTCTCTAAAGTCTTGAAAGCAGTAGAGGAATCTAGTGATTAACTAACAGAAGAATTGCACCAAGAGCCCATCATACAGAGTCTCCCTGAGGAAGGAAAACAAAAACAAGTGATGGAAGAAATAGAAGAAGTGGATGAAGAAGAAGGAGACTTTCTTTTAGAATTTCTTCAAAATTCAAAGAAGAGTAGAGAGGAATCAGTTTAAAAGCTGAGTGAAGGTGTTCAACAAACTCCTCATACCGATCAAGCACGATCTCGGAATATAATGTCATCTTAATAAAAGAAAGGTGATCAATCCTCTCACTCTGATAAAGTTGTTTGTCATTACTGACAGAGTGGAAGAATAAATAAAGAAGAAAGAAAAAGCAAAAGGGAGATAGTCAGTTGTTGACTCAAGCAGATCGTATGAACTAGCATCGTACGATGAAGATACTGATTCAGAACATACAATCTCTCTCAAGAAAAGGGATTACATTGTTCATGTTTTGAGAAGGGTTGAGAAGACCATTCCTTATTTCCCAAGGCTGGAAGGGAAGATTGATTTTATTACTGACAATCAAAAGAAGATGTTTTGCTCTGTAAAAGAATTTAGGAAGAATGTTTTGTCAGTAGAATCCGATTTGAATGTTCTTTCAGAAATTTCAGTTGCTCATAAGAAGGCCTGCAATAAAATGACCAAGTGGTTGTACAAAACAGAGAGCTCAATCAATGATCATGAAATAGCTATTGATGATATAAGAAGGATGTCAAATGAGCTTGCAGTTGCTTTCAATAATCTTGAAAGAGAAATAGTTGAAAGGTTGAATCTTTTGTCTTCTCAAAGAGCCGATGTTCCTTCAGTGAAAGATTTACAAGAGAGAATGAATGTTTTTCAATCTGAATTATCGAAGGTTTCAACTTTCAAAGATGAAATGGTTTTGCTGAAGAATCAAAATTATGTGTTATCCAAAGATAACAAGAATTTGAAAAATAGAATTGATACATTTGAAGAAGTAATCAGAGTCCAGGAAGAGACTATCAGAAATCAAGATCATATTTTTGCGGACCAACAAGAGCTTCTCAAAACTCAGGGTGAATCAATTTCTGAAGACAATAAGGAGATCAAGAAGATGAAAGCTGTTCTTCATGAGCTTATAAAGAAGGAGAAGGAAAGTGAAAACAAATTATTGTTGTATTTGTTTTCCTTTGGAATTTGTCTTTGTAATGACTTTTATGATCCTTTTCTCTTATCCACTGTCTTGTGTTTATTTTCTAACTCCCTCAGACAAATCAAGATTACTCCTTTCTTTTTGTAAATCACAAAGGGGGAGAATGTTTACAAAGGGGAGAATGTTTTATAAAGGGGAAGAATTCTTTACAACACTCTTAAGGAAAATCTATCAATACAATCCTTAGGAAAGTCCATACCTAAAGGGGAGTTAGTTGTATTCAATTTCTTATTCAGAAGAGTTTCCAATAACTAATGGGGAGATAAGTTTTTTTTGTTACATTTACGTTGTGTGTTGTGATTTCAAAAAAGGGGGAAATTGTTGAGTCAAAAGTCTTCTTTTGACTTCTATATCATGTTTTGGAAATCACAAATGTATTCTATCATATTTTGGAAATTTCAATTGTCTTCTATTTTGTTTATCGTATCATACAATGATGATCGTACTATCCATATCATATCGTACGATACTAATCAAACTGATTGTACTGATCATGCTAATCGTACTGATCATGCTGATCGTACTGACTATATCGCATCGTATAATACTGATCGTACTTACCATACCAATCGTACAATGCTGATCATACTAAATATGAAAATTGTATTGATTCTGTTACTCAAAATTTTTATTACATTCGTGTTTTAATACATAGTAAAAAACACTTATTCCATATGAATAGTACTCATGTTTTTCATTTCTATATATCGTATGTCCTATGAAAAGGATGTCGTTGAGTTAGTTACAAACTAATCAAAACGATGTCGTGCTTTCTGTTTCAATATGACCGTTGGAGGAAATATGAACGTTGGAACCCGAGGCCTATAAATAGGAGGTCATTTGAAGCTGAGAGAATAACGATGGATGAAGAAATGAATGAATAGACTTCGTGAACTACAAATATTCTAGAGAGAGACACTGTGACTTCTCTCATCTGCCTTGTGCGTCCGATTATCATATTGAGGGCTTTCAAGTGATTGAAAGACAGAGGTGCTGATTTCCTAAAAAATCGAGGGCTGCCGGGGATAGGCAGACAGATGTGCCGATCATCGTATCACGGGCTGCCGGGGATAGGCAGACAGACGTGCCGATCATCGTATCGAGGGCTGCCAGGGATAGGAAGACAGACATTCTGATCATCGTATTGAGGGCTCACCAAGGTGTTGGTGAGACTGACCCTTTTATCCTAGGTGAAAGGATAACCCTTCTCTTTGGGTTAAAAGAATTGTAATACTTTTACATTTCCGCTATTACATGTATTAGATAGGAATTTGTATTGTTTCCTTTCTTCTTTACATTTTCAATTGTAATTGTTTCAATTACAATCATTCTATTACATATTGTATTGATTGATTCTATACACTTTAAGGTAGAATCATTCATCTTTGTATTACTCAGATTATTGTGTTCATCTTGAATACAATTGTTTTACATTACATTAGTATTAAAATACATCATACCTTTTTACATTCATACGATTGTGGGTGTTTGTATTTGTATTAGTTTAAGATCATTTAAACTAATCTCTTAGTTGCTAAAACTCAATGGTTTTTAAACCTACAATTCACCCCCCCCCTCTTGTATTATTCCATCTAATAAACATATATATCTACATATTCTATCCAATAAATTTATTATACCATGATCCACCGAAATCATGTACATTTTCAAAGACCATATCCTCATAAACCAGGATATCCCTCTTTCTCTCTCTATCCCTATGTGGATGAAAAGTCATGATAATTAAAACTGGGAACACATTTACATATAGAATACAATAAAAAATGACATGTGAACCTCGATTCATTATTAAAAACAACTATAGATGAAACCCCATTAAGCTTCACAATCTTTTGAACAAACTAGTCCCCAAAATATTCCACTTTCTATATATCTATTATTTTTATTAAATGATTATATTTAGTTGTGTTATTCAACAATTATCCAAATTGAATTATTTCCAAAAGATGTATGTGGTAAACCAATGATGAAATATAGGGAGATATCATCAAACATCCATAATATAATGGGAAAAGTCTGTTTCAAAAATAAATGTCTCTAATGTTATTCTTTAACTCATTGAAAAGATAGAAAATGGTATACAAAATAAAAAAACTAAAAACCTAATCCTTGAAAAACAGTATAGAAGTCTCAAATCCGTGTACATCATTGTATCCCAATAGTGCATAGACCAATAAGACTAGTGTACACTATATTATAGCTACTAATTCATGGATAATAGAACAACCAACCGAAAATGGAAGAACACAAACCCACTAAGATACCAAGATAATTATAACATGGTCTCCCCACAATCTGATATTTTTATTAAACATCGTCTCTCAGTGTGATTCCTCTTCTAGAGTAAAAATCACTCATTGAAAGATGATTCTGCCTTTATAATAGAAAATAACTTCTACCCAAAAAAATTCATTACTTTGAATCTCATATATGTAAACAAATCACAATAGACCACTTCTCAACTCACTCCTTCAATACTTGTTTTAGAAACATTATTCACAATACCTCAGATACCAAATTTTATATCCTAGGTGTATATAATATTTCAAAATAAATGGTTAAATGAGGATCCACCAAGAATCTCTATAATAAATTAAAATCACATTGAGTGAAAACATATTTTAGTCTATTATAATTTAAATGTACTATAAACCATTATACAATTTAATAGTGCTGCCACATTTTGATTGCATGCATAATGGATTCCATATACATATAGATGGTAGGGAAATTATTCTCATATGATCATAATTGGTGTGATCCAAAAGCTATAACATTTTCCCCCACATCATGAAATAACCCAACCCTATACTATAAAAATAACAGAAAGCATCATAACCCAATCATAGTTTTGGAAGATTCATAACTAGTGGTGAAGTAAACATCATCATGAGGCCCTTAAAATATCTTCGAAACCTATCATTCTATTCAACGATTAACCCTTACAGGTTAAAACTTCATCAAAGATGCGTTCTTGGAGGAGTCCCAAACAAACATTCAATAGTAACCTGCTAACCCTAATACGACCAAGATACAAATTTTTTTTCTATGATACACTATTTACATAAATAGTATCACCTTTTCTAGGTCCACTAAGATGTGATTCCCAAATATCTATTTTTATATAAACATCACATCCAATACCCAAAAATGACACTTTGACAACTTATAATAAATACGATTAAACCTAAAATATAAAATAATAAAATCCAAATGTTCAATTTTCTTCTTTCCTATCATGGTGTACAACAAGATATCACCCACAAACACAAAAACAAATGATTCCATTAACATATTAATTAATTGTTTCATCAAGTCCATAAAAACCACTGGAGTATTAGTGAGAATGTATGGCCTAATCAAAAACATGAAATTCATATATAGACTCTAAAACACTGTCATGGGTATATCTTCTTCTAATACTGTCAACTAGTGGTTCCATCATTATAGGTCAATATTAAAAAACCAACAATCACCATAACTAAACAATGATATCCTCAAATATGTATCAATGTTAATTGTTCTTAACAGTCACTAAATTTAACTTCTAATAGTCAATAACAAGTATAAGGCTTCTATCTACATTTTTTATATTGTATAGGAGAAGACCGCTATGGAACACTAGGATGAACAAATCATTTTTACTTTAGGTCCTCATGTTGAAACATAAGTTTAAACACCATGATGGGTTTCATTTGTTAGGATGACATATAAATGGTTGGCATTCAATATATGATGACAGCAGTAATTTTCGCCTCTTATAATGGTGATAAACTAAAAAACTCATATGAAAAGGACCGAGGGTAGACACACTCAATAAAAGGCATCTTTCCACCCAATGAAGGGTCAACCACATTAAGAAACATTTCAAAAAATTATATGAGATCATAAAATAATAAAGAACAACCGACCATACCCTTTCTAACCTTTAGTCCCACCCACAATCACAAAAATGACAACCACATCTGTATATATAGACATTAATAGATGAAGATAACGGTCTATCTTGGTATTCATGCAAATCATCCAAGCCATTCTGATAATTAATTTGAATATGTCAAGATCTAGTAATAATATTTTTTTAAACTCATCAATGTAGATTATCATAACCGAACACTCATGACACATGAATAATTGTTTTGAAATATTCTTGAGGGCATGGAAATAGCCATAAAAAATAGAAAAAATCTATCATATAAATCATAAAAAATAAAAAAATTAAGAAAGTATAAAACAATGGGGAGAAACTGTATCAAACAAAGCTAGTATAGGATAGGATGAAATAAAAACCATACAACTAATAGTAGATCAACTTTCTTCCAATTCTTCTAGATCATACTCTACCATCTAAATCCATCTGATCATTTCCACATAAAAATCCCATTTTGGCTGATAAAGAGTCCAACCACACTTGTATGCATAATCCTAAACCAATAATCCCTTGGTGAATGTGGATCCAACCATAATTCCTTGGTATATCTTATCAAATGAAATTTTCAGATTTCCAAATCACCTTCATGATGATATGTTCTTGAAGACTTTGAAATAAAGACTGGTATGTCTATGAATTATGTACAGGAAGAATATAACTTTTTGAATTTTCTAATGAATCTAATGAAATTTATATTTTATAAAACTAACGAATCTTGTTCTTTATTTTCTGACTATTTGAGATATATTGGATAACCACTGCACTTATTAATGGTCAACCCAATCTTATCCTTCCAAATATTTCTGATAATTCCAAATATTCATTATCCTCTAACTTTATAAATGATTGAAGGAACAAAAGAACAATCCATGTCAGAACATCATCCCAAAGTCACATCTCAAACATCCATGCCTTCACATAATCATAGGTCATATGATCTGGGGACTGGTAAAACAACACAAAAAATCGATTGTAGTACTCTTCAACTATACCCTCCCCTTGATCCAATGTAAGAAACACTTTAGTCATTTATAAAAATAATAATTTAGGATAAAAATGAAGATTAATTATCTTCTTGAATGAAACCCATGTATGAATGTTTTGAAAATTAGAGTTCACTATTGAATCCCACCTTCAGGTACCACGTACATTAATAATATGTGCAGAAAAACTAACATTAGAATGTTTAGGAGTCCTAAACAAGTATATGATTCCATCAATCCAATCATGATACTCATATGAATCTTGTGGTTATTTTATCATTGGAAATATAGTTGAATGATTCATGCTAAATTAAAATCAATGATCCACTTCTCGACCTAGTTCACTACAGCTACTGACCCCCATTTTTCAATGGTACAAATTACCACCTCTACCAAATAACATTTAACTAGAGGATATTCCAATGAAACATGTATTACGTTATCACCTCCTATATTTAGAAGAGATATTATTTGATACATTGTCTCTTAATCCCAAGAAATTAATGAATTAGTCACAATGAACTCCAAAATAATTGAACTAGAAAAAAGAAATCAAATTTAGTGCATTAATATAGTAATGAATTCTATCACTAATGGGTAAAACCTTTTGAGTGGAATAGGATCATTTAAAAAAAATATTATATAGTTTATTTAAAATAAACCAAAAATGAAAATACATAAAACATTTATATATTTTAATTTAATCATGTATTCCATTCAATTAATTCAAATAAACCAAAATACTATGTCTTAGGATTAATAAATATTTTCTGACTACCCATGGAAACTCATATTCAATAATAAGATGCAGCTAGTGAGGCCCCTTTTCAAAATATACAATCAAAATTCTTATCATCCTAATCATTTCTACTTAAGAATGAAAACTAATAGTTGATGTTCTAAAAAATTTCATGCCTAGTAACACCTTTGATTCAAAATTGTAACAACCCATCACAGGACATCCAGAACAGTCCACCAAGTATGCCCATCAAGATTTGGGTTAAAACATATAAATAAAAACAAGTATCCAATAATCAGATAACAAAGATAACAAAATAGCGTATGAATAAGAGATAAAGAGTGTTACAGCTAATCCAAATTGGAAAAACAATAAATCATGAATAAACTAGACAAAACTATTATACATGTGACTAACCATCACCACAAAATAAAAACATCAACATAAATAGAATCATGCACGCTATATAAATTTACATACATTACTTATAACCTACAAAACAAGACCAACATCTACCCACATATAGAATTAGGGTGTAAGAAATAGATCCTATTAAGAATCCACCAAATTAATATATACTTATATTGGTAATAAGAATTCATATGATTGGTTATTAAAACAAAAAAATTATGATTTTTTATAAATAAAACAATTTGAGATATTTTTTCAAATAAGACCTTATTTTTTAGAAATTCTGTAAAATGATTCCAAATATAGAAAAAAATATGTTGATGATGCTGAATATTAATAAACATGTTATCCAACATCCATGTAATAATCAATCCTGCTTTGAAGAACTAGAAACAATAGTGCCCCTGCCATATGGGCTTTTGTCCATGGGAGAAAACATACTAGACATTCACTAGATTAATGGGGAATAAGTTTTTAAAAAACTAACATTGAGTCCTTCCAAACCCAAAAAAAATCAATATGTTACCTCCTAGTGGCTTTATACACACTAAGGCTTGCTGTGTCTCGTTCATGATGCACCCAAAGTACCCGTTCTACAATGTTTGAGAATCTTCTTTTTAAAATTGGGCTTATATTTTCAAAAGGCCATTTAAAATCCATTGAAATATTCTTCATGGCTATAAAATACATTATCCATTTAAAAATATGTAATTCCATTTTAAAAACAAAATCCCCTTTTCAAAAACAAGTCCAATCCCTTTTAAATTATAGACATGAAATCCTACATCACAACAAAAAAAATCAATAAAATCAATAACAAATTCAATAAATTAAAATAGGTGAGTAGATCCACCTTCAAAAAAGATGTGTCAACCCCAGGAAAAAAATCATCATAATGAAAGAAACACATGAAATATGAATTGTAGTAATAATAAACCATAAAAATTTGAAAAACCACAACCTAAACATAATTTCAACTGAAACCAATAATGAGAAAAGAGAATCACCTACACAAGTAAGAGAAATAAAACCATAATCGTGATAAATTTTATAATGAATAAATCTATTTATAAAAAATTCACCCAAATTCTCTCCGGGTAAGAGCTCTGATGGATAGATGAAGGCAAAAAAATAGAATAAATCCTCAATCACATGCAAAGCATCCTAAAATATGTATCTTGGGAAATTAAATCATTTTTTATAACATTAAAAATTATAAAATCCTTTCTTTTTATGTTACCCAAATAAATTGTGTCATTTCATATTGAAAACATTTTTTACACCATAAAATGTGTAAAATTACACAACGCTTAATAATTTCCACCTTTTTAATCATGTTCATGATATCAATCTAGTAGACATTACACATAGTGTAATCCCATTCACACCATGTAATTTCACAAGGAATTAAAAAATGTATATGTAAATGATTAAAATTACAAAAAAATCACTAACTAAAATATAATAGGTATCCTCCCAAATCAAGAAAAAATTACTCACCTAATGAAAATGGAAACCAAAAAAAAGTATAAGACACACATAGAAGAATGGTAACAGGGCACCACAATTTAACAAAATATATATAAATGAATTATATTACTTATTATATATATTTTTTCGATATAAAAAAGGTATTTCAATATTTGAAGACATTTTTATATAATTATTATGATATAAAACATACAATATTTTGTAATAATGATTATTTCACTCTTCACACAATAATCAAACATTTCAAAAAAATAAAAAAATGTGTAAAAAAATAAAATGATGGCATTAAAATTAGAATAATTAATATTACTTAAAATTATGTAAGTATTTAAGGTCATAATATTATATTAAAAATGAAAATAAAAAAATTAATGAAAATAATATATTTTCAAAATGTTTCAAATATACTATAAGGGGTCTAAAAATTACTTCATATTAGTTACCTATGTGTTATATATTTATTCAAAATGTAAATTCATAATTTTTTGATGTTTAACATCTATAGTAAAAATTAACAATAAATTTAGCTAGTTATATTATATATCAAAAGCTATTCCATAAAATATTTACTTAATGTTGTACACATAAAAAATATGAGGGGATAAAAATTTACCCAAACAACCCTGATATCTAATTCCATTCCAAATTAAATAAATATAAATTTACATTAAATGAAATAAAAAACCCCTTCGGAGATAACTGTTAATGCGGTGTTTGTATTTATTTATCCCATTCATCCCTAAAAATTGGATAGAGAGTAAAATTTAAATTATAAAAATTTATCATTTTATCTTATCCTCAAAAAACATTATAATACATAAGGGATATGAAACCCACTACACTTTCTTCCTCACTTGATTTGTTAACATATCATTTCCAAATAGTGTATACTTAGATTATAGATAAAATATGTTCTCTAAAAATTTATAGATAAAATAGATGGAGGAACTATTATAAATAGAGAAATAACTATTCGTTAAAAAATGTGAATAATACCTCTCATCAAGAAATGTATATCAATAGACTCATTCAGATGTTTCCCCTTTGAAAATAGTCACCCAAATTTTCGTGTTTTGGAATATTTCTCTATTTACTGTGGATAATTTTTTAAGTTAATCTATTAATAATATTACTCATTTTCCCTGATATTATTTAGAATTTAAACAAATAATTTATAAATATTATATTAAAAATAGTATGTTGTATTATCCCTATTTCATTTAGAAGGAAAATCTATGAGTCTATGAGCCACAAAACCATATGATCTCTACCTAATATGTTGGAACATTTTACCTATAACAAGGATCTCTCAATATCATGTAGAGTATCTAAACACTACCAGAAATCTAAAAAACATTATTCATAGTTAATTAAATAATATAAACATTATAATGATTAGCTAACAATAATAAATAACCATAATATCTAATATCTAAATATGATTCCATTGTAATTCTAAAGGATATATTCCACATAGGAAGATCACATGATGGGTTTATTATATTAAAACAATCTACAATAATCATGTAGAATATAAATATATATTTAATAATGGAATTTGGAACAACCCAGTCGAATATTCCATCCAAAAAAAGAATTCTATATTGACCATTGGACTCTGGATACTTTATATTTGTTTTATCCATTATGATGAAGCCTATAACCCCACCATGGTGATAATGTAGGTTGTGATAAATATACTTTATAGGATACCAGAAATGGTGTCCCAAAATATTATGCAATGAATAATTTCATGCAGAGTGTGATATTATATAAACAAAAAAAAATAGAAAACAGATATTGCATTAATGAGGTATAAATTAGCCACTCGGGTGGATTGAAAAAACTATATCAGATTTTCCATATTTCCTGACATACAATATCACTCATATACAATGAATTGATATAATAAAATCCATTTTATAAAAAAAATTATGTTTATTTATCATTTAAAAATTCTATAACCAAAAAAATTTAGCACTGTGTTTTCATTGATTCCAATGTTCGATAATAGTGGGTTCTAATAATCTATGTTATCATAGTATAAAACCCCTTTCCAGTATTAATAAATATATAATCATACAATAAATTCTATTGTACATAATTTTTAATATATTTTTGTAGTTTAATATCTAATTATATATATAAATACTGAATATACAGTGGTCCCTGCCCAAATTTTAGGTCCAAAAAATGATGTGATGGATATGAATAATTTTTATTTATCACTCGACAACCTCATTATTATTCATTACCTCCCTTAAATATTATTAAATTATTATTAATCATTTGAAATGAATTATAATATTAGACAACTATCCTGAATTTGATGATGTAGAATGGTGAGTAGTGAGATAGTGGAACAATACAATAATTGATGATCATATGAGGTTAGAAACTCAATTTGAAGAACCAAACAACTTATGGAGGATAATTCATTAAAGTATAAATAGATATGGAAAAAATTCAACATTAAGGAAAAGGGGTTGTGTTTCTCTATGTCTCAACAAAGTGATATTCCAAATTATTGAATTATATAAGAAGAAATCCTAAATTTTGAAAATTATCCCCATAAAATTGGTTATTGGGGAAAAATTAAAAATTTTGGGATACCGGAACATAATTTGTTTCCAAATGGTATAATAAATTTCCTGTGTAAAATCCAGTTTATGTCTGGTATCCCCCATCATAATTTTGTTGAAATAATTTCTCTTGTTAAATATTTTTCCACCAGCACCATTTGAAATGTTTTTATCCCAGGAACATGTTAACTGATTTAAATTATTTAAAGTAATAATAGAAATGTATAAAAAATAGTTTTATTCAAATTAATACCATTATATATATGAATAATTACATAATCTCCATGAGATAACCTGACATTATATGAATGATTTTTTGAATAAATTAATTTCTTCAAAATCTTGTGTTACTTGAATCAGCGAGTTTAAACGAACGGGGATATTCTATTAATATTATACTCACAACCCATCATAAAGGGGCCCATGTAGTGACTCCCCAATCCCACATTTAATAGGTAGAGGGATGCTTACTAGAATCGAGTAGGAATACCACTATCATTGGAGGCATATTCTAAGTACATGCACACACACAAACACACATCTCCATGCCCACAAAATGAGGAAATGTAAAAACAACTGAACAAAAAATTCCTGCATAAATCAATATCCAACAACTATAGTACGATAGGTAGTAGTAAATGATAATAGGGCCCAATAAAATACCACCACTAATTAGTATGAAACACAAGTCCAACCAAAATGTAAAGGTTCTGGGATTTTTGTTTGGAAGCCACTGAAAAACACCTTGGTATGTATAGTATCCCTAGGCACCGTATGGTCCTAGTAAACCTATGACTATGTCAAAAGGTTGATTATCTACACAATACATGAAATTTGTGGGAAAATCATGTACATGGATGGGTATAAAAATAATCTCTAGGACACCTAAAAACAATAAAGCATGTAACATGGAAAACACAGTAAGATTTACATTGGTATTTATCTACAATACATAAAACAAGAATGTCCAGATACAATGAATCCAATTCACATAGTCCAGAGGTAATCAACAACCATATTATAATTACCCAGTATTCTATATCATGGATTCCATGATGCACTCATCCTAGAGAACACACTTCTGAGTTTGATAGAACATATTATGTCTGTTTGAGTGGTACTACGTGATGGGTCCCTTCCGGAGAACGAATAAGATTATATATACAAATAGAATAAGATACATTGATGAGGATCAATACTAAGGCCATTGGGTTACAACAAAAAACTTAATCTAGATTAACCCTGATATGTAGAGTATTTGTGCCTCATTAGAGTTGGTCACATAGATACAAATATCTCAACCAAAGGCACGCTGATGAATAGAGAATGTCACTCTGGACCCCTTATAGGGATTCTAATGAGTCTATCGAGGAAGCCCTGCTGAATATATCCTAGACCAAGGTGTAAGAAATGATTAATACCTACCTTTATGGAGAGAATATGTTCTTTTAACCATAATTAAACTTGTCCAATATACGAATTAAAAGAGATTCAATCCAAGTGGATTGTAATACTCGATGTATAGAGAGGATACACACCATGTCCATTGACCCTACGTTCTTCCCATGTAAACAACCTATGTCATCCAAACCATGTCTGTGTAGTACTAAACAACATTTATACTCCCTATTGGTTAACATGTATATTAGTACAAAGATGTAGCCTATGTATGGGTACATGTGTACTAGTACACGGCTCCAGCCTATCGTCGTATGCCTGTAAACCAGCTCATGGATTTTCCAGTGTACCTGGTCCATGTCATGTCATGTGGGGGAGTATATATGATGTAGGAAACTTTTTTCCTTCACCCCATGTCCATGTACAGGCCGAAGTACATACTGAGTTCATACATGGGTATTACAAGTAGTGTAGAATGGGACTACAAGTCATGTGTATTGTGTTTTTTCATCATCCCTTCATCTCCCTCCGACTAACTCTAGCACCTCTGTTTCTGCGAAATCTGAATCCAATTACACAAAAACACATGGATATACTATTGTAAAACTCCACTATGACCATTCACTAGATTTTTGGGTTCGAATCTGATTAGATAACAAATTCTACTCATCTAAATCCTCTTTCACATATATTTCTCGAAGATCATGGGTTTCCAAAAAGGACTCATCCTTTCATCGCTAAGAACGTTTCACACCCATTACATTATAATAGTATGGGATCTATAATATCATATCATTTCTACAAGAAATATGTTCCGAGTTATTTATTCATTGGGGTTCATCGAACAATAGTTCAAATGAAAAATACCAAAAATTAATAGAGAATGGTGGGAGGAAATCAAAAAACATGAAAAATAGGAATGAACCTTTTCCACATTAGGTTATCCCGGATTTTTTCCTTTATAATGAAAAAAGGGGAAATCCATTAAAAAACTCCCTTTGTAATAACCTAAAAAATAATCCCATCCTGTATAAAGATCAAACCGTGGATCAATATTATAATGGATTATTCTGAATTCACCATAGGAATCATTAATAGGAATGAAATCCAAATAAAACACAAGACCTATATCAATTTTGAGTCCTGATAATGATGAATGGTTTTTTGTGTCATTATAGAAGGAAAGATCTATCAAATATGAAGAATGTCAATTATCGATCCATGATCAATAACCATCCATATGAGAGGATTCAACAGATCTCTCGCTAATGACCCCTTAGTGGTTCCAGGATTATCCATATAACCCTATGATTCTGACGAGAAAATCTCTTTAATGATCCAAAAAACAATGTGTTAATGAAAATGAATAAATTAATAATTTTCATCAATATTTTAAATTATTAAATTGTCATTTATGATTTTTCTATGAATGAACCAATCTAAATAATAGTATGTCATGCCTAGGGTAAAATTCACATTCTAATTGTAATGATTTCCGCATATTTTTTATCTAGTCACACATTTAGATTTTATTTCAATTACTCTAGATATATCATGTCCATGTACTATTTAATATTTTTAATATATTTTAAAAAATTATTTCAAGTACAATAGGCCTCAGAATCACACATCGAATCAATATCTAACATAAAAAATAATTGATATTATATTGAAAAATAATTCACATAAAATTTATATAATTATATTCTCTCCAACATTGGGCTTTATATCCAAAAAAGTCAAAATTGGGGCTACTCAAAAAGATATGGGTTTTGTGCATGAATTCCAGCCTCTCACTCCCATTTTCTCTAATAAAGAGTCCAATGATTCCATTGGACCTTCACTAATATAATTTATCACCCATGATGGATCTTGTCTTACAAATCCTTCCTCACTATCGGGTACTCAACAAAGGTCACTATATCCTCAATGTCATACTCACACCGGTCGATAATGTGAAATGTTTCATGCACGTACCTCCTCAGTTGTGACACAAGGGAGATGTTGCATTTTTGGTCTGATAGTGGTGGCAGATCTAAGTGATATTCCACCTTTCCAACTCAACAGTCTATTTGGAAAGGTCCACAGAATCATAGAGTCAACTTGTCACCTCGACCATAACTACACTACCCAGGTTGAGGTCAACCCCATAAGAACACATGGTCACTTTCCTATAACACCAATTGCCTATGTTTCATGTCATAATATGACTTCTGATGTATCCTAATAGTTTTCATCCACTCATGGATGATCTTATTCTTTTATTGTTCTAGATCACAACAACTCTGGGGGCATGAGTTTTTACTCTCCTTGGCCTATCCAACAAAGTGGTGACCTACATGGTCACCCCTTCAAATCCTTGAAATATGTCATATTGATTGTAGAGTGGTAGCAATTTTTTACATAGAAACCACTTGTTATAGGTGATCCCCCAACTATAAAAAAATAAAAACATGGAAGAATGATGTGTATCCTCAAAAACCTAGATTGTTTGCGCAATATGGCTTTTAATTAGATAGTGAAACACTGTGCTCTAACATAACTAGTTCCCAAATGTTTCTTGTAATCCCATACAGAACTAATATGTAATGTGATAATCATTATCAAAAACAATCACCATTGATAATCCCATACAGTGTTATGAATTTAAGAAAGTAAATGTTTATATTTAATACGATATATATCAATTAACCCAATGTAAAAAAACATAGTAATGTGTGTATACTAAGTATGATGATATATCTTTGTATGAAACCACTAAAATATTCAACACACTATCTCTCAAAAAAATTTGTAAATTATTATTATTTGAATATGAGGAAATGAAACACGTATAAATTTATTTTTATAAACCATTATAAATGATAAAATTAATTTAATTATCCCCATTAAATCTATAAATAACACTATCATTTTAAAAACCAAATATTAAACAATATAATACAACCCAACAGTACATCAAAATTTAACATATGTAAATAATATAACTATATTTAAATAGATTAAAAGTAATTAAAATATAATTTATATGAAAAAATAACGAAACTAAAAAAATGTTTTTAGTAGTATTTCTCAGTTTTTGTTTTATTTAATAAATTTTGGAGACACATTTGTCAGTGTGAGGGAGATAACGAAGTTCTGATAGATAGTGGAATAATGAGGAAGGTCATTGATGTTTCTATAGTAGAGCAAGTTACATAGTAGAATTGTATTGGTAACATGGTAGTAAAAAGTGGAAATCATGGAAATTTTAAACTAAAAAATGTTCATAATAGAACTATATTGGGTACCAGATCAATATATATATGGTTTTATTTAATAAACATAAAATTTAGTTCATTCACCCCACAGGGTCAAATTTATAATAAAAAATATCAGGATTTATCTTCATAAATACCTTTTAAACCCAATTATAGATCATTATATCCATATTATTTCTTTTAATATTCAATCAAATTTTATGTATTGAAAAATTGTTTTCAAGAAGTTCGAGATTCTAATATGTGATGATTTAATTCTCATAGGACAATCCTAATCACTATGTCATCCTCAATTATCTATAGATGTGGATATAAATTTATAATTTTCTAATATATATATATTTTAAACATTATATTAAATTATATTTTATCTATTATATCTATTCATGTGGGATATACAATTTGGAACCCTCTTATTTCTTTATTTCATCCTTTTATAATATCGGCACTCTATTAGAAGTGGTTAATCCCATTATTTTGGTTAATTTTTGTTCACATTTTAGTTCATCATGTATAACCCCGAAATATATATAAACGTTAAATATATTTCAATATTTATTGAAAATAATTTTCTATATATTCATCATATAGTCATATATTTTTTCAGTAAAAGGATTAGTGGTCAGTAAAACCTACTATTTTTTGGTTTGAAAGTACTGATCAAGAAACACAGATTGAAACATTAAATAATAAATATTTCTAGGCCAAATGAAATAGTATGGACCTATGTAATGATGTATTAAATAGAGAAAACAATGAAACCCAACCAAAATATAGATAAAACCATAATTAAATATCAAAAATACTTAAATACGTTATAATCAATTGTAATTTATGGGAATAACAGAGTGATTATAATAATTTTTGAGGATAGAATATATAATAATCCATGAGAGTACACTTTTTTTTATACATACATAAACATAAAATTATAGTTATTCCCTCTAACCATAATTGGCCTTCCCCCGCAAATTCTTTATGTGGATATATGGTGCAACCAGTTCAACTTCCATCTAGATAGGGTTGGGATCTCACAATTGACTAGGGGAACCATGGGTTACCTATAGAATTCATTGCCTTATCAATTTCCTTCTCATTAGTAGTTCATGATTTCAAATATAAAACACTCATGATTTTGAAATATACATTAGAATATAATAGTTACGCATATATGTTAATATTGTTCATCTTATTTTGAGTTTTCATATGTACTCCCATCGGAAAATCATAGTCTCTTAGAACAAGGTTCTGGATGGTTTCCTCATGGCTATGATTTCCTTTATTGGTGATCATCTACCATAATACTCCCTATATATTTTAATTCCAATATCTTAATTACTACATTATAAAAAAATTAAATGAAAATATAAAATAATTGTGAAAATATTCCTAAAAATATATAAATTTAATACTAAATTAATTGATTTAACATTTCCAAAATCACCTAGATATTTTTAGCACATTATATACTATAATATAGATCAATTTCTACAAACATCATTCTAGAGAACCATGTAGAAAAGATGAATAATGATACCTCAAACATCCCTAGACTACAAAATTATTAAAAATGTAATCCTAAATCTGAATTCAATAAATTGTTTGTAGCTCCATCACTCTATTAATAATGTTTTTTATCCATTTCAAAATTTATTAATAAATTATTATACATACTTCCATGTAAAAAAATATTTTTCTATCAAATAAAAAAACCATTTTGAATCTATATGTGTTTTCCCATTAGAACTTTGGCTTGACCAAATATTTCTCTATATTTATAGAATACCAAAACACCAACACTATAGTTTATAGTGAAACAATTGATTGTATTCCTAATATCTATAATTTGTATATCCCATCAATCAAGAACACTAAAACCATGGGAGTCTTAAGTTAATTATTATATCCAAAAAATCAAGTATCAATTTTCCCTAATAATGGATCATATATTATATAATATAGAGAAAATTATTCTTCTATATTGGTATAATAATCTATCCACATAATTTATTATGAATGATACTTTTCCTAATTTGATAAATACAAGAATAAAACTCCAAATTTATTAAAAATAATGACCTCATACAATCAATTACATTCATAAATCATTCTATTGTATATACATAAGGAAAATTATCATTCCATATTTTTTAAAAGTCCATATGAGGTTCATTCTCACTTGATAAATGATGTTTTTTTGAAAAAGGTGTGGTCATAGGTTTTCATTTAATAAATTCTAAACATCCATTAATTTTTTGGATGTATTCAATATAAGATATAACTAATAATATAGACTTCTATCAACTTTTTATCCACATGACACAAATATGATTAGCTTTATGGAGATAATTCATCCAAAACCATTTGGGAAAGATAACAATATAAAATAAATTCTACAATTGTCCTGATATTCTAAGATCATATTATCAATGTAAAAAATTAATACTGAGAAATGATGTATCATTAATCATATTATACTAAGAGAAACGATCAATATTTCTCTTCTCAAACCCATTCCCATCCATATTTCATCAAAATTATTAATCCACTACCTAAACACTTATATCAAAAAAAATTCATATAATTCATCTGTTAAACCCAATCATAATTCCAATTATACTTGATACCCTCAAACTATATCCTAAATAACTTGTCCACCAAATCATAATGAATGATGTATTTTTTACATATAACTTTTCATGAGGTAATATTTATAAATCTATCAGAAATAGCATTGTGATGATTCGTGTATACATGAATGAAACATTTTTTATTAAAAAAATCCATCCCATATATTTAAACCCTTTAACAAATAATGAGTCTTTGTACCTACTTCAATTATCGAATTACTCCTTCATTAAGTGTTACCATTTTTTATAAAGGAATTTATTCCGTGGTATTTATTTTAAAAAATTATAGGTTTTAATTAAATGAAATAAATCTTTATTAATTATAAAAAATAAGTTCCAATATCTATAATTTATGAGCTCTATTCTTCTAAAAGACAATTGTTTTCATCTATCCATTAGAATAATGTAATAAATGATTTTGGAACCTTCAGACTAGAAACCTAATCCCTTTGATCCTAATTAATCCCATTAGATATTCCACTCTATTAAAAACCAAATCATCTAGAATGAATCCTTGTTATTTCAAAATCTATGATCATTCTTATAAATATTTTCCCCACTAGTCTTCCAAACATTCGATACCTCATAAAATTTCAAAAACTATTTGTAATCGCCCAGACCCACATAGTCCATCCCTTTGCCCAATTCCAGATCCTAAGGCCATTTTCTCAGTGGTAGGATGTCATTTCGTTGTACCAATGATCAGTGTGACACGATCAGCGTGTCATGGATCTGTGCGACTAATCAGTGTGTCACGATCTGTGTGACAGGATCAGCGTGTCACAGATCGGTGGACACGATCGGTGCGACCGATGGGTCTGACATAATCGGTGTGTCACTGATCGGTGTGACCAATCAGTGTTTGACTGATATGGTGTGACACGATCGGTGTGCCACCGATCATTATGACATGACCGGTGTGTCACCGATCGGTGCGACAGATCGACCTGTGACCGATTGGTGGGACACGATCGGTGCATCACCGATCTGTGCGACCAATCGTTGCGGCAAGATTGGTGTGGCACCGATCGGTGCGACCCATCAGTGTGACACGAATGGTGTGTCACCGATTGGGGTCTCAACGATCTGTGTGACACGATCAGTGCGACGTGATCGATGTGACTTGATCAGTTTGTCCCCAATCAGTGTCTCACCTATTGGGGTCACACGATTGGTGTCACACTGCCTTTTTGAGTTTTTTATCTATAGTTTTTCTTCTGACACTACATTTAAAACATTTTAACCCTTTGAAATGGTTCATGGACATTTTTCGACCCATAATAAATGTTTAAATTCCTAATAGTGGGGTGACCCTCAACTGACCCAGTTGTGTGTCTGTGTAACGTTCACCTCTGTTTATCTAAAATCCTTTAAAGTCACAGATATTACCACATTTTCCCGATGAGAGTTATTAAATAACAATTAATCTTGTCATGTGTAACCACCCAACCACGTGGTGAAACCATGATCCACCTATAAAACTGCCGAATATATTGATATTCAGTAATGCTCGGGCTCAAATTTTTATCGCACGAGCTTTCATACATTTCTTTTTTTTTACGGGTTTGCTCTTCCCTTGGATCATTTGGAGTTCCCTTCCAATGTCATGTAGTGCATGTGTTCTGGAGCCCTTACTACTCGTCCTTGGAGTCCCAGATCATCCTCCCCTGAATGTTTCATATTAACAGTTCCTGGATCATCGAGATAAACCTCGATCTCTGATCATCCAATTAGTGTTTTTTTTTACTTCGTCTCTTTTACTATGAATCATGCATGGTGGGTATGCTGTTATTTTTATGGGGATGGATGAAACCAAAAATTAAATGAAGATAATAAATAGTCCATTTAAGAAAGGAGGGGGGTGTGATCAATGTTTCTGCTATAGTTAATATTCTTATTTATGTGTTGTGAATTGAACAGGCTCATTCCCACTAAAAATAATGGATGTTGGTGGGTTTTCCTTGTACACTAATGAACCTCTGTGCTTCCGGATATTGACATGATTAAATGGAAATTGGTTTATCACCTATACTCGGTTGGTTAAATTGATTCCCAGGTAACATTAATCATTGTGTGGTCCCCCCGGTTAACCAACATAAATAAGAACCTAATGAATGATGTGGATGTCGATGGGATCCTCTTTTGCGGCACAGTTGTTGGTTGTGAATCTGAAGTCTGGTGGGGCTATACCTCGATGCTTGGTTTGGTTCCAGTAATTTCAGGGATCTCATAGATCCCTTTGTTATTTTTGTGACTTTAAAAGAGAACTGGGTGTGAATGCATAAATTATAGTTGGTCTATTTCCCAATCTCTAGCTTGTGATTATGCATTTTAGTTTACCATTAGTGCAAAATTTACATAAATGGGATCACTTGAACATGAAATCAAGAATCGACTCAATGTGGAATTTTTTTCTGGGATGAGTGGTGACATGGTAGTGGGTTCAGTGCTTTTTGTGAATGTATAGTAACACGGGTGTTTGTGACTAAGTTGGTTTTGGAACTCCTAGGTTGGGATGAGTGCTTGTTATATATAGTATATAATTGTATTTATTATGTTTCTTATTTCCACCCCACCCAAGTTGAACACCTAGTGTCGGATACCCCCATTTCATGGGGGAGGGTGTTTTTCCAAAGACTCCTATGAGTGGCTGGTTATTAGGTCTGTTTCTTCTCCATTTACTGAATGACCCATGACTCATCGGGTATTCTGTGATGTCCCGAGGTCCATTATAGCCAATGATTTTTTGGGTAGGGTAGTTGTGGTGGTTTACCAGGTGTGTGTGGGTAGGTTGATTCCCAAGTGTCTTCAGGATGAGGCCTAGGTGTCTTTGGGCATGACAATTGTTATTCTGGCCCAGGTGTTTGCAGGTGTGGTTACGCATAGTTGTTGTGGCCCAGGTGTTTGTGGGTGAGGTGTGGCAGTGGGACTATGATGAGAATGGTGAGAGATGTTTGATGCGTAGGATGTTTTAAATAACCTGTGTGGAAGTGGCGTGGGGTCCCCAAACATCGATGTGTTATTTCTATTATATTTCTTGACATCTGTTATTCGGGGAGTGTGCCTTGGTGAGGCTTAGGTGGTCAGTTGTCTTTTCCAGGTGTTTCAGTTATCTCTTTCCTCATGGGGCATTACAATGCCTCCCCAGTTGTGTACAAGAGCTTTTGGATTTCCCTAATGAGTATACTTGTATGCTCAGCCTATGTATATAGATTTTTTTTTTCAGGTTTCCAGGACGATGTAAGGGATCGTGCAGGGTCGTACTAGTGCAGACACTGGGATAGTTATAGTTTCTATTTTTCATTCTCTTGGTACATTATTTTTGGGGGTTTTTTTACTTTTGTATCATTTAGTTTTGGAAGATTCATATAAGAATGTTTTGTTTTGGATTTACCTGTACATACACTTTTTGTGTTGTTGGAATTTACTGTCTTTTCTCCCGATCCTATTAAATAAAAAGGGTAATGAATTCTATCTTGTGTGTGATTCTATACCCTTGGTGCTAGTCGCCACTCTGGGAACTATTAAAGGCGGGTCTTGAGGGGTCATTATCTCTCCTTCAACTTGAAAAAGGAAGGGTTTGGCAACCTGCTGTTTCATCTCACATCTTGGTGAAGGCGGGCCATGATAGAATGATATCAGAGGAGTGGTTAGAGGGATTGAGAGGTATTAAGGATTCTAGTTTTAGGAACAGTGAGGGTTTCATGGGATTGTAGGGAAATAGTGTTTGGTGATCTTGGGTCATGATATAGGCCAGGGAAGACCGGATATGACATGGTATTTCAAGTCCCCCCATGATCTGATGCAATGAATCTAGGCCTACCGAACGACCAAGTAAGGCTACATTGATTCCAGGGTCGAGACCCTAGGGAAGGTACATGCATCATAATGACATGTGTTCTTGTGTTTCATGGGTATTTTGGGTATTTAAAATTAATAATAAGTCTATGAAAATTTAAAATCAATTTTCTCCACTGATCTGGCTTAGGCTTTATTGTTTACCATACAACTATGGTTCCCAGATGATGACCAAGGGTAGTATGAGAAAATGAGGCCCCAAAGTCTGATTTGGAGGATCGACAGTGGGATAAATAAGAGGAGGAGGACAATTAGTGGCAGAGGACGCTTCGTGCCTTTCAGCGGAATACCGTCAGGATGTACGAGGGTAGCATATCAGACATAGAGACAGAGAGTTGGCTAGGGGAGCTGGTGATAGCTTTCATCATGATGTGGGACCTGAAAGAATACTGGGTTCCTCTGGCAATAAGCCAGATGTAAGGAGCATCGTGTTAGTGGTGGATGAATTATCTTGGGAAGAAGATGGAGGCTGATAATATGTTAGATGACTTTGAGAAAATTTTCCGTGTGGAATTCCACTCTTCCATGATGAAGGCTGAGAAGTGGCTTCAGCTACTCTCTTTCTAGTAGGGGAGAATTTTAGTGAGAGAGTTGGGGATCATGTTGAAGGATCTCCTCCGCTTTTCTCTGGACCACTTTCTAGATAAGGAGTCTCGATCAAGACATTTGGAAGAGGAACTTCGACCTTCTCTTCTGTATGCTGTTAATACATTCACCTTACAGACATACATGGAGGTCCACTTCCATGTAAAAATTTATCTATAGTAAAAATTAACAATAAATTTAGCTAGTTATATTATATATCAAAAGCTATTCCATAAAATATTTACTTAATGTTGTACACATAAAAAATATGAGGGGATAAAAATTTACCCAAACAACCCTGATATCTAATTCCATTCCAAATTAAATAAATATAAATTTACATTAAATGAAATAAAAAACCCCTTCGGAGATAACTGTTAATGCGGTGTTTGTATTTATTTATCCCATTCATCCCTAAAAATTGGATAGAGAGTAAAATTTAAATTATAAAAATTTATCATTTTATCTTATCCTCAAAAAACATTATAATACATAAGGGATATGAAACCCACTACACTTTCTTCCTCACTTGATTTGTTAACATATCATTTCCAAATAGTGTATACTTAGATTATAGATAAAATATGTTCTCTAAAAATTTATAGATAAAATAGATGGAGGAACTATTATAAATAGAGAAATAACTATTCGTTAAAAAATGTGAATAATACCTCTCATCAAGAAATGTATATCAATAGACTCATTCAGATGTTTCCCCTTTGAAAATAGTCACCCAAATTTTCGTGTTTTGGAATATTTCTCTATTTACTGTGGATAATTTTTTAAGTTAATCTATTAATAATATTACTCATTTTCCCTGATATTATTTAGAATTTAAACAAATAATTTATAAATATTATATTAAAAATAGTATGTTGTATTATCCCTATTTCATTTAGAAGGAAAATCTATGAGTCTATGAGCCACAAAACCATATGATCTCTACCTAATATGTTGGAACATTTTACCTATAACAAGGATCTCTCAATATCATGTAGAGTATCTAAACACTACCAGAAATCTAAAAAACATTATTCATAGTTAATTAAATAATATAAACATTATAATGATTAGCTAACAATAATAAATAACCATAATATCTAATATCTAAATATGATTCCATTGTAATTCTAAAGGATATATTCCACATAGGAAGATCACATGATGGGTTTATTATATTAAAACAATCTACAATAATCATGTAGAATATAAATATATATTTAATAATGGAATTTGGAACAACCCAGTCGAATATTCCATCCAAAAAAAGAATTCTATATTGACCATTGGACTCTGGATACTTTATATTTGTTTTATCCATTATGATGAAGCCTATAACCCCACCATGGTGATAATGTAGGTTGTGATAAATATACTTTATAGGATACCAGAAATGGTGTCCCAAAATATTATGCAATGAATAATTTCATGCAGAGTGTGATATTATATAAACAAAAAAAAATAGAAAACAGATATTGCATTAATGAGGTATAAATTAGCCACTCGGGTGGATTGAAAAAACTATATCAGATTTTCCATATTTCCTGACATACAATATCACTCATATACAATGAATTGATATAATAAAATCCATTTTATAAAAAAAATTATGTTTATTTATCATTTAAAAATTCTATAACCAAAAAAATTTAGCACTGTGTTTTCATTGATTCCAATGTTCGATAATAGTGGGTTCTAATAATCTATGTTATCATAGTATAAAACCCCTTTCCAGTATTAATAAATATATAATCATACAATAAATTCTATTGTACATAATTTTTAATATATTTTTGTAGTTTAATATCTAATTATATATATAAATACTGAATATACAGTGGTCCCTGCCCAAATTTTAGGTCCAAAAAATGATGTGATGGATATGAATAATTTTTATTTATCACTCGACAACCTCATTATTATTCATTACCTCCCTTAAATATTATTAAATTATTATTAATCATTTGAAATGAATTATAATATTAGACAACTATCCTGAATTTGATGATGTAGAATGGTGAGTAGTGAGATAGTGGAACAATACAATAATTGATGATCATATGAGGTTAGAAACTCAATTTGAAGAACCAAACAACTTATGGAGGATAATTCATTAAAGTATAAATAGATATGGAAAAAATTCAACATTAAGGAAAAGGGGTTGTGTTTCTCTATGTCTCAACAAAGTGATATTCCAAATTATTGAATTATATAAGAAGAAATCCTAAATTTTGAAAATTATCCCCATAAAATTGGTTATTGGGGAAAAATTAAAAATTTGGGGATACCGGAACATAATTTGTTTCCAAATGGTATAATAAATTTCCTGTGTAAAATCCAGTTTATGTCTGGTATCCCCCATCATAATTTTGTTGAAATAATTTCTCTTGTTAAATATTTTTCCACCAGCACCATTTGAAATGTTTTTATCCCAGGAACATGTTAACTGATTTAAATTATTTAAAGTAATAATAGAAATGTATAAAAAATAGTTTTATTCAAATTAATACCATTATATATATGAATAATTACATAATCTCCATGAGATAACCTGACATTATATGAATGATTTTTTGAATAAATTAATTTCTTCAAAATCTTGTGTTACTTGAATCAGCGAGTTTAAACGAACGGGGATATTCTATTAATATTATACTCACAACCCATCATAAAGGGGCCCATGTAGTGACTCCCCAATCCCACATTTAATAGGTAGAGGGATGCTTACTAGAATCGAGTAGGAATACCACTATCATTGGAGGCATATTCTAAGTACATGCACACACACAAACACACATCTCCATGCCCACAAAATGAGGAAATGTAAAAACAACTGAACAAAAAATTCCTGCATAAATCAATATCCAACAACTATAGTACGATAGGTAGTAGTAAATGATAATAGGACCCAATAAAATACCACCACTAATTAGTATGAAACACAAGTCCAACCAAAATGTAAAGGTTCTGGGATTTTTGTTTGGAAGCCACTGAAAAACACCTTGGTATGTATAGTATCCCTAGGCACCGTATGGTCCTAGTAAACCTATGACTATGTCAAAAGGTTGATTATCTACACAATACATGAAATTTGTGGGAAAATCATGTACATGGATGGGTATAAAAATAATCTCTAGGACACCTAAAAACAATAAAGCATGTAACATGGAAAACACAGTAAGATTTACATTGGTATTTATCTACAATACATAAAACAAGAATGTCCAGATACAATGAATCCAATTCACATAGTCCAGAGGTAATCAACAACCATATTATAATTACCCAGTATTCTATATCATGGATTCCATGATGCACTCATCCTAGAGAACACACTTCTGAGTTTGATAGAACATATTATGTCTGTTTGAGTGGTACTACGTGATGGGTCCCTTCCGGAGAACGAATAAGATTATATATACAAATAGAATAAGATACATTGATGAGGATCAATACTAAGGCCATTGGGTTACAACAAAAAACTTAATCTAGATTAACCCTGATATGTAGAGTATTTGTGCCTCATTAGAGTTGGTCACATAGATACAAATATCTCAACCAAAGGCACGCTGATGAATAGAGAATGTCACTCTGGACCCCTTATAGGGATTCTAATGAGTCTATCGAGGAAGCCCTGCTGAATATATCCTAGACCAAGGTGTAAGAAATGATTAATACCTACCTTTATGGAGAGAATATGTTCTTTTAACCATAATTAAACTTGTCCAATATACGAATTAAAAGAGATTCAATCCAAGTGGATTGTAATACTCGATGTATAGAGAGGATACACACCATGTCCATTGACCCTACGTTCTTCCCATGTAAACAACCTATGTCATCCAAACCATGTCTGTGTAGTACTAAACAACATTTATACTCCCTATTGGTTAACATGTATATTAGTACAAAGATGTAGCCTATGTATGGGTACATGTGTACTAGTACACGGCTCCAGCCTATCGTCGTATGCCTGTAAACCAGCTCATGGATTTTCCAGTGTACCTGGTCCATGTCATGTCATGTGGGGGAGTATATATGATGTAGGAAACTTTTTTCCTTCACCCCATGTCCATGTACAGGCCGAAGTACATACTGAGTTCATACATGGGTATTACAAGTAGTGTAGAATGGGACTACAAGTCATGTGTATTGTGTTTTTTCATCATCCCTTCATCTCCCTCCGACTAACTCTAGCACCTCTGTTTCTGCGAAATCTGAATCCAATTACACAAAAACACATGGATATACTATTGTAAAACTCCACTATGACCATTCACTAGATTTTTGGGTTCGAATCTGATTAGATAACAAATTCTACTCATCTAAATCCTCTTTCACATATATTTCTCGAAGATCATGGGTTTCCAAAAAGGACTCATCCTTTCATCGCTAAGAACGTTTCACACCCATTACATTATAATAGTATGGGATCTATAATATCATATCATTTCTACAAGAAATATGTTCCGAGTTATTTATTCATTGGGGTTCATCCAACAATAGTTCAAATGAAAAATACCAAAAATTAATAGAGAATGGTGGGAGGAAATCAAAAAACATGAAAAATAGGAATGAACCTTTTCCACATTAGGTTATCCCGGATTTTTTCCTTTATAATGAAAAAAGGGGAAATCCATTAAAAAACTCCCTTTGTAATAACCTAAAAAATAATCCCATCCTGTATAAAGATCAAACCGTGGATCAATATTATAATGGATTATTCTGAATTCACCATAGGAATCATTAATAGGAATGAAATCCAAATAAAACACAAGACCTATATCAATTTTGAGTCCTGATAATGATGAATGGTTTTTTGTGTCATTATAGAAGGAAAGATCTATCAAATATGAAGAATGTCAATTATCGATCCATGATCAATAACCATCCATATGAGAGGATTCAACAGATCTCTCGCTAATGACCCCTTAGTGGTTCCAGGATTATCCATATAACCCTATGATTCTGACGAGAAAATCTCTTTAATGATCCAAAAAACAATGTGTTAATGAAAATGAATAAATTAATAATTTTCATCAATATTTTAAATTATTAAATTGTCATTTATGATTTTTCTATGAATGAACCAATCTAAATAATAGTATGTCATGCCTAGGGTAAAATTCACATTCTAATTGTAATGATTTCCGCATATTTTTTATCTAGTCACACATTTAGATTTTATTTCAATTACTCTAGATATATCATGTCCATGTACTATTTAATATTTTTAATATATTTTAAAAAATTATTTCAAGTACAATAGGCCTCAGAATCACACATCGAATCAATATCTAACATAAAAAATAATTGATATTATATTGAAAAATAATTCACATAAAATTTATATAATTATATTCTCTCCAACATTGGGCTTTATATCCAAAAAAGTCAAAATTGGGGCTACTCAAAAAGATATGGGTTTTGTGCATGAATTCCAGCCTCTCACTCCCATTTTCTCTAATAAAGAGTCCAATGATTCCATTGGACCTTCACTAATATAATTTATCACCCATGATGGATCTTGTCTTACAAATCCTTCCTCACTATCGGGTACTCAACAAAGGTCACTATATCCTCAATGTCATACTCACACCGGTCGATAATGTGAAATGTTTCATGCACGTACCTCCTCAGTTGTGACACAAGGGAGATGTTGCATTTTTGGTCTGATAGTGGTGGCAGATCTAAGTGATATTCCACCTTTCCAACTCAACAGTCTATTTGGAAAGGTCCACAGAATCATAGAGTCAACTTGTCACCTCGACCATAACTACACTACCCAGGTTGAGGTCAACCCCATAAGAACACATGGTCACTTTCCTATAACACCAATTGCCTATGTTTCATGTCATAATATGACTTCTGATGTATCCTAATAGTTTTCATCCACTCATGGATGATCTTATTCTTTTATTGTTCTAGATCACAACAACTCTGGGGGCATGAGTTTTTACTCTCCTTGGCCTATCCAACAAAGTGGTGACCTACATGGTCACCCCTTCAAATCCTTGAAATATGTCATATTGATTGTAGAGTGGTAGCAATTTTTTACATAGAAACCACTTGTTATAGGTGATCCCCCAACTATAAAAAAATAAAAACATGGAAGAATGATGTGTATCCTCAAAAACCTAGATTGTTTGCGCAATATGGCTTTTAATTAGATAGTGAAACACTGTGCTCTAGCATAACTAGTTCCCAAATGTTTCTTGTAATCCCATACAGAACTAATATGTAATGTGATAATCATTATCAAAAACAATCACCATTGGTATCCATGGATTCATACTATCTTTTGATCCTAGAGGTAAATGAGATAGTCATCTGAATTCTACTGTTGTATAGCTATGAGGTCGGATGACTTAGTGAGTTGGTCTCCGATCACCAAGATATCATAATATCCCCTAAACATTTGTGGTATTCCTATCACGATTTCCATAGATATATCATCCCACTTATATTCTAGAACCTCATGCGGTTGGACTAGACTCACTAGAACATGGTTCTTTGCCTTCACTTGAAGACAAGAAAGGAATAAAAAGATTAAATATAAAACTTCTATATCAATCCATGGAAAACAAAACTGATGTTGAGGTCTTGGTAAGTCATTTCCAAACCTAGATGTCCGTTGAAATGGGATGTGTGACACTCTATCAAAAACTCCTCCCTCAACTTAATTATAACCACCATGATTCCTATGAATATAATGACATGAACCCCACCGTTAGAATATCCAACAAGATCACGCCCTTTAGATATCTAAGCATTTATGGGCTCGTAGTCAGTATCCCCAATCTATGACACATTGAATCATCGTATGAGTGCATGGTGAAATCCATCAACTGGAGGTGAGTTATTCAATATCACTTTAGAAAGGATAAATTTACCAAGACAAACATTTCTAATTCCTTATTCTGCAACTAAAAACTAGATCTCTTTCAGAGAGCATCTACTACCACATTTCCCGTCCCGGGTGTGTAGGGAATGTTATCATATTCTCGGTGGAACAATATCTATCACCACTATCACATGTTGGGATCCTTCAAGGAGAAGATATACATGAGGCAATTATTATAGGAGTATACAATAAACATCACACTCATTATGTAGTGTTTCCACATTTTAAAAGTGATTATTACCTCTAGTAACTCATGATCAAGGGTCACATTATTCTATTCATTTGGTCTAAGATAGTATGTACCCTAATAAATCACCACAGTCCTCTACATTAGGATAAAAACAAGCCCAATTCCAAATGCATTGAATGATGCTATATAATGGAAACATCCCAGTGGAAATATCAAGATCATGGAAAACATAAAAATCTACCACAACACCTAATAATTCAATTAGAAGTTATCTATCTGTTAGATTGTAAATCCATTTCAATTCATAGGTTTCATGGGTACTGATACATTGGATAAATTAGATATTAATACATGGTAACATCTTTCCTGCCCAAGGAAGCTCCGTACCTCAATCAAACTCATAGGTGGCTCCCATAATAACACTACATCAACCTAGTCAAGTCCTCTACCACATCAACTATTGAGATGATGGGTCCCAGAATATAGACAACCTTAATATAGAATAGGAACATTGAGATTTTTCTATAATGTTTATGCTATCATAGTATATCAAAATCTATGGTTTTGTGTCTCTTATACTCCTCCTGAAACACAGAGTGCACAATTATATCATCAATGAGTACTACCATGAACTGGTTTAAAAATTGGATGAAATATCTAGTTCAAGTGTCCCATGAGAACTGCTTGGGCAGTCATCATACCAAAGGGAATCACCAAGTACTAAGAGTGACTGTAATAACATCTGAATTTCATATTTGGTATATCTTCATCTTATACATGAAGATGTTGATATCTTAATATAAGGTCAACCTTCAATATCCTTCGTCATCCTCCCATCTAATCATAAAGGTCATCAATCCTTGGTAGCAAATACATGTTCTTCAATATCACCTTGTTCGACCATCAGTTTTCCACCAACAAACTCATATTACCTAATGTAATATTGGTAAACATAACTAGAGATTCCCCATGTGAAACACTTGGTATAAAAAATCCCTTCTATACAAGTAATCCAAATGGACCCTCATATAAGAAATACATACAATATCCATTGGATATGAAGGTGAAGATATTAGTGTCGCCTGAGTGTGTAGATCTATGAAGAATTATACCTCACAATAGAGAGGTAAACCTATAACCTCATTGAAGAAGACATCATAGTTCTCCACTCCAAATGTAGGTAATTGGAAAATAAAAACAATCATTATCACCAACAGTTAAGATAACCAACTGATGAGTGATTGGATTCACCCTCCTTAGAAGAAGTACATACTGCAATAACTAGGTTTATTTTTCCCCAACAAAGGATAACCTTGTTCCATCAGTGAGGAAACACTGCATCAATTTCCTTCAAAATTCTAGCTTACCATGAATGGTGGACAAGAAGTCCATACAAAGAATGAAACCATAAGTCCTCCATACAAAAAATATTAGGATGCAACCAAATCTTCCACCTCTAAGTGTCAGTTAAGACTATCATAAAAGGAATTTGATCACTGATCATTCTCCATTATGGGTCTCTAAGAATATGGTTCAAGTCAACAGTTCATCTAGAATATCTATTTCATTAACCAGATATGTGGAGAGAATGGAATAACTGACACATGTGTCTACCTGTACTGATGCTAATGTTGAAAATTATATATTATACTTCAAATAATTCCTAGGTCCATCTGTTCATAATCATCATCCAATTTCAGCAATCCCCACCTTTGTCATCTTACTCCCTGAGCCTAGAGTGGGCCACCTAACGGTGGTGGTTTAAATAAGTTGAAACATCATCCACCTCATAAAACTCTCACAGAATATCTACCATATCTACCACCTTGTGGAATTACCTATTCATGACACATTCTCTACTATGATGGTCTGTCCACTATCAATCTATCATCTGTATTGTGAAATAGACAGTCTCGGGTGAGATGTCCCCAGTCATCACCTGAGCATCATCCCCTCCATATGGAATCACTGGACACAACCTATTATCCCTAAACTATATACCCACCATCCTGAGACCCCCTACAAAAATATCTCCCATGTCTAGGTCTCTTAGATTGATCTCATATCCCTTGATTCATGGTATCTTCTCCTTGTTTCCCACTGTAGACAACCATCAATTTTATATTATCATCCACGAAACTCTCAATCACCAATGATTTCTCTAGAACACCATAGTAGGTAAGAATATATAGAGTATTAATGATTTATTGAATGTATATACACATAATCCTATCTAAATTATTATCATTGAAGAACTCATTTCTAGCCATATCTATCAATTACAATTAATGGTGGGTAACTCTCGATGAGTACTATACTACTATCATGATGATATGCTATAACTATAGAAGCTCTTCGGTATACACATCACTCAACATATCTATTAAGAAATCCTCTATAACGAGATGATAAAACTCCGTCCATGAAAGAGTCATATACTCCGATGAAAATGTATGTAAACCCCACCATAACCCTACTTAGCCAAGAAGAAACCTCACTCCTAGGTCCTACATTTGATATTCTATTTTCCTGACCAGATGGAAAACATGGGTCAACATCTTATTCTAGTCCTCAACTTCCTAAGGGTCGGGCATTCCACAAAACATAAGGGGTTCCTATCGCAAAAAATCATGAAGTGAGCTCATCTTTTAATCATCATCATTAAGAAGTGTGGATTCCACATTCTGTTATATAGGTGGTGTGGATTGTGCACCACCTTGTCGATACATCATGGTAACAGGTCACTATATTGAAGTCTCATCTCTAAGGAGATCATCCTCATGATCATAATGATGTATCCTAGATGGAATTTTTTACAGAAGCATCTAGAAAGTATAAAAGATGTACCATGTTCAATGAGTATATCTAGAGCGATGACTAAAGAAGTACATAGAAATACCAACACATAATTATATGATGCAACTATCATTATTTTCCATGAATCCAATGTTCTCATGTACCGAGTAGAAAATCATGTGATCAAAGTCCTAGTGTATTGATAAGCCGTCCACCACACCCACACAAGAGTCCTTGACCAGAATGATGAGCTTAAAAAAATAAAAAATATTTCCCCAAACCAAAATAATAGTCACTTGGTGCTAATGTATAATCCAAAGACTTTGAAACCACTATGTTACAACCCTTCCTTGTGGGGACCATGTCGCATCTCCCCAAGACCACCTCCAATAGTCCAAGTGCTAGTTATTGGCACTGAGTTTTAAAAAACTAACATGGGACTATTTTTTAAGTTCATGTACACATTCCCACAACTCTAAGCACACAAAATGATAAAATTTAACAGCAACTAAATAATTAGTTCATGAATCCATCTATATCCCACAACTAGAGCACTCCACAAAGTGAATAAATAATCACAGAAAAATAAAATACCACAATAAATAAATTTGTAAACGACGTCTAATATAAATGTAAATGTATTGGGACTACTATATGAAATTTATAAGAACACACGTCACTCATTCCACTCCCACAAAGCACCGTATATCCTTGGTCCGCTAAGGACTCCATAAAATGGTCGATATTCTACACAAGACATGACAGGTGTGGGAAAATTTCATACAGTGGTAACTAAAATAATATTTATTAGGACACCCCAAAACAATAAAAAATATGAAAACAAAAATACATTCAACTCTACAGAAGTATATCTCTTCTGCACATATCATATGAATATAAAAATATACTCAATCCATGAAACATTGTCTAGAGGTATTCTATAACCATAGTTTAATAGCCAAATATTCCAACTATAGGATTCCACAAAGAACTCATCCGAGAGAACAGATTAAAGAGTCTGATAGCACTGATGAACTCTATCTAAGTGGTACTTTTTATCAGGTCTCGCCATGAGAAATAATACACTGATAGATTCGAAGAGAATTCGATGCATAGATGAGGATCACTACCAAGGCTAGGAGGTGATTCTAATAAACACAATACGGATTATGAATGCAAGGTAGAGGATCATCGCCTATTTTGAGTTGGTCATGTTGATATAAGTAACTACACCTAGAGAACAAAGAGGAATAGAGGATCTCACTTCAGGACTCTCAAATGGATTCCAACGAATCTGTCTAGGAAGTCCCACTATAAATGGATTTTATTCTTGTGAGTAATAAATGATTCATGCCTTCTGTCAGTGGAAGGATAAGGGGAAAAACGAAATGAATCATTAATAATATATAGAGAACAATAGACCTAAGACATGTAATAAAGATTATACAATGTGTGGATTGGTTACATGGTATTTCCATTGAGGTAGGGTTCAGTCAGTGTAAATAACCCCTATCATCCAGACAACATCCGTGTAAAAAGAGATTACTAGGTGTGTAGAGGGGTTAGAAACTATGTCCCTATATCTTGGGTCCCACCCATATACCCCTAATATGTCCTAGTACACAGTGTCATCCAGTGTATCGTTTCCTATGAACTAGTACATTGTGTATCCCCTAAACATGGTTCAAGTTTTTCCGCATGTGGGAGTACACACATTGTAGGAAACCACTGTACACTACTCTGCGTCTGTGTAAAATCCGATGTTAACACCACATTCATCTAAGGGGAAAACAAACTATGTAGATAGAGACTATACACTAGTTGTATCTGGTTTTTTTATATAACATTCTTCATCATCTCACTCAAGACTGCTCCACTGTCACATCAAAATCCAGCTCCAATCAAGTCGAAACTCAAGAATCTACTCTAGTTTATCTATTGTTTGAATTTTCTCTAGACACTATGTTTCAAATCCTTTCATAAAATGGATTGTGTTTATCTGAATAATCTTCCACGCATCTTGCTCGAAGATCAGGGATTCCCCAGCCTGTCTAATCAGTTCGCAGCTACAGTTGTTGCACCTATGATACATGATTCCAATCACAGATCTATAATATATGATCGTTTTCCCAGGAAACATATGTTCAATGATATATTCATCATTTTTCATCAAACTATGGGCCAAAATAAGAAATACTATGCTGAATGGAGACATATTTGATAAAATCTCAAAACATGAAATATATGAACAAAACATGGTTGTTTTCGGTTAGGCTTGATTCATTTCAATTATATTGAAAAAAATAACAATCAATTAAAACCACTCAATATAATATCCCCACAAAATAAACCGATGTCTCATAATGATCAAACTATGAATCAATATGTTCATGGATTAGTTCATATTCATATTAAGAGTTAAGACCTGGGAAGAAATCCAAATAAATCTCACACCCTAGCTCGATTCAGGCCAGTCAATGATGAGGAATTATTTTTGTGTCATTGTTGTTTTCAAGATATGTTGATTCAAATGAGTTTTTATCATTGATCCCTAATCCATTTTCCTTCATCTAAGGGTATTCTAGAGATTTCTCTCTCCAATGGTCCTCTGACACATCAAGGGTTATGCAAAAAACAATTAGATTTCCTAATAATTGTTTATTTAGAGGCAAGTAAACCACCTACATTAGAAAAACTGAAAAAAATAAATTAATCATACTTTTTATTCATTTCTGATCCCGTTAAAATTTTCAACAAATGACCCACACCAACTAATGTTATGTCGTACCTAGGATAAACCTCACATTCTATGTTCAAAGACGCACTCATATTTCTGACGTTGTCATAGTGCATGTTATAGATAATAATCCATATAACATTTGTAAATTATAAAAAAAATTTAGTTATTAACATTATTTTTCAAACATTAGTTATGACATATCTATCAAACAACGAGTATGAATTGGAACAAATTTTTTTTTGTAAAATTAAGTATAAATTTTTTTTATCAAGAAAATGTATTTTTAAATAATTATTTAATTTTTTCTAATGTTTTTTTAGTATTCTATGATACATTATCTATAAAAATTATTTTTATTTGTTTTTTCAACAAATAATGATATTAATATTTTATAATTTTAGAAAATTTGTCTTAAAAACTATACTCATTTTTGATATATACATGTGAAAATAATCTTTGACTGATTTTTTGATAATGTTATAAGAAGGATAACATTCGAAGGAATGGTAAGAAATACATATTATTATTAAATACAAATATTTAATTTAAATTATTTAGAAGATCCATTTTATTTAAAAATATATTTAATATTATCATTAGTTAAATTATATATTTATTCATTTATTTTATAGTATTTTAATAAATTTTAAATTTAATTTTGATAATAAATCATTCTATAATAATTGAAATTTTCTGTATGGAAATCAACTATTCTATCAAATCTACATGATTATTCATAAATTAAATTATTTCACTATTATTATTACTATTTGATACAATATGCTCCATATTTAATTCCACATTAATTTATCTTTTATATTATGTAAATATTTCTTCTACTAAATAATAATAATAAAGATAATAAAAATTAATTGATGAGATAAAAGATAAAATGGTGGTTTCAACAATACACAATCTTGTGTTATAATTCATTTTCCACAAAAATCGTTTTTTATTTAATAAATTAGAATTAAAATTTAGATTAATTGTTATACAATTATCTAATATGTATGAAAATAATTTTTACATTAATGGATAAATTATGTAGGTATATAAAATGATTCATTTTACCTTTTTAATAACTAAAATAGTAAAATCAAATATACATAAATGATAATGAAAAACACATCTAAAATTTGATTTTTTTGTTAAGAAGTTGTATATCGGCAATATTTTCATAAAAAACCTTTATTTTTCAAATTTAGATGACCTTGGGGTGATACGGGCTGCCCATTATTGAATATATTTTTGTATTTATAGAAATTTCACTCCACCAAAATTATAAAAGATTTCAAATTCCAATCATTTATTCACACCTTTTAAGATATTGGGATTAAGAAAACCTAGAAAATATCTCTCCGCATAATCATCATCCATGTTATAGAGCTTATTTTATTCCAAAAAATATGAATCGTATGGACATTATTATGATATTTTATGGAGGGTTTTTATATGAAAAGATAATTGTCTTCAATTCTCTATTTCATTTTTATTACTTCTCTTTCCACACTAATTTCTGAATTAGTAATTCCAATATAATAAAATAATCATATAACATAGAAAAAAATTATTTTATTATTTAATAATGTATTTACATATCCTTTTCCATCAAATAAGAACACATATATTTGAGCTTGGGTACAACACACTACCACCTCGCGAACCGATGTAGTTGGTTTTCCATCACCAACTATATAGGCCAGATATAATGATGAAATTAACATATTTATATGATATTAATGATAAAATTATACATCTATAATTATAATAACACATATTACTTTATACATTTCATTACTTGTGATTATGATAATGATGATAATCTGTACTCTGGACTACCACCTCACAAAGAGATGTTTTCTATTTTCCTTTACACTTTACTCAGATGGTGACAATGATAGGTTTAATAAAATAATTATTTATATATTACAGAAAAATCATATATAAATTTAATATTTTATTTTCCTTAAATCCTATTTCTTCTATATTGAAAATGGAAACAACATTTATTTGTATGTATAACCAATCATCTCTCTCATTGGTGTAATTTATTTTATATCATTAACATTCATGTATTAATCCAAATACATATATATTTTTCGTATAGGAAATTAATATCATGGAAATAATAATGGTTATTTAGGGACTATGATAAATGTAATATTATTAAAAATAAAAAACAAAAAAATTAATCTAAAAATGATGTAGTTATTACCTAAAATGATATTTTAATAATGAAATGTTAAGAAACTAGTAAGAAATGGTCTTAATTAAATAATATAGTTTATGGTAAATATGAATACAGATACGAGTAATATTTATATAATATATATATATATATTTATTATAAAATATCTTCAAATGTGTAAAAATGATGTTTATTGTCAATGTAATTGATTTTTTCCCAAATAGTATTTTTTTGGACATATGTTCTATTATAAATGTAATTATAATAATAGGTGTATATAAAACCCCATTGAAATTCAATATCATGAATTTAATTATTATAAATAATTTTTTATTTTATTTTAATTTTAACATTTCATGGGGGTAATGATTAAAATTTTTCCAAATCATATGATGGATTTCCATTACCTCTTTTATTTTAGGCTGACACATGTCATATTCACCACATGATTATTTTATGGGGTTTATATATTAAACATGAATGTATTTTATGATTTATATCACAAATTTTATTGGATATCTATATCCATATAATTTTTTATCTTTCACGGTTCTTACAATTCAAAAGATATCAATGTGGTTAGGGTTTGAAGTGACAATATAATTTTTTATTAACACGTATTATTAATATTTTTTAATTGATCAATTATTTTGATCTATTTATCTAGAACATAATTAATTTTATTATAATATCATTATTTTATAATTGAAAAAAGGGGAAATCCATTAAAAAACTCCCTTTGTAATAACCTAAAAAATAATCCCATCCTGTATAAAGATCAAACCGTGGATCAATATTATAATGGATTATTCTGAATTCACCATAGGAATCATTAATAGGAATGAAATCCAAATAAAACACAAGACCTATATCAATTTTGAGTCCTGATAATGATGAATGGTTTTTTGTGTCATTATAGAAGGAAAGATCTATCAAATATGAAGAATGTCAATTATCGATCCATGATCCATAACCATCTATATGAGAGGATTCAACAGATCTCTCGCTAATGACCCCTTAGTGGTTCCAGGATTATCCATATAACCCTATGATTCTGACGAGAAAATCTCTTTAATGATCCAAAAAACAATGTGTTATTGAAAATGAATAAATTAATAATTTTTATCAATATTTTAAATTATTAAATTGTCATTTATGATTTTTCTATGAATGAACCAATCTAAATAATAGTATGTCATGCCTAGGGTAAAATTCACATTCTAATTGTAATGATTTCTGCATATTTTTTATCTAGTCACACATTTAGATTTTATTTCAATTACTCTAGATATATCATGTCCATGTACTATTTAATATTTTTAATATATTTTAAAAAATTATTTCAAGTACAACAGGCCTCAGAATCACACATCGAATCAATATCTAACATAAAAAATAATTGATATTATATTGAAAAATAATTCACATAAAATTTATATAATTATATTCTCTCCAACATTGGGCTTTATATCCAAAAAAGTCAAAATTGGGGCTACTCAAAAAGATATGGGTTTTGTGCATGAATTCCAGCCTCTCACTCCCATTTTCTCTAATAAAGAGTCCAATGATTCCATTGGACCGTCACTAATATAATTTATCACCCATGATGGATCTTGTCTTACAGATCCTTCCTCACTATCGGGTACTCAACAAAGGTCACTATATCCTCAATGTCATACTCACACCGGTCGATAATGTGAAATGTTTCATGCACGTACCTCCTCAGTTGTGACACAAGGGAGATGTTGCATTTTTGGTCTGATAGTGGTGGCAGATCTAAGTGATATTCCACCTTTGCAACTCAACACTCTATTTGGAAAGGTCCACAGAATCTTAGAGTCAACTTGTCACCTCGACCATAACTACACTACCCAGGTTGAGGTTAACCCCATAAGAACACATGGTCACTTTCCTATAACACCAATTGCCTATGTTTCATGTCATAATATGACTTCTGATGTCTCCTAATAGTTTTCATCCACTCATGGATGATCTTATTCTTTTATTGTTCTAGATCACAACAACTCCAGGGGCATGAGTTTTTACTCTCCTTGGCCTATCCAACAAAGTGGTGACCTACATGGTCACCCCTTCAAATCCTTGAAATATGTCATATTGATTGTAGAGTGGTAGCAATTTTTTACATAGAAACCACTTGTTATAGGTGATACCCCCAACTATAAAAAAATAAAAACATGGAAGAATGATGTGTATCCTCAAAAACCTAGATTGTTTGCGCAATATGGCTTTTAATTAGATAGTGAAACACTGTGCTCTAGCATAACTAGTTCCCAAATGTTTCTTGTAATCCCATACAGAACTAATATGTAATGTGATAATCATTATCAAAAACAATCACCATTGGTATCCATGGATTCATACTATCTTTTGATCCTAGAGGAAAATGAGATAGTCATCTGAATTCTACAGTTGTATAGCTATGAGGTCGGATGACTTAGTGAGTTGGTCTCCGATCACCAAGATATCATAATATCCCCTAAACATTTGTGGTATTCCTATCACGATTTCCATAGATATATCATCCCACTTATATTCTAGAACCTCATGCGGTTGGACTAGACTCACTAGAACATGGTTCTTTGCCTTCACTTGAAGACAAGAAAGGAATAAAAAGATTAAATATAAAACATCTTTATCAATCCATGGAAAACAAAACTGATGTTGAGGTCTTGGTAAGTCATTTCCAAACCTAGATGTCCGTTGAAATGGGATGTGTGACACTCTATCAAAAACTCCTCCCTCAACTTAATTATAACCACCATGATTCCTATGAATATAATGACATGAACCCCACCGTTATAATATCCAACAAGATCACGCCCTTTAGATTTCTATGCATTTATGGGCTCGTAGTCAGTATCCCCAATCTATGACACATTGAATCATCATATGAGTGCATGGTGAAATCCATCAACTGGAGGTGAGTTATTCCATATCACTTTAGAAAGGATAAATTTACCAAGACAAACATTTCTAATTCCTTATTCTGCAACTAAAAACTAGATCTCTTTCAGAGAGAATCTACTACCACATTTCCCGTCCCGGGTGTGTAGGGAATGTTATCATATTCTCGGTGGAACAATATCTATCACCACTATCACATGTTGGGATCCTTCAAGGAGAAGATATACATGAGGCAATTATTATAGGAGTATACAATAAACATCACACTCATTATGTAGTGTTTCCGCATTTTAAAAGTGATTATTACCTCTAGTAACTCATGATCAAGGGTCACATTATTCTATTCATTTGGTCTAAGATAGTATGTACCCTAATAAATCACCACACTCCTCTACATTAGGATAAAAACAAGCCCAATTCCAAATGCATTGAATGATGCTATATAATGGAAACATCCCAGTGGAAATATCAAGATCATGGAAAACATAAAAATCTACCACAACACCTAATAATTCAATTAGAATTTATCTATCTGTTAGATTGTAAATCCCTTTCAATTCATAGGTTTCATGGGTACTGATACATTGGAGAAATTAGATATTAATACATGGTAACATCTTTCCTGCCCAAGGAAGCTTCGTACCTCAATCAAACTCATAGGTGGCTCCCATAATAACACTACATCAACCTAGTCAAGTCCTCTACCACATCAACTATTGAGATGATGGGTCCCAGAATATAGACAACCTTAATATAGAATAGGAACATTGAGATTTTTCTATAATGTTTATGCTATCATAGTATATCAAAATCTATGGTTTTGTGTCTCTTATACTCCTCCTGAAACACAGAGTGCACAATTATATCATCAATGAGTACTACCATGAACTGGTTTAAAAATTGGATGAAAGATCTAGTTCAAGTGTCCCATGAGAACTGCTTGGGCAGTCATCATACCAAAGGGAATCACCAAGTACTAAGAGTGACTGTAATAACATCTGAATTTCATATTTGGTATATCTTCATCTTATACATGAAGATGTTGATATCTTAATATAAGGTCAACCTTCAATATCCTTCGTCATCCTCCCATCTAATCATAAAGGTCATCAATCCTTGGTAGCAAATACATGTTCTTCAATATCACCTTGTTCGACCATCAGTTTTCCACCAACAAACTCATATTACCTAATGTAATATTGGTAAACATAACTAGAGATTCCCCATGTGAAACACTTGGTATAAAAAATCCCTTCTATACAAGTAATCCAAATGGACCCTCATATAAGAAATACTTACAATATCCATTGGATATGAAGGTGAAGATATTAGTGTCGCCTGAGTGTGTAGATCTATAAAGAATTATACCTCACAATAGAGAGGTAAACCTATAACCTCATTGAAGAAGACATCATAGTTCTCCACTCCAAATGTAGGTAATTGGAAAATAAAAACAATCATTATCACCAACAGTTAAGATAACCAACTGATGAGTGATTGGATTCACCCTCCTTAGAAGAAGTACATACTGCAATAACTAGGTTTATTTTTCCCCAACAAAGGATAACCTTGTTCCATCAGTGAGGAAACACTGCATCAATTTCCTTCAAAATTCTAGCTTACCATGAATGGTGGACAAGAAGTCCATACAAAGAATGAAACCATAAGTCCTCCATACAAAAAATATTAGGATGCAACCAAATCTTCCACCTCTAAGTGTCAGTTAAGACTATCATAAAAGGAATTTGATCACTGATCATTCTCCATTATGGGTCTCTAAGCATATGGTTCAAGTCAACAGTTCATCTAGAATATCTATTTCATTAACCAGATATGTGGAGATAATGGAATAACTGACACATGTGTCTACCTGTACTGATGCTAATGTTGAAAATTATATATTATACTTCAAATAATTCCTAGGTCCATCTGTTCATAATCATCATCCAATTTCAGCAATCCCCACCTTTGTCATCTTACTCCCTGAGCCTAGAGTGGGCCACCTAACGGTGGTGGTTTAAATAAGTTGAAACATCATCCACCTCATAAAACTCTCACAGAATATCTACCATATCTACCACCTTGTGGAATTACCTATTCATGACACATTCTCTACTATGATGGTCTGTCCACTATCAATCTATCATCTGTATTGTGAAATAGACAGTCTCGGGTGAGATGTCCCCAGTCATCACCTGAGCATCATCCCCTCCATATGGAATCACTGGACACAACCTATTATCCCTAAACTATATACCCACCATCCTGAGACCCCCTACAAAAATATCTCCCATGTCTAAGTCTCTTAGATTGATCTCATATCCCTTGATTCATGGTATCTTCTCCTTGTTTCCCACTGTAGACAACCATCAATTTTATATTATCATCCACGAAACTCTCAATCACCAATGATTTCTCTAGAACACCATAGTAGGTAAGAATATAGAGAGTATTAATGATTTATTGAATGTATATACACATAATCCTATCTAAATTATTATCATTGAAGAACTCATTTCTAGCCATATCTATCAATTACAATTAATGGTGGGTAACTCTCGATGAGTACTATACTAATATCATGATGATATGCTATAACTATAGAAGCTCTTCGGTATACACATCACTCAACATATCTATTAAGAAATCCTCTATAACGAGATGATAAAACTCGGTCCATGAAAGAGTCATATACTCCGATGAAAATGTATGTAAACCCCACCATAACCCTACTTAGCCAAGAAGAAACCTCACTCCTAGGTCCTACATTTGATATTCTATTTTCCTGACCAGATGGAAAACAAGGGTCAACATCTTATTCTAGTCCTCAACTTCCTAAGGGTCGGGCATTCCACAAAACATAAGGGGTTCCTATCGCAAAAAATCATGAAGTGAGCTCATCTTTTAATCATCATCATTAAGAAGTGTGGATTCCACATTCTGTTATATAGTTGGTGTGGATTGTGCACCACCTTGTCGATACATCATGGTAACAGGTCACTATATTGAAGTCTCATCTCTAAGGAGATCATCCTCATGATCATAATGATGTATCCTAGATGGAATTTTTTACAGAAGCATCTAGAAAGTATAAAAGATGTACCATGTTCAATGAGTATATCTATAGCGATGACTAAAGAAGTACATAGAAACACCAACACATAATTATATGATGCAACTATCATTATTTTCCATGAATCCAATGTTCTCATGTACCGAGTAGAAAATCATGTGATCAAAGTCCTAGTGTATTGATAAGCCGTCCACCACACCCACACAAGAGTCCTTGACCAGAATGATGAGCTTAAAAAAATTAAAAATATTTCCCCAAACCAAAATAATAGTCACTTTGTGCTAATGTATAATCCAAAGACTTTGAAACCACTATGTTACAACCCTTCCTTGTGGGGACCATGTCGCATCTCCCCAAGACCACCTCCAATAGTCCAAGTGCTAGTTATTGGCACTGAGTTTTAAAAAACTAACATGGGACTATTTTTTAAGTTCATGTACACATTCCCACAACTCTAAGAACACAAAATGATAAAATTTAACAACAACTAAATAATTAGTTCATGAATCCATCTATATCCCACAACTAGAGCACTCCACAAAGTGAATAAATAAACACGGAAAAATAAAATACCACAATAAATAAATTTGTAAACGACGTCTAATATAAATGTAAATGTATTGGGACTACTATATGAAATTTATAAGAACACACCTCACTCATTCCACTCCCACAAAGCACCGTATATCCTTGGTCCGCTAAGGACTCCATAAAATGGTCGATATTCTACACAAGACATGACAGGTGTGGGAAAATTTCATACAGTGGTAACTAAAATAATATTTATTAGGACACCCCAAAACAATAAAAAATATGAAAACAAAAATACATTCAACTCTACAGAAGTATATCTCTTCTGCACATATCATATGAATATAAAAATATACTCAATCCATGAAACATTGTCTAGAGGTATTCTATAACCATAGTTTAATAGCCAAATATTCCAACTCTAGGATTCCACAAAGAACTCATCCGATAGAACAAATTAAAGAGTCTGATAGCACTGATGAACTCTATCTAAGTGGTACTTTTTATCAGGTCTCGCCATGAGAAATAATACACTGATAGATTCGAAGAGAATTCGATGCATAGATGAGGATCACTACCAAGGCTAGGAGGTGATTCTAATAAACACAATACGGATTAAGAATGCAAGGTAGAGGATCATCGCCTATTTTGAGTTGGTCATGTTGATATAAGTAACTACACCTAGAGAACAAAGAGGAATAGAGGATCTCACTTCAGGACTCTCAAATGGATTCCAACGAATCTGTCTAGGAAGTCCCACTATAAATGGATTGTATTCTTGTGAGTAATAAATGATTCATGCCTTCTGTCAGTGGAAGGATAAGGGGAAAAACGAAATGAATCATTAATAATATATAGAGAACAACAGACCTAAGACATGTAATAATGATTATACAATGTGTGGATTGGTTACATGGTATTTCCATTGAGGTAGGGTTCAGTCAGTGTAAATAACCCCTATCATCCAGACAACATCCGTGTAAAAAGAGATTACTAGTTGTGTAGAGGGGTTAGAAACTATGTCCCTATATCTTGGGTCCCACCCATATACCCCTAATATGACCTAGTACACCGTGTCATCCAGTGTATCGTTTCCTATGAACTAGTACATTGTGTATCCCCTAAACATGGTTCATGTTTTTCCGCATGGGGGAGTACACACATTGTAGGAAACCACTGTACACTACTCTGCGTCTGTGTAAAATCCGATGTTCACACCACATTCATCTAAGGGGAAAACAAACAATGTAGATAGAGACTATACACTAGTTGTATCTGTTTTTTTTATATAACATTCTTCATCATCTCACTCAAGACTGCTCCACTGTCACATCAAAATCCAGCTCCAATCAAGTCGAAACTCAGGAATCTACTCTAGTTTATCTATTGTTTGAATTTTCTCTAGACACTATGTTTCAAATCCTTTCATAAAATGGATTGTGTTTATCTGAATAATCTTCCACGCATCTTGCTCGAAGATCAGGGATTCCCCATCCTGTCTAATCAGTTCGCAGCTACAGTTGTTGCACCTATGATACATGATTCCAATCACAGATCTATAATATATGATCGTTTTCCTAGGAAACATATGTTCAATGATATATTCATCATTTTTCATCAAACTATGGGCCAAAATAAGAAATACTATGCTGAATGGAGACATATTTGATAAAATCTCAAAACATGAAATATATGAACAAATCATGGTTGTTTTCGGTTAGGCTTGATTCATTTCAATTATATTGAAAAAAATAACAATCAATTAAAACCACTCAATATAATATCCCCACAAAATAAACCGATGTCTCATAATGATCAAACTATGAATCAATATGTTCATGGATTAGTTCATATTCATATTAAGAGTTAAGACCTGGGAAGAAATCCAAATAAATCACACACCCTAGCTCGATTCAGGCCAGTCAATGATGAGGAATTATTTTTGTGTCATTGTTGTTTTCAAGATATGTTGATTCAAATGAGTTTTTATCATTGATCCCTAATCCATTTTCCTTCATCTAAGGGTATTCTAGAGATTTCTCTCTCCAATGGTCCTCTGACACATCAAGGGTTATGCAAAAAACAATTAGATTTCCTAATAATTGTTTATTTAGAGGCAAGTAAACCACCTACATTAGAAAAACTGAAAAAAATAAATTAATCATACTTTTTATTCATTTCTGATCCCGTTAAAATTTTCAACAAATGACCCACACCAACTAATGTTATGTCGTACCTAGGGTAAACCTCACATTCTATGTTCAAAGACGCACTCATATTTCTGACGTTGTCATAGTGCATGTTATAGATAATAATCCATATAACATTTGTAAATTATAAAAAAAATTTGAGTTATTAACATTATTTTTCAAACATTAGTTATGACATATCTATCAAACAACGAGTATGAATTGGAACAAATTTTTTTTTCTAAAATTAAGTATAAATTTTTTTTATCAAGAAAATGTATTTTTAAATAATTATTTAATTTTTTCTAATGTTTTTTTAGTATTCTATGATACATTATCTATAAAAATTATTTTTATTTGTTTTTTCAACAAATAATGATATTAATATTTTATAATTTTAGAAAATTTGTCTTAAAAACTATACTCATTTTTGATATATACATGTGAAAATAATCTTTGACTGATTTTTTGATAATGTTATAAGAAGGATAACATTCGAAGGAATGGTAAGAAATACATATTATTATTAAATACAAATATTTAATTTAAATTATTTAGAAGATCCATTTTATTTAAAAATATATTTAATATTATCATTAGTTAAATTATATATTTATTCATTTATTTTATAATATTTTAATAAATTTTAAATTTAATTTTGATAATAAATCATTCTATAATAATTGAAATTTTCTGTATGGAAATCAACTATTCTATCAAATCTACATGATTATTCATAAATTAAATTATTTCACTATTATTATTACTATTTGATACAATATGCTCCATATTTAATTCCACATTAATTTATCTTTTATATTATGTAAATATTTCCTCTACTAAATAATAATAATAAAGATAATAAAAATTAATTGATGAGATAAAAGATAAAATGGTGGTTTCAACAATACACAATCTTGTGTTATAATTCATTTTCCACAAAAATCGTTTTTTATTTAATAAATTAGAATTAAAATTTAGATTAATTGTTATACAATTATCTAATATGTATCAAAATAATTTTTACATTAATGGATAAATTATGTAGGTATATAAAATGATTCATTTTACCTTTTTAATGACTAAAATAGTAAAATCAAATATACATAAATGAAATGAAAAACACATCTAAAATTTGATTTTTTTGTTAAGAAGTTGTATATCGGCAATATTTTCATAAAAAACCTTTATTTTTCAAATTTAGATGACCTTGGGGTGATATGGGCTGCCCATTATTGAATATATTTTTGTATTTATAGAAATTTCACTCCACCAAAATTATAAAAGATTTCAAATTCCAATCATTTATTCACACCTTTTAAGATATTGGGATTAAGAAAACCTAGAAAATATCTCTCCGCATAATCATCATCCATGTTATAGAGCTTATTTTATTCCAAAAAATATGAATCGTATGGACATTATTATGATATTTTATGGAGGGTTTTTATATGAAAAGGTAATTGTCTTCAATTCTCTATTTCATTTTTATTACTTCTCTTTCCACACTAATTTCTGAATTAGTAATTCCAATATAATAAAATAATCATATAACATAGAAAAAAATTATTTTATTATTTAATAATGTATTTACATATCCTTTTCCATCAAATAAGAACACATATATTTGAGCTTGGGTACAACACACTACCACCTCGCGAACCGATGTAGTTGGTTTTCCATCACCAACTATATAGGCCAGATATAATGATGAAATTAACATATTTATATGATATTAATGATAAAATTATATATCTATAATTATAATAACACATATTACTTTATACATTTCATTACTTGTGATTATGATAATGATGATAATCTGTACTCTGGACTACCACCTCACAAAGAGATGTTTTCTATTTTCCTTTACACTTTACTCAGATGGTGACAATGATAGGTTTAATAAAATAATTATTTATATATTACAGAAAAATCATATATAAATTTAATATTTTATTTTCCTTAAATCCTATTTCTTCTATATTGAAAATGGAAACAACATTTATTTGTATGTATAACCAATCATCTCTCTCATTGGTGTAATTTATTTTATATCATTAACATTCATGTATTAATCCAAATACATATATATTTTTCGTATAGGAAATTAATATCATGGAAATAATAATGGTGATTTAGGGACTATGATAAATGTAATATTATTAAAAATAAAAAACAAAAAAATTAATCTAAAAATGATGTAGTTATTACCTAAAATGATATTTTAATAATGAAATGTTAAGAAACTAGTAAGAAATGGTCTTAATTAAATAATATAGTTTATGGTAAATATGAATACAGATACGAGTAATATTTATATTATATATATATATATATATTTATTATAAAATATCTTCAAATGTGTAAAAATGATGTTTATTGTCAATGTAATTGATTTTTTCCCAAATAGTATTTTTTTGGACATATGTTCTATTATAAATGTAATTATAATAATAGGTGTATATAACACCCCATTGAAATTCAATATCATGAATTTAATTATTATAAATAATTTTTTATTTTATTTTAATTTTAACATTTCATGGGGGTAATGATTAAAATTTTTCCAAATCATATGATGGATTTCCATTACCTCTTTTATTTTAGGCTGACACATGTCATATTCACCACATGATTATTTTATGGGGTTTATATATTAAACATGAATGCATTTTATTATTTATATCACAAATTTTATTGGATATCTATATCCATATAATTTTTTATCTTTCATGGTTCTTACAATTCAAAAGATATCAATGTGGTTAGGGTTTGAAGTGACAATATAATTTTTTATTAACATGTATTATTAATATTTTTTAATTTATCAATTATTTTGATCTATTTATCTAGAACATAATTAATTTTATTATAATATCATTATTTTATAATTGAAAAAAATTTCCCTTTATTTTCCACTCTATATACATTAATGAAATGGAAATAATGATTTTCACGAAAACCGACATAATTTATCTTTTGGCTTGAAAAACTTTTTTTCTTACATATCCATGTATTGAAAGGATCCAATCCTAAATAATTATATCATAGATTTTTTTAAATAATTAATATTCATATATTATGATGTAATATATATTTATGAATAGTTAGTCTCATTATACATACTATGAGAGAATGGTTGAGTTAATCCTTTGGAATCATGGATGAGAAAAACATATGTGATAACTATAAAGATGAGTATAAGTATATTATAAAATACTAATTGTTTTGTAAGTAATATATTATTTCATTTTCAAATAAATAAATAAAAATATGAATCTTAATATTTGATTTAATTTTTAAATAGATTCATCTTGGGGCTATAATGCCAAATGAGTTGGTTTAGTATATCATGTCTATAATTATAGAGCATGGTGAGGGTACTCTGACTTTGATAATGATTTGAAACTCTCAAGAGATATATATTTATTAAATTAAATTTTACTAAAGAATTATAATTAATTATTTGAGTATATTATAATCACAGATGACCTAGGTTAATCATAATCTATCATAAATCGAATTGATGGTGTCACTATTTAGACTTCGTATATATATTTTTTCATGATTATATATTTTCTCACTATAAAAATTGTGTCTCACAATATGATTCTTGATTTTATTCAATGGTGGTAATTATAATGAACTAGTTTGATATTTAATGTGACAGATAATTTATTGACCAGAAACAAATGGTATGATTGTGGGAATGAAGGTTGTTTTGATAATTCCTAAAAAAATAAGGATATATGATTCAAAACATTCTACCTAACTAACACATGGGATTAACAAATAAAATAAGTATAGTTTTCTTTGGGAGTTTGGGTGGGGAGACCATGGTGTAATGAATAATAATTATTAATATTAATATCGATTTTTGGAAGATGTAATCCACTAAAGTTTTCAAAGGAACTTGAATATGATTTATGTTTGTAGAAGAAGGGCACATAGTAAGTAATATATGAGGAAAAATGAAAATTTTAGTTAATGAAATGAATGATAAAAATGGTTTACCTAATTATTTGTCAATTATTTTTTTATTTTAAATGAATGATATATGAAAATTATAAAATTAAATTTTGAA